>OX422219.1:126842724-128042724 GCA_949130495.1 Sambucus nigra | reverse complement strand
GAATTTACTATTTATTAAAATTCCTCAAATTACCGAATTACACCCATTTATGTAATTTAAATATCCATAAAAGTGCGGGGTGTTACACTAGTGTGCTGGGATGGGTCAGTGTAGCCATACATGACTGGACCAATCTTGCTGGTTGGAGATCTTCCTCCACTTTCTGAATTGCATTAATCTTGGTTACAACTTGAGTTTCGATGTGCTGATGTATTTCTTGATATGCTTTACTTATACAAGATCTTCCAAGTGGTTTTTTTATATTTTGCAGTTTTTCCTGAGGTAGCCGTGGTCCTGGTGATAAATCCATCTGAGACTGGCATCCCTAGCATTTGGGTTTTTTGATTTGATGAATAAGCCTAAAGATGGGCCCTTTGAAAATGGTTTCCAACGCCTTATAGCTACTCTCGCCGACTTGAGGTTTGGAGAGACTTCTGGAAGCTTCATGTCTGGATCTCTTCGCGGTCGATGATGGTCGGTGCCTTCTTTGGCTCGTACTACTTTTGTTTGGCTAGGTTACACTGGAGAGCTCATATTTTACCTTGGCGTATTTCTCAAAGCAGGATATAAGATCGTCCATCGAAGAAGCTGACTTCTTTGTTAAAGACTGGAACAGATTGTGACATTTCCACACCAAACTTAATGGAAGCAATCACTAGTAGCTCATTTCAATAATTAATTTCTTTGTATAACTCCCAGTACCTCTGAGCATACTTCCTGGGAGCCTCTCATTTCTTTTCCTTGAGAGAGATTAGTGAATCTACCTCATTTACCACCCTACTACTTGTGATAAACTGAGTTATGAACTGCTCAGCGAGCTCCCTAAAGTTGGAGATTGACCTCGTGGACATTTTCTCAAACCACTTCAGGCCTCTCTCTAAAGGGATTATCCTACACATCAAGGCATTGTGATATCTCCAAATGGACATGGTCTACTGATAATATTTGAGCATGGAAAACTTCTTTAGAGGTTCAAAAGATTCAATTTGTTCAGTGAATGGTGAGGCTAGCCCATATCCCAGTCTTTTCTGGCCAGGTCCTTGGGGGTCCTGATAATATTTAGGTCCGTCCTTCCTTTCAACTCCTTATGAATGAGTCCTCTCAATTCGTCTGTCTTTACTTAGTTTGGTTGTGGTTCAAAGCGGTCTTCAAATGCATCGCTAAAGTAATAAGGTACAAAAATGTACTAGTTTTAGACTCCGCACGACTATTCATCAGGCCGTTCGAAGAAAAACTCTCAAATTTTTTAAAGATGACCCATTTCTCGGCGGTTCAAAATATCAGGCCGCACGACTATTCGTCAGGCTTGCTACTGTGGGTCGACTCCGTCGGACGGGGTTGGTGATACCTATGGTTGATGGAATTTGTAAGGCCCTAAAACGTGATTAGGAATGCTAATTATATAATTAAGTATAAGTTATGATTTATTAGTTTTGTGAGGGGTGTTAAATTTTTTAATTATCACATTTGGGGGATGCATACTCATGTGGTATATGTGTTGTTTACATTATATGCTAATCGAGCTTATGATCGGGGAAAACATGTTTAGGAAATATGATTAGTTATGTGGATAAATGCATCATGGAAATATTTATCTAATTCATCATTATGTTTATAAAAGTAAATTAGGGTGTTAGTGCGAAATTGGTGATGTTTAGTCGCTAAATGTGAAAGTTATGAGATTTTCAGTAAATTGCAACATTCCTGTTCGAGCCCAAATTAGGTGTACAAATTTTATGATTATGGAAAACACAAAATATGAAAGTTGTATATATATGAATTAAGTTTATAACACAACAAACGGTATAAAACAGAGGTCCAAGTAAGGAGTTATGCTAAAATTACGAAACAAGGAAAAATATGTTTGTTCGTTAAATGGTATTTTGTCTTATTAGTAGAACACATGGCTTGTTTTGATTGGACACAGGGGAGGTACCTTATGCCAACTTAAATACCTTAAAAATATCTCTTGTTCTTCAATTTCATCAGAATTTCAAGTGGGTTTGAGAGTTACATTGAAGAAAGAGAGGTTAGGATGAATTCGTGAAGGATTATAGAAGATTAACGAGAGATAAACAAGCTTATGTATCCAAAGGTGCTTAGGTAAGATTTAACTTGTAAATTTCATTCTTTAAATTACATAGATTGTTTTATATGATATTAAAGATAATATTTGGGGATGAGATAATACGTGTTGTTACGTGTAGGTGGGTATGTGTAGGTTGTATATATGAAGTATATTGAATTCATACAACTAAGGGTGTAATCGTCATGTTAATCAAATTGGTGTATATTTGTGAATACTCAATGGAATAGATTTATTCCAATTAATTATGAAACTTAACTTATATTTTCATGTCATATCCAAAAATTATATAAAAATACCAATAAATGAATCTTGGGTGATGTTTTGAAGTTTGGGTATGAAATTTGCCCCAAAAGTGTAAGATCGCACACCAGGTGTTCGACGTTTTGCTTGACTTAGCAAATGAACTCTAAAAATTATGAAACTTTAATTTTATATTATTCAATATGTTTAATATATTTTTCCATAATTTATATCCGAGGTGGAGGTTATATATGCTTGAAAAATGTTAAGTTATGCTTTGATGGTCGACTCAGACCTAGATGTGTTAAAAGTGGCATAAATCATTGAATATTTGTTGAAATCAAGAAATTTCAATTGGAAATATTAGAGAACATATATGAGTATGATATACTTGAGGGGGAGAATAAAATACCTTCTGGTTTGTCTTGGGAGTTGTGTTGAAGTTGAAGTTTTGTTGTTATTTTTCTCTGGAAATGATTTGGAAAAGGTTGTAATAAAACGGGCATAACTTTGTCTAGAGAATTCGTAATTGAATTTCGTAAATTGTGTTAGAACCCTAATGAATAAGGTGTTATAGAAATGTGAAGTATCATATTCAATTAATTTTAAGTTATGTTAGATTGACCAACTGATGTGATGTGTTATTGAGTTTAATGTGATTTGGTGTATTAAATTACTAACGATGTTGAATTGTTAGGCGGGGAAGCGGCTAACCCTACCATACCAAAGAAATAGTTTTGGTATTAATATTAGTATCCAATTCAAAGTGAGTGACATATATTATGAAATATAGATGCTTGTATTTTCATATGAAATTTTGTAGTTAAATAAATGTGTGGTGATGCTTATGGAGTGATGTGGTGTTATGAAACATATGCTTATGATTAAAAATATTAAATGATGTTATTTAATGTTATGGACTGAGGTGGGATCTCTATCTAATGTTAAGAATTGTGGATTAAAATGTTAAATGGTGTTATCTAATGTTATGGACTGAGGTGGAAGGACTGTGGTGGGTCCTACGGGATACCTCGTTAAATTAACTTAAAGGTTTGTTGTACTCGGGCCTAATTATGGGATATGGTATCCCCATTAACTGGGAGTTAATTGGACTGGCGGGTCCAGGCCTGCGAGAGTTACACAATTCCTGTTGGGTTATGACATTATAAATTAAACATCTTTATTCAATTTGGTTATATATATATATATGTGTGTGTGTGTGTGGTGTGTGTGTGGAATACGGTCATTCACTAAGCTTGCGTTGCTTACACTCCTATAATATGTTTCAGGTATGCATATCGTTTTGGGTTCACTGCCAAGTTAGGATCACAAAACGGGGGAGTGACGGGTATCTAATATGGGTTAAATATCAACAAGCTTTTGGGGTAAATGTTAAATTAAAGAACTTTTGTATGTAAAGTTGTTTAGTACTTGTAAATTACATGTTAAGCTATGCTTTCATCTAAACATGCCTTTGAAGAAAAAAAAATCTTGCACTATTTTTTTAAAAGATTTCAAGTACCATATTGTTTAATGAGGATTTATCTCGATATAAAATGATAATCTTAACTGAATTAAGTCGAGGCGCGACAAAATTTCTTCCAAGCGAGCGATCACGTTGGAGATACAGATGGATCATACGAGGACTTATTGAATGAGAAGCCCCATGGGGCTGATTTATTAGGGAACGAGGTCCCCTCCTGTGGTGATGCTGAGTACACGAATCTGAGGTATCACTCTCTGACTGTTAGAACGTCTGTTAAGGTCCCTTCCTATATTGATATCGATTACGCAAATCTGAGGCATCACACTTTGATTAATGGGATAGTTGTCTCCTCAGACGGGTGATGTATTGGTCACAACTGTTTAGCTTTTCTTCATGGATACCGTCCAAATAGGAGATAGTTTTCCCTTCTGCTCAGTCAATCGGCGGCGTTAGATACCGCTGACTGGTCCAAATCTGTCAGCCAAACATCCTCTGGATCTTGATGGTTGATGGAGAGGAGGAATTCACACATGATTTTGTTCCCTCCTTATGATGCGTATTTCAGACTGCATGTGAGTCCTTGCTTGAGTGGGGTGAGATTGATCTGCACTCATGATGAAGTTTTGAGCTTTCCTGACTTTGACAGTGGTGAAAACTTCATTTCCCATTGACGACGCAAAATTGTAGGAGAATCTTCCGACAATAATTATTAGAATTGCAGGAATGCCCCAAAAGTATTATGAATGTCGGAAAAGAAAAAGAGAGACATATATATGTGCTTCGACCGTGAGATCGCCCTATTTCCATGGGGGTAAAGGAGGAATATTTTTTTAGAGAAATGGAATGGCAATATCCGAAGTGCTAGTATTTCTAGCTGAGAGTCCGAACTACTGCGTGATAGTTATAATTACTCTTTAATGTGGGCTAGATCGCTCCTATTTATAGACTTAGTGTCCCACGCTTGTAGGTTTCTTCGTACTTATCCTTATCTGTAATGATCTTGTTAGATTTGATCATATCTAAACCATCGTGGCTGATTACTCTGTATGCCCTCCTTCCGCAATTCGTCACGTCTTCGTCCACGTGGCTCAGGCCACGTGACCTTAATCAATCTCATCCATTCATAGCGTTATTTTTTAATTCTTTCGCACGTTTCCCCCCGCTGCCTTCTCTTTTTAGTTATTTGGTCCGTTTTCCACAATATTACATTTTTATTCCATGGGGTGAATTGGAGACTTATTTTCTAACACATTGTTGTCTTCCTTAACACACAAATGAACAATTCGTTCTTTAAGTTTTATCTTATTATTCTTATGGTTTTAGAGTTCTTACAATCCTTCTTAAATTGTGGTAACTTTCTATAAATGTCGACAAGGGAAAAGATTTAGCAATAGATATTTTAGCATTAATGTCATGAATAGTTAATTGAAGTTATTGAACCTTAGTAATTACCATAATGGAATCCATCATCTTATAATTTAAGAACCACCTAATAATAAAAAGGGGGTTTTGGAAAAAAGTTATCACAATGCTAAAAGTGTATAAAAATAGGACACTCCATATAATTTTATAAATTTAGTCCGTGTACTAAAATTACTATGAAAAATGGTGAAAAATAGTGCCGCTGGCGCGAAGCAAAAAAATAAAGGTTATTGTACCACAAAGACTAGATTTATAAGTGCTGTTGTACCATATGAATTAAATTTATAAACTTAAAAAGCATTATCCTAAAAGTCGAAATATAAAAAAAAACACAATATTTACCTTAATTCTCTATAATAAAAAATTTAATGCCAAAAAAGGGAACATAAACTCTTAATTTGGGAGGCCGTCGTCGATTGGGTGACAGAGCCTGTCCAAACCGGAGCGGGCGGCGACGAGTGTGAATTATCGTTCCACAAAAGTGGATTGAGCCACTCGGGTAAGAAGAATGCTAATTATGTGTACATATTGACCTTTCAAGTATCACATAATTTTTCCTACATGAAACAAGGTATATTTCCCAAACGATGAACCGAGTTGGTTCTTTAAAGTAGGTAAATTGATGAGACAATTTTTCATATACCGGTAATGATTATAGGATTGTGAATATAGTTGGTTGATTTTTGTAGTGATTGACAGAATGAGAAACCTAAACAACGTGCCACGTTGCTGTTGATCGGAACACCTTACCTCGTTTTTTCACACTCGCTTGCGCTATCCGCCGATTCATATGTTTCCTACCAAAGAGTTTGACGTCAACCTGTATACTTACCAATACTTCACATGAAGCCACAACTCGGGGATGTAGCTCAAATGGTAGAGCGCTCGCTTTGCATGCGAGAGGCACGGGGTTCGATCCCCCGCATCTCCATCTCTCTTTAAAATATAATTTTTCACTTTTCTGTTAGGAAATACGGACTATATATATATTCAGAAATAGTATTTCTCGAATGGACAAACAAAAAAGGAACTAAAAACTATTTTTGGGGATTTTTATAATTTCATCAAAGGTCATTCTATTTTTGTAAGGACAGACATAATCAAGTTCACTTTAGGATCTATTTAAAATGAATAAATTTAGGGAGACCCAGAAAAAAACCCATTTCATAAATTCAGTGCATTAAAATCTTATACCTTATTATTGTGGGTTCCGTCAGGGCATCAAAATGTGCATTAAAAACTTGTACCTATTTTTGTCTTATATACTGGGTTTACGAAGTGTTTTTTTTTTTCTGGGTCTCCCTAATGCTACTCATTTAAAATCGGTCCTGGACCAAACCAACTCATTTTTATATACTTCATAATAATATATGTATTTACTAATTTTTCTTACCCAACTAGTTTTTTCATTGATGAGTTTCTCTTCTTATGTGAATATGCTCACCACCTTAGTTCTCCTATGCTCTCTCGAAGATCGACTCAAATACGATCGACAAACCCTCAAATTTTCAAAATTTAAGGTTGTAGTTTCGAAATTAAAGGAGCATCCAGCACTATAATGCTTTTGTTTGAAGATTGCATGCACGAAAATGATTTAATCGTACTTCTGTTTGGATTCGGAGAAATAAATTGAAAGTTAGGATTTTAAAATAATTTCAAAGTACTGTGTCCAAAATTTTGTTAAAAATCTTTTCTTACATATTTTTATATTATATTAAGTTTCATAACAAACTAAAATCTTCCTCAATCGCAATATAATTGTGTTATATATATATATATATATATATATATATATATATATATATATTGTAACATCCCGGATAAAACACGAGGCGTTACTACGATTAAAACTAAATTAAATCCTTAATAATTAGTATAGAGCATCTATATTCCACAAAAATTATTATAATGAATCCAAAATTAAATAACGCCCAATCCAAAATTTATACTTTCAAAATAATAACAATTAAATTCTACTCGATAATAATACTAAGCTCCCCAAATAAATTACACTACCAAGCTATCCAAAACTTAAATCCTCCAAAAATCCATAGCGTTCAAATCCACGTTAACTTGCCACTAAAAGAAATATACGGGAACGTACATAATATGACAAGAATAGATGCTACAAAAAAATAACGGTGAATAAATGCAACGATATGAATCTGAATTCAAGTTCAATGCGACGTACGAGCATTATACCAATTTAATTTCTCAAGAACACATCAATAGGTCACCGGGCCTCATCTCACCTCACCTAAGCTTTGTAAAGCCTCATCCTAACTATTGAACTTTTGGACTATTGGCGGGTGACCATTCTCCGTGTCATATAAAATTTTTATGACACCATGCCCATCAACATAAAAACATCTCAATCGAATCAATATTTTAGATTATAATAAATGTCATGATATCAACAATATTGTGACAACCCGCCTACGAAAATAATAGGTGGCCAGCCTAATACTCTAATAATCACAGAAATCATAGATGGGTCCACTCTCAGCATCACTGTCGATTAAAATAATAATACGAGATAACCACCAATCATTTTAAAAAACGGACTGTAAAATTTGAAATTTGATAAGTAAAAGAAAAACACTTAGACAATCCCATTTGCAAAAACGGTGGATATAAAAAATCAACGGATAAATAATGACAATATAATAAATAATCACCGAATAAGCTGTCGATGAACAGACCAATACAAAAAGTTACACCGAGTATTATAATTTAAATATCACAGTATAATAAATGAATACAAAGCATGGGCAACACACCCGAATAAATACTGAATGTAACTAGAGTGTAAAGGAAAGAAGCGTCTATAACAAATATCCTACAACATCCGCGATATGCTATAGCTCCATGACAACTGGAATTGAAAGTCAATACGGGTGTCCTCGCGGTAGAGCACCTGAACGGACAAAGAGTTGCATGCAAAACAAGAAATATATACGGGTCAGGGCCCGATTTGATATGATTACCATGTGACTAAAATGCATGACAGTTATGTACGTAATTCTCTCGCAATATGTTGTAAAGGTTCTCACCTCTCATTCTAAAAGAACAACCTAGCTCAATATCAATGAAATGCTCTAATTAACCCAAGTACCAAGGGCTAACTTCTCCTCAGTCTCAACACTATGCCTTGTTCGTACGTGGAGTGTCTCGCGAAGCGAAATCCAAATAAGGAACCCCCCCCCCCCCCCGATACACTACTCCTAGGCAAGGTTGATCGTCGAGATCCATTAGACCCTCAACACGCAATCAATATATACATATTTATATGGGAGGTCTCATCTACAACTACTCAAGGAGACATAAATAAATCCATTTACCATCTAAAGGCATAATTCCTATTTTCTTTAGGAAATACATGTATGGTAATTCATTTTATCAAATGTTTACCAATTCAATCACATTTCAAAACTTTCTTTACCAATTTTATTTCCTTTCTTCCATCCAGGAAAAAATACATTTTTAAAGCAATTTTTTATTAACATAAAAATGCTTTTCCATTTCATATCATCCCAAATCCCTTCTTCCATCCAGGAAATGTATTTAAAAGCCAATTTTTATTATCATAAAAATGCTTTTCCAAAACATATGCTTCCATTTCCCTTCTTCCATCCGAGAAATGTATCCGAAGCCAATTCGTTCATCCCATTTCCCTTCTTCCATCCGGGAAATGTATTTAAAGCCAATTCATTATCATGAATTGCTTTAACATAACTAAGACCGTCCCTCCGGGTTTCCCCATTGGAAGCGCCCCTAAATGGTTATCATCTTCTAGGGCCTATCATCAAGACAACCTGGGATCCTATCGAAACGTCGGGAAGTGGCCATATGCCTGCGGAAGAGTCATAACCACACCCAGAATTACCTCACCAGTGCAAAAAATATACAATAAACGCTCATATGGCCTAGATATATCCACCCTGCATTCATTAGCCAGAGGTCTTCACCACACGCGCGCAACTTTCCTTATGATAGCGATTTAGAGAGGTGTGTAATCATCAATTTAACATTTATGAAAATCATTTTTCCATTTTGAAATCATTCACTTTTACATTCTCAAAACCATTCATTTGTACTTATTCATTTAGTACCACATTTTATAATATGCATTTCTTATTCCTAGTGTCATATTTTATTAATGACCTAAGACCCGAAGTGCTATTATCCTCAAACTAGTCTCCAAGAGTTCACACAATACCATAAATCATCAAAGCGAGTCTCCCTCAATGATAGACTCCCAAAAGTCTCCACATTAACATTATATCCTCCATTAATTTTAGGTTAACTTTCTACATCATTTGGATATTAACCTACATAAACTAGCCCTCGGGGTAAGCCCAATTATCCCATGTTAAAGGAGGACATTCGTCTACCCAAAACAACCCTCTAGGGCTCCCCATTACTTCCCAAAGGAAGGTTCCTAAACCTTGAACCAAAAAGAAAAGGGCTAAAATCAAACTAGGAAAAATCTCACCAAAACATGCAGCCGAATCGATTCGCCGCTGGTTGCGAATCGATTCGCCCCAAAAACGAATCGATTCGGTGAGGAAAACTGACATTCTGCCTCAGCCGAATCGATTCGGACCCAACCCGAATCGATTCGGTTCCCCAGTCCTGTATCCTTCTCCTTATCTGAATCGATTCGCCCTAAGGCCGAATCGATTCGGCCCTGCAATTTTGCCCAATTTGGGCTACGGGTTGAAGAACCCTAAAATTCCAAAACCCTCAAATCCTCCATTTTCATCAACATCAACAACAATAATTTCTACCCAATCATCCCTACACATCATCTAACTAATTTTCTCAACTCAAATCTAATAAAAATACAAGATTAAGGGTTAAATCCCTAAAAACCTACAAATCCCAAAAATATTTTAAATCTCCAAAATATAACTATACATGCAATTTATCACATTAAATCAATATCTAGCAAGTAAAAAACTTGCCTTGGGTTTGTAATCTCGGATTCTCTTCCGATAGCAACGAATTTTGGCCTCAAATCTCCATTTCTCTCTCTTTCTCCCATTTCTCCCAAGCTCTCTCTTCTCTCTCTCTCTCTCTCTCTCACTCTTGGCTTCTAACACAGGATTAAGAAAATAAAAGAGTTGGGAGACTTATACGGGTCTTAAAACATAATTCCACTCTTTTAATTGTTAATACACCATTAAAATGACTCGTAACCACTTAATTGAGTCATAACGCGTCAAAAGTGCACGAAACTCAAAAATACAACTTGGCACTTATTTCGACTATCTCGACTATTCTAAAAACAACCGCACCCCATATTTTGGCATTCGAAATAACGTGAACTATTTTTATTTTCTAATTTCATTTTATTTCATTAATTATACTCCAATCTATATATGAGTCATAACCGCCGTTTTACATATAACGACGCAATAAAACACAATATAATGCTATTTACCTTTTCATAACGGTAAATAGACAAAACATAGTAAATATTATCCCTTAATATCACGAGAAATAATATTTACTCTGTAATACCCCGTAATTCTGTATAGATTAGGAAAATACATTTTTATTTAAATTACGCGAGTAGAGTAATTTAATGTGATAGAAATACGTTTTATTTAAATTACGCGAGTAGAGTAATTTAATGTTATGTAATGTTAATAAAGATGAATATGACGATTAAAAAAATTTACTAGATGTGAGTAGTAAATTTTGAATGTTGATATGCATGGTCTAGCGATTTATATGAACGTACCTGAGTTATCTCAACCGAGTGTCGCGTGTAGGCAAAAATTGAAGATGAGATGAGAAACATATTTTAAGAGACTAAAAAGATAATTTAGAGTCCACAGATGATTCCGAAAGGGTCGAATTAGTTAAAATAGTGTACCCGGGGGTACTAATTGAGTACCGGGTCATTTTTTAGCCAAACCGGGACCATTCGAGGGAATTTTGGTCTTTTTACATTTATGGGTGAGGAGACCTACGAATTTTGGAACCCTAAATCAGATTATAAGAGTTAGAGTCTAGGGTTAGAAAGGAAGAAAATACACCATAGCCATTAAAGAGAAGAGAGAAATAATTTCCTAAGGCAAAAGAAGGAAGGAGGGAAAATTCTAAGGAGATTTCACCACCAACTCGTTGGGAAGGAGAATTGAAGGATAAAAATCATCAATCATCAACAACAACCACGAAATCAGACCCTACAAATCATAAGGCAAGTGGTTATTTGCAAAATAAATTGAGTTATAATACCCATATATAAGCCTTATGAAGAACATGGTTTTTATGATATTTTTGGGAGTAAACACTTGATTATGATCCATGTTTGACAGGGATTTCATGTAGAACGTTTTTGGATCTCCAAATATTCTGATATCATAGAAGACTAGATGATTAAATCGAACTAAAAATATGGACTTATGATGAAAAGATGGAAAGATTGTATTTTTAGGGTTCTTGAATATTAGGAATATTTTTAGTTAATTTGGACAGAATTTATAATGATTTTGTTGTTTTAAATCGTTAGTAATCATCCCAGAATATGTAGGAATGATTAGAAATTGTTGGTTGCAAATATGGTGAATTATCATTAGAGATAGATAAATAAAAATGGTGAAACCCGCATGAAGAAGACGATCTGGGTCTGTCATTGCTTGATCGATCGACCCTGACTGCACTTTGGAAAATTTTGTGGATAAATTTCCTTTTAATTACCGTCGCTTAATGGGAACCTTAGTTATGATATTTTACCTATGAGGAGACTTAATAAATACCAGTAGGTGTACCGTTAGATTTCTTCAAAAATGATTGAGTGGGAAATTTGGAGAAATGGACCGACGGGAAGATAATCGAATTGAGTCGTATGTCGGGAATGTGAGAATTTAGTTACGGAAAGAGTGAGAATAAATTTCGAAAAAATACCACTAGGTTAAAGATAACTTAACTACCGAATCAAGAGAGGGGTAACTAGGCCCTTAGAGTTGCATGAATATTCGAATAAATGCAATAGTGAAATAAATCACAAATTAATGAGTACGGTGTATATAAGTAGAATATATTACGTACATACATGATTTGATAGGTCGGGTGTGTACCTACTAAATTATATGAAATTTTGGGTTAAGATAATTTTAACTAAATTAATTATGTTAGGGTCGATGAGACATTCCGAACTAACATAAAATTATTATATGTTTGGGGTCGAGGTAAAATGCCGAACCAAACCTTAAACTGGTGTCGCGATGAAAGAGTCCCGAATCAGAATATATGTATAAGTATATATATAAATAATTGGGGTCGATGGATCATTCCGAACCAACTCTCACTTGGGGTCGATGAATCATTCCGAACCAAGAGTCCTTTATGTGTGTTAAAAGGATATGTTAGTGATAACTAATATTCAATATATGACTGTGTGATAAAATGTATTCCATATGCATAATCTATAGACTTAGAATAGTAGATAATGAGGTGGATTGTAAATATCTTAGTAATAATTAAATAACGTGATGTAATTATTACAAGAATAAGGATAACAAGCACTGAATAAGTTATCTACGCTCGTAACATATGAAATATGGATTATTAAAATCTTGCGAGTAGGTCATGGGGACTTAGTGAGGTGGTATATACAGTGGGTATTCTAATCTAGTTAACTGGGGTAGTATAACTAGGTGAACTAAGTATCTTCGTTAGACATGCACTATAGAAGAGAGGTGAGGAAGTTCAAGGGAGTGTGCGAAACCTTAATATGTGTAATCAATAACTCAATTGTGATAACTGCTTGCAAAATATTTTCAAATATTTTGAGTACTAACTCTTGCTATGTAAAATTTTTAAAAACGTTTTAGGTGCCCAGCCACAGGGACACCCAGCATGATTTCATTCCAGGGTTTTGGGAGCTACAGCACGTGTGGATGTTGCAGGGATTGTTTAGACGTTTCCTCTCTTTCAGTTCTAGTGCCGGATCTCAGTTTTAGTATTCTTATTTGGGACATGTTGTCCAATCATTACTTTTACAGTTATCCTGATTCTGGATTTTGAGTTGGTTTTCTTGGTCGTGGTTTTCGGCAAGACTTTATCTGTATTCAGTTATTTATGCGAATTGTTTTATTATTACTGAAATTGTATCGTTTTGTATGGGTTGTTTATTATGCTTAAGGAAGATAAAATTTGGCACTAGGTTAATTTCATGTAGGTGGTTAGTAATTTAAAAAGCTTTTGGTAGTCATGCTAAGAATTATCCATTTAAGAAACCTGTTTAAATTAAATTAAGGCTTGATCAACCAAGGTTTAATTAGGCGGGGTGTCACATACTCCAACATCCCCTATTTTATATTCATACCCATCAGGAAAACTAATATAAAATAGTCGCTCAAAAGCCCGGGTTGTTACAAATATGAGTACAAGAAATGAGGAACAAATGACTACTCTCGAGAAATTTAAGGAGCATATTGGGTAAACCCCATACCTTAAAATAGTCACAAAAAACTCAGAAGATTCTGCCTGAAAATTCTGATCATACCACTGCGCCCCACTCGTGCAAACAAACAAAACTCGTTATAGCCCAAACTTAAGAAGACACCAAATAAACCTTCAAATCTTGATAACTTTAGGGCTGGAGTTTGTAGGAGGAAGAAGATGAAAATTATAAAGGTCTAATGCTCTTAGAGGTTGTGAATATATGTTTGGAAAGTCCTAACCCCGTATTAATTTAAGTGAAGAAAGATTAGAGAATTTAAGTGGCATTAGAATCCTATTAAAACTAAAACAGTTCGCCTGTTAGTCACGCTCCAGAACCGTGATAAACAGTTAGTCACGATTTAAGGCCGTGACAAATACCTAAAACAGAAAATTTATTTTGGCCCTATTTTTTTAGCCTAGAGAGTTTTATTTTTTTAGGACTCATCTAAACGATCCAAAACTTATATGTAATCATATTAGGAGTCTTTTAAGCTAGATTTTCGAATTTTGAATTAATTTAATTAATTACTGGATAAAATTACGGGTTGTTACATACTTTCCCACTAGTACAAGAATTTCGTCCTCGAAATTTGATGAAGTGTAAACGCGCAAAATAAATAAGGGTCACATATGCCTAACCATACATACCACAATTAGGCACCCATTACACCCAATCCTACCCGCATGTTTCTCCGTGCATTCTCTCACGAATCACTACTCGATTCTATCTCTCAAAAATTAACACAACACTAAAGTACTCAAATCAATTCTAAACATCATCACATCAAGATTACTAATCCTAACCTCGATGCCTACCACATCCTCAACAAAAACTCCTTATCTCCAACGAAACACATCCAACCCGCATGCTAGACCCTAACCCAAAGACCCGACGATTATCGTATACCTAAGCTCTAATACCATCTGTAACACCCCGCGATACCATCTGTAACACCCCGCCTAAAACATGAGGCACTATTACGATTAAAACTAAAATAAATCCTCAATAATTAGTATAGAGCATCTATATTCCACAAAATAATTAGAATGAATCCAAAATTGCATAACGTCTAATCCAAATTTTATACTTCCAACATAACTACAATTAAATTCCACTAGAAAATAATATTAAGCTCCCTAAATAAATTATACTACCAAGCTATACAAAAATTAAATCCTCCAAAAATCCATAGCGTCCAAATCCACGCTAACCTACCATTAAAAGAAAAATACTGGGAAGTACATATGAACAGAGAGAGAGAGAGAGAGACTTGATCTCCAACGGGGGGATATAAACAAATTTACCAATGGGTTATAAAGAAAACAACCCACATGGCATCTCAAAAAATAAAAAAATAACTCATGTAGCCCTAAAGAGAGAGAGAGAGAGAGGCAATTTGGGGCGATTTCGGGTTTCCCTAAGTTTTTCGCACATCGTCTTCTTTTTGGGATTAATCATAGGGATTAATACATTCACATATACATCTCATATGGTGAATATAGGATGATTATTTTGGGTTTGAATCGATTGCACAATATTAGTCGGCAAGCAGGTCCACGTAACAGGACTGCTTTAGGGCTTTGATATTTGAGATTAAAAGGAATAGTTTTCAAAAGCTAGATGGATTTTAGAGGTTTTCAATGGGCGATTTGAGGGGTCCCACCTTGGATCATGAGGATTTTTAGATTAATGAATCTGATCCATCACATCTATTAAAAATCTAATGGGGGTTCTTCTATGCCTTCAATCGGCGGTGACCGATGGTTCCATGAGTCCGACAACGGTGATCGGTGTTGTTATGTTCGGAGCTCTGTATGGGTTTTTAACTGTGTTGATCTTGCATTGAATTCGTGACTTTGTTCATCAAAGATACGTAATTTTGGGTCAAGAAATAATTTCCATGAATGGGATACATGGATTCGGATATCGAGTTTCATCAACAATCAGTTGGTTGCTTTTTTTGAACCAATTGATCCGGGCTGAAGGATTAATTTTGAAGGAAACTTCTTCCAATTATCTATTTGGCTGTAATGGTACACATATTTGCCATTATCTAATGGATATATGGATTCTGGTTCGATGTTTCATCTACAGTCAATTGGAGACATGCTTATTTGGCTTCTTTATGCACATTGGCTTTGGGTTTTCACCCTTTGGACTTTGATATGTACATTCTTAAATTCAATTTAGGGGTTAACTTTTGTGGCGTTCTTTGCTAATAGTTGTTATTGCTGCTTGCTTATGGATTTGTTTATGGTGTCCTTTGGTCTCATGGGATTTTACTTGCGATCTTTTGCTTGGTGTCTTTGGTAGGGGAAGTGATTGTGAGGGCCAACAGTCTAACCCCATGTCCATTGAGTAAGACCAAAAGTTTTCTTGTATTTTAGTTTTCACTGCCTACGATTCTTTTCTTGGTGCCTTTGGTCTCATAACATTGTCTAAGATCATGGGACTACTTGTATGGGTTATTTTCTCGGTGCTCTGAAGTGGGAAGTGACTGAGGGGGAAATCTAACTCATTCGGAGCTAAGATCAAGTGATCCTTTTAGTGGAGCTGGCTCATGTTGTTTCTTAAAGAGGGTATTGAGTATTTTTGGTTGCATGTGATCATTAGGTCGGTGCCTTTGACATGGGAAGTGACGGGGGGGGGGGGGGGGGGGGGAGAGTTTAACCCTAATTCATTGGCTAAAATATAATGATCACTTGCATGGATTTCATGGTTGGTGTTTCTAAACTTTCTTTGTTTGGAAACTAATGCCCATTGAGTCCTTTTTACCTTTTTGTCTCTTTATCTTTCCTAGACTTTTCTGCAATCTTGCGGTTTACATGATTATAGGTTTTTTGGTTCCTCTATAATTGGATTTTTGTAACTATCAAATTAAAGCCTTTTGATTTTGGGTTTCATAGTTTTGTTGAGTTTGAAATTGAATTTTTGTAAGCTGGTGTGCACCATCTATAAGGCACTCTAACAATCTATTTTTATATTCATTTCTTTGCATGCCTTGAGGACGGATTATAACTTATCACTATCTTTTTTTCTTTTTTAATAAAACATCACTTCTGTTTAGGTTCTCTAGGGTTGAGTTTCCAAAAAAAAAATACACATGGCTTTAACAAAATGGAAGCATGGTTGTTATTGTTCACGGTCAAAGAATGATATTAGTTTTTCTTTTTTTTGGAACATGTGGCTGTTATTGTTGGCTGACTATCATGGAGTACGCGCGATGCGCGGGCATAAATTTATAAGATGTTGAATTGTGATAAGAAATATAAAAATCGATGAAGTTAAAGAATTATTAAAGGAATATTTTGAAAATTTATTTCTGTGAAAAGGATAAAGAACTGCAGAGTAAATTATGTAAAACGGATTCATTAAAATAGATTTTATAGTTCAACAATAATCGGAAATCTTCAATTTGTATGAGAACTCTGTAAGAACAAATTTTCAATTGAGTCAATTTGTATGTAATTGGTATTATTCTGAACAAAACTATTTGAGCCATAGGATAGACTTTGAGTTGATGATCCCATAAGCCTATGGCGTTGTTTGATGAAGACGTAGTGATCAAGCTTCAAAGATTAAATATTTCGTATCGCGTTTAGTGCTAAGATTGTCTTCATGTTTATCGAGAATATCATAGGTATGAATATGTATTAATTATGAGTTCTTGAAAATATTTTAATATTTTTTAAAGAAAAATTTTCTGAGTTTATTTTTGTTAGAATGAGATATAAAATCGTTAGAATGAAAATGTATTTTTTGTTTGAACGACTTTACAACTCGTTAGAACGACACTGGGTTTCGTTAGAACATGTATCAAACGAACATCAAATGAGGAAGCTCTACCAAGTGGGACCAACTTTGTTAGAAGCTGGTTCAAACGAGATGGTATTCTTGTGAGAACGAACTTAGTTTTTTGGTCAAACAAGGTGCAATTCTCGTTTGAACGACCCTAGTCTTCTTTCGAACGAGTTCGCCATCTCGAAATTTTTGTTTTCCTATTTTAGGCGTTTTAGACCCAGAATATTTAAGAACTTTTGATGAAAAAAGTTTTTACACCTCTTTACAAAATTTCCAACCCCAACTTTCACCCTTTATATCTTAAGATCCAAGTTCCACAATTCCTATGCTTTGAGATCTTAAGTTTGGGCACAAAATTTTATTGCTTTTATCTTGAGAAAACCTGTTTCGTGCAGTAGACCTCGTACGTGCTGTTTGAGGTGTTTGATGGTTGTTGAGGCTCATTGGTGAATATCAAGGTATGCGTGGACTCGTGTGTTGTGACAGCTTGCGTGGGTGGATTCATACGTTACACAAAGATAAAAGAGCGTCAAGACTTGTGGGGGATCGAGTTGTTGTGTAAGTCTATTGTTTATACTTTATAAAATCATATCATAATGAATTGTTTAGCTGGGTCATTTGTGATTTTTCCCTTTATGTTTTTTCTCGTACATCGGCGTGTTGTACGATTGGTTTATTTTATCTACTATCACCTAAATGCATGTTTTAGGTTAAAAATATAAAATTGGATAAATTAGTTTGTCACTATAACTCGGTTTAAAATTGGGTGCATTTATTTAAAGACCGAATTAATTAAATTAAAATTGAAAAATAAAAAATAGAATTTTCTTATAGTGACCATCCTTGTCGGGTGTGTTCATGATTTTACAAGTGGTATCAGAGCAGGGTTTACTAATTTATCGTGTAAGATCCTTATTTAGTGTTGTTTAGGGTGGTTATTTTTTCTTCTCTCTTGAGTTTATTTTCTCAATGGACTCCAGTAGTAATAAGTTATCAAATATGTTTTGTGATGACAATTTTTATATTCGAGATGAGTTTAATGAGCTTCATACTCGTGTTGAAAAATTAAATCATTTGAATTTGAAGTTTACTAAAAGAATTAAAATTCTTGAAAAAGATTTTTTTGTTTTAAAGCTTCTATGGAACTTTTACAAACTATTCAAACTCAAAGAGATTTATTTCGTGAGAATCTTGCAGACATGGACCGTGACTTTAAAAATTTAGAATTTTGCAAGAGAGATAGTGATGATAGAGTTCGATTTTTAGATAAAGAATTAGAATACTCTAAAATTTCTAGGGTGTGTTTACGTGCCAATGAGGATGTGGATAAATTGATTAATGATTTGAGAGCACGTGAGAAGAATCTTAGGGATAAGTTCACTTGTATTGATGGGGAGTGAGATAACCTTATAGGAATGATTGAAAATATAAATAAGGAGTCCCTAGAACTTGAAGATTCTAATTCTTTATTTGAGTCTAAAATTTTAAGGGTAAAAGATAATCTACGAGACTCGAGTAGTGTCGATAGTGATGGGAATAGCTTTCATGATTCTAATGCTTCCTTTGTTAAAGAAGAGATGGTTTTAGAGGGTCAACTACATCTCAGGGTGTTAGAAAAAATCAACTCGGAAGTCCCATTCCTCGTTGTGTCTACATGTGCACACATTGCGGTAGGAAAGGTCACCTTAGCCCTTTTTGCTATGATCTTAGACAAGTCCCTAGGAAGTAGAAGTATATTTTCTCTTTGGTTCCCGAAACCTGATGCAGTAAGTATACATCTACTTGGTTTAGGAAATCTATTTTAGAGGCACTAAATGTTTGACTGCTTGGTTCTCGCATGCTTTCTAATGACTCCTCACATGCTATATCTTTTGGGTGATTGATTGCATGTTCTTATTTGTCATACTCTAGTTGTGCTTCATGCTATATATTTTTTAGTTTTATGACATGTGTATCTTTTATATTATATTTTCTTTTATTGAGTCATTTTGAAAAATACAAAAAGATCTTGTTTGTCTTTTGAGTTTGAGTTTGTTTTCAAAAAGTTAAAAATAAATTGTTATTTTCTATTGAAAATTTTATAAAAACTCAAAAATATTTTTGATTTTTGTGGATTTTAGTTTTACACATTTGGTATGGGATATTGTCATGTTTGAATCCCATTCACTCAGTGCTTTCCATATGGCTAGGACATTTGTTATAATTGTATATACTTATATTGTTCTTAACCATTCTGTCATGGAGTTGTTTCAAACTTGATTGTGTTAATGGATTCGACTTTGTATATGCCTCCGCACACACATGCATGAGATTTTTGAACATTAAATTCACATGTATATTTGAGATTTGTGAGATGTTCTCCCATTGTTTTTTTCATCTACATGTTTTGTGACTGTGAGCGATTTGTGCATGTAAGAACCATTGTTCATGAGCTTTATTTAAATTGTATTGAAAATAGATGAGGGTGCTCGAGAAAAGGCTACGAAAGGATCAAGTCTCCTTTTCAAGAAATTCACCGTTGGCAAGAGCCTTATAAAAGATTAAAGGAAAAAGAAAATAGAAAAATTGCCAAATGCTAACATAGTTTAGTATGGTTGATCTTTTAAAAAAAGAGCTTCATAAGAATCGAGAAAAGAAAAGAATAGAAAATATGTTATATGATTATATTTTGAGGGTGTTTAGTTGAAGATCAACAAGTTTTCACAATGAATCCTAGTTATGCTTATTTTGTCATGACGCCATTGATTTGTAAACCATTAATATTCTAGGCTTATTTGCATTGTTCTTATTTGTTCATTAAGTTCAATTTTACTTGTCTCTTGAGGCTAAAACTTAGTTTTGATAAAGTTTTACGATCAATTAGGACTTATTGAACATATTTGAGTGTTTGAGTCATAATTCATTTGTGTTTAGTTCATGCCCATGCATTCCATTCCACATGTTTAGACACATTGATACTATGCTAACGTGTAGAGCATATGTGTTTTGTGTCGAGTGTGTGGTCATTTATACTTATATATATATATATATTTCTATAGGATTTTCTTTGGTATAATTTGTATATATTATATAAGGTATAATGTTTTGAGTCTTTACGGTTTATATTTAGTCCATGTTTTTTATATGCTTAAATCATTTGGACTATTTATGCTTTAGTTGTCATGTTACATATTTCTACACTTTACACCGTTGAATATTTTATTCCTTTCTACCTATGTCTAAAATTGGTATCAAATTTTCTCATCTTGGTATCTTAAGATCACGTATTTAGAGGTAAATTTGATTTTGAGGGAGTGATTGTTTTATAATATATTGCTTTGTCTCTTCCTGAACAAAAAGGGAGAGAAATAGTATCTTTCCTTTTCATGAATAGGATAAATTTATCTTAGGGGAAAACGTCTTGCCTAGGCTGAGATTGATTTAGACATCGTCAGATGTTTGTCATATGCATATTTATATACGTTATATTCTCTTTACATTTGAAGGTATGTTTAAGTGTGCAGGACAACATGTTTACGTCAATGCGACACAGTTTTGAAGCAAAGCGAAGATACTCATATTTGTGTGTCTATCGAGCATCTTTATTTTTTTTCCTTTTTAGGTTTGGGGAATGAGTCTTTTTAGAGAGCTTGGCGACCCTTAGGATTTTTATTTTGGTTTTGTCCCGAAATAGCCAAAGGGGAAGATTTGTAAGGACAAATTTCCAATCGAGTCAATTTGTATATAATTGGCATTATTTCGAAATAAATTATTTGAGTCATAGGATAAACTTTGAGTTGATGATTCTATAAGCCTATGACTTTGTTTGATGAAGACGTAGTAGTCAAGCTTTAAAGATTCCATACCGCGTTTAGTACCAAGATTGTCTTCTCGTTTACTAAACAAAGAACCTCATAGGTATGAATGCATATTAATTATGAGTTCTTGTAATTATTTGAAGGGTGTTAGTTTTTTATTTAAAAATGTTTAGAACTATTTTTTTAAATATTTTTTAAAGAATTTTTCTTTCTAATATTGTTTATAGTACATGACTTTTTAAGTTTTAGGCTAGTCAGGCGTATCTCGTTACAAATTGTCACACACCGTTACGACAAACCGAACTCAATAATCTCCAAGTTTGAAGACTTACCGTCATCCTATAAAGGTATAAAGCAATTTAAAGTTTAAATTAATTCACAAACTTTATTTTTGGGATATTTATTTTTATCAAAAAAGAATAGGGATTTTTATTTTTAAAAGAAAAATATTTTTTGAATTTAAACCTTGTTCAAACCTGATGCAGATCTCATTAAAACAAGATTATGATTTCGTTATAAGGGTCGTTCAAAGGTTTTATCCAATGATCTTCAATCGAGGGCGTACTGTTTTAGCACGTCAAAAGGTCGTTTGAAGCTGGTTCAAATGAGATTGGTGTTTCGTTCAAATAAGATTTTATTTCATTCAAACGACTTGCCTTTTTCATTCAAGCGATCCTTCAATTTCGTTCAAACGAGTCCGTCACCTTGAAATTTGTGAACACCCAATACATACTTGTTTCGTGTTTAGTTTTTCTAAGTTGTTTGCCAGATTCGTTTCTGCATATCTTTTGCGAAAGTTCTTCTTTGTTTAATGTTTTAAAACACTGTTTAATTCACAATATATATCCTGTAAATCATTCTTGCGAATTCGTTTAAACCCTAAAAAGTTATGTATCTTATATACATCTTTGTGGAGAAGGCATCTTCATGACTGACTTGTGATACCTGAGGGAATTCACTGCTAAAGATAAAGACCGAGGCTAAAGAGGGAGGATTGCGGCCTTGTGATTCTAGCGAGGATCATAGTTGTTTTTTTAAAGATTTACGAAGATTAACACGCTATACTTGTGATGGTTATCAACTATTCTATAAGTGGAATGTCTTGTAATATTTCTAAAGTGTTGAATAAAGGTTTTACCTGAAAGGGGTTTTCCTGAAACTTTTCTTTTGTCTGAATGCTTAGTTTGCTTTATCTGTTTTATCACATAGATGTAGGTTTAGGATAAAAAGATAAAATTTGGACTTACACGTGCTGAACACTAAATTATAGATATTATCCATGAAGATCGAGATAGCGCACTCTCAAATTGGTATTAGAGTAGGTTTCACCAAATTATCACGTGATCCTGACTTTTCAAAGAGTTTTTTGTTGATATCAATTCTCCCAAATTGTTATCAGAGTAGGTTACACTAAGTTATTGTGTTAGATCCTTGTTTAGTGCTATTTTAGGGTACTTGTTAATTCATCTCTCTTGATTTTATTTTTCTCTCGATGGATTCCCATAGTTTTGACTGCTTAAATCGTTTGAATTTGAAGTTTGCTAAAAGAATTGGGATTCGTGGAAAAAGGAAATTTCCGTTTTAAATCCGCTATGGATCTTTTGCAGACAATACAAAGTCAAAGAGATTTCTTTCTTGAGAAACTTATGCTACATGGATTATGATTTTAAAAATTTAGAACTGCCCAAGAATGAGAGTGATTATACAGTTTGATTTTTAGAGGAAGAATCAGATGACTTTAAAAATTCTAAGGTAAATGTATGTGCCGTTGAGGATAGTGTTGTGATTAATGATTAAGGCACGTGAGAAGACTCTTAAGGATAATTTTTCTTTCATTGAGGGGGAGCGAGATAACTTTTTACGAATGATTGAACATATGAAGAAGGAGCCCATAAAATTAGAAGAGTCTAATTTTTTTCTTGAGTATAATATTTTTAAGTTAAAAGATGATTTAAAAGACTCGATTCGTTTTAGTAGTGATGGTATGGCTCCAATGTTGCTAATGCTTCGAGTGTTAAAGCCAAGACCATTGTTTATTTTAGAGTTTCGACCAAATTGAAGGATATTAGAAAATGTCAACCTATAGGCAACATTCCTCACGTTTATACATGTTCGCATTGTGGTAGTAAAGGTCACCTTAAGCATTTTTGTTATGATCTTGGAATAGGTTCTAGGAAGTTGAAGTCTAGTATTCCCTTGGTTCTCAAAACTCGATGCGTTAAGTATATATCTAGTTGGGTTAGGAAATCAGTTTTAGAGGCGCTAGATGTTAGACTTGTTGATTCTCACATACTTGCACGTAATTCTTCTCTTGATACATCTTATAAATGATTGCTTGCATGATTTTATTTGTCATACTCTAGTTGTGATTCATGATATATGTTTACTAGTGTTGTGACATGTGTATCTTTTGTATTATAATTTTATTTTATTAAGCCATATTCAAAAAATACAAAAATATTATATTTTAATAAAAAAATTAAAAAATACAAAAATGATTTTTGGTTTTTGTCTATATTAGTTTTACCTATTCAGTGTGGCATACTAGTGTGTTTGAATCCAATTCACTCCATAATTTCTATGTGGATAGGAAATTTGGTTATAAATTTAGATACGTAGATTGATCTTAACCATGTTTATAGAGTTGTTTCAAACTTAATTTTCTTAATGGATTTGACTTTGTATATGCTTCCACACACGCATGTACGAGTTTTTTGAACGTTTACTTCACTATGTATAGCTGAGCTTTGTGACATGTTCTCCCATTAATTTTTTTCATCGACATGTTTATATAACTACAGGGGATTTTTGCATGTAAGAACCATTGCCTGTGAGAGATTTCCTTTTGCATTGAAAAATATGAGTGCACTCGAGAAAAGGATGCGAAAGACAGGTTGAATTTGCGTATAAGCCACCATTTGAAAAGAGCCCCAGAAAAAATAAAGGCAATAAAAATTGAAAAGTTGTCAAAAGGGGGCCAACATAGCTTAATTTGTTTGATCATTCAATGTAAGGACAAATTTCCAATCGATTCATTTGTTTTATTGGCTACATTCCGTTGGACAAAACAATTTTGGGTCATTCCTCATCAAGCATCATACAACGTAAAGATTCGAGCATTGCATCCAAGGTTCACGCGACATCAATATGTACGCCATGTTAGCTATTCTAAAAGGTATATGACCAAAAGAAATTTTATGTGTTGGAGTACTTTTTATAAATGAGAAATTTTCATATAGAATAATGTTTGTAAATAATCAATTTTTATACAGAACTTCTTTTGAAATTAATTTGAAGAGTTTTTTGAAAAAATAGCAAACTCGTTCGAAGTTTTCTCCAGGTCGTTCGAACGACCTAGATCTAACGACATTCCCCAGGCTATACTGGAACCTCGTTACAAGTTCGTTAGAAATGTTGTTCGAACGAACTCGTTCGAACGAGATTTCTAACGACCTATCTAATTCGATACTAGAATTTTGTTAGATAACTCGTTCGAACGACCTCGTTCGAACGAGTTCTGCCAGATTCGAATTTTTTAATTTAGTTTTCAGCAGTTATTTTCCCACAACTATTTTGGTCCACTACTTTTTCAGTTATATCACATGGACGAAAATGACTTTCAAAAGCTAAGGAAGTTCCATATTCTCTTTAGAGCATTTTTTCATAACTTCCCTCTTTTTGGCAAAAATCATTCTCCAACACTTTTAACAACTTTTGAAACAAAACCCCTTCAATGAACTTGACATTTAATAAGCATGTTTGCGGTGGATCTCTGCATTCAAGCTTAGTGGAGACGGTGGTTTTGGGCTTCGGTGGATACCGCGACACGAGAAGTGACGAGCAACGCGTTGGAGCTTCGCGTACTACAAATTCGGAGGTCGAGGATAACATAAGCATGTATTGAGTGAGTCAATGTCTGTAAGTCTTTTGAGTCTCTTGTAAAACCTATTTTGTAGTGGATTTTGTCTAGGCCCAGCCATCCGAGGTTTTTTCCATTTGGGTTTTTCTCGTACATCGGCGTGTTGTGATTGGGATTTTCGTATTTTACTTTGTTAAATCACCTAGATGTATGCTTAGGATAAAATGGATAAAATTCGAATAATTTTATTTTAATTAGCCAAGTTACCAATCCCATTGCATTAATTGAAATTTGATCTTGCGAACTTGTGAATCTGCTACATAAATTGAAATTGGAGAATATCTCTTCTTAGCTAATATTAAAATTAGATTGCGTGTGTGTATTCCACGAATTAAACTAAGAACATATAACCTTGCAACTTCAAATTGGTATCAGAGCTAAGCTCTAAAAGTTATTTAGATGAATCCTGAAGGTTATATGGATAGTTTTTCATCGAATAGACTACCTTTGTTTGATGGAACTAATTACACCTATTGAAAAGCAGGTATGAAATCTGCTCTTAAATCATTTGATGAACGTGTTTGGGTTACTGTTGAAAGAGGATGGTCCCCTCCTACTATGGTTGTTAATGATGAAATTATTTTGACTCCTGTTGAACAGTGGTGTGAGGAAGAACTAAAATGGTGTAACTTTAACTCTAAAGGATTAAATGTCTTATTTGGTGTCGTGTCCCCCGATGAATTTTGTCGTATAATGACGTGCGAAACGTCAAAGGAAGCTTGGAATATTCTCCAAGTTACTCATGAGGGAACTAGTGTTGTCAAAGCTTCAAAACTTCAAAACTTAACAACTCAATTTGAAACGATCATCATGAAAGAAACTGAAACATTTGATGAGTTTTATGCTCGTTTATCAGATATATTTAACTCTTGCTTTAACTTAGGTGAAAAAATACCTGAAAATCGTGTTGTTAAGAAAATACTTAGATGTCTTCCTAAGCGGTTCATTCCTAAAGTCACTATTCTTAATTCGTTAGGAAATCTAAATACTTTAAAACTTGAAGAACTTGTTGGTGATCTTCAAACTTATGAACTAGATATGTTTTCTAAAGATAACAAAAGCAAAGATAAAGGTGTTGCCTTAAAAGTTAAGAAAGTTGATGTGTCTGATTCTGATGAGTCTGATCTTGATCCTAATGATATAGCCTTATTTGCTAAAAAATTTTAAAAATTTCTCAAGTTTAAAAGGCAAAACTCTAAATTTGAAAAACCAAAATTTGAGAACAAAAACAAAGGAGGAAATAAAAAATTCAATAGTCAGAATCCGAAGAAGTTCAACAAAGATAACTTTAAAAAGGATGATTCAGAGAGATGCTTTGAATGTGAGGGATATGGTCATAGAGCATTTGAGTGCCCTAGAAAACTTAAAAGACAAGGCAAAGAAAAATCAGGGTAGAGGATCTAGTGAAATCTCCGGGTTTCCTAAACTTGAAAATGTCCTTTATGTTGATGGTCTCAAGGCTAATTTGATAAGTATTAACCAACTATGTGATGATAATCTTGATGTGAAATTTAGTCAATCAGAGTGCACCGTATATGATCAGTAGGGTGAATCTATTTTACAAGGTGTTAGAACTAGTGACAATTGCTATTTATTCCCAAATCATCTTTAGTTTGCAATAGTGCAAAAGCCTCATCTGCCGATCTTTGGCTTCAAAGATTAGGACATGTAAACTTTAGAGATCTTGATAAATTAGTGAGAAAAGAGATAGTTCGAGGCTTACCACCACTAGGAAAGACAACCTCCACCATTTGCGAGTCGTGTCAATTAGGAAAGCAAATTAAGAGTCCTCATAAAAAGTTAAACTCTATAACAACCTCTCGTGTCTTAGAATTGATACACATGGACCTTATGGGTCCCACTCGTACCGAGAACATAGGAGGAAAAACATACATCTTAGTAATGGTGGATGATTTTTCTAGGTACTCTATTGTAGGCTTTCTAAGAGAAAAATCTGAGATAATTGACTTTCTTACTGTTAAGTGTAGAACTCTTCAAAATCAACACGGTGTTACCATAAACCGCTTTAGGAATGATAATGGAACCGAATTCAAGGAATCCGGTGTGAATGCCTTTTGTGATGAAATAGGAATTAAACATGAATTCTCAGTCGTTCGAACTCCACAACAAAATGGCATAGTTGAAAGAAAAAACTGAACGATCCAGGAAATGGCAAGATCTATGCTCCTAGGAAGAAATGTGCCCCGTAGGTTTTGGGCCGAAGCGGTTAACACTGCATGTCACACCGTGAATAGGGTTTATTTGAGTCCTAACACTAACAAAACACCCTATGAATTGTGGATGGGTAAGAAACCTAATTTTTCCTACTTTAGAGTGTTTGGTAATCCATGTTATATTCTTCGAGATAGAGAACTTGTAGGTAAATTTGACTTAAAGAGTGATGAAGGTATATACCTAGGGTATTCTCAAAACACTAGAGCCTTTTGAGTATTCAACTTAAGTAGCTCTAAAGTCATGGAATCAATTAATGTTGTCATAAAAGACGATGCTCCGGCCACATCAATTGATAATGAGAAAGATTTGTCATGTGAGTGTGATGTTGTGTCAAATATTAAAAGTGTTGAATCTCAAAATGATTTGGTTGTTCCAACAATTGAGAAAAAGGATCCTACTCCTTGGGTGCGTAAAAGTCATGGCACTTCAAAAATTATAGTAGATCTCGAGGTAGGTGTCAAGACTAGGGCGCAATTAGAAAATGAAGTTACCTATCTATGCTATACTTCTAAAATTGAACCTAAAAACTTTAAAGAAGCATTAAAAGATGAAAATTGGATTAATGCTATGGAATAAGAACTGTTTCAATTTAAGAAAAATGATGTTTGGGAACTAGTCCCTAGGCCTTCTAATACAAATCTCATGGGCACCAAATGGATTTTCAAAAATAAAATGGATGAAAATGGTGTCATTATTCCAAATAAAGCTAGATTGGTTGCATAAGGATACACCCAAATAGAAGGTGTTGACTTTGAAGAAACTTTTGCTCCTGTTGCTAGGCTAGAATCGGTTCTCCTTTTACTCTCCATAGCATGTCACCTTCAATTTAAATTATATCAAATGGATGTAAAAAGTGCCTTTTTAAATGGTATTATTCAAGAGGAAGTATATGTTGAACAACCAAAAGGGTTTGAGGACCCAAAACATCCTACTCATGTCTTCTTCCTAAAGAAAGCTCTATATGGCTTGAAACAAGCACCCCTTGCTTGGTATGAAAGACTCACTTCTTATCTCCTTTCTCGTGGTTTTTTGAGAGGGGGAGTAGATATGACACTTTTTGTTCGTCGTGATGAAAAATTTATCCTAGTTTCTCAAGTATATGTCGACGACATTGTGTTTGGGTCTACGTGTGATAAACATACTCAATTTTTTTCAAAAGAATTTCACAATGAATTTGAGATGAGTATGGTAGGTGAACTTACTTTCTTTCTAGGTCTTCAAGTTCATCAACTCGAAAGTGGGATATTTTTATCCCAAACTAAGTATGCTAAAGACCTTGTAAAGAAATTTAAACTCGAATCCGCTAAACATGCACGCACTCCTATGATTTCATCGATTAAACTTAGTAAGGATACCGAAGGAAAGGATGTAGAGCACACACTCTTTAGAAGTATGATAGGTAGTTCACTTTACCTAACTGCTAGTCGTCCGGATATTTCCTTTAGTGTAGGAGTTTGTGCCCGTTATCAAGCCGCCCCAAAAGAGTCTCATTTACTTGCTATTAAACGTATTATCAAATATGTTAGTGGGACCCTGTCTTTTGGAATTTGGTATTCTTTCGACACAAATGATTGTCTATCGGCATATTCAGACACCGATTGGGCAGGAGATGTTGATGGATGAAAAAGTACCTCTGGTGGTTGTTTCTACTTTGAAAGTGTACTTGTCTCATGGATGAGCAAGAAACAAAATTCTATCTCTTTTTCCACGGCGGAGGACGAATACATAGCCACCGGGAGTTGTTGTACTCAACTCATTTGGATGAAACAAATGTTGGAAGATTACGGTATTTCCCAAGGCACTATGACTATCTATTGCGACAATACTAGTGCAATTCACATTTCCCATAATCCCGTTCAACATTCTAGAACCAAGCATATTAAGATCCGTGAACATTTTATTCGTGACTTGGTTGAAGAGAAAATCATTTCTCTGAGCTTCGTCTCTACCGATCAACAATTGGCCGATATCTTTACTAAACCTCTAGATGCCCTTAGGTTTGAAAACCTTAGGAAATCAATTGGGGTTTGCTCAATTGATTGAGATCGAAGCCGTTTATCTAGTTTAAGTTGCCTATGAACTAGATCACTTTTGTATATATTTTATTCAAAATCTCAAATATATTTTTCTCTTATTTTCAAGGAAAAACGGGAATGGTTAGAAAAGCTTTCAAATTCTTTGTCCATATGGCTTTGTGGTCGATGTATTCAGATTACTATCTTTTTCCATGTCCACGTGGCCTTCGATGAGTAGTTAATCCAGACCTTGTTTATCTTGTGCACAAAAATGCTCTTTTATGATATATATTTTT
The DNA here is from genome assembly GCA_949130495.1 of Sambucus nigra. NCBI lineage: Eukaryota > Viridiplantae > Streptophyta > Magnoliopsida > Dipsacales > Adoxaceae > Sambucus > Sambucus nigra. The sequence goes on along the minus strand of OX422219.1, from coordinate 128,012,963 downwards.
GTGATTTCCTCACACCTTTGCCTTTTTGCACACACCGTTCACGAAATATTGAGGATATCTTGTTCACATTGTACTTGGAAAGTAAGATTTGGTGTTGTCTTCTCAATCCTGTCACATCTGTTATAAGCAATCGAAATTGTGCATGATCATCCATTGCCCGGATTGAAACAAAAAATGATTATATTCTTCCAGTCGGTTTTCGTTTCAAGCAATGGACTCGGGCTGCGAAAAACATAAAATTTTTTGCGTAAAAAGCCTCCATTTGCATTCTCGATTGTGTGCCTAAAATAGAAGCATTGAAAATGATATATAATGCCAAGGCAAAAAATAATTAGCTTGATTGATTCTTCAAAAAGAATAGTCTCAATCTATTGTTGCTCATGGGAGATATAAGTTGAAGATCAATGGGCATGCACATTTAATCGATTCATTTCTTTCTCATTGTGACATTATTGGCGAGAGAATCATCTATTTTGTATGCTTGTTGCATTCGTGTTTAAGTGTTCAATAATATTTCCTTTTTACATAAGGCTAATGTGAGTGAATATTGCGCTTATATATTGTTTGGCATTCCGCACTTGTACATTATTTTGGCTAAAAACTCTCACTCGTATTGTTCACACCCCTACATTCTCGCTCCCACCATTTGAATATGTTGACACAAGCTAGGACTCTTCAAATTCTCTTTTTGGCATCGTTATGGCCTTCCCAATTCCTGTTATTATGCTACTTTTTAACCCTATTTTATTTTATTTTATTTAAAAAATTTTGATTTTCGTCAGAAATTCTCGTTCGAACGAGATTTCCAATGAAATTTTTAACCCCCTTACTGGAACTTCGTTCGAAATGTCGTTCGAACGACATAACTCGTTCGAACGAACTTCTAACGATATATCTAACGAAATTCCCACTCCGCTACTGGAACTTCGTTCGAAATACCTCGTTCGAACGACATCACTCGTTTGAACGACCTTGGTTCAAAAACTGCATTTTCTCTTCCCCAAAAATCTGTCGCCTCACCCCTTTTCTCTCTCTCCACCTGCCATGATTTCCCATGTCATCTTTTCCTAGATTTTTCTCCAACTCTCTCTTCCATTTTCCCACTCTCTCTTCTCTATCCATTATTCCTCTCTCCCACTCTCTCATTTTCCCCACGATTCCAACTCCCTCCCCTTCTCCATAAACCTCATTTCCTTCACCCCTTTGCTCTGCCGATTTGGGTTTGCAGTTTCCCTCTTCACTTTGAGGTAATTTTTTTTTTGCCATTGCTCTCCATTTACATATGTTTATCTCTCTCTCTCTCTCTCTCTATATATATATATATATATATATATATATATATATATATATATATATATGCTATTGGGTCACCTATTCAATTCAAAATGATTTCTTCCTTTCTTACCCAACATTCATATATATAAATGTGTGTATATCTCAACATTTTTTTTGGGCCATATTATTTTCTCTGATTTTTGTGTGTGATGCCCCTGGTTAAGCTATATTCCATGATAATATCAGTTTTTCAAAAATTTAAACTTTTTTTAATTTTTTGGAATTTGTCTTAACTCAATATTTTCATCCCATGGGATTTATCTTAGTTACATTTTTTTTCTTTTCTCTTGCATTTTCATTTATACCTAACGGAGGATGGGCTTATTACTGATTGGTTTGTTGGATTATTGGTGTATTTGGTGGTTTGGTTGGAATTTTTGTCAGGTAGGTTCTAGTTGCATTCTTGTTTAACATGGACCGTAACCGTCGCTCACGTCGCATTCATGACTCTTCCGAGAAATGCTCCTCTTCCTCTGATGAGGGTCCAATGCTAATGAAGCTATCCCTGACCTTAGGCTACGTTGGGGGTCACTCACCGCACACACTCTTTATCACACCCAAGGTTTCTCTACACGCTCTATTATTCGGGAGAAACTTGGTAATCTCCAATCCCTCCATAGCACCAGTGTGCATTCGTGGATTTCTGATTTAGGGTGGGATCCCCTATTCTCCCTCAAGGACCCTGTTTTTCCCGACCTCATTCGGGAATTCTATTTTGGAATGCATGATAAGGAGAATCACATTTATTCTCGCGTGCGCGGTAGGGAGATTATTGTCTCTCCCGAATCCATTGATCAACTCCTCCCCTTACCTAGGGTCACTAATCCCTCCTTCCCATGGACTTCCGATACTCGTCCCGACCCTTCTCTAGTTATAAGCACCGTTTTTAGGTTCCTCCCTCCCGGCACTGTCACAATCTTCCACAAACATTTACATCCTAATTTTATGTTCCTTAATTGGATCGTATGTGCCTGTCTTATTTCACGTGCGAACACAACCCAAATAACCAAACAACACGTGGACCTTATGTTTGCCATTAGCATTCGGGCTGAGATTGACCTCCCCGCCTTCATTTTTAGTGTCATTCGGATGGTTAGTATCCTCCCTTCCAGTCCCGCTCGCCAAGCCCTCCCATTTGCGGCTATCATTACCCGATTTTATCTTGTCGTCGGCTGCCCCCGCCTATCCATCGATATCCCAGTCACCAAATATCAAACCATTGACATGTCCTCGGTCAGCCGGTCTCATGGTCATTTACCCCCCGATACCCCTCACCTCGCTCCCTCCACCTCCTCTCACTCTGCCACTTCCACTCACCCTGCCCCCAGTCGTCCCGCACCCTCTCGCTCTATCCATCGCCCCTCCTCTTCCTATGCTCCCGCACCCGTCGAGTCGGAGAATATTTTGTTTGTTCGTTCTCAGGTTGAAAAGTTTCAGGAGGATAGATGTCAAGACAGGGAACTTTTACAGGAGATTTTAGTTTCTATGCAGCAGGACCGCGAGGCTCAAGCTCGCCGGGAGGAGGCTCAAGCGTGCCGCGATGAAGCCCAGGCCCGTCGGGACTCTCTTCTGTTAGAGAACCTTGATGCCATTCGCCGTATGGAGATGCGCCGCGATGCAGGCTCATTCGGTTCCGGCTCCAATTCTCTTACCGATGATACTCCATCTGATCCTCCTGCCCCTTGATGTGCTTTGTTTTTCATTTCCTGTTTCCATGTACTTGTGAGGATGGGTGGATATTTTATTTCTTGTATTGTTTAATTTGGTTTGGATTTTTTTTCCTTATGCCGTGTATGCACTTTGACTATTTCCCCTTTCCCTTTGGTTAATGCATACTCATGTTATTTCCTTTGTCAATTTATTTCTTCATATTTATTGGTTTATTGCCTGTTGTTCTCTCGATTCTCCTCTAACATGCAGGTCATTTATCCCTTTGTCTTTTTCGGACAAAAAGGGGGAGAAATATTTATATGGGAATTCATAATTTAGGGGGAGAATTCATATTTAGGGGGAGTTGTATTAATTAATGGGATTTTATAATTTAGGGGGAGTTAATTTCTTAATATTCAATATATGCATAGTTTAAGGGAAGTTCATTTACTATTCACAACCTATACTATTCATAACCTATTCAATATATGTTACAATCTCTACTTCCCCATGCGTTTATGAATTTGTTGTTTCATGTGTGTAGGATACATCTCCTACTCTCTTGCAGCATCGTCAGTCGTGTCACTGAGGCTGTCTTTTTTTTAGAGTTTTGGGACAGGCTTTAGAATCATCATGACGGCTGGCTTAGCAAATTCAGTCTTTTTATTTATTTTTTATTAATTCTATTTTGTCCCGGAATAGCCAAAGGGGGAGATTTGTAAGGACAAATTTCCAATCGAGTCATTTGTTTTATTGGCTACATTCCGTTGGACAAAACAATTTTGGGTCATTCCTCATCAAGCATCATATAACGTAAAGATTCGAGCATTGCATCCAAGGTTCACGCGACATCAATATGCACGCCATGTTCGCTATTCTAAAAGGTATATGACCAAAAGCAATTTTATGTGTTGGAGTACTTTTTATAAATGAGAAATTTTCATATAAAATAATGTTAGTAAATAATCATTTTTTTATAAAGAACTTCTTTTGAAATTAATTTGAACAGTTTTTTGAAAAAACAACAAACTCGTTCGAAGTTTTCTCCAGGTCGTTCGAACTACCTCGATCTAACGACATTCCCCAGGCTATACTGGAACCTCGTTAGAAGTTCGTCAGAAATGTCATTCGAACGAGCTCATTCGAACGAGATTTCTAACGACCTATCTAATTCGATACTGGAATTTCGTTAGATAACTCGTTTGAACGAGTTCTGCCAGATCTGAATTTTTTAATTTAGTTTTCAACAGTTATTTTCCCACAACTATTTTGGTCCACTACTTTTTCAGTTATATCACATGGACAAAAATGACTTTCAAAAGCTAAGGAAGTTCCATATTCTCTTTAGAGCATTTTTCCATAACTTCCCTCTTTTTAGCAAAAATCATTCTCCAATACTTTTAATAACTTTTGAAACAAAACCCCTTCAATCAACTTGACATTCAACAAGCATGTTTGCGGTGGATCTCTGCATTCAAGCTTAGTGGAGACGGTGGTTTTGGGCTTCGGTGGATACCGCGACACGAGGAGTGTCGAGCAACGCGTTGGAGCTTCGCGTACTACAAATTCAGAGGTCGAGGATGGCATAAGCATGTCTTGAGTGAGTCAATGTCTGTAAGTCTTTTGAGTCTCCTGTAAAACCTATTTTGTAGTGGATTTTGTCCAGGCCCAGCCGTCCGAGTTTTTTCCCATTTGGGTTTTCCTAGTACATCGGCGCGTTGTGGTTGGGATTTTCGCATTTTACTTTATTAAATCACCTAGATGTATGCTTAGGATAAAATGGATAAAATTGGAATAATTTTATTTTAATTAGCCAAGTTACCAATCCCATTGCATTAATTGAAATTTGTTCTTGCGAACTTGTGAATCTGCTACATAAATTAAAATTGGAGAATATCTCTTCTTATCTAATATTAAAATTGGATTACGTGTGTGTATTCCATGAATTAAACTAACAACATATAACCTTGCAACCTCATTCAAAAGAAATCACTTTAAAAGAAAAGAAAAGAATGAAATATGTATATGTTTATCTTTTAAGGGAGTTTAGTTGAAGATTAATAGGCTCTCACAATGAATCCTAGTATGATTATTTTGTCATGATGCTTTGTGGAATCATCAATATTCTAGGCTTATGTGCATTGTGTTTGTTTTGTTCATTAAGTTCAACTTTATTTTCTAATTGAGGCTAAAACTTAGTTTAATAAAGTTTTGCATCAATTAGAACTTCTTGAACATATCTGACTATTTGGGTTATAATTCATTTATATATGATTCACATCCATTCATTCCATCCCACATGTTTGCATACATTGATACTATGCTAGTGTGTAAAGTTTATGTGCGTTGTGTCATGTTTTATGGTCATTTATACCTATATATATGTGCAGAATTTTCTTTGATATATTTTGAATACATTATATATGGTATTTTGCATACATCATAGTTGGTGTTGATGGCCTTTGAGATTATCATTACATATACTTGATTTATATCTTTTGTGATGATATCTTGTTCATATTCGTGATGCTATTAATTAAAGTTGATATTTCTGCTTGTTTGTCTATTTTGGATAAAAATAAAAGGGGAGAGCAAATTAAAAGTGAGATATGATGAGTTTGATTTATGAGGGAGAATTTAATTAAAGTTGTTTTCAAACTTGATGCGTCACGAGGTATATTTCTTTGTCTCATGTGTGTAGGTACTTAAAGTGGAATTCAAGTCACACGAATGACGATAAATTTTGTGGGAAAAAGAAGTTTGACGACAAAGAGACTTATACCATTCCGTTCTAGGGTTAGGAAAGGTGTTAGAATTTTTGTTATAGGAGAATTTTGATTTTAATTTGGTGTTCGGTTATGTTTGTTTGTTTTGTACCGGGATATCCAAAGGGGGAGATTTGTAAGAACAATGTTTCTAATATTGTTCATAGTATAGACCGTTTTAAGTTTTAGGCTAGTTTGGCATCTCCCGTTACAAATCGCCACGTACCCTCACGACGAATAGAACTCAAGCATCTCCAAGTTTGAAGATTTTTCGTCATCCCATAATGGTATAAAGCAATTTAGGGTCTAAATTAAGTCTTCGACTTTATTTCTAGGATGCTTATTTTATCAAAAACCTTCTTTAAATGTGTAAAGCCCCGATCCGAATTTATGGGTTACCAGTGAGTCGACCTGGTCCGACCCGAGGGTTAGGTGTGGAGTGCAATGAAACAACCTAAATAATAGTACTACTCCAGTTTTATTATAATTAACATTACACTTGTTCATATGCGATTCTAATTTTCAAGGTAAACTATGCAAGGAACCCATGGGAGCACCTCGACGACAAGTAATCAAATATACTAACATAAACATAAATAAAGTATACTTACCTGTATAATGCCCTAAAATAAGAAATCGTTCCTAACCTGTCGTAATAAAGTGGGGACGTGAGCTTAAGACATTGGGATTTATACAACTGTATAAAACAAACGGTAGAAAACGATACTCACATGCTACCACATGCATGCGAAAATATGTATATATCTACATACGTATACCTTTGAAATACACGTGCCAATGCATTAACCGTTTTACTTTTGAAAAATCTTACTTGTCCAGATTAATTTACCTTAATCTAGCAAATACTTCCTTTATTCATACTTAGTATTTTCACCTTGTTTGACACACCCGATTCAACACTTGACAACATTACACTTGATTTGATTAGAACCCATTCCCTTATTAGAATTTAACCCTCTTATTCATTTAACTGTACTTTAGTATTTTCATTGAAAATTACCATTTCAAAACACGCATTCGCCGTGTTAGAAAATACTTACTCATCTTTTAAAAACCCTTTTTACAATACATTGTTGTGTTAAATACGAGGTTCACCATTTAGGTTGCTTAAACACGCATTTATCCACTTTCTTTAACTTTTTTTCTTATTTTATGGACATTAGTCGATTTACGCATTAACTTGTTCATTTCACCTTTAGCGAAGCATTTATTACATTCATTCAAGTTAGGTTGTTTTAACACATTTACCAGACAACACATTTTTTAATATGTTCCACGTTTCATTTAACTTTCTCGAAATCTTCCTATACCGCATACTTACATGGGCTCTACAATGACGGCTATGCGCACCATATGGTTTGGCCAGTGGTTTAAGGCTTTTCACCCAAAGGCTCCGGGTCTTCTTGCTTTATCTCGATGTCATTCGAGTAACCTTAACTTGTTTTAGCATTTTACAAATGTCAATATTATCTACTTTCCCTTTTATCCGACCGAACTAAAAAGCTGGGACTTTACCGCCCCAATTTATGTTACACTTGAAAGTTTACCACTTTGTGTTCTTTATACTTCAATCTTGATTTTTATTTCAAAAATCATATTTATTTAAGACCATCTTGTGTAACACCCCTTTCAATATTTTATTTCATAAAAATGGCCCACTTGAAGTAAAATTACCATTTTACCAATTTATTTCCAAACCACAATTTTACACCATTTTCATATGTGTTACTTTCACCAAAACACTATTAAGTTAATTATACTAACTCCTTAATTATTTTAACCCTTTAACACCTTTTTACACTTTGAGTAATCTTTTACTTGATCGGAAACACTTTTAAAACCTTTACTTCCTTTTTATTCCGTAAGTGTTAATATTGCACAATATTAGTAAGTTATACTCACTAACCATTCCACGTTTGACCATTAACACTTAATTAGTGCTTTTTATCAACATTCATATTCTTTACTCCTTTATTCAAGAGATACACTTATACTTAAGACTATTTCTATAAGAAAATTCTCATTTCCTTTATTTAACACGTAGTATTCTAACTTCATACCCACTATGTCTTTTAGTCCCAATTACACATACGTTGAAGACTAAAATTTCAACCTTCATTATCTCATGATTAAACGAATAAAATCTTCTTTAAAATTATTCACATATTCATTATCAAAATACTATAAGTTTATATGCATAGAAAGTGAACTTTAAATACTAAAATCCTACAAAATAGATTAAACGTACATTTCACGAAATAAAGACATTTTATCAATTCCTTTAAACTTGGCAAATGTCCATTTATTCATAAAGCCTCAATTTTTACAAGAAACTTGAAAATATTTATTTTATAAAAATTCTCTAAATTTACCAAGAATGACATTTCTTATATTTTTATTCCACAAAAATGTATATTATCTTTTTTTCTAAAAAACACACAAAAATAATATTTTGTTAAATTTTTATTCCATAAAAATGTATATTATCTCTTTGACTAGAAAATATACAAAATAATATTTTCTTATATTTTTATTCCATAAAAGTGTATATTATCTCTTTTATTAGAAAATACACAAAACTAATAGTTTCTTACATTTTTATTCCCTAATAATGCCCATTGTTTATATTCTGAAATTTATTTATTCCAAGACCCATTTTAAATCTTCTTTTTGATACTCATTCCATACAAATGTCAAGATGATTAATATCAACACTAGGATGCAAACCAATATCTTGCACACATATATTTAATATAATATATGTATATAATATGTTAAAAATATACTACCCATTAAACTTAAATCCAAGTTAGTCTACTCTCCTCAAATGAAGCTCAAAAATAGTGAAAATGCTGTTGAAGTTGGAGGACCCCCCACCTCCAAAGGTGGCCTCAAGGGGGTCTCCAAAATCCCTCTTAAACTTGACTCCATGAAGCCACTCCCCGTGTTAATGTAATCTCTTTTCAACCTACAAGGAACCTCTTTCAAACTCCATTTTCAAATACCCACAAGTCCTCAAGAACAACATCCTCTACATTGCAACAAGTCTAACTTAGGTGTGATCTCTAATGGTGGTAAATGGGATTTGTTGTGGTAGGAATAGGTGAGAATAATCTGAGATAGAAGGTCTCCTCCATGGGAGCTCAAAGCTTGAGAGGGAACGAGAAGAAATCTGGTGGGTTTTTTTGTCCTCCTATTTTGCACGATTCTCCTCTTATACCCAAAACCAAATGGTTGTTACCAAATAAGGACACATTATAACCCCAAAGGTTTTCCATAACAGGTATTTGAAGGCCTCCTAAATAGACAACTCATATAGATCAAAGGTACATAATTTGGCAGCATAAAAAAAGACAGACGCACCCTACCTGCTAGGCGTGGTCGACCAGCCAGGGATCTCCGATCGACCGGCCCTAGTGGAATTTTTTTTTGAAATTAGATCCCAATATGTATATATAGTACCCTAAAAGATTGATCAAATTATTTTTATTGCGAACGAGTAAGTCTAGAAAAATCGAGCAAAGTTCTACTTTGTTATGTCGCGTACCGACACTATTATTGTATAATACTAACCACGTGACTCGTCACCTCCGTTCCTCGACTAATTGATGTCGAACTTTAGCAATATATTAATTTTAAACCTTAGAACCTAATTATCCCTCCACGCGGACCATGCAACATGAAATTTTCTTTTTAATCCCTCATTTTTGTATAAGTTTGGCTCAATACTCATGCACCTATTTTCTTTGAATATTTTTCCCAAATAAAATACCTAATTTATATAAAATATATATATTCCTAGGGCGGGGTATTACAAAATTCCCTCCTTAAGGAATTTCGTCCTCAAAATTCTTAGTCCTCAACTTTAGGAACTTGTTACCTATATTCAATTTCCAGGGTATCCTCTTCCCCATGGTCTAAAACCCAAGGACTTCAATTTCATCAATCACCATTGCCAATCCAATTGTAACAAACCCAAAGGCCTTATTTCCAATACTTAAGCATATCTAACATGTCCATCTAACAAGACATTGAGATGTTTTATATTCACCAAACATTGTATTATGACCTATGAACTCATAATCATGGACTATTATATATTAGGATTCATGACATACTTTTTCCTCAAACAAATTTTGGTTCATGCCCCCACCTTAACACTTGTGGTTATACACGCCAAAGATTGTTAAGTCAGTCACATTATCATAAAGGCCTACCCGATCGATATCTCCTACGAGATCCTTATGTTAACCTAGAGTCATCCTAGGCATCACAACACAACACATACAAGCGATCACGTCCTCAATCCCTACAATTCCAAACCAAGTGCAACACTACCATCTAATGTCTTATCAACTCCAAAAATTCCTAATATTCTCAAGTCACGTCCCTCGGGACACACGACCCAGTCGCACTAGTTCTACTGACAAACTAACAAGCATTTTAACCCAAGAAATCAAGTAATATATAAAACTGTGTGCAATAAAGCGAGACCACACACACATATAAACTGGTGTAGAACAAAGGTTCATCCGAAGACGAGCTCACTCATTTACCATGACACGTCATCTACAACTGGCCTAACTCGCGTCACTACTGAGCTTACGCAGCTCCACACCCACATCAGAAACACAACGAATGTGATGATTCCTACGTCTAAAGAAAAATAATAGTCAAATTCCAACAATGAATCGAACCACTCGAAGTGGAATCCCAAAACGTATTCATGAATTCTATAACTATTTACTGATACATGCCAAGCACCATAACCTTTCCACGTACCCTGGCTTGGCCTTCTAACCATGACGAGTCCTTCTCAAGAATCATCCATCCATGCCGGACGAAGGGAAAACACATAAGTTTCCTTCAAGAAACTAGAATTTTAGGCTTACCTCCTTAGGACTAATGCTACCTATCTATCACCGATAAGCACAACTATCCTAAAGCAGGGCGAAGTTACCTCTCTGGACACTTATCGTTAGTTATCAACCTACCATAACTAGGCCTCCAAAATTTTTACATGCGGCAGTTAACCTCAGTTTTCGAGGCCATTCTCATCAAGTGAATATAGTTCTCACATGGTTTCAAACATTCAGTTTATGAACCATTGCTACCACTCTTAGCATTGTTTATAGGATACTAAACCATAATCACCCCAATGGCATTTCATCTTTCGTACATCACTCATACGTAATGATTTCCTCCAACAGAGTCATACTAACCGCACAGGTAGCACACTTAGGTGCTATAATTATGCCTAGCACTTCGCCCCGTGTGTTATTTCTACAAGCCACAATGAACCTCATTGTGTTTAAGTCTCCTAGGTGCACCACCTAGAATTGATCAACCTAATTTTGAAATTATCCTCGAAGGCCATATCATAAACTATGTTATGCAACCTGGAGTCTACCAACACGAATGTGTATCACCACATAAACCTCGATGTAACAATGATTCTTAAGGGTTCTGAGGAGTTACAGTATTGTCATTGTAATACACGATATGCATCCTTTAAGTCATCATTACTAAGAAATACCACACGCAAAACAACTCACTCAATAAACCTTAGTATACATCTCCATGGAATTTAACATGATTTCCTGTGATTATCCGCGTTGCTAGCCGAAGTCCACCTCACAAGGCTAGATTATTAATTCACAACGAATGTTCAGCCATGGCAACTAAATTGCCTCACTATGAAATCATCTTACTACGTGTTAATCTACTAACTAACACAAATATATATATATATATATATCTTGGTAGGATGCGGGGTGTCGAGCATTGTCTATGAACACTAAGGCCCATGCCAACGAATGCCATAAGGGATCCTATCTCTTAATGCCAGACTATAACCACCAAACTCTAAAATAAAATCATCCAGTATCTGGTAGGATAAATGACGTTGGGTATTGCTCACGCGGACGCCCACCCTACTGGCGTCGCAAGAGGTCCTTCTCTAAAACATCACAACTTAACTACTTAATACTCACCACGATCATCTAGGTTCACTCTTAGTTTACCCCAATCATTAAGATCATCTAAATCCTCACTATAGTCAAGGCATATGAATCGGGACATACTAAACACTGGCCTACAACCAAGGGACCTAATACATTCTAATCACATAACTAACTCTTAATAAAACATTACCCAGGTATATACTATCGGTGTCATTAAAGATTTTATTCATTAAATGTTCCATTAATCCTTCAATTACTACTCCGAAGGGTTACCTAAGGTTCACTCCCTTGCCACTAAAACTCCTCGTTGTCACTTACGTGACCTATTTTCCGTAGAGAGACCGCACTTCTAATCACAAATCATAAGATACATTCATCGGCTAATAACCATTAAGGCATTCACCCCCAATGATGGCATCATGTATAACCAAAACTGATTGTACATATCCCTAAGTGTTGCCCCACACAAATTTACATGCTTATCGAATTTACCATCAATCACAGTATTACCCCAAGGATCGAATTTGCTTAGTTATTTCATATGCATCACACCTAAGGCGATATATAGTTAAAAAAATCACGATTTTCCTTTACATAATTATGACACTCTAACAGTCAATCCCTATTGTTGATTATACATAATTTGGTGCCACTTGCCTAATGGGCATCATTTCATTCTATCAATACCTCACATGATTCTAACCCATTAAATTGTTAATGAAAGCACCTCACACTAACAACTATTGTGTCACCACTATAGGCTTGCATTGACACTCATAAATTACTACTGTTCTAATCAGAAACGCGAAAGCGATTAATAACCATCAATCTAATCATGTGCCACTAGGCCTTAATCAAACTTGTCGTGCTAACCTCTTGGACTTTACCGTCGAGGACACGAACTAAACCGTCATTAAACTAGCATGACTGGACCAAACCAACACCAACGTCGAAAGATCCACTACTAACCTCACCATGTCACACCTGAAAGGAACCTTAAACCTTGAACTGGGAGATCTGATACCATTTGTAACACCCTAACCCGAATTTATGGGTTACCCATGAATCAACCCGGTCTGACTCGAGCGTTAGGTGTGGAGTGCAATGAAACACCCTAAATAATGTTAATAGTCCAGTTTTATTTTAGTTAACGTTTCACTTATTAGAATGATTTCAATTTTCAAGGTAAACTATATGAGGGACCTATAGAGAGCACCCTGAAGTCCAAGTAAGCAGAGCAACTAACGTAAACATAAATAAGTATACTTACCTGTGAAATGCCCTCAAATACGGAACCGCTGTCATACAAAGTGGGGACGTGAGCTTATACCTAGTGGGATTTATACAACAGTATAGAAACGAACGACAGAAAGCAAAAATTACACGCTACAACCACATGCATGCAAAAATATGTATATATCTATATACGTATACCTTTGGAATACACATGTCAATGCATTAACCACTTTACTTTCGAAAAATCTTACTTAGCCAAATTAATTTACCTTAATCTAGTAAATACTTCCTTTATTCATACTTAACATTTTCACCTTGTTTGACATACCCGGTTTAACACTTGACAACATTACACTTGATTTGATTCAAACCCATTCCTTTACCGAAATTTAACCCTTGTATTCATTTAAACATACTTTAGTATTTTCATTGAAAATCACCATTTCAACACACTCATTCGTCGTGTTAGAAAATACTTACTCACCTTTCGAAAATCTTTTTTACAGTACATTCTTGTGTTAAATATGGAATTCACCATTTAGGTTGCTTAATCACGCAGTTATCCAATTTCTTTAACCTTTTCCTTATCTTATGGACATTAGTATATTTACGCATTAACTTCTCCATTTCACCTTTACCGGGACAATGATTACATTTATTAAGGTTAGGTTGTTTTAACACATTTGCAACACAACCCATTTATTGATATGTTCCATGTTTCATTTAACATTCTCGAAATCTCCTATGCCACATACCTACAGGGACTCTACACCGACGGTAATGTGCACCATATGCTCTGGCTAGTGGTTTAGGGCTTTTTACCCAAGGGCTCCGGGCCATTCTTACTTTATCTAGGTGTCATCTGAGTACCCTTAACGTGCTTCAATATTTTACAAACGTTCACATTATGTCATTTCCCTTTTACCCGGCCGAAGCCAAAACCCGGGACTTTACCGACCCAATTTGTGTTACACTTTAAAGTTTACCAATTTGTGTCCTTTATACTTTAATCTTGATTTTTTAAACAAAAATCATATTCATTTAGGACCACCTTGTGTAACACCATTTTCAACATTTGTATTTCATAAAAAATTTCCACTTTAAGTAAAATTATCATTTTACCCATTTCTTTCCAAATCACACATTCACTCTAGTTTCACAAGTGTTACTTTCACCAAAACACTATTAAGTTACCTACACGAACTCCTTAAGTGTTTTAACCCTTTAACACCTTTTTACACTTGGAGTGATCTTTTGCTTGATTGGAAATACTTTTACACCTTTACTTCCTTTTATTCTATAAGTGTTAATATTTCACTATATTAGCAAGTTATACACACTAACCATTCCACGTTTGCCCATTAACACTTAATTAGTGCCTTTTAACAACATTCATATCCTTTACCCCTTCATTCAATAGATACACTTATACTTAAGACTACTTCTATTAGAAAATTTGCATTTTCTTTATTTAGCACGTAGTCTTTTAACTTCATACCCATTATGTCTTTTAGTCCCAATTACACCTACATTGAATACTAAAATTCCAACCTTTATTATCTCATGTTTAACCTAATAAAATATTCTTTAAACTTTTTCACATATTTATTATCAAAATACTACAAGTTTATATGCATAGAAAGTGGACTTTAAATACTACAAGTTTATATGCATAGAAAGTGGACTACAAAATAGATTAAACGTACATTTTACGAAATAAAGACATTTCATCAATTCCTTTAAACTTGGCAAATGTCCATTTATTCATAAAGCCTCAATTTTTACAAGAAACTTTAAAATATTTATTTCATAGACAACATTAGCATCATTCCACATTTTTATTTCATAAAAATTTCATTTTATTCTTTTCACTAGAAATTCACCAAGAATTACATTTCTTACATTTTTATTCCATAAAAATGTATACTATCTCTTTTTCTAGAAGACACAAAAAACTAATATTTTCTTACATTTTTATTACTAGAAAATATGCAAAAATAATATTTTCTTATATTTTTATTCCATAAAAATGTATATTATCTCTTTTAATCGAAAATGCACAAAACTAATATTTTCTTACTTTTTTATTCCATAACAATGCCCATTGTTTATATTCTAAAATTTATTTATTCCAAGACCCATTTTAAATCTTCTTTTTGATATCCATTCCATACAAATGTCAAGATGATTGATAATCCACACTAGGATGGAAGCCAATATCCTGCACACATATATCTAATATAATATATGTAAATAACATGCTGAAAATTTACTACCCATTAAACTTAAATCCAAGTTGGTCCACCCACCTCAAATGAAGCTTAAAAATAGTGAAATGGTGTAGAAGTTGGAAACTCCCCACCTCCAAAGGTGGCTTCAAGGGGGTCTCTAAAAGACCTCTTAAACTGGACTCCATGAATCCATTCCCCGTCTTCAGTTAAGCCCTCTTCAACCTACAAGGAACCTCCTTCAAACTCCATCTTCAAATACCCACAAGCCCTCAAGAACGACATCCTCTACATTAAAACAAGTCCACTAGGGTTTTTATGTTTTTAAGAGCTTGGGTGTGGTCTCTAGTGGTGGTAAATGGGCTTTTTTGTGGTAGGAATAGGTGAGAATAATCCGAGACAGAAGGTCTCCTCCCATGGGAGCACAAAGCTTGAGAGGGAAGGAGACGAAATCTGGTGGGTTTTTATGTCCTCCCATTTTGCATGATTCTCCTCTTATACCCAAAACCAAATGATTATTACCAAATGAAGACACATTATAAACCCAAAGGATTCCCATATCACATATGGTAGGTTCCCCAAATCAACAACACATTTAAAGAAAAGTTTGAGAATTGGACAGCACAAAAAAAAAGGCAGACCTGATTCTCGTTCGAAGGACCCTAGTTTTCGTTTAAATGAGTTCGCCGTCTTGAAATTCATGTTTTACTTTAAGGCATTTAGACTCATAATTTTAAGAACTTTTACTGAAAAACGTTCCTATACCTCTTTCCAAAAGTTCCAAGCCCTAAGTTTCACCCTTTATGTTTTAAGAACCAAGTTATATAATTCCTATGCTTTGAGATCTTAACTTTAGGCACAGATGTTTATTTCTATCATCTTGAGAGAACCTATTTTGTACTATGGACTCTGCGCGTGCTAATTGTTGTGTTTGACGATTGTTGAGCCTCATCAGTAGATACCAAAGTACGTGTGGACTAGTGTGCAGTGGTAGCTTGCATGGGGGGAATCATACATTGCACTATGGAGGAGTAGTTGAAGATAGAGGACCGTCAAGACTTGTGGAAGATCGAGTCCTTGTGTTAGTCTATTGTCTATACTTTGTAAAACTATATCATAATGAATTGTTTGGCTGGGCAGTCTGAGATTTTTTCCTTGTACATCGGTCTGTTGTGTGATTGGTTTATTTTATCTGCTATCATCTAGATGCATGTTTTAGGTTAAAAAGATTAAATTGGATAAATTAGTTTATCTCTAAAACTCGGTTTAAAATTGTGTGTATTTATTTAAAGACTGAATTGTCTAAATTAAAATTAAAAAATACAAAAATAGAATTTTTGGATAGTGACCATCCTTATCGAGTGTGTTCACACTTTTACAGACTTCAACTAAAAGCATAAAGAACCCGCGATTTGAGCTATCAACCCAAGATATATATTCCTTTGTTCTTGCAAATTATTAAAAAATATCTAGCAAAGGTTTATCATTTTCAAGTATATGTGCAAAGAGAAAAAATTACTCCCTTTGAAATGATATTACTAATTTTTTTCAAAAATTACTGCAGCGCAAATGATATTAGTTACCTTTGATATTATATGCACGTGAACATTAAATGCATATGTATTTAACCTTCCTTACAATATTATATTTGTATACATAATGGCCTTAGGGGTTAGTGATTAATCTAATTAACCGTTTTACGATTTATTTAAATAAATTTATAATTAGACCATAACTCATATCGATTATTATAATTATAGGTTTAACATATTGAATTAATTATGAATATAATTGAAAATATGTGATAGTAATAATAAATGAAAGTTACCTGAATGAATTTGGTCCTTGTATACATATAACACAAAAAGAAGCCACTCAATAATTTATCACATACCATAGCAGATGCAAAGAGTACAACATAATTTTTTCTCACGCTTGAGGATACCATCATCAGAATTCTATCTTTTAATAAAAACACATAACTATCTACTAACACATTTCTTTGAATATGTCTATAAAAATGTTGAGATTTAATTACAATGAAAAGGCCGTTAGAGTTGCAATTGTATGTTCAATATGAAATCTTGAAAAAGTCCAAATTTCTCTCGCAACTTTCAAGAAATCTGGCAAATTAAACAAAAGGTTAGTTGTGTTAAAACTAATTTTGTAATTCTGATTTAAAACTAATTTTGAAATTATGTTCTTGTGTTCATTATATGTAAGATACAGTATACTAAACGTGATCAATATAACATGCGTAAAATAAGCTTACTATATTATATCCCTTATGGTGATTCGTACCATTGAAGACATGTAATGTTTAGAGGATCCTTGGACTGAAGATTATTACCTGCTCCTCATTTTTTATTATATTTTGCCTGAACCAAAGAAATAAATTCTCTTATGTAATTAGATCCCATTTATTTATGCAATATGTGTGTATCACCAAAACATTTGTGCACTATATTACACACAAATACACACAATGCCACTCATAATTTAAGTAATTTCATTGCTACAAAATAAGGATTGGCATCTTAAATTTTATCATACCCCAATAACATCTATCTGAATAAAAAATCTAGTTCAATGTTCAATAGAAACTTACAGATTCCATTGGGTAATGATCATACATCTTACCATTTAACTATTTAAAGGAAATAACATATATCTGGATAAAAAAGTTAGGTGAGTATTAAAGAGTAAGGACATAATTTCCATAGTCCCTATTTACATTGTGTATGTCATATACCGTTACAACCGTCAAAGAAAATTCAAGTTTATACGTTCAAGAAATCGGATCCAAATATCAAACTACTTCAACAACGGTACTTTACAAGATTGATTTTGGTAAAGAATGTGTTTAAGTTTCATAAATGTTTTACTTTAGTATTGGCATATTTTTTTTAAACTGTTTTAAATCAAAACGAAGCATGTTTCTAAGTTATAATATTTTTTGGAAGACCTGTAGGTGAACATTAATTTTTTTTTTCTATTCCCATCGTTCAAACGACCTGATCTAACGATATCACATGTCATTTCATAGGTCGCTAGAAGGGTCATTCCTTGTTTGCTTCAAACGACCACGTACTTGTTTGGATTTTAATAGGTCATTATTAGGGTCATTCAAACGACATGACAAATTTATTTTAACGATGTCTGCCGCCTGAACTTTTTTTATTTTGCTATAAATACCTATTTCGTGAGACTTTTTAATCAAGACGTTTACTGCACAAAAACTACATATTTGCACACTTTTAGTCTTCACTTTTTAGGGCAAATTTATGTTTTAGATTCACACAAAACATCCCATATACTTTTGTGAATCGTTTTGGAACGCAAATACATTTTTGTTGAAGTTTCTCTTGTAGAGAAGGATTTTCTACTACGGGATTGGTAGTTCTTGCGGGAGCTATTGCTGACGACTGTAGTCATTGAGGATACTCGAGGGTATTCACTGCTGAAAGAGGAGCTGCAGTTCTTGAGGTTCTCGAGGGAATCTTTTCTGATTCTAGGTTGCGATTTATGTAGATTTTCTGCAAAAAATTCATTGTAGATTTCTCTATGTAATTTTAAGTTGCAATTTACGTTTAATAGTGAAATAAAGGTTTTTACCCGAAAGGTTTTTTTCCCTAACAATGTGTTTTCCCTGCATGCTTTATCTACTTAATTCTTTGAATCACTTAGATGCATATTTTAGGGTTAAGAAGATAAAATTGGTTTAAATAAATTGGTACTCATATTTAGTGCATCATAAAATTGAGAAATTTGGAAAAAGGTTGTCCTTACGTAAATCAGAAACAAAAGGGGCACCTAAAAATTAGTATCAAAGCTAAAAACATTATTTTATTGTGTGAGTGATCTTGTGTCTTTAGGTATGCCTTTTGGAGGGTTTAATGATTTTAGAACACATTTGTCTGAAGGGACTAATTGGAAAATACGTATGAAGTCTGAACTTAAGACTTTAGTTAAAAAGGATGACTCTGAGAGGTGTCTTTGCTGTGAGGGGTATGGTCATAAGTTAGATGAGTTCCCCGCTATTATAAGAAAATATGTTAATAAATCGATAAAACATGTTTCTACCCTCAGTGATAGTGACCCAGAAGAAGATTTTTTTTATTCCACTAAGCGAGTCCTTACCACCTTCATGGCTAATCATGTGAGTGATGACGACAAATCTTATCATAAAGATAGGTAGTGAAGCCTAACAAAGTGAGGGTGATGTGAGTGAGGATGAAGAGGTAGATAAAAGAGACTTGCAAGTTGACTTCAATGAATTTTATGAGAAAACTTTGAAGGTAAAGAAGGTAAACTTGAAGTTAGAAAGAAGGTGCCATAGATAATAAGAATGCCGATGTTTTGATTGAGGAATTTAGGGCAGGTGAGACGACTCTTCGAGAGAAGCTAGAATATGTTGAGGGTGTGAGAGATAGTCTCGTGTCTAAAATAGGTGAGCTTAAGTAGAGATTGATAGATTCGAGTAAGGTGAAGTTTGATTTGGAGTCTAGGCCCAAAAATTTAGATAAGATATTAGGCATCGTCCAAATCAAGGATGATAGGAGTGGAATAGGCTTCGATAGTGCTCTCAGTCCTAGAGCCAACACCACACGTGTGAGAGCCACCTTGGAACATTAGGATAGGAGATAGTCACCTAGGAACTTTAGGAGAGATCCACCTAGGAAGGTTAGGAGAGGTCCACCTTTAGGTAACGTTCACAGCCATATCTACACTTGCACACATTATGGTAGGCAAGATCACCTTAGGCATATCTATTATAAACTTCAAAATGCTCCTAAGAAGTTTAATAGTAGAGTCAATATGGTTCCTAAAACCCCAATGCGTCATTACACACCTATTTGGGTTAGAAAATCAGACTTAGAGGCCTTAGGAATTATCCTTCACGACTCTCATGTGCTTTCACGTGATTCTCCCCATGTTGAATCTTTCGGTTGATCTTGTTGGATGGTTGTCATACATCAGTCACACTTCAGGATATATATTTTTGCTAGTGTTATGATGTGTATATTTTGTATTTAAATTTTTCCATTTTGATATATTTTTTAAAAAATCCAAAAAGAGCTTTGTCTTTCTTGAAAAATACAAAAAGATTTTTTATTTTCTGTAAAAAAAAGTGAAAAGCCAAAAAAAAAATTTTGATAAATTTTTTTGAAAAACACAAAAAGATTTTTGTAGTTTGTTGAATGGAAATTTAGGATGACCAAGTCACAATATCATTCCATTATCCACATAAATTTTTGATAGTGTTTTCAGACGATACATCATTTCATCCATGTGCTATTTATAATCTCTGAAGTCATTAAGATGATATTAGCGATTACTTTTTATAAGTTTGACTCTTAGTCTCCTCTAATGCCCACATGCATGGATTTATTTGATTATTGTTCTTGTCTATCACATGTTGGTCGAAGTGTTTTATGTAGGCCCATTTTTTAAAGTGTGCTTTAGGTGAAAACTGTTTTTCCTTCAAAAACCTTTTTCTAAATTTTAATTTCGCACTAAATTTATGTACCAATTTTACATAAGCTAAATTTTTTATTTAATCCTAAATGTGCATCTAGGCGATTAAATCAAGTAAAATAAACAAGTCCACAAAAGCAACGCCGGATTAACGAGGAAACCACTAAGGAAAAAAACCTCGGACGACCCAAGCTAGATAATCTCTATGATACGGAATTTACAAAGAAAGAGAGACAGGCTAACACAACGACTCGTTCACCACAAGCCTTGGCGCTCTTCTACTCCATAACCGCTCCTCCACAGTTCCCACGCATAAATCCTTTCACTATACTTGTCCACGGTATACAATTATACATGCCCCTCAGTATCCACCAATCCAGCTTTGGCAACTGTCAACGATTTGAAACACGGCCTTCACCATTTCTTTACTGCAAAACTCCAACGAAATAATTTGTTCAATATAGATGAACAAACCAATGGTATAACCAAGATCTCTACAGCATATGTATGACAGCTCAGATCTTTTAAAACAATAAGGATGGTTTTAGCTTTGAAATCCTTAGAAAACAAGTGCAGAAAAATGTAACCGTTCTATTATGTATTTTGGTTATGTACACCTTGAATTTCTGAGAAAGAATGCCTTAAATAAAAAATTTTAAGTCTGAAGGTCGTTAAAGCAATATCCCTATGTCGTTTGAACGACTTTCCCATGCCGTTTGAATAACACTAAGACATTGTTTGAATGACTGAAGATATCATTTGATCCTCCAAAACATAATGGAAAGATCCATACGACTTTAAATAATGTTTATCTAAGATAAAACGAAATTAAAATATTCTAATTTTTTTTAACATTTTAAAATCATTTTTAAACAAAATAACATCCTTAAAACATTTTCGAGTCCCATAAACAATATGCGTTCATACCTGAGGATATCTTAGAATGCAATATGATATGAAGACAAAAAAACGTGCACCAATAAACATAACATGATCTATCTTGAAGCTTGCCCGCTACATCTTCAAACAACACATCATAGACTATGTGGGTATCGTGACAAATAAAAATTTCTCTATGACTCAAACAAGTTTTGTCCGGAAATAAGTCAATTACATACAAATTAACATACTTGAAAATTTTGTCCTTGCAAATCCCCCTCTTTGACTATATGGGGACAAAACCAAAAAATTGAAATGCCTAAGTCGGGGCGTCAAGCCGTGTGTTACCTAAATCCCATCCCATAAAATCCAAAATAAAAAATTATAGGACAAGGACCAGTATATGCAGGTTTGATAAGCATGAGTTGTCTGATTGTGATGTAGTCTCAAAATCTCGAATCACTGAAGAATACCTACACACATGGAACAGATAAATACCGAGTGAAATATGAAGGAACAAATGATATAAAATACCAATATTTGAAAAACAAACCATTTGTTAAACATGTGAGCAAAACATATGATACGAAAAAAAATATACGTAAACAATATAGCTCAAATCAATGATATCAATATGTAAATAATATGATCAAAATATGATACCAATGTAAAACATACGACCTCAATAAACAAACTCCCTTTACATCACATACCATCTCTCGCTTTTTTTTTTGTCTCGAATAGACAACCAAAGAAAAAATAAACAAACATATTTAGAATGAGAATTAAAAAGGAAGTGTATCTAGATAAAAATGGAAAGTCGGCCAAAAAAAATCAGAAGATGTCAAATCATAGCTAGAAAACAGTCACACAAATAAAGCAATCAATATCAGGAATGATGTGACTAAGTGAATCAATGCAGTACAAGAATTAAGCATGAATAAGCAATATCGATAGCATGAAAACTGTCCAAATGAACCCAGAAGTACCAAAATAGTATGAAATCATCACATATACGAATTAGGTACTAAACCAAAACTAAGGCTCAAAAATCCTCTATGGGTCGTTCGAATGACATTGCCATATCGTTAGAGCGACTAAGGCATGTCGTCTAAATGAGGTAAGAAATGACCCAAAACAGTAAGGTGTCATTTGAAGCATTTATCTAATGACCCTAAAAATGGGTTATAATTAACAACTCGAAACTTGTGTCTCACGATCAAGCCTTCGAAAGACTTGTACATATCGTCAGAACGACGTCCAGAAGTCGTTTGAACGACTTTAAAAAAATTTGATTCCCAGCTCTAAAAATGATCATCTTTTTCCTAGTGAAGAAATTTTCAGAAAACAACACCTGAAAATATGAAACATTAGCAAAACAGGCTAAAAAAAATAAAAAAAAAATAAGTATGAGTTTCATGCTAACATAGTATCAATGTGCTCAAACATGGATATGGAATGAATGGGCGTTAACTACAACAAATGAATCATAACTTGAACACATCGAAACAATCAAAAATCTATAATTGATAGCTTAATATTATTAAACTAAGTTTTAACCATATTTAAAAATTAATATATTGAGCTTAATGAACTAAACGAACAACATGCACACAAATTCAAAATTTTGACGATTCAACAAATAATGGCGTCATGACACGATTTTTCAATATTAGGATTCATGGTGCAAATCCATTGTTTTATTTTTCCATCCAAACACCCTCATATATTCATATTTTTCTTTTCAAAGCGCTTTTGAGGTTTCTACTTTTCTCAACTTAGAGAAATCCTATTGGCCTAATTTTTGGCATATGATTCTTTTTATTGCCATAAAATATTCTTGGGCTCTTTTAAACGGTGGCTATCACGACGAGATTATTATTCTCTCGCAGCCCTTTCCCATGAACACTCATCATATTTTCAATATAAGCAATACAATTCCTCACGGTAAACGGTTCTTACATGCACACCTCCTCCTAAGTCTTATTATGCATAGATGATAAAATCGAGAGGAAAACGTCTCACCAAACTCAAATACTCATGAGAATTAAAACATTCATGCAAACTCGTACATGTGAGTGCGATGGCATATATATAAAGTCGAATCCAAATGCAAATGAACTTTGAAACATCCCTATTAATCAATGGTTAAGATCATTCTAAGCATCTATAATTATGACCAGATGTCATAGCCACATGGATAATGAAAAGATAGGGGTCCAAGCACACCAATATGCCATATCAACCATAAAAAATCATGACACAAAAATAAATCGAAAATCTTTTTTTGTTTTTTTTAAAACATATTTTTGCCTTAAAACAAAACAAAATCTTTTTGTATTTTCTCAAAAACATATGAAACCAAAAATCTTTTTTGTATTTTTCAATAAGACTCAAATAAATAAAAAATATAATACAAAGAGATACACATGTCATAACACTAGCAAGATATCACTACACCAAAATGGGAGATTGTGAGTGCTGTTAGCACTCACAAATGACCTTTATAACTGCTATTTACCGTCATAATTTAAGGGGTGACAAAAGAAAATTTATAACTCTTAACAACAGTCACAATTTTTTATAACCCCTATGGAGTTATGACTGGTGACCCCAATTTGTAACTGTTATTCGTAACTGCTTTCAGCAGTCACAAATATAACATTCGTAACTGCTCACAGCAGTTACGAATGTTATATTTGTGACTGCTGACAGCAGTTACGAATCATATATTTGTGACTGCTGTTAGCAGTTACAAAATTAATAGTAGTGACAAATTTGTGACTCCTATTAGGAGTTACAAAATTAAATTTATTAAATGTTGTAAAAGCTATTACAAATATCTTTATATTTTCACAAAATGATGAAATAATGAAAGTAAAATAAATATCATGATAACAAGTCTAAAAATTTTGACAACATTTCATTTATATTTCTCATATTCCAAATATCCAGTACACATAAAACTTGTTAAACTTAATTTAACATCAAACAACCCCTAAGTGGGCGCCAAGTACAAAATGAACATAGAATAAAAAATAAACTAAAAAAATAACGACACAACACTTCGATGACATGGAATGCCATGAACATGTAACAAATCATTCTAAATCTAAACCAAGAGTCACCACGCAGTGGATACGATTCGTGAAGTGTAGGTATATCAGCCGTGGGGGGGTATTGATGCAGTGACATCCTCCCTCGTGTACTCGGAGTATGCCTGTTGAGCAAGTTCAATGGACTCAATTTTTTTGAATACGGCGCCTCGGTATCCATTAACTTGTGCTTGTGTTGCTTGCCACGAAATGTAAACACCTGGATTTAGGCCTTTGAATACTACGTATGCCGGATATGCCATGTGTATGCCTGCAAATAATAAAATGTGATTAATATATATATATATATATATACATTCATTTTTTGTGATAAAGAAACTACCATAGCATATATATAAATATATACTAGCGTATGCCCGTGCCTGAAGGCACGACGAAAATTGCAAAAAAAAATCGTTACCCGACAACATAGTGAAATAAATGTACAATATTTCTGTCCTAATTTTAAAAAATTTGGGCAGAGTTCCCTTTATTTATAGGACTATCCACCCTGTTTAAAAAAATAAAAATACTCAACAACGGCAATACTACAATACTCGAGGTCCATATTGGATCTCATTTCAACCACTTCATCAATTTAACAATAATATTGACAACTATTGAATAGAATGTTAAGTCAAGAACCGCACGCATCACCGTCAAGAACCGCACGCATCACCGTTCAACTACATAGTAATCCTAAAACTTTGAATCTACAAATAACTACAAAGTAATCTATATAAGGGGTGGTGGTGGATATGATAGGAATGATACAAACAAACAACTTTCCCAAAG
Source organism: Sambucus nigra (assembly GCA_949130495.1). NCBI lineage: Eukaryota > Viridiplantae > Streptophyta > Magnoliopsida > Dipsacales > Adoxaceae > Sambucus > Sambucus nigra. The sequence goes on along the minus strand of OX422219.1, from coordinate 127,987,518 downwards.
TTGGGTAAACATATATGAATTTCATTACCATCATCTTACCTTTTCTCGTCGTTAAATGATAGCTTCACTTATATCTTACCTACTCCTTCACCTGAAATAAGACATGTGAATTGATAATTAAAAATGATAGCACAACTTGAACCAAAAACCATCCATTTTACTTGAATACAAAAATCATTGTAAAACAGAAGCATTCTATGCATATGTGACAATTTATAGGTACATAAAAACCATTCTTGAATATTTTCAATCAAGTCCCCCAGACTATTAATACAACAATCGAATAAACCCTATGAAATAGTAATTCACATACCTGTCATATAATTAATAGAGATGTTGTCTTTTAGAGTTTAGCAGCATATAAATAAACAGTTACTGGTACCAAACGACTACAAAGTTGTGAACATGATGGTTTGCTGATTAGTAGACCTCGGCAGGGTAGTACATATTTAAGAAATATTACAGGTTTCATACATGACGCATTGGTGCGCTCTAAATAAAGCTTGTGATTCAAGTGAAAATCTATCGCAACGCATTAGTAGAGCTTCAAACACTAACCCTTGCATGACAAGAGAAGTTAAGAAACTATGATACTCCAATACCAACACAAGAAGTTCCATTAGAACAATTATAAACCAAACCCTAAATATGAAGTTCAAGCATCCAAGGTGGGATTATGATCCCCAATCATAAGTCTAGCTACTCATAATTGAAACTACACTACACATGCTAGTTAACAACGTAATTAAGTTAGTTATCTAGTTTAAACACAAACCAATACAAGAGATGGAATTAAATACAAATTAAAGCTAGTAGAACAAGTAGAGAAGAAGTAAATGAGTAATTTCATTAATAATCACAAGTTGTGTACATGGGGCACAAAAACCAAAATTAGAAAATAGACTAAATGTACTCTCTCTTCCCCACACCACTACACAACTACAAATTTACAAACCCAAAAATCAAAATAAAGAACCACAAAAGTTAGCAGCAGAGAAAGTGGGATGACAACGCCCTACATATGGTCCGGATGACGGCTCGAGGACTCGGACGCGGTGGGGTCACGAGGGGCATAGGGATCATAAAGGTAAGGAGGCACAGCAGCCTCGCCCCCACGAATATGAGCAAACAAATCCATTTGTGCCCGGGCAATCATGGAAGTATCTCGCTGATAGTCAGCCCGTAAGGATGCAAAGTTCGTCATGTAAGTGTCCCGAAACTCGATAAAATCACCCTGCAACGATGCAAAGTTTGCCATATAGGTGCCCCGAAACTCAGTAAAATGAGCCTGTAACTCATCCATCCGCACCCCGAGATATGTAATGGGGTCAACAGTAGGAGGCAGAGGAGGTGGGACTGGATGAGGCACTTTCGGAATATCCGGCATAAGAGCATCAGGGTTATCAGGAGCATCCAACATACGCTTTTTCCTCCTCTCCCAATAATCTTGCCCCAAGCTTTTAGCAATGGTCTTATCATCAAACACCTTGGGCAGCCTAGGCATCTTGTCACTGCCCAAGACCTCACATCCGACATCCCTGCAAATCCGAGAAATCAATCGCGTAATAGGAAGAGTTGTGGTTCCCTTCTCGCTATAGGCGGCGTTCACTATTTGATGCAACATGAGGGCGGGAAGACTGATGACCGTGTCATCCCCTAAAAGACTGTATAAGAAGAGGGCCTGCTTGTAACGGAGGACAGCTTTGGTCTGAGTTGGAATGATGGAATTAACGACGATGAGATGGAGGATACGATGTACATCGGGCATGCCCAAAGTGGGGAAAGTCTCCCCCGCCCAAATCTTGTCGGGTGCAAGACGCACAATAAGTACCTCTTATGGAAGCTGAGGCGCATCTGCGAGGACCGAGTAATGATAGATCTCGGGTTTAGAAGCCCCACTAAGGTGCGCAACCAAGATGGGCTTAGAAATAGTAATCCGCCTCCCTCTCACATACGCTTCATATGTACCTCCTCGCGTAGATACTAGAGAAGCATAAAAATGGCGCATGTGGTCCTCGTTAACCTCCCCTCTCATGGACAGATGGGCCACCCAATTGAATTTGGCTAAATACCGTCTTACAGAAGCCGGCATCTCATCTAAAATCACCTCCTTCTCAATAGCAATCGGGCGATTGGTTTTGAACATGGCCCGATACCACTCCATCTCATCCTTGGAACGAAAAGATTCAAAATCAGCCCCTCCCCGTCCAGTAACCGCATTGGATGATGGCTTGGTGATCGAAGGAACCTACAAAACATTAATTCAATACACACACCATAAGTGCGATGCATAAAATCAAAGTAATCGTGAAATTTGGGGAAACTAGGTTCGGTGGGTGCGCGTTGGGAAAAATTTGTCGAGTAGACGTAACCGACGCACACCACACTCAAACAAGGATAATTCAACAAGAATGTGCGATAAAAGGTGCGAAGATGGAGCTTTAGCGCATAAAACCTTCACAGAGGCATTTTATTGAACATATAGCATGCAATGTATAGAAAGTATGGTGAAAATGGCATTTTCAAAGTGAAACAACCCCAACAAATACAACTTAATCATCAAAGAAACATAAACAAGTTGTATTTGTTGGATTCACATCACAAACAATGAGAAAATATGAAGTTTCCTGCAGAAAATGTGGATTTTACAAGAATGCATTTAACCTTACTTTTATACAAAGAACACTAAATAAGATTTGAAAATAATTTAAGAGGGTTGAATTAGTAACCTTAGATGAGGATGCCCTGCATGAGGAAGCCATGAGGGTAAAAATGAATAAAATAAAGGAAATGATATGGGGGAGGAGGAGGTCTTCGGCTAAGGGAGAAGAGAGAATGAGAAGTTGAGTTGCTGATTTTGAGGGAATTTTAAGTGACCAGGTGAACCGAATCGATTCGGTAGTTAAACCGAATCGATTCGAAACTCTCGAATTCAACACTGTCTAAGGGCGAATCGATTCAGTGATAAACCAAATCGATTCGGATGTAGAGACCTGACACTTTTGGTTTTCTGAATTGATTCGGAAGTAACCCGAATCGATTCGCAAACCCTTAATTGGCTACTGGAAGGGGTCGAATCGATTCGGTGATAAATCGAATCGATTCGGATGCTGGGATCAAACTTTCTGCTTTGCCAATTTCCTAAATCTCATGAAATTTTATCATTGGGCCACCTTCAACTGGATTTCTTGGACCCATATGGTATATCTAATGTATGTAACAGGTCCGGAACCAAAAAATGCAACCCCGCACGTGCCGGGGGATGCTCGACACCAAAATTGAGAATTTATTGAACCCAATCACCCCTGCTAACGGGGCTGTTACGTACGATGTTCGGTTGTAAATCCGCAGATATAATTAGGACGTAATTCACAATGTGAACACCTATTCTTCCCATTCTTTCGACTTCATTCCAACTAAAGTTCACACACTTAACAATTATGTCGGGTTCTAGATCAAAAGACATTCAAAACAGATTACTAATTGATTCAAAATAAATTACTAATATTTAAAATAGAGTTCAAACACTACTAATTTTTCATTTTGACAACTTGTTCAAATTTCTCAAGACAAATTACTCTGGATCACTTAAGGATAAGATAAAGCAACGGCCAAACCACCCAAGATTTCTCGACATCCTTAATAGTGTCCGCCCCATGACTTCGACGATACAACGGATGATTCTCTTATCCTGGCTCAACACTACTAACGTAAACCTTACGTTCAAATATCAGCAATTGATGGCCATGCACCACCGTTCCAGTAGCAGCTGAAGCAACAACTTGTCCACTTGCAATCTTTCTCTGATTTGAAAAATCTAATATATTGACATATGGATCATGTGGAGGATCAGTTAAATCTCCAAAGTTTGGCTCAGTTGACGGGGGGGTAGGAATGTAATCATGGGGACTTGAATGCGGAACTGGAGTGTAATCATGGGGACTTGAATGCGTAACTGGAGTGTAATTACGAGGACTTGGATGTGGGACAGGAGTATAATTGCGAGGGCTTGGATTTCGTATTTTCAATCCATTCGATTCAAAATCACTTAAAATCATGGTAACGGATGATTTGAGAAATGCCATATCCTCATCATGTTTTTCTTCTCGTGTCTTCGCTCTAGTCAACTATGATACTATAGGAGCAATTGCCTTAAGTTTACTTTTGGACACGGGTCCAACACCACGAGTCGCCCCCTAGTATCTTTTCCTCTAAAGGCAGTCATTGCATCTGTATCAATACTGTTTTGGCTTGAAGAACCTTGACTACTTCTCAGCTCACTCAATTTTTACTGCAAAATTATTTATGAATCGATTAAAACCATTGAACGACGAAACTTGAAGGAATTTAATTATTACAACTGAGATTACGAAACTCACCATATCATCAGCTACCTTTGGGTGAAACTCCCCAGTTTTTCGCCTACGACTTTCGAGATACACTTCCGAACGATCAACAGGTCGTTTATTGTTAAGCACCTATAAGTTAATTTTCCATTAACTATTTGAGCAAGACATATAATATATATACACATTAAAATAAGAAAGGGTTTATACCATCTCCTCGATTTTCTCAGCATACGACATCCGACCAAGACAATGGACGTCAGTCTTTTTAGCCCTGTTCACCCGGCATTGGTGTCGTTGTTTTAATTTTACCTCAGATGCTTCGCGCGAGACGAATTCATTCCACTGAATAGGGATATGCTCTTTCTCCGGTACTTGATCCTTCAGGGCCTTTATCCCATCACTGTCCAATCCCTTAAAATAAGTCGAGCGGAGGTTACTTCTAAAAGTCTTCAATTGAATACCAATGGCTTTCATGGACCCCTCCTTCTGGTCGGCCGAAAGATTGAACTCTTTCATGAGCGTATCCCACAGGTCGTCCTTTTTTACTTGCTCAACCGTATCCCAACTCTCATATTTTAAGCCAATAAAAGATTTTAACAAAGACAAGGCTCGAGCTTTAAAAGGATTCTTGCCACCTATGGGCAAACCAAATAGGTTAAGGGAAACGTTAGCATGAGAATCAATGGCAGAATGTTCATCATGACTTGAACTTTCTGGCCTGGATGATGGAATTGTATTCTCGAACGCCATTTTCTATATTTTTATATTTATGCACTAGTTCATATGTTAATACAAGAGTAAGGAAATAATATAAAAATATAATATAAGTTATACCTTTTCAACATATTCTAAAAGTTTTGATAACTGAAACCAACATAACATGCCACAATTAAACATCTACTCCTCTAATGCGTTTAATAATTTCTTTAATTCTGGGTTGTCATCCAGAATAGACTGAATCTCTATAGGTGCCTCTATATCGTCTACCGATGTAGTCAAGCGCTGAGGAGAATGTAAAACAACAGACCATGGATCATTGTTAGGGCCCTTTGCATAAAACACTTGCTTTAAGTTTTGGAATGCACAAACGAATGGCTCATCATTAACATTGTCTTTACTATTCAACTTGGCCAAATCAACCTTCACCATATGGGTGTCAGGGTCGACCATACATGCATTCTTGTCCTTCACTCTCACCCAATCACACTAAAATACAGGTATGCTGAAAGATATATAATCTAATAGGATAATTTTTTTTATAATCCCATAATACGTCATCTCAGCTTCTATCAAGTTTTTATCTTTCGCGCTTACCCTGAAATGAGTTAATGCTTTATATGAAATGCCGTTGTTTTGTTTTCTAATGAGTTTTAACTCATGTGTGCTTGAAGAGAACACAAAACCATTGACACGATATTGTCTAAACTCCTTGGCTACAAAACTAGGCCCATTTGCTAGACGTGCAATCCTCGTCGATACTTCACCAGCTTTCAATAACTGAAACTAAGAAAGTATTTGCATTGTGAATATGTTGCAAAGACAGTAAATAAAAGTGAGGTATTACTGTAGTCACCTCGGAAGATACCCAATGCCTAAAGTCATTGTCTGCGCTCGCGCCTCCCTTCCTCCTCTTGGCATGCCCGCACTCATTATATTGCCTAGGTTAAAACTCTAAAAATATTAATTTCTAATGAATATAACATCGAACATATTACATTATTTTACAAAACACTTTAAATAAACTCACATTTTCCATTTATCTATGTCTTCATGCGTCTCGAATACATATCGAGCCACCTGGTTATATTATGTACTTGTTAGCTTCACTACCATACCTTTCCCCAGTGCCTCCTCATCAGCAAAGTCTTCTAATTCATTAATAAAGCATTCACGACCTCCAACGTTTGGGTTAGGCATATATACCTTTGCATACAAGGAAGCCTCTTCCATAATGTACTCCTCAGCAATGGACCCCTCAACGTACCGTGTATTCTTAACGTAATCTTTAAAAGTTTTCATTAATCGTTCGAATGGATACATCCATCGGTACCTTACTAGTCCACATAAAAGTTCTTCATCGCACAAATGCACTAAAAGGTGGATGCTTATGTCAAAGAAAGAGGGAGTAAAGTGCTTCTCCAAACATTATTGATCTCCTGGACCACGCCGTTTTCACATCAACATCCTTTCTTTTACGCTTTTGGGCCAAAATTATGGGGTGTTTCCCCCTCAACTTTTGATAAGCCTTTAATGACCTTTCTTCAATTTCCAAACCAGAAAGTCTTGGTGGAGGTGGTCGCGTCTCGGTGCCTTCTGCGAGAAAATTGCTTCGTATTGACCTGAATTTGTGACTTTGGGGCAGAAATCTTCGATGACTATGATAAAAAAGTTTACCACTTATCTTAAGCCAGCTGGCTTCAATCTCCTCTCCACATATAGGACAACCTAGGTAACCATGTACATTGCACCCAGATAAGGTCCCATAAGCTGGAAAATTATGAATTGCCCATATCAACATAGCTCTCAAAATGAATTCCTCCTTTTTTTATGAGTCAAATGCTCTCACACCTTCAACCCATGACTCATTCAATTCATCTATTAGTGGCGCTAAGAAAACATCAATGTCACTACCCGGGGCTTTTGGACCTGGTATCAACAACGACAAAATTGAAAACTCCTTTCTCATGCACAACGACGGGGGAAAATTTAAAGGCGCCATAAACACAGGCCATATACTCTTATCTGTGCTCAATTTGCCAAACGGGTTAAACCCATCGGTTGAAATTCCGAGGCGAACGTTGCGTATTTCTGTAGCAAAGTTCGGGTATCGTTGATCTGCATATTTCCACATAGATGAATCAATCGTATGTCGCATGAGATTCTCACCCACCTCCGCTCGACCATGCCAAGTCATTGCCTCTACTATCCAAGGTATAGTGTAAAGTCTCTTCAATCGAGGACCTAAAGGGAAATACTTTAACACCTTATTAGGTATTTGCGTATCTACTTTCAACAAACGTTTATTATGTGCTATCATCTTTTGTTCATATCTAGGTTCCTTACATACAGGACAAGCCCGTTTGTCCTTATGCTCCTTATAGTATAAAATGCAGTCATACTTGCAGCAATGAATTGATTTGTATTTCATACCCAAACCTTTCAAATTATCCTTCATGATCGGATAATTGACTGGCAGTGTATTTTCTTTGGGGAGCAAATCTTTCGCCCAGAGGAGTATTGCCGTCACACTTTTTCCCGACAAGCCAAATTTGCTCTTTAAGTTGTGCAACCCAACCATGGCATATAACTTTGTGTGGTCGGAGTTGGAGTTATGGTATAATGGTGTTGCGGCTGCTGCTTTTAACCGTATATAATCCTTAACTTGGTCCGTATCGTTGCCAACATGATCCTCACATCCTAAAGCATTCCCTCTCCTCTCTTGCTTTTCTTGTGCTGCGTGCACTTCATACGTATCATTTATGAGATCATTTAAGCTAGCATGTACTAACGGGTCACCATTTGTGTGAACGGTTTCATTGATAAGTATTTCTTCTGGAATATACTTAAATTCCCTCTCCCCGTGGAAATGCCAAAACGTGTAGTCAGCTTGCATACCCCAATGAAACAAATGTACTTTTACATATACCCCTTTCAAGCGTTTCCCATTTTTACAACGATTGCACGGGCATGGGATAGTATCAATTTCGAGATTCTTCGTTGCATAATTCATAAATTCTTTAACCCCATTAACGTATACTTACCCCACTCTATAACTTTCACCCATCCACTCTTTATATTGTGGAAACCCCATTAATTCTACAATACAAACAAATAGAATCTCAGTAAATTATAAAACTAAATGAAGTTTGAGCTAATATTTAGAACATAATCTCTGACTTATCATTGCATTAATACTATCATTGCATTAAAACTCACAGGAAAACCCAACCAAGCACAAAACGTCAAAACTTCAACGAGCACAAAATAATGGTTATTTAATTAATTTTTAGAGAAAATAAATATGAATAGTATAAAATGATTATTGAAAAAAATCTAACATATTCCCAAACAAGATAATATTTAAAAAACGAAAGAGGTTAAACGATGTGTAGATATACTCATAACAAAACAATCAGATTTGATTATATTTTGTCTAGAGAACGTTGACCACAAAGCTCGGGCAAAACTCGTAATATTAAAAATCCATTTGATTATATTTTGTCAAAAAAATATAATGTCTAGAGTTTTTGAATAATATTTTGTCAAAAAAATAACCTCAATACAATTTCTAGGGCTTATTAACATAAAATACAATTTGTATATAGATACACTCATAAACACACATATAAACAGAAATCTATACATACACACACATGTAAACATAAATTTATACATACACACACACATATAAACAGAAATCTCTACATGCACACAAATATACACACATACCCACACATAATAAGAATCGAAATTAGGCTTTAGACAGAAATCATACAACAAAAATACCCAAAAATATACCTGTTTGATTCACAGAAATTAGGGTTTTAGATTCTCAAATGCTTCTTCACATCAAAGTCTTCTTCACAGCTAAGACAAAATTTTGTTTTTGGCAAATGAAATAACAAACGAAATTAGGCCAAAATTTCATTTTTGGCAAATGAAAGAGAGAGGGAAATTAAAGTGGGAGCAGTCACAAATTGAGGGAAATTTTGGTAAGATAGAGGGAAATTTTATGACTGCTAATAGCAGTCACAAATTGAGTCTAAGATCAAAATTTGTGACTGTTGGGAGCAGTTACAAATTTATGACTGCCAATAGCAGTTACAAATTAAGTCTTAGGCCAAAATTTGTGACCGCTAATAGCAGTTACAAATTTGTGACCGCTAATAGCTGTCATAAATTAAATTTAAGACTAAAATTTGTGACTCCTCATAGCAGTTATAATTTCGCGACTGCTCATAAGAGTCATAACTTATGTCTACTAATAAGCTTGTGACAGTTATAAATTTTTTACTGCTTATAGGAGTCACGAATTAATTATATGGTAACATTTATGACTCCCATTAGCGGTAACAAACTACTGGACTCAAATTTTTTTTAACCAATTAATTTTATCACCCCTAATGGCAGTCACGAATAATTTTGTGACTGCTCCCAGGAGTGACTAGTTTGTCACCCCTATTGGCAATCACAAAATTAACATTTTGGTGTAGTGTATATAGCATGAAGCAAAGACTAGCATATGACAAATATGAACATGCAAGAAATCATCCATAAGAAACTATGGCTTTGGTTTAAATATTCGAAGCACTAGAGCAAGATAAGTCACTATCATCACTATTCACACTACTTCTTTTAAATTATTTTTCATCTTCGAAATTTCAGACTCAAGAAAATAATTAGACTCCTCAACTTTTAGGGACTCCTTCTTTAAATTTTCAATTACCTCTAGAAGGTTATTTTATAAGGACACAAATTTCCAATTGAGTCCATATATAGTTTTGGCTCAATTCCGGACAAAAACATTTATTCATAGGATTGTATTTAATTGTAATATTCTCAAGCCTATGAAGAGTTTGTTGAAGACGTAGCGACAAAGAGTATAAAGCTTCATAATCATGCCGGTTTCGTGCCTCATTTATACATCATCAACCATAGTTCCATGCTACCAAGGTATGAATGCAATCATATATATATAGGAGCTTGGAACTTGTTTATTGGGTGTGAGGTTTAACTAAAACTGCATTTTAATTTCTGACAGATTTAATTAATACTCCAAATAAAGTTAAAAAGTTTTGGAGCTAAAATGAATATTTTTTGACTTTCTGGCACGTCGTTCGAAGCACACTGTAATCTCGTTCGAACGAGATTACAATGTCGTTTGAACGAACCGTCATCTTGTTCGAACGAGATTGCCAGGTCGTTCGAACAAGACTTCTAACGAAATTCCATTTTTCAACACTGGAACCTCGTTAGTAAAGTCGTTCGAACGAAATGCCAAAGTTGTTCGAACGAGACTCAATGTCGTTCGACATCTTTCCAGGCGGGAACAGTTTTTTGACAGTTTTTGACAATTTTCTCCCATGATCTCCACTTCTTTCTCCACTAACTTTTCACAGCATAACTGTGTGTGGGAATCACTTTTGATTAAAACTATTTTTCATATCTTACTAGCTCTTAGAGAGTGTTTTGAGAGTAAAATCAAAGAGGGAAAAAGATCATGTTTTGAGTAAGTTTTTATCAAAGAGAAAAATATACACCACTCAATTTTACACCCAAATTAGTTTCTTCCAAGTTCCCATATACATATATCTTGCTTGGAGTTTGGCACCGGGTTCATCTCTTCCGTTCAAAGAGAAGTTTCGGGTTTTCTTCTACATCCCATAAATAAAGAAGAAGAGGTTGTTGCGGCATTACCCACTTGGAGAATGGTTCCTTGCTCAGGTGACGGTGACCATATAAAGTCTGATCGGTGGATTCCGAGATCGCGATGGAGCTCCAAGGTTATCCGCTAGAAAGAGGTATCTACAAGAAGAAGCGTCGGGGCTTGAGAGGGATCGAGTCATGTGTTGTAAGCCTTTCTGTCTTGTATTTGTAAATTCCGTACTTAGTGAATTTATGGCTAGGGCCGTCCGAGGTTGTTTCCCGTTGTGGGTTTTTCCTCGTACATCTCGGCGTAGTGTGATTGATTTATTTTTATCTTGCATAATGAATTAGAACTCATGCTTAGGTTAATTTTAGATAAAAATGGTTTTAATTATCACACTTAATTTAATTGGGTGCTAATTAAATTGGGATAATTGTTTATTTAATTCAAGTCATTTGCTAAAATTAGTTTGGCCTAACTTTGGAATATTGATAATTAAGACTTAGGCAAATTCTAGGACTTGAATTAATTGATTTAAGTGAAATTTATTATTTGCGTGTGTATGATTAATTCTCACTTGGGTTTAATTTGAATTTGATATAAAAATAAAATTTTGTTTTAAGTGAACCATCACCTTTTACGCTTCCGCATCTATTTCATAAAAAGGAAACATTACATTCAAAAAGGAGTTTAAAATTCGGGGCATCACATCGACTTCAAATTGGTATCAGAGCCGAAAATTATAAATTATTTCGTTAAGATCCTTTAAATATTTTTTGCTAAAATGGAATTTTCCCCATTTTCTAAATTTCCTATTTTCGATGGTTCTAACTACGCGTATTGGAAAGCGCGAATGAAATTGGCACTAAAATCTATCGACGAGAGAGTTTGGATGTCTGTAGTTAACGGGTGGTCCCCACCAACTCACTTAGTTGAAAATGAACGTGTTCCCAAACCAGCCGATAGATGGAATGAAAATGAGTTTAAACTTTCTAATTTTAATTCCCGTGGTTTGAATGCCTTGTTTAGTGCTGTCACACCTGATGAATTCCAACGTATTATGACGTGTGAAACCGCTAAAGAAGCTTGGAATATTTTACAACTAACTCATGAAGGAAGTAGTGTCGTTAAAGCTTCGAAACTCCAAAACCTCACCACTCAATTTGAAACTATCAAAATGAACGATAATGAAACTTTTGATGAATTTCATGCTAGACTCTCCGATATGTCAATTCATCTTTTAATTTGGGAGAGAAAATACCCGACAACCGAGTTGTAAAGAAAATTTTAAGGTCCCTACCCAATAGATTTATTCCAAAAGTGACCGTTTTAAATTCTTTACCAACTTTAGCCTCTAAAAAATTAGAAGAGCTTATAGGTGATTTACAAACCTATGAACTAGACATGTTTTCCTCTAAAACTGAAAAGAAAATAGAAAAGGGCGTTGCTTTAAAAGCCCGAAAAGAGGTCAAACGAGCAGTAGAGAGCGAGAGTGATAGTGACTCGGAAGACATGGCTTTGTTTGCTCGAAAATTTAGAAAATTTCTTATATTTAACAAAGATAAATTTAAAAATGATTTTAAGAAATTTGAAACCTCTAAGCATGACAAAGTCGAGAAGAGCCCTAAACCTATTAATGAACAATTAAATAGGGACGAGTCTAATAGGTGTTTTGGTTGTGAGGGTTATGGCCATAGGGCTTCTGAGTGCCCCACTAAACTAAGGAAAGAGGGTAAACGACCCATTGCATATAATGCGACCCTTAGTGATAGTGATACGGAAGAGGGACCCGATTCCCCCACTAAGCCTAATTTTGTGGCTTTTATGGCTAGTCATATGAGTGATAGTGAGAACTCATTGATTGATGAAACTTTAACACATGACACTTCCAAGGACATAGTTTATGATTCTCTTGTTTTTTATGATAGTGAGAGTGGAGAAGAAAGAGATAGTGAAAATGAAGAAGAGGTTAATGTGAGTGAACTTCAAAATGCTTTTCAAGAATTATATAAAGAATATATTAAATTGAAAAGAGCTAATTTGAAGTTAGAAGCTAGTTTGAAAGAACGTGTCAAGGTCGTTGATAATAGTATGTTGGTTGAAGACCTTAGGACACGAGAGAAAGCTCTTCTAGAGAAGCTCAAATATATAGAAGGCGAGAGAGATAGCCTTAGGGGTTTAATGGAATCCTTAAAAAAGGAGCTTCTTGCTTTTGAAGAGCGAAATGTTTTATTAGAGTCTAAAATTTTAGAATTGTAAAATAAATTAAAAGACTCTAGTAATGTCAAATTTGATTTGGAGTGTCGTTCGGAAAAATTAGATAAAATCTTAGGAACGGTCCAAATTAAAAATGACATGTGTGGTTTAGGCTTCAATAATTGTAATGAATCTACTCATAAAGCCAAAACCAATATTTTAGGAGAATCTTTTAGGAAAGCATTTAGAGATCACTTCTTAGGTAAATCTTTTCGACATGTTTTTACTTGTACACATTGTGGTCGAAAAGGTTATCTTAAAAAATTTTGTTTCGATCTTAAACGAATTCCTAGAAAATCCCAACGTAAAGCAACCAATGTATTTAAAATTCCTACACCCCAAGATAGTCATTCTTCATTAATTTGGGTTAGTAAATCTGATTTGGTTGCCTTGCAAAATAGGGTTTTTTATTCTCATTTGCTTTCAAATGTTTCCTCCCTTGCTAAATCTAAAGGATGAATGTGTTAGTGCTTGCATACTTTAGCTTTTGTACTTCATGCTATATTCCCATGCTAAATGTATGCTTGTTTAATCATTTTCTAGTTTATGCCCCATGCTTAATCACATGCTAGAATAATGATTTCTGTTTATCTTTTGTATTTTATTTCTTCATTTTTTTTGCATTAAATGAAAATTACAAAAAGATTTTTGTTTATCATTTGGATTTTATCTCTTGGTAATTTAAGCTTAATGAAAAATTCAAATGATTTTTGTTTGTCTTTTGAGTATATATTTTTTATTTTTGGTTAAAAATTTCAAAAACTCAAAAAGATTTTATTTTGTGTGTATTTTAGTTTGACACACTTTATCTGGCATACACTTGTGTTTGAATCCCATCTTTTACGCTCTCATGTGGCTAGAACTTTTGGTGTAGATTTTCCATCCTTATTATGTTCTTTATCATGCTTACATGGAGTAGTTGAATTTTGTGTTGCTAAAATGGATTCTATTTTTATATGCCTCTATTCACACATGCACGAGCTTTTTTGAAATTTTAACTTCAAATGTATATTTGAGCTGTGTGAGGTGTTCTCCTTCCAATCTTGTCATCTACATATTTGTGACTTAGGAGGACTAGTGCATGTCAAAATCCGTTGCACGTGAGATTTGTGTGAAAAATAAAAACATGATAAATATAAATGTGCACGGGGAAGGGCTCCAAAAGGACTAAGAGATCCTTTGCGATTGTAAGCCACCGTTTTGAATGGACCTAAAAGAAATACGTGGTCCACAGGCCTAAAAACAGAAAATATGGCATCAAAATGAAAAAAACAAATTGCCAAGGCTTATGTTTGATTGATATATTCATTCAAAAATAATATATGCTTATTGAGGGAGATTGGATGGTATATCAATGGTTTGCACAATGTCCGTTTATCCTAGTTGCGTATCTCATGTCATGACTCTATTGGTTTGTAGAAACATCAATATGCTAGGCTTGTATGCATTGTGTATGTTTGTTCATTGAGTTCAATTTATATTGTCACATGAGGTTATATTCAAATGTGATGAAGTTTGCAATCAATTGAGAACTCCGTGAACATGTTTTAAGTGATTGGGTCTAAATTTAATCGTTATTAGTTCATACCCCCACATTTTCGTTTCCATATAACACATTTTTGCCATACGAGTGTGCAAACTTATTGTATTTTGTGTCATGTTTGTGTTTATATCTATATATATGTGCGTGTGCATTATTGATATATTTCTAATACATATATATATGATATTTTCTTTTGCCTTTTCCTTGCTTCTTAGTCCTTCTATGCTTATACTTTAGTTTTGGTATCTATCTTGGATTAGTTATGCTTTTGTTGCCCATATGCTTTCATGTCTTATCCCTTTAAGCTTCAACATGCTTTTATATTTGTTCTTTATCCTTTGCCTATTCCTGAACAAAAAGGGGGAGAATGTGATAGGGAGACATGGTATCTTATCCTATTATAATCTTATCTAAGCTTAGGAGATTTAACTTAGGGGGAGTTGGGTTGATCATTTTGATAAAGGGGGGAATTAATTTTGGGGGAGTATTTATTTTAATTGCTTTAAATACTTTGATATTCCCTATGCATTTGATGAGTTTGCTTAAGTGTGCAGGAATTCTTCTAAAGCGGCATCTTTCAATGGCAAAGCGTTTGATCCTTGGGTTGAGTCAAATTTGGTTGGGTTATGTTTTGAGTCTAGTGAGCTTGACGGCCCTTTAGGATTTTTGTTTGGTTTTTGTCCCGGAATAGCCAAAGGGGGAGATTTGTAAGGACACAAATTTCCAATTGAGTCCATATATAGTTTTGACTCAATTACGGACAAAAAAATTTATTCATAGGATTGTATTTAATTGTAATATTCTCAAGCCTATGAAGAGTTTGTTGAAGAGGTAGCGACAAAGAGATTAAAGCTTCATAATCATGCTAGTTTCGTGCCTCGTTTATACGTCATCAACCATAGTTCCATGCTCCCAAGGTATGAATGCAATCATATAAATATAGGAGCTTGGAACTTGTTTATTGGGTGTTAGGTTTAACTAAAATTGCGTTTTAATTTCAGACAGATTTAATTAAAACTTTAAATAAAGTTAAAAAGTTTTGGAGCTAAAATGAATATTTTCTGACTTTCTGGCACGTCGTTCGAAGCACACTGTAATCTCGTTCGAACGATATTACAATGTCGTTTGAACGAACTTGCATCTCGTTCGAACGAGATTTCCAGGTCGTTCGAACAAGACTTCTAACGAAATTCCATTTTTCAACACTGGAACCTCGTTAGTAAAGTCGTTCGAACGAAATGCCAAAGTCGTTCGAACGAGACCCAATGTCGTTCAAACGACTTTCCAGGCGGGAACAGTTTTTTGACAGTTTTTGACAGTTTTCTCCCACGATCTCCACTTCTTTCCCCACTATCTTTTCATAACATAAATATGTACGGGAATCACTTTTACTTAACAATCTTTTTCATATCTTACTAACTCCTAGAGAGTGTTTTGAGAGTAAAATCAAAGAGGAAAAGAGATCATGTTTTGAGTAAGTTTTTATCAAAGAGAAAAATATACACCACTCAATTTTACACCAAAATTCGTTTCTTCCAAGTTCCCATATACATATATCTTGCTTGGAGTTTGGCACTGGGTTCATCTCTTCCGTTCAAAGAGAAGTTTCGAGTTTTCTTCTACATCCCATAAATAAAGAAGAAGAGGTTGTTGAGGCATTACCCACTTGGAGAAAGGTTCCTTGCTCGGGTGACGGTGACCATATAAAGTCCGATCGGTGGATTCCGAGACCGCGGTGGAGCTCCAAGGTTATCCGCTAGGAAGAGGTATCTACAAGAAGAAGCGTCGGGGCTTGAGAGGGATCGAGTCATGTGTTGTAAGCCTTTCTGTCATGTATTTGTAAATTCCATACTTAGTGGATTTGTGGCTAGGGCCGTCCGAGGTTGTTTCCCGTTGTGGGTTTTTCCTCGTACATCTCGGTGTAGTGTGATTGATTTATTTTTATCTTGCATAATGAATTAGAACTCATGCTTAGGTTAATTCAAGATAAAAATGGTTTTAATTGTCACACTTAATTTAATTGGGTGCTAATTAAATTGGGATAATTGTTTATTTAATTCAAGTCATTTGCTAAAATCGGTTTGGCCTAACTTTGGAATATTGATAATTATGACTTAGGCAAATTCTAGGACTTGAATTAATTGCTTTAAGTGAAATTTATTATTTGCGTGTGTATAATTAATTCTCACTTGGGTTTAATTTGAATTTGATATGAAAATAAAATTTTGTTTTAACTGAACCATCCCCTTTTACGCTTTCGCATTTGTTTCATAAAAAGGAAACATTACATTCAAAAGGGAGTTTAAAATTCGGGGATTCACATCGACTTCATATTTGGCTCCCCCTTAATATGTGCAAATTTATCCCTAAGAGTCTTCTTACGTGCCTTAAGTTCATTCATCAAAATATTTTCTTTAACGGCACAAATCCTAAACTTTTCAAAGTCCTCTAACTCTTTTTCTAAAATAAGAACTCTATTCTCACTCTCTTTCTTGGCCAATTTCAAAGATTCAAAGTTATCATACAAATCCACAAACTTCTCACAAATGATATGTCTTTGAGTCTAAAACATTTGCAAAGATTCAATCATATGTTTAAAACGAGAATTTTCTTCTTCAAGAATTTCAATTTGTTTTGCCAACTTCAAATTCAAAAGATTTAATTCGTCAAAAATTTAAGAATCCATTGAGAGGAAAAACAAACCAAAAGTGATAAGCAAACGCGACTGCCAAAAAGAGAAAAATAAGGATCTACACAATAAAGAAGTGTTTCTAGATCTAATACTAATTTATAGGCCCCTTTATTAAAGTGTGCTTTTAGTGAAAATAATTTTTCTTTCAAAAACCTTTTTTCAAATTTTAATTAAATACCAAGTTTGTGAACCAATTTTATTTAAGCCCAATTTTATCTTGCTTAATCCAAAACATGCATCTAGGTTATTAAAGCAAGTAAAATAAACAAGTCCACAAAAATAATGTCGGATGTACGAGAAAACCACTAGAGAAAAAACCTCGAATGTCCCAAACTAGACAATCACTATGATACAGAATTTACAAAGGAAGATAGACAAACTTACACAACGAATCGATCCCCACAATCCTTGACACTCCTATTATCTTTAACTTCTCTTTCATAGTGCCCACGTAGAAATCCTTCCACTATACTTGTCCACAGTATACGAGTCGATGTGCACCTCGGTATCCACAAATTCTTTTTTTATAATCGCCTATGATTCAGAACACGGCCTTCACTATTTTTTCACTGCAAAACTCCAATGAAATAACTTGTTCAATATGGATGAATAAACCAAGGGTGCAAACAAGATCTCTATAGCATATATATGAAAGCTCGAATCTTTTAAGCATGGTTTTAGCTTCGAAATCCTTAGAAACTAAGTGCAGAAAAATATAACTATTCTATTCTGTGTTTTGGTTATCCACACCTCGAATTTCTGAGAAAGAATGCCTTAAATAAAAAACTTTAAGCCTACAGGTCATTAGAACAATATCCCTATGTCGTTTGAACGACTTGTCCTTATTGTTTTAACGACTTGCCTATGTCGTTTGAACAACACTGAGATATCATTTGAACGACTGATGATGTCATTTGATCCTCCAAAACATAAGGGAAGCATCCGTACAGCTCTAAACAATGTTTATCTCAGATAAAATGAAGTTAAAACAGTTTGAAAATATTTTTTACATTTTAAAATCATTTTAAGGCAAAATAACAACCTTTTTACATTTTTCGAGTCCCATAAACATTATGCGTTCATACCTAAAAATATCTAAAAATGCAATGTAATATGAAGACGTGAAACGTGTACCAATAAACACGACTTGGTCTATCTTTAAACTTGGCTACTACATCTTCAAACAGCACGTCATAGACTATGTGGGTATCGTGACAAATAAAATCTATCTATGAATCAAATAAGTTTTGTCCGAAAATAAGTCAATTACATACAAATTGACATACTTGAAAATTTTTCCCTTACATTTTCATCTCAATCATGTCGTTAAAATGAACCAAATGCAATAAAACTTGACAACTAAAGTAGTGCATGTAAGAACCGTTGACCATGAGGAATCTATTTAATATGAAAAAAAATGATGAGTGTACAGAAAAAACGGATCAAGAGGCATGTGAACTCGTCATGAAAGTCACCATTTGAAAAGAGCCCACGAAAAAAATTACAGCAATAAAAAGAATCATGTGCCAAAAAGGGGCTAATAGGGTCTCTTATAAAGATAAAAATAAAAAGCATTATTATTTATGAGGGAGTTTGGTTGGAAATCAATGAGTTTGCACGTCCTGAGAAAGTCTTGAAAAAGCATTACATAGTTTTGGACATTATTGGAGTGAAAATCACTTTAGACTTTGATTTGTTGATTAGACTGAGTCGATGTCATTTAAATTCAACACTTTTACACCTAAGGACAATTTTGAGTTCATTCGTTAGGAGTATCCATATTCATCGTTCACTTATGTTATGAATGTTTAAGTTGACTATCCTATCGAATTTGTTCACACCTATTCATTCCGTTTCCACGATTTGGTTATTTTAGTGTAAATTCTTAGTGTGTGTTATTTTTGCTTGAAAATATTTGAAAAATCAAAAATAGTTTGTGGAAGCCTTTTGAGTTTATCCTTTCATGATCTTATTTGATATACTCGTGATGTTTTTATATGCTTGTCGTGACACTCTGTATTTATTTTGTTTACTCTTTTCCTTGTCTATTTCGAACAAATAAAAAGGGAGAGAACAAATTATGAATTATGGGGGAGTGAGAGTTTGATTGAGTAGGAGTTTAAATCACGTGGGAGATTCGATTTGATTTGATTTGATATGTGATATTTGATTCATGATTTATCTCATTTCAATCTCGATACGTCACGAAGGTATTTGTTTTATTTATTGTGTGTAGGACTTTGATGATCAATTGGAAAGCCCGCAAAAAAAAGAGCAAGGAAAGCAAAAATATTTGTAGATATTTGAAAGTTGAAGAATTTTTTGAAGACTTTCATATATAGTATCTTTCCACTTTTGGGTTCATAGGAGGGTATTAGATTTGTATAGGGCATTGATTGACCATTCGAATTATTTTTATTTTGTACTGGCAAAGACATAGGGGGAGATTTATAAGGACATAATTTTCATAGTCCCTAGTTTACATTGTGTATGTCGTATACCGTTACAACCATCAAAGGAAGTTCACATTAATACGTTTAAGAAGGCGGATCCAAATATCAAACGACTTCAATAACGGTCGATCCTCTACGAGATTGATTTTGGTAAGGAATGTGTTTAAGTTTCGTAAATGTTTTACTTTAGTATTGAGATATTTTCTAAACTGCTTTAAATCAAAATGAGGCATTTCCAAAGTTAAAATATTTTTTGGAAGACCTGTAGGCGAACATTAAAAAATATTATTTTTTGTTCATGTCGTTCAAACGATTAGTCAGTTGCATTCAAACGACATTAACATGTCATTCAAACGACCTGATCTAACGACATCACATGTCATTTCTTAGGTCTCTAGAAGGGTCGTTTAACCACATACTGGTTTGGATTTTAATAGGTCATTATTAGGGTCATTCAAATGACATGTTAGGTTCGTTCAAACGACATGCCAAAGTTGTTCTAACGACGTCCATCGCCTTAAATTTTTTATTTTGCTATAAATACCTATTTCGTGAGACTTTTTAATCAAGACTTTTACTATACAACAAATGCATATATGTAGACTTTTAGTCTTCAATTTTTACGATAAATTTATGTTTTGGATTCACACAAAAAATCCCATATACTTTTGTGAATCATTTTAGAACCCAAACACATATTTGTCAAAGTTTCTCTTGTAGAGCAGGATTCTCTACTACTAGATTGGTAGTTCTTCCTGGAGCTATAGCTGACGACTGTGGTCATTGGGATACTCGATGGTATTCACTATTAAAGGAGGAGATGCGGTTCTTGAGGTTATCGAGGGAATTTTTGCTGATTCTAGGCCACAATCTACGTGGATTTTCTGCGAAAAATTCTTTATAGATTTCTCTATGTGATTATAAGTTGCAGTTTACATTTAATAGTGAAATAAAGGTTTTTACCATAAAGGTATTTTTTCATGAAATTGTGTTTTTCCTGCATGCTTTATCTACTTAACGCTTAGAATCACTTAGATGCATGTTTTAAGGTTAAGAAGATAAAATTAGTTAAAATAAATTGGTTTTCATAATTAGTGCATAATAAAATTAAGAAATTTAGAAAAAAATTGTCTTTACCTAAAGCACACACAAAAGGTCACCTACACCTTTCAATCTCAAAAGGTTGGGAATGCATATATAACTTACCCATTAATTTTCAGTGTGCCTCTTGGATTCGTTAGCAATTCCGGTTAAAAAGAAAAAAGAAACAACTTATGAATCGATAATTACATAAATAAAATAATACTTTTATCCCTCTAGATGTGGGTGCTGATAAACAAAAGACACAATCAACTCAAAAGCCAGAATACCTCTATAGTGAAAAGCTTAAAACTTACAAACAGAGAAGGAACTTACCAGAACCATTGCAGCCGACCGTTCCTTATGATGGGTTAAATATTGATAGCCGAGAGACGGAGGGAGATAGTGACTTTTGAGAAAAGAGGGTTAGGATGGTATTAAATGATGAGGGTTTTCAAGTCAGATTCTCTAAAAAAATAACATTGGTGAAAACAAAGGCATAATCGTACCACCTAACCCAAAATAAATCTACATACCAGCAACGTCGGAAAAGGCCAATGTTCAACATATCAATTTAAAATAACATCATACCACCTAGGCATTGCAGATTTTATAAAATAGACCTTATAAAGATATGTTTGAACTTAAAAAAGACTCATACATTCGCAAAAGTGGACAAACATTTCAGATAGTAAAGTTTCTAGTGAGAATTTTGAGAGAATACTGAAACGAACAAGAGGGAAGGGCGTGTCTCTAGCGTCTAAATCGCCAGTGAGGGTTCATGACATTCAAGATCTGAAATTGATGTGAGATGTGGAGAGGGGAACATAAAAGAAATGTTCAACTTTTGAAAATATTGTAGGATATTAGATGTTTTGGGGAGGGATAAGTAAAGGTTGTAAGACCAATTGTATAAAATGAAGAGTTTCAGTTTTAAAACGTAAAAAAAAATATTAAAAATCAACACTAATTAAAGGTTGCTTACGTAGAGAGGTAGACTAAAGCCTCATTAACTTCTCTAATACTACCGTATTAGAGGTATTATAAGGATATAGTTCAATTTTCTCCATTTTTTAAACATGATTACTTCTGCTCACTGAAAGTTGGAATTTCTTAAATTATATGCTCTGATACAAATTTCAGAATGGGGAGATGGTTCCCGAAAACTTTGAAAATTTTCATTTCTTTCAAATTAACTTTTACTTCTTAAACGAAACTTCAATTCAAGTTAAAATTTATATAAACCAAATTGCACATGAATTTTTCCAAATTAAACTTTTTCTTAAAATAACGCAAACCAACTTAATTAAGCATCAATTACACCATTTTTGTGGTTAAACCAACTTTATCTTTTTAACCTAAGCATGCATCTAGGTGTGAATTTGCAAGATAAAATAAACAAACACAACGCTGCGATGTATGAGGAAAACCTACAATGAGAAAAATCTCGGACGACCCAACCACAAGTCCACTAAGTACGAAATTATAAAAGGACATGGCAGAGTACTTACACAATAACTCGACGTCTTTGAAAGCCTTGATGCTCTTTATTTCTTCAACCTATGCCTAGTGATAACGCAGGATTTCACAGACGTCTCAGAGTTCATCGATGGGACAGAAATATTATCACCAATACGGAGTCTACTGTATGAGAGCCAACGAACATGGAATCCTCCACAAGATATAACCTTCAGTGATTTATAAAATACTATAACCCGGTGCCAAAACTTGATCTCAAACATATATCATGTAGAAACTTGGATCTTAAAACAAATTTGGTGTAAACATGTGTTTTGTTTGAAGGATTAAACCATGAGTGATAGACAAAACTTTCTTGGACTTTTTAAAAGATTTCTCACACTTAGAAGATGGAAAAGACTCTACAAAAATTGATCTTTCGCACTACGTAAATGGTTGGGAAAAAGTAATGGGAAGTTCTGGAGAGAAACTGCATCTAAAAACTGATTTTTTTTATAACTACTCTGGTTGTTCAAACGATATAGCAATCTCGCTCGAACGAGATAGGAACGAGACTTTTAACGAGAAATTAACACAAATAAAAAAGAGACCTCGTTAGAAGTCATTTGAACAAACCCCAATTCTCGCTCGAACGACTTGGAAAAGTCGTTCTAACACCCTGAAAAATTATAGTGTTTTTCTTCAAAAAATATAAAGTGATTTTCAAAATATCCTAACAAAATTCTAACACCCAATAATAAATTTCCAAGACCCAACATAATATAAACATTCATACGTAAGAGATCCTTGGAATGTTAATGACGAAACATAGTAGGAAACACGGTATGGGACGTAATCTCTTCGACTTGACCGCTACGTCTTCAATAAAAATTTCACAGGCTTAAAAGATCACAAACATAACTTCTATCCTATGACTCAAAGAGTTTTGTCAGGAATTAAGCCAATACATGCAAATTGACTCAATTGAAAATTTGTCCGTACGAATCTCTCCCTTTCGCTATTCCCGAACAAAATTAAAAATAAAAACCCTATGGGCCGTCAAGCTCATCTAAAATATCCAATTTCCTAACCCCAAAGGAAAAAGTACATACGCTTGATCGAAACATACTCTGAGTATCTTAGCTTCTATTAAAACTTTGTCGTATGATTACAAACTTGCACACTTAAACACATTATAAACGCTTAAAGAATATAAAAATATAAATTGTATAATTAAATCATCATCTTTTGTCTAACAATGTCTACCTAAGAAACGACGTCTCCCCATAAGTAAAAAATCTCCCCTAATTGAAAAGAGTTAGGTACCATTTCTCCCCCTTTTTATTCAAGAATAAACAAAGATAACGGTGCATAAAATAATTAATTTCTTCACAGTTAAAATAATTCTCTTTTCGGTTAAAATAATTCTCCCCTAAATAAAACAATGGATAGGCGTAAGGAAAAATAAGTATTAAATGCAATGGTGTAGAGTGATACAATAAATCAACAAAGCAACTTGCTAGCACAAGACCAACTAATCCACATAAGAATATTATATACCAACTATGATGCGAGAGCAAAATGATACCAACAAAAATGTACTAAAATGAGCATGGGATATCAATGAAAAGTCGTAGCAAGAAAGATATCGATATGAACAAATAGCATACAAGGACTAGATGTATAAAAAAAAAATTCAAAACAAATGATGCCATATATATAAACATCCAAAGATATCAATGAATAATAAGCTCATATATATATATATATATATATATATATATATATATATGTAAAAAAATTACACAAGACACTAAGCACGATAAGCTTTTCACACTCATATGGCATAAAAGTGTCTAAATAAACATGTGGTAAATGGAGCGAAGGGGTGTGGATTCGATACAAAAGAATTATGACCCAACCGCTAAGACATGTTTAAGGAGTTCTACTTGATCGCAAAACTTTGTCAAATTTGGATTTAGCCTCATATGACAAGATAAAGTGAACTCAAAGAACAAACAAGCACAATGTACACAAGCCTAGAATTTTAATGATTATACAAATCAACAGCGTTATGACAAAGTAAACATAACTAGGATTCATTCCGCAAACCCGTTGATCTTCAACTAAATACCCTAAAAAGAGAAACATGCGACATATTTTCTTATTCTCAATTATTTTGAAGTTATTTCTTTTGAAAGATCATATAAACTAAAATATATTGGGCATTGTCAATTTATTTTTATTTTTATTGTCTTTAATCTTTACAATAGGCTCTTGCCAATGGCGGCTTTCATGCAAAGGATATTTTCTCCTTCCGTAGCCCTTTTTTCGTACACCCTCATCTATTTTCAATACAATTCAATTAAAGATCATGGACAACGGTTCTTACATGTATAAATCCCCCATAGTCATAAAATATGTAGATGACAAAATTAATGGGAGAACATCTCACAAAGATCAAATATACACGTGAAGTTAAAGTTCGAAAGAGCACGTGCATGTGTATGTAGAGGCATATACAAAGAGAATCCATTAAGCAAATCCAAGTCAAACTACTCCATGCAAGCATGACAAAGAACAATTTAAACGTTAAAAATCATAACCAAAAGTTCTAGCCACTTGGATACGAGGAATGATATAGGATTCAAACACAAGAATATTCCATACAAAGTGTGTAAAATTAAAATACACAAACAAAATAAATCTTTTTGAGTTTTTAAATTTAAAAAAATAAATAAAACAAAGATAACTCAAAGGACAAACGAAACAATTTTTTTGTATTTTTCAATAAGACACAATAAATGCAAAATCAAAATTCAAAAGATATACTTGTCATAATTCTACCAAAGTATGTGTGATAAAGCATAGACAAGAATATTACTAACAAAAATACAACTAGTAAGAATATATCATGAAGTATAATTAGTGTATGTAGGCAAAGCTAACACAATCAACCTTTAGATTTAGAATAAAAAGTATCATGTGCAAGAAAATGTGAATCATAAAGTCTGTCATGTAAAGCCTCTAAATTGGATCTCCTAACCCACATAGGTGTAACATGATGCTCTCGAGTTTTGGTGACCTTGGTGACTCTACCCTTGGACGTCGTAGGACCGTTTCTAAGATTGAAACAAAGCATCCTAAAAGGCACGGTGAGAAGTATTACCTAAGGGTTGATCTTTTCTAGCATTCCTAGTGAATTTTCTCAAAATTACAATTTTTACTTTATGAATGGAAGCATTTTGAGTATCGAAGCCAATACCACACTTATCATTTTTTATTTAGACGGTGACTAACATCTTATCCAATTTTTCGGACTTAGACTCCAATCAAAATTGACCCGATTTGATTCTCTCAATTTCTCTTCAATATCCGCTATCCTAGACTCAAGTAAACTCCTACTCTCTTAAAACTTAAGAAGCTCTTTCTTCATAGCTTCCATTAAACCTCGAAGACTATTTCTCTCACCTTCAATATACTTCAGCTTCTCTCGAAGAGTCCTTTCACGTGTCCTAAGACATTCAATTAAACCACTCTCATCATTTCCTACGGCACGTTCTCTCATCCAATATTCTAACTTCAAGTTTTCTTTTTTTAATTTCAAAGATTGCGCATACAACTCACGAAAGGCAACTTGGAGTTCACTTTCTTCCTCCTCTTCTTCATTCTCACTTTCTTATATATTCTATTGACCATCAAACACATGGGATTCATAAATAATGGCCTCAGAAGTGTCATGCAAAGAAATATATTTATGAGAATATTCATCATCAATGCTCACATGACTAGCCATGAACGCGATGAAGTTGCGCTCAATGGGGGAATCAGGTCCTTCTTCCGGTTCACTATCACTAATGGTTGCATTATATGCTTTGATACCAATTTAAGAATGGGGCTAAGGTTCATGAAAATTTTAATTTCTTTCAAATTAATTTTCACTTCTTAAATAATACTTCAATTCAAGTTCAAATTTATATAAACCAAACTGACCATGAACTTTGTCAAATTAAACTTTTTATTAATCTAACACAACCCAAATTAATTAGGCACCAATTATATCATTTTTGTGGTTAAACCAATTTTATTTTGTTTAGCCTAAGCATGTATCCATGTGTGAATTTTTAACATAAATAAACAACCACAACACCACGATGTACAGAAAAATCCACAACGAAAAAAATCTCGGATGGTCGAACCACAAGTCCACTAAGTAAGAAATTACAAAAGGACACTACAGAATACGTACTCAACGCCCTCGTAAGCCTTGACACTCTTCGTTCCTTTAACCTCTGCTAGTGACAATGCAGGAGTCCACCTACATCTCGGTGTCCACCGATGGGGCACAATTACCATCATCCATACGGAGTCTACCATATGAGAACCAATGAAAAAAGAATCCTCCGCAAGAAACAATCCTCAGTGATGTAACGAATGCTAAGCACGGTGCGAAAACTTAGTCTCAAACAGATATCATGTAGAAACTTGGATCTTAAAACAAATTGAGTGTAAACATGTGTTTTGTTTGAACGATGAAACCATAAGTCATCGAAAAAATATTCTTGGACTTTTCTAAAGGTTTATCACATTTAGAACATAGAAAATTCTCTGCAAAAACTGATCTCCCGCAGTACATAAATGGTTGCAAAAAAATAGTGGGATGTTGAAGAGAAAAATTATATCAAAAAACTGAATTTTTCAGATAACTACTCTGGTCATTCGAACTAAGATCAATCTCGTGCGAACGATATATCCATATCTTTTGAATGAGATAAGAACGAGACTTCTAACAAAAAGTCAGCACAAACCAAAAAGAGACCTTGTAAGAAATCGTTCGAACGAACCTCAAGTCTCGTTCGAACAACCAGAAAAAGTTGTTCCAACGACCTGGAAAATTAAAGTATTTTTTTTCAAAAAAATATAAAGTGATTTTAATAATATCTTAACAAAATACTAACACTCAATAATAAATTTTCAAGGCCCAACATAATATAAGCATTCATACCTCAAAGATTCTTGGAATGTAGATGAAGAAACATAACAAAAACACGGCACCAAACACGTCATGGGATGTATTCCCTTCGACTTCTCCGCTACGTCTTCAATAAAATTGTCATAGGTTTGAAAGGTCACAAACACAACTTCTACCCTTTGACTCAAAGAGTTTTGTCCGAAATTTAGCCAATACATACAAATTGACTCAAATTATAAAAAAAAATCCTTAAACTCACAATTCTAATTCTTAACAGAATTCACTTTTTGTAGCTTGAAACCAAGTTTTTATTTTATTAAAAAACATTATTTATCATCCAGTAAATGATTAGAAATAGAATCATAAGTCTTACCGAATCTAAATGAGTACAAGCATAAAAATATTTTTTTTTAATTATTTTCATTAAAAGAATTTTAACAGTTTTGGATTAAGACAAATATTTAGTAATCATTCCCCTTTTTAAATGTCAAAACTATTTAAAAAGCTCGTTTATTTTAACTTTTTTCCTACAAAACTTATTTTTATTCTTATTTTATTTCCCTTTTTAAATTTAAAAACTATACTTTTGAAAAATGTTTTGCTTAAAATGTTTTATTTTTATTTTTATTTTGAATTATGTTCATACTTATTTTTTTTGTTAATCGTTTTCAACAGTTTCAGTTTAAAAAATTATGTTTATATTTATTTTCTTTTTAAACTATTTTTGAAGATTTATTTATTTATTTTTTAAATATTTTTAATACTTATATCCCTTATTAAAGATGAAAACTTTTTTAAAAATCTTTTCCTTAAACTATTTTCAACGGTTTTGGTTTTAATTTTTTTTTTTATACTTATTTCCCTTTTTAAACGTCGAAACTATTTTTTGGGGGAAAAAATAGTTTTGATTAAACTGTTTTTATACTTTTTCCTTTTTCAAACATAAAATCTATACTTCAAAAAATATTTTGTTTAAACTGATTTTTAACAGTTTTTATTTTTTTAATATTTTATTTTAATTATTTTTGAACAATTTTGGCTTTTATTTACACCACATAATCACATGCCAATGAGGTGTTGTTACGTAAGTCATAAACCGATAATAACACTTGAACTATGATATACAAATTAAGTGGCACCATGGATACGTGACATGATTTGTCCCGAATCATAGCACTTTATACCCTCGAAACTTATGCATTCTAGGCCACTCAGGTACTTTAATTCCTATTATTATGCTCATTAACCAGACAAGCTATGTTTTATATGCTAACATGTTATTTTAGGTATTATAGAGTGTTTGTAGGTATTAAAGTGCTTAATATGAAGTTTGGTGGCATTCCGGTACAGTCCCGTCGCAAATCGCACGTTCAGGGGCGTTATCGTCATTTTACACTTTAGAATTTTTGCCCAAAGTATTCATGGAATTTAAAGCTCTCGGGTCAAACTTCGCGCGTCCTCGAACGGTGCTCGAATCGGAATCGGAGTCCTATTAAGTTTCCACGGGCCTTTTATCGAGGAAGAAATATAAGAAATTCATTCAATAACTAACAATTAAATAAATTCAACTATGTCCATTTTCTATTTTGCTCAAATTACAGGTCTATGGCGATTTGCGCCATGCTCGGGTTTGTGCTCGGGTTTTGGTTTCATCCCAATAAGGCCTTGGGTTGAGAAATTGGGGCTCGGGTTTTTGCCCACGCATATGTGGGAGTGGGGATCTTAGGCCACTTTCATGGAACGGGTCTTTGTTTTTGAAAAATGTGGAGGTCTTGGTTTGGTGTATGCCACCATTGATGGGTTTTGGTTTATAGCTCCAATAGCAACAGGTCCTTCAATGGTGCATGTGGTCTCGGATTAATATATCCATGGGTGGAGATCTCAGTATTTCAGTGGGTCTTTTAGCTGTGTGGGTCTTTGATCGCGTTTTGGGTATAAACCAATTGGGTCTCGGGTTGTTGATGCAGAGTGGGTGGAACTGACTGAGCCGGTTGACCGGCCCAGCTCCACCGATCGACTGGGTTTTGAGATTTTTGCCTAAAACGAAAGTAGTGGGCTTCTCCCCTTTCACCTGTCGACCGACCACCATCCCTGGTCAACCGACCCCCTGTTTCATTTTGTGCCGATATACTAGTTCTCTTTTCTTTTCTGTTTGTTTTTCCTTTTTCTTTTATTCGTTAATTCTAACTTAACCCCTTTTTCTTTTATTATTTCTTTTTCTTTTCTTCCTTTATTGTAACTTAGTATATAAGGGGAGACTTGTTTTATTATAGATATATATAATTTTAGTTAGTTTTTAGGTTAGTTTTGAGAGCTTCTCTCTCCTAGGTTTGTCTTCCCCATTTTGGGCTTGTAAACTTACTATTCCTCCATCTCCATTAATGTAAGTTCCATTTAAGTTATTATTTGAGCTTGATGCCCTAGATTTTTATGCTTTCCATTTATTTCCATGTCTAGTTAATTGTTAGTGTTAATTTAATTAGGTGTTGCTTTAATTTATATTTTTAATTAAGTGTAGTGGCTAGTTTAATCTAGTTTGTGTTAGATTGAATTCACTTAGGGTTGATTTGGTTGCTTTTCTTTGGTGATAGAGTTTACGAGTTTATTTCGATTGGATTGTCCTAGTTTATATGCCTAGGAGATTTAACAAGGTATATCATGTATGCTCCGTATTTACGACCTTGCATGCATAATTTTTGAGGTATTTGTTGACGCCAAAATCAAAGTAGTCTTTTATGCAAACTTAGGGTTGTAACAACTCTTGATTTAATTAATTGACGAAACGAGATTTAATCTTAATAACTCGTGAACTTATGTAGCCATTTATACCAATTAACCCAGAATAAGGGATATCTAGCGCAACCTAAAGTTTTTATTCGCTTTGTTAGTCTTAGTTAAATATACCCTTGCCTAGAATAATATTTTCTATTAGTTATCTTTTATTTTTAGTTAAAATTACCTTTTACACTTTTATTCTAAATATATCAAACCGATTAAATTCTAGCAACTCATCTCTATGGATTCGAAACCCGGACTGACCGCTATAATCCCTTAAAAGAGTGTAATCATAGTTTAGGTTTTTGCATAGTGGTGGGAACCGAGAATAACAACCGGTGTATATATTTATACTCTTGCATTGTTGTTTCCCACGTGCTATCATGACACTTGTCACAGCTTGGTCGCGGTATTAAAAATAGAAGGTAACAATTTTAAATAAGGCATTAGTGCACCTAAACGGAAAAACTCAATTGGATGAATAACCACCTAAGAGTTACCAAACTCAACTAGAATATTAACCACCCGTCAATTTTTATATTTCACCTATCACTCTCATTTTGGATGGAATTCGTCTAGTCAACTATATTGACTGTTAAATAGACTTGTTTTTTTGTTAAAAATCAAAATTACCCCTATAAAAAACAATAGAAAATATTGTTTTGACCGTTAAATGATATTTTTTTATTTTTTTATTATCATGTTTCCTTTTGATAGTAGAAAATATATTTGTAAAAATAAATTTGTAAACCTGTTTTTTAGCAGTTTTTTTTAAATTGTTTTTACACTTATTTACCTTTTTAAACATAAAACTATACTTTTAGAAAAATGTTTTCAATAAACTCATAATATTTTTTTATAATCGTGGCGAAGTTTTTTATGACATTTGAGACTTTATGCATAACTTCTTATTTTATTTATTTGCTTTTTACAAATGTTCATGATTGTATAATTTACAAATTCATTTTCTATTTGCAGATTGCGATTTTTAGGTTGAAGGGATGGTGTTTCTTGTCATTATTGTTGGGTTTTTAGTTTAGTTTCTTAGAATAGTTTATATTTCATGTTATTTTATTTTCTAATAAGAAAGTACATTACTACTTATTACCTTTAATTCAATCCATCAAAATTAATTTTATGCAAATAAAAGTTGGATAAAATCTTCCCTCATTATCCATGATTTGAGTTTTCTTAAAAATGGTAAAACAAAAAATGATAAACATGACTAAAACAGAGAAAATATGGTGGGATAATATTGTGGATCACCATTTGGATAACATGTAGTCAAACTTAGCTAGATGGTAGGTGATAGGTTCGTAGAATGGAGATATAGCATGAGTTGCCAACTAAGCTTTATTTTGTCTTTTAAAGAAACCACTCCTCTACTCGTTAATTGAGGACCGTCATTAAACCTCTCTCTCTCTCTCTCTCTCTCTCTCTCTCTCTCTCTCTCTCTCTCTCTATATATATATATATATATATATATATATATATATATATATATATATATATATATATATATATATATAATCTCTGGTGAGGACTAAAACGTGCAGACTGTCCTTTTCCCAAAAGTGGTCCCCTCATGGTCCCAAAGATAATTTTATTATTTTCCTTAGTGGTCCCCTCTTGTCTTATAGTAAAATACCTTTTCAAGACTATAATTATAACAAATTTATATTTTAGACCCTAAGAAGAAAAGAAAATTCCTAATTTAGTATTAGAAATTTTTAAGATAAACCATCAAATTCTGACCCAATTCCAATTCAGGTATCAGAGCCAAGACGCTCCTATTCGACCTATAGTAAAAAGACTTGAATGCCCTTGGAATTTATCCCTCACATTTACAAAGATATTTTTGGAATCAATCCAGACTACCAACCCATACCTATAACTAATTTAGACTGAGAAGGTTGCTTAACCTCTCACGTAGACGGTCGTTCACACACCGAACACATCCTAGCCAAACACGCAAATAGTAGACAAGTTAATGCCAGTGCTATTAATAACATAATAGATCAAAATACGTGTATACTCCTTATTGTAAGATAATTAATTAAAGACACTCAAACCCTAGAAATAAAGATAAAAAATATCTCTAAAAGAATAAAAGATATAGATAGCCAAATCCCAATAAACCTAGTACAAGTTCTATAGGAAATAAATATTAAGACTAATCATATAGAAGTCCTTAACAAAGACTTTTTAGAAATTAAAACTTTTATAAAAAATCAAGAAAGTGAGTTACTTAAACTCACCAAAGAACAAGATAAAATTATTCCTAGATTAGGCAATTATCTACCTAATGGAAATAGTTACATCAGACTAGAATGAGGTACCTAAAGACCTTTCCATTCATACCTTAGCAGATTTTTACCAAAGAATCCTAGAAAAGATAAATAATGATAGATTTTATTATAAGATAAATGAAAATGAGGTTGTTAATGCTGCCTAAGTATCAAGACTTATACTTGAGAGATTAAATTTAATCTCAATATCAATAGCAGCTACTCAAGACTATAATAGTGGCTTTGTTAATGACTTAAAATTTGATTTAAAGGCTAAGACATAAGGATTAACCACCTTCTCTACAAACTTTGTTAAATTCCAACAGAATTTAGCTAATTATCTTAACAATATGGAAAGCCATAACCTATTCAAAATGGATAATATTGTTAATGAACTTAGATTAAATATGGAACAAGCAAAAGAAAAATATGAAGAAATTATACAGGGAATTATAGTCATTTATAATAAACCTTCCCAAGCAGAATTAGACTCTTCATTTATTTTAACACGTTTAGAAAAAATAGAAAAAATTGTAGAAACTATAGAAGCTAGAATGGCATAGGAATATGTGCAACAACAAGAAAAATATGATGAGGTAAAAGACTATATTAATAAGGTTGCTAATTATCTTGTTAATACTCTCGCTAAACATAATGAAGATATTAACAATAATGCAAGAAATGAGAATAAAACCTTTAAAGAAGAAATCCTTAGCCAAATAAATAGACAAAATGATTATTGAGACTCTTTAGAAAGAATTTAAAAGAGACTTGAATAAAAATAGGTAACCACCTGTAAATTTAGAGAAACTCCTTATATAGAGACTAAGGAAGGAAATACCATAACTAGAATAATCATAAATGATGGATTAGATAAGACTAGTAAGATAGTTAGCGTTATCCCAAATATTTGACATAGTAATTTTATGCTCCAAAGACTTAAAGATTCATCCTCCAATGTTAGATAATGGTGGAAGGAGAGAAATTTCACCAATCCTCTCCAATGGAAATAATGGGATGAAGTTGACTGAAAAATTGTTGAAGATTCTATTCATAATGGACAACTTCCAGCAGTTATATACATAGACTTGTTTAAAGAAGGAGCCCCTCCTAAGACCTCCTAATTACAACATTACTTATCATTATAAAAATCACGTATTAGATAAATCCTACACTGAGCTTCAAGTTTTTTACTCAGAATGTCTAAGAGCAAGAGGAACTGATAGGAAGTTCCAGTTCCTAACCTTTGGACTCTTTCAAGAAAGAATCCAAGGATTACATAGACCTCAAAATAATATCAAAATACTGTGTTGTTTAATAGATAAAAGATGGAAAGACCTTGAGAAAGGCCTTATTGGGATAGTCCAATTAGAAATGCCAGACAATATAGGATACTTTAATATCATTTCGGCATTTACAGTAACTGTAGATACAGCCAAACGTTTTAAGTTAATCTTATACGCTAGTGGTTATGAAGATTATATCATCCCAGATGATAATATAAATAAATAATTCCAAAGCTATGTGAAATTTTCCTAATTCCCCTATGAATAAATGCAAGCGGGAATTCCTAGCGGTAGGATTAATGAATAAATATTAGTTTGAACCAATAATTCAGACTACAATCATACTTACAGTATTAGGAACACTAGACCTGTGAAAGAAAAAGCTAAGACCCTTTGGAAATTTTCAGAATTTTAAGAAACTAAGACTATACAGAATAAACCTTTGTTTATTAATCAAGACGATGCCACTGGAAATGTTACTATCCAGTTTGGTCCTCCTAAGATTATCAATAAGAATATCCATACTGAAGAAGTTAGATTTAGGAATATGGGAGAAGCCATAATCAATTATCCTTCAGAAGGAGAATGTAATAGTAAGGCTAGTTCTAGTTTACTAAGACAAGCTCCACTAATTAGACCTAGAAGATCATTCGAATAAAAAGACTTAGTTAAAGAAAAATCTAGAATCCAAAACTTTAGAGATAATACCTCAAAATTGGACATGAAGACATTTAAAGAACATCTTAATAGAAGTCATTCTGTTAGGATCCAAGAAAGAGATAAATTCAACACGATAGCCCGAGACCATATATTAAAATTAAAAGAATCTAAGAATACTGAAGAACTTCTTAAAAACCTAAGACTAATGGAAGAGGGAAAAGAAAGATTAATGTCAGCTACACAAGTAGGTCCTAATAAACAAGAGATATGAACTAGTAATAGGGTAGATGATGCTCGTAGACTTTTTAGTAAACCAATAGGAATAAATACTCATATATACTGAAGAACTTTAGTAAAGACCAAACTTGATTATATAAAAGAATTTCCAACAAATGACAAGAGTTTTACTCATGTTAAGACTATGGCAAGTCAAGCTATAAACCCAATTGGGATATATCTTAATATAGACAATGTCCAAGATAGTAAGAAAGCCTTAGATGAATGGCGTAACCAAATGAATATATGTTTTGCATCTAATGAACAATGGGATGCAAGTTCAGGTAAACAATACGCAGAGCAATCCATTAGAGGTATTGCAAAAGATTATTTAGATAGTTTAAGAAAAGCTCCAGATGAATATTCCCTAGCTAACAATGAGAAAATAAAAGAAAACCTAGAAGAAAGATCAATTGATGAATATATTCAATTATTCACTTCAGAATTCGTTGGAGCTGGACATTTAGCTCAAATCAATTAACAAAACTTAGCAAAAACTAAGTTAGCTCTTCTTAGTATTTGCAAATTAGATAAAATCAATAAATATAACAATAATTATGAACAACTATATTACCAAATTAAAGAATTTAGAGAGATCTTAAAGGATGAATATTTTAGAAAAATACCAGCTATAGGATAAATCCAAATTAATGAATATAGGAATTGGCCAGGAATAGCTGAAGTTAAGAATAACTCCCTTAGTGAAAGAATCAATTTTTCCAAAGACTATATCATATCTAAAAGACGAGGCATAACTCAAGGAAAGTTAATTGAAGAAACCTTTAAACAGATTCCTCCAATTAAAGATGAAAGAGACATTGCTCCGATCAAATGGGGATATGGTAATGAATCTAAGAAATTAAAAAAAAAAAAAGGCTAGATTGGAAACAAAGAAATTTTAAGACTAGACCTTTAGGTTTTCCAAAAAAATATAGATTTAGACCATCTACTACCATTAGAGAAAGGAACTCTAGAGTTAAGAAAAATACATTTAACCTTAGACGATATTTTAAGAAGAACACAAGTAAACATAAGAAGGTTCCTAATTATAAGAAGGAAAAAGAAGTAGCTCAATCTAATACTGCTACCAAAGAATGTTGGACTTGTGGAAAAGAAGGACACTTTACTAAAGACTGTCCTAACAAGAAAGATAAATAAAGTATTGATATTATTAATACAATACTAGACTTTACAGATCAAGAAGAATTAGATATTCAATATGCTATAGAAATATCAGACATAGAAAATGATGATAATACTAGTATCTATAGTTCATATATTGATAGTGATTCGAAAGACTATAATAGTGATATTGACGAGTATGAAGACTCTCAGGATATTCTAGACTTATATATGATACAAATTAACCAAGAGAATCAAGAAGAAGATTATATAGACTTTGAAGAAGTTAGGCATAAATGTATGTTAAGCCCATTTTTAAAGAAAATATGGACAATTAGTAATCCTAAATTACTAACATATATACCTAGATGTTACTTTGATGAAAAACATTATTTCACATTTGGACTTGTGTAGAATGCTTTGAGACTATACAAACATAATTATTCATGGTTTGTGTTATTTGTCAATTACACTACCATGAAAACTTTTGGAGAACTAGATTTAGAGCAATTTATACTAGCCAGTATGATGCTCAAATAGACCAAGATATTAAAATATTTAATCAAGACATTGATAGAAATATAGCCAAAAGATTACAAGAAAATGAAGATATAAAAGGAAAGGGAATTTCCTATATCTTAGAAGATAACCGCTCTGATAGTAGTACAAAAGACTTAACATCATTAGATTTTTAGATAAACCTCAGAAAGGAATATCAATTTTAGAATAGAATAATTTATGAATTTCTACTAAACCACATGCTTGTTTTGTAGAATTGTTCATACAACACAAAGATTATCCTAAAAGACTTTCAGCTTTTACAGATACAGGATGCTCTCAGAGTATTTGCAAGGCTAATGCTTTCCTTGAAGATTATTTTCTAGACAGTAATCAAGAGATTCATGGTAAGGTAGCTAATGGAGAACCATTTACCTTATATTTCCATACTATTCCTATTTATTTTAAATTAGGAAATCAGACTAACAAAACTGTTAATCATCGATTTTGGATAATGAATCCTCGTCTTAGTTTCACAGAAAATATTATTTAAGGACAAGACTTTATTAGTAAATATCATCCTTATACTCAGTATAATGATAAGATATTAATTAGTGATAAAGAGGAATTTAATATTAAAGCCCCTCTAATAGAACACAAGACTGCCTTCGACCTTATGCAGGTCAAACCCAATTATAGACCAATAAAACATCAAAGTTCTTCAGCTGAGCATGGTGGACCTAGACCTACAAACCAACAAAAATACCTAGAAATAACAAAACCCTTACAAAAAGAATGTAAGTGTCCAGACCAAAAGTGTTATAAGCAAATAACATTTATACAACAAGACATTTTTGATCAAGCCCAGCAAACCTTATTAAAGGTCCAAGCTATATCCAAACAAAAGAAGATGGATATAGAAGTAGAAAAAGAAAAGATTAGGAAATTAGCAGATCCTACTTTAGGAGATAATCCCATTGCTAAGTGGGATAAAGATCAAATCTATTATGAAATTATTCTATTAACCCAGATGCCACTATTAATAGTGGACCTATAAGAAAGGATATTCACAAAAATACAGAGAAGAATTTAAAAAAGACATAGATGAAATGCTTAAGCTAGGCATTATTAGAGAAAGTAAAATTAGACATAATACCCTTACGTTTTATGTTCAAAATGAATCTAAACGAAAAAGAGGAAAAAACATATGGTTATAGATTATAGACAACTAAATAAGAATTGTGAATTTGATTCTTATAAAATACCATATAAAAATAATCTAATGAATTTGATTGAAGAAAGAATTATATTCAACAAGTTTGATTACAAATCAGGCTTCTGCCAAATAAAGATTCATTCAGATAGCGTAACTTGGACAACCTTTAGTGTGTCCCAAGAAAAATATGAAAGGCTAGTAATGCCATTTGGATACTTGAATGCTCCTCAACTGTTCTAAAGAAGAATGGATACTATTTTTAGACCATATTCCTAATTTCGTCTTGTTTACATAGATGACATTCTTGTAGCCAGTAAAACTGAGATAGAGCATGTAGACCATCTTAAGAAGATTATTTTAGAATTAGATAAACATGGTATTGTAATTTCTAAAAAGAAAATACAATTGTTTTAGACTGAAATAGATTTTGTGGGAATGCATATTAATAAGGGAAAAATATCCTTAACAGAACAAATAACTAAAAAGATTCTTGAGTTTCCAGACGAATTTAAAGATAGAAAATAATTACAATCATTTTTAGGATTGCTTAATTGTGATGTAGACTTTATTAAAAACCTTGTTTCAAAAAGACAAAGCCTAATTTCCAAATTAAATGGAACAGACAAGACTAAACCTTTTAATTGGACTAAAGACTATTTTGAAGTTATAAGACAAATTAAAGAAGCAATCAAAAATATCCCTTTACTTGAACGGATGACTCCGATAAATAATGGGGAGCAGTATACTTTGCCATTGACCATCAGACTAAAAAGATGAAACTTTGTAGATATAGTTCTGAAACCTTTATAGATCCAGAAAAAAGATATACAGCCCATGGAAAAGAAGTATTAGCAATAGTAAGGGCCATAGAAAAATATATGTTTTTTCTTATACCTAAACATTTTATTGTTTATGATGACACTTCTTATGCAGTAAAATTCAGAGACTTAGATTTGTCCAAATCAATTACTAATAGACTTATTAGATGGCAACAATTGCTCATTGGTTATGACTTCTCTATTATACATATTAAGGGAAGTAAAAATACCATTCCAGACATTATATC
Organism: Sambucus nigra; assembly: GCA_949130495.1. Taxonomy (NCBI): domain Eukaryota; kingdom Viridiplantae; phylum Streptophyta; class Magnoliopsida; order Dipsacales; family Adoxaceae; genus Sambucus; species Sambucus nigra. The sequence goes on along the minus strand of OX422219.1, from coordinate 127,949,161 downwards.
AAGAGAAGAAATGTTTGATAACAATAATATGATTTCATGTTTTATGTTGCAAATAGAAGACTTAGACGAAATGAGTTCCTCTGGAACAAACAGACTAAACAAAGAAGAAATTACAGACTATCTTAGACATGTAAGACCAAATGCTGGTGTAATGCAAAGACAAACTCACATTCAAGACTCTCAAAAAGACCAATCCTGGAGAACTTTAATGATATTATAGTTCCTCCTATAAAATCTAGACATGAGATTGTTTCCCAAAATAGACTTGTTGGGAAGGTGTATTTTCCCCAATATAGACCGGACCATAGATACCCAGACTTGATCAAGTTTAGATGAGAGTTTTCAGATGATGAGAATACTCTTATAGATGCCCTATGGTGGAATGTAAAGAATAGATTATGAGTAGAATTCAAGAAGAATTTGATAGTTGTTGCCAGATTCATGAGAACTCATAGACTTGCAGTTACTCAACTTAGCAATACTGCTACTCCGAGACCTTAGACTCAAACATATGCTCAGAGTCTTGGAGAATCCTCCAAAATTAAACCAACTGATAATTTTTGTTATAAAAAAAAGACCTTTAAGACTAAGATTGTTACACCATTTGGTCATAATAATCTTCCAAATTTAGAAGACTGTCAGAAAGAAGCTAATAGCATTATTGAACATTTCAATATGTTGTTATCCCAGATTAATGGAGATGCCTTAATAATTAGAGGTTTCTTCAAAGACGTTCCAAAAATTTATCTTTTTGAAAAGGCAGATATAGCTCACATAACTTTAGCAGACTATGGGTTTATTTGACTCATCCAGATAAAGACTGTAGAAGACTCTATTGCTCTAGGAAAAATAGTCCATGAGTACGTCAAGAAGGCTGAAGACTTTCTTCCACTATTCACCAGGATCTACCAGATTGCTCCAAGTTCCAGTAGAGGAATGAGAATTGAAGGATTTTGACTCACTAGATTTTTCAATTATTCATTTGAATACGTTGAGATTCTATTCGAAGACGAGACTAAATACCTAATTGTTGATAAGTCCAAACTCCAGATTGTTAGATGGTACACTTAATACCATAAAGAAAATCTCATTATTCAAGCTAATGAGCCATTCAATGAAAGGCTCAAGAAAGAATCTGAGGACATAGTAGATATATCTTTACCAACTAGCCTTAGAGTGGTAGGTCTCATTGATGAATTCTTCAATAATAATGCTCTACCGAACGAAGACAAAGACAAAGCAAAAGAAGATGCAGATGGGACAGAGAAGGGCCCCACCCTACTCAGCGAATTATCAAAGACTGAAGACTCAATTATTTAGACTCTGCTTTTCATAAAGCAAAAGATTCCTGCCCCACATGGACTACTAGACTAGAGAGAGACGCAGATATTTTATTCCTCAATTATCAGAAGATGCCAAAGACTTTTCGAAAGGAAAAAGATTCATCCGAATTATTATTAGAAGACAAGGATACTTTACTTTAATAATTATACTCTGTTTACCGATTTGCTTTTCATAGCCGATTGCAAGTCATTTGTATGACCCCTTAGACTATAAAAGGGTGCTTATAATTTGTAAGGAAGGCATCGAAGAATAAAAGTAAGAAAAAGTGAGTAAGCTTAGAGAGAGTAACATGTATATAAGTGAGTAAACCCCATATGGTTAGGGTAATGGTGAGATTTGTATTTACTTATGCTATGCAATAAAAGTATTTTCTTTTCCAGAAATCTCTTATGTTAAGTTAATATTATTCTCCAACCATCTCCAACTTTCTGTTCATAGAGGACTATTGTGTGGAACCTCTGGTGTATCATGTAGGTGTTATACTTTTGAACCTCCGTTAGGTGTCGATTTGCCTGTCCAACGCCAAACTAGTGGATTGAGGTGCGATACATAAAGAGAGAGTTGTAGGAGGTCCAGACCCGAGAAGAATAGTAACAAAGATGAAGAGACGAAGGAAATAAGATAAAGATATATCAGGCCAAAAGGAATATATAAACTCGAACCAAACCTCTAGCTATTTTACATATATTTGTTATAATCTAAAGAAATTTGCATGAGCCTACAAATCAATACACACTTTTTAGCATTTGTCAATCAAACAAATCTAGACTTAACAAGAGAAATCCAAGAGTGGACTCTTACAGACCCTAAAGATAAAGAACTTATAGAATTTGCTTTAACATACGCAGGTGGTACTTTCAAATATATTGACCAGGTCATTGAGTGGTTGGTACGTGAAGTACCTAGAATAAAAATAATTAGAACATCTATCCGCGATCTCTTTAAATAAAAGTTAAGAACTGCAGAGTTTGTAGAAGAACTTTCAAGACCAGAAAATATTAAGAATATACTAGAATACTTGAAGATAGTATAAACGTATTAAAATATATTAGACGCAAATGTTAGCTGAAACAAGAACTATTTTAATTTAATCAGGAGGAATTCGTCCTCTTCTTAAAAACGTAAAAACAGCTACCCCTAGAACATATCATAGATTTTTTTCATCCTAGGGTGATAATGATTTAGACAACTTTATAGAAAACGATATAATTGATATTGTTAATCAGATATATAAAGAAACTAGACTGATAAAACCTCAATACCGCGAAAAGTATTTAAGATTAGAATATCTTCCTTCAAAACCACTTGCAATTTCCAGACTCCCTAAAGAAAACATCTATATAGATAATCCTCGCTATTTCGAATTTCAGTATGATATTGACGGATGAAGCCGGAGAAGTAGTAGCTTTGAAAATTCTCTTAGACTCCCAGATTAATTAGATAAGCTTAAACACGCTAGAAGTTATTGGGGTAGAAATTTCTATTCCTAACACTTTAGAATAAGACAATAGTATATAAAAGACAAAGTGGTCCCTAGTTAATTTTTGGACGGTAGCTGGTCTGTAAACTAGGTCCGTATGAGAGCCAGACTCTCTCTCTCTCTCTCTCTCTCTCTCTCTATATATATATATATATATATATATATATATATATATATATATATATATATATAATTCAAACATTCAATTTTTTGTGTACATAGAACATTTCAATATGTATGTCAATTTGCTCCATTCAAAACATTTAATTTTCTTCATACTATTTATTATTTTTTTAAATATTTCCTTGATTGATTCTATTATTTTAGCACATACTTTCCTATTACATATATGGTATGAACTACATCTTTAGTATGTGTTTATTCTTTGAATTCACTCATTATTGGGATGGTTGCTCTAAGTGTACTAAACTTACAAGTGTTGGGTAAGTTTATCTACATCAGACATATCTTTCAATAGTAAATATAAACAAGATACAAAGCATACGAAGAGGGGACACATAGATATACCTGGTTCAACAAGATTTTTTACATCCACGGGGTGGGGATTTCTCTTATTGATTTCTTTTATGAGTGCAAATTAATCAAGTTTCTAGGCTCCGAAATTCATATCCTATCAATAGGGATGGGCCTCAGTTTCCTTTCTAAGAGGGAGTCCCTCCTTATCATTTATTAGGTAGTTATGATAAGGTCTACAAGATATACATAAAAATATCGCATTCAATTGTGTTTATCCTCAAGAATTAATGTAATATTTTATTAGTTACCACTTTACCACCACTATTAACTTCGGGCTTGGGATCCAAGTCAGGTGGCTCCCACACGGATTATAATTATAAAAAAGTATCCTCCCACAATTTCCCCTAAGACTTTAAAATACTTGTAATATAAATTCTTACCTTGCCCAAGGGACATATATATCTTTTGACCTTCCAGTTTAAGGGACATCACCTTAGAGAAAATCAAACTACCATTAATATCTTACGCCCATAATTTCGCATGCCTCAAGTTTTGTATTAAGAAGTTTTACACCTAAAATCCAAGGGCGGAGTATTTGTTCATTATCATTTGCAAAAGTATTCAAGTGATAAAAAGTTTCTTCAACATCTATTCTCAGTTCCTCATATTTGTAAGTGTTTTTTTTTCTTTTCTTTTCCTTTATGGATTTCTTGATGATATAATCTGCAATCATGGTGTAAGTGATAAACGAATCAATGATTGATGACTTCAAACGGGGGTATATCCCTAAGTGGGTTATTCTCAAGTTGCCAAGAAATGTTTTTATTCATTATGGTATGTTTGGGGTCATTGGATGTTCTCTTTTATGACAGTGGAGGTTGGAATCATTTTCCCTTTTAATCATCTTTTCTTGAGGTTCTTCCAATAGTTTAAGGTGATTATTTCTCAATGTTCCCCTCGCATCTAGAGGATCGTTAACATAATTAATCGCTAAAATGAGCTTTTTGGCATGGATCTCAACATTCCTGAGATCGTGTATTATTATTAATGGTTTTTGACGTTACTGAATATTTATTACCCAAAGGCGAGGAATGTAGAGTGAGTGTGAGCCCTTGCTGTGAACCTCCATAATTCCAACATGGATTATTAGGACTATAGGTTCTTTATGAAAAAATAGGAACTTTGCATATCCCCTTAGGCGAACAACCTTATGATGGGCCTAAGTGGCCAAAGAGGGTAATGGTGATAGGTCAGGTAAATTTTGGATCCCCTTTTTCTTTTACCCAACTATTTTTATTCATTATGACTACTCATACTTTCATATATTTATCTTCTTACCTTTACAACTCATCGTAAAAAGAAAGAGATCAACACAAACGACGTCAACTTTGTTGATCCATAATGGATTTGGTCAATAAAGTAGAGGATTCAACAAGTTAATCATCCGCAAGTTGATGTTGTGATGCTCTTATATACTTCTTCAATAAATCCTTTGTTAATCGATTGATTGACAAAGAACTATAGGTGCCGGAGGGATACGTCGACCATATCCCTGATACTATTCCTCTATAAGGCGGTTATGGTCCGTCTAGTTCATTTTAAACTTCTAACTCCTTTGATCCCTTAGACATCACCAAATTTTCTTTGTGTATAAAAATATGTACCCCAACCACCAAATCTTGGATTTGATCGGGAAGGTATTTGCCAAACCTGTTTTCTCCATCGTATGGAAAAGAATATAAATTAAGGGCTCATCCATTTTGATCAACGAGGATAAATCACCCAACAAAATACAGGGGGCTGAATCCTATCATAAGAATAAACAGTAAGAGGATTTCAAGCATCCTCTCATCCACAAGAAGGGAAATGATGCTTCCTGAAAAAGAAAAGAGGTCATGACGGACTCCTTCGTTTCCTTTATTGACCTGACTATGGATATGCTTGGTCACGCGATCCTCCATCGAGCCACCCATATGCTTTAAAAATGATGAGCTCATTTGAAATATCGACTTAATCCGAGATGTCAACCCATGGATGAAGCAATCCTTCGTATTTTCCTCAGTATCCACTTCTGATGTTGAAAACTAATAAAGGCTAGTGAAATCCTGCTCATATTTCGTAATAGTGTGGTTCCCCTGTGTGAGACTCAATAACTCCCTCTTCTTCTGACCCGTAACGGCTGAAGGTAAGTACTTCAAATCAAACTTGCATTAAAACTCATTAATGGTCATGGTGCTCTTCTTATCTCTAGTGGTGATAGATACTCACCACTTCAATATCTCCCCCCGCCAACTAAAGTTGGAAAACATTTTCATATGTGCGTCAGTGAACTATATGACCTTCAAGTGCCTCTGGATATACTTCATTCATTAATGCACCACCAGAATACCAGTGGTCCCTAAAAAAAACTAAAATCTGCTAGTGCTCCTAGGGTTTATACGTGTTATCAAACAAACTCTCATTTTCAATTTTCTTAAATTAATCAAACCGAGTTTAATCATTCCACCAATTAAACCCAAGTGTTGTGTAAATAATTTATCAATTTTATCTTGATATATGCATTCATCTAGGTGATATAAATAAGAATAAAATAAAGGAAAACCATAATATTGCGATGTACGAGAAACATCCAATAGTAGAAAAAACCTCGGAATGCCCATCCACTCTATGTTTTGGGCCCTGAGCGAGCATGTCGGCGCTACGCCCGGTGGGAGCTTTACCATGGGGATATGTGGCATGCTTTTCTCCCGCTTTCATTGCTTCCCCCCGAGTTCGGGTTATTGATCCGAGTCTTAGGTTCGATGATTTTTCTCTGGATGTATTTTGACACCATATCCAGTTTTGGTGCACGCCCCTTTGGTAAGTGTGTTTTTCGTGCAAAAAAACGAATTTCGTATGGTGTTCAGAATAACCATATTGTTTTTTATAAAAAACAAATAAAAAAGTTTGGGCTAGCTCTGTCGGGCTAATCCTAAGTCGGGTTTTAAAGTCCGCGATTAGTGTAGAGATTCTTGTTGTGGGGGTTCGAGAACGGGGTTATGAGTGGGGAAGGTGTTAGGCACACCACTCGTTCTGTATGCTTCCTTAATTCTATGCCTATTATTTCTCTTTACATTAGTCGATTACTTTTTAGTTATTTTAGAATATGTTTATAAACCTTAGCATGAGGGTCCCTAAAAATGTAGATAGGTGCTTAGGATGGAAAGTGATATTGGTGAGTGATAAAAAGAAAAATTACTTCTCTTGTAGATTTGTCGTTGTTGCAACTTCTTTCTATCAAAAATTCCCTTGAACCTACAAAATTATAACAAAACTAGTGTAGAGGTAAGTAAGGGAGTCAATCCAAATCTAAGGGTGAAACACAAAATTGGAGAGGACATATATATAGATTCATTTGCATTTTATTATATTTTTTTTCTATTTTTATTTTTTCTATTTTTTTATGAATTTTTCAAGGGAATATTTTAACTAACTAACAATACAAATTTTTATAACTACTAATTAAGATGCAAAAGCTAATAAAAATTAGGTAAATAAAATTGAGCTAAAAAGTAAACTAACTAAATTGGACTCATGAGGGCTTCAAAATTTCATCCCATAAATGGGAGATTAGCCCTCAATAATCATCATCCAAAAATATGAGATACATAATTGAAAGCATGAGATGATTAAACTAAAAGTAAAAGAGAGGAATAGATCAAACCCATTTAAGCCTTGAATTGACATGAAATCTTCAATTACATCATCAATCTCTCAATTACAATTCTTCACTCATGTATTTATTGAATCTAAACTAAAAATTACAAACTAAAAATAAAAAGGATAGTGGATGAATTCATAATGGACAATTAAATAATAAAAGAGATTTGCTAAAAATGCAAATCCTAAAATTATAAAATTGCACATTAGAATTCACCCAAAGAAATAAATTCTAGATCATTAATTTATATTGAGATAATTGCTAAAAATGCAAAATCTCAACATAAAGGAATGGGTTAGAATTTATCTCCCATAAGGGATAAATTTCACTACATCAATCTATTATGAAATAATTGCTAAAAATGCAAAAATTCATAATAGATGGGTGGGGTGAAATTTATCCTAGAGATAATTTTCAACACACACCTCTATATTGAGGTATTTGCTAAAAATGCAAATACTCAACATAGAGGGGTGGGGAGAATTTTATCACACCTAGCTTAAAACTAATTTTGAGATCTTTTTAGAATGGGTCTTCATCCTCTTTAAATAGTAGGCACATGGAGCATGGGGGTATTTTTGGGAATTGACTTGGGTGTGCATGGGAATGGTGAGGGGAGCATGGGGTGTGAGTGTGCTTGAGGGCATGTGGGTTAGAGTGGTGAGGATAAAATCTGATTTGGTTTGAGGGGTATTTTGGGTGTTTGGTTAGAAGAGGTTAGTTAGGGGGTATAATAGGTAAAATGGTTAAAAGGTTTAATGGGTTTATTTGGCATGTGGCTTTATTTGGTTGACTTGGTCATGGCTTGAGTATTTGTTTTATACAGGTGAAAGACATCATGGCTTTGGGAGAAAAATGGGTTGGCATTTGAAAATGGGTATGGAAATGAGATGGGTTGCCATGGGTTTTGAAGGTGGATGGAGGTCGGGTCGCGGTTTGGGTGGTAACAGGTTGTCGGAGCAGGGGGTCCAGGCGAGTTGGTAGCAGCTGCCGGAGGTATGTGGCAGGACGCTGGCCTACGATGGTGGGGAACGCCGCCGGCAGGGGAGAGAGAGAGAGGGAAGGAGAGGTCGCCGACGGTCTGGGTTGGACGCCGTCGGGGACTGCTGGGCACGCGACGGGTAGGTCGAGACATGGCTTCCGGCGGGGTAGCGGGTTGAGGACCGGTCGGATGGGAAGGTGGATCGACGGCGGTGTTGAGTAGGTCCGGCGGGATGAGCAGGGGGTGCGACCGGGTATAGGTTTGTGGTGGTCTCGATTTGGGTAAGGTGAGAGAGTAGAGAGAGGTTTGGTGGTTATGGTTATGGGGGAAGAGAGAGAAAGTGTGGGTGAGGTAGGAAGAAGATGAAGTGGGGTAGGTTGTGTGTGTGAGGGTGTAGGTAATAGGATGAGGGTGAGGGGTGTGTGTATTAATTTGAACCCCTTAAAAATTAAAACTAAAACTAAAATTAAAATTAATCTAAATTAAAAATTAAATTAAACTAAAAATAAAAAAGTAAAATAAAATAGACATGACACGACACACTAAACAAACTCTAAAAAAACTAAAATAAAAACTAATAACTAAAAAATTAATTAATAACTACCAAAAATATAAAATCCTATAAAATAAAAGACACAAAAATAAAAAGATAAATTTAAAAAGAAATAAAAATAGAAATCTATAAGACTAAAAACTAAAAGCCTAAAAAAAATAAAATCTAATAAATCTAGAAATAAACTCCTAAAACTAATCCTAATAAAATAAAATAAAATAGAATAAAAACTAAGACTAAAAACTAATAAAAATCTAAAATAAAATAAAATTATAATAATAAAAATAAAAAATAGAAAATAAATCTAAAATAAATTCTAAAAATAAAAATGACTCAAACTAAAAATCTAAAAATTGATAAAAGGGCACAAACGCAACACACACACGGTTTAGGCTAGGTTAAGGCTCGGGTGAGATTACGGAATTGGTAATTAGCTCTATAAAATGCACAATTGCCTTGAAATACGCGTTTAAACACCGCAACGTGCATTTGACCTACAAGATAAACAATTAAGCACATAAGACCCATATTGTCGAGAATTAGCAACTAAAATACATCTATTTGGGGCATAAATTGTATAGTTTTTGGTGCTTATCAGTGAGAGGTATAGAAACGTCACTTTAACCAATATATGTACACAAGACTTCTTGTGTATGACTTATGCTTTATATTTATACAATGGACGACCGCTTATTATATAGGAAAGTGTGAGATAATACTCGGCTTGTATGATAGGCATCCATCAGTGTATATAACTTTACGAGAGATCTCGATTTTTAGATAGTTTGATATATCTTTCGTATTTTTAGGAGAGTTAAAAAGTGGGAGATGGGTGCACCTCTGTTATGATTAGAGTATACGCCTTCGATAGTTTGAGTTGCATGAGTTTAGCTCGGTATAGCACCTACATACCCAAGGTGACTTAGGATCAAAGATAGTGTAGTTCCAAAAAAAGGGGTTAGATAATATATAGATGTTAAGACTATATGAAATAATATGCCAAGAGACATATTATGAGGCTTGGGCTTCACGATTTTAGATTGGAATTTTATGTTATGAATTTTGTTGGAATAGCATCTCAGTTTTTTATAATATATACACTAAAATTTTATGTTAAGAATTTTGCTGGAATATCATCTCAGTTTTTTTATATGTACACTGAAATTTTGTAAATTTTGGCATACATATAGTATGATGAGATCATGAATATTCGGCGTTGGAATTTCTGAAAAGTGAGTTGTATATCGTTTATTATGATATTTACAAATCTGATACGCAGTGCTTAAATTTTATAGGTAGCTTGTAGTAAACGAGTTTATCTTAATTTGTGCTTAATTTTTTTAAGTGACTCCAATTTTGTATAAAACTAGATTCATAGAGGATGAATTTTGAAAATTTTCAAAAAAAATTAATAAGTAGTTTAGTCATGAAGTAATTTCACATCTTGAAGTTTTTCTTTTTGGACAACAACATTTTCTTAGAAAAATTAGCATGTAAGTGTTCCCAACGGATTCAAAATATTTTTGAAACCTTTATAAATTTATTACTAAAGGATTTATGAATTACTTAGAAAAATTTGGACTCAGAAATGAAAGATGAGTTTTGTAGAAATTGCATAAGGTAATATGTATTTTCTGCAATTATTTGTGCAACCTATTCAAAATACATATAATACTTTGCACCTCATGTATATGATATAATCATGATGAGTACAGGTCTCTTGTGTCGAAATTCATAACGAGTAAATCGCATCCATATATTAAAGTGATAATAATGGAGGATTTTATCATGATTAAATTTGGTGCAAATATAATCTTTACTTTGGTAAAGATATTAGTTGAATGATTGGGAATAAAAGTTTAAACTCTATCGTATGTTTCATTTCTTTAAGAAATCTATCGAAAGACTAGAACGAATGAACATACATTTTTTTAATCAGCTTTACTTGAAAGTATGAAGCATGTATTGATTTAAGGAATCAAATTAGTTCTTATTTAATGCTAGAACTCTATGAGTTTAGATTCCATTTGATGAATTGAAGATATAGTGGGGCCATTACATGTAGCTTCTCAATGTTAAACCTAGAAAATAGTGGGGGGCACTTAAGCCAGTACCTCTTAACTATATTTTAAGAACAATTTAATAGAATCTAAAAGTTTGGTATTCAAGAGAACTCTTAATTTTTAGAGCTATGACTTAAAAATAAAAATCCGCTTATGCTATCAACAAAGGATTCCAAAAATCCTTAGAGAATTCATGTTGTAAATGTTTGATTGAATTTCCTAAAATGAACTAGAAACTAGTTTCTAATGGACTTATCTTATAAACTTGAAGATAAGAAAGAGTACTATGAAATGTTTATAATTAAAAATTTTCATTCTTATGCTATCGAGAAAGGTTATGTGTTTGACTAATAGCCATGAACCTAGAATTGATTCTAAACTAATTAATGGATTTATGTCTAACACATATTATGATGCAGTCTTTTGGAACTCTAAGAAATATTAATTATTGACATAATTAATGATGGAGTTTATGGTAATAAAATAAGCTATGGCTAGTGAGGAAATAAAAGTTTGAAAGACCTATTATAAGATACCCTTTTATGGGAGAGATTAATAATAGTCATTTTATCAACAACAATAGAACTGTGACTATCATAAAATTTTAGAACCGCTATTATAACGACAAAAATGACAATATATCGTAAGCACAACATAGTTTCGGGATTTATAACTAATGGATTGTGACAGTGGATTATGTTCGGACATATGAGAATAGAACATGACTGATCATTTGATGAAATAACTAGTGCAGGATAAGGTGTTTAACACCTAAAAAGGGATGGGACTAAAGTTCTTTGATAGTTGAATCACTTGTAGCGCAAACCAACCTATAGATACGAAATCCCTAGAAATAGGTTCAAAACCAAAGCATCTTTGAATTGGCAATTTGTTGAGCGAGAGAGAGAGAGAGAGCGAAAAGTCAGGTTTTATTTTTTTTCATTATGTTGGCAAGTTGCCGAAAGTGGATACATGTGCGGTGGTTTTATTTTTTTAAATAACTAGTCGAAGCTTTATGGGAAAGTGGAGGCATAGGCTCTTTAAAAACAATTTTGACTCGGGCTTTTAAGCCTTGATTTCCATTACTTGAAAAGGAGTGGTCTCCCAACTCCTGTAAAATGTCCATTTCGGTTGCAGCAAAGAGGAAGATACAAATGAAAAAAAAAATTGCACTACACATTTTATTCGAAAAAATTATGTACAAAACCGAAAGAATTTGCTCTCTCATAATTCTTTTTGGAAAATTCTCTTCATGAAAATATTTATTTCCCTAATTTCAATACTATGATATTGAGCACTTAACTTTGAATGGGTGTTAGTGTGTCATATAATTACAATTCGTAGTTATATGAGACAGAATTGATCTTGAACTTATTTTCTTCCGTAGATGGCGTGACTGTATACTACCTACATAGAGAGGGGTAGAGCCACGAAACGTCTTAAAGAGAACGACCTAGTTCGCGATTCAATCCAAAAATGATCGAATACAGATTTTATAAATAATTGAGCTACATCGTTTATTTTTATTGCGGAATATATATTTAGATTCGATAGCATGCGATTCATACTTGCAATCATTGTATGAGATAATTAGTTAATTTTAAGCAGTAGACTAAATATAATATTATTTTGATTTTTTCGATATCTTCATAAAACTCTCTATTGTAATTTCTTAATTACAATATGTAAATTGTATCAACAGTAACTTCAATGAATTTTTTTTTGTCATCTTATAAAGCAAGTGATTATGGCACTGTCAAACAAATAGGAAATGATGGTGTGTCGAAAGTTCTAGGAATTTGGGATATATGTTTAGTAACCAACATTGGTTGCAATGTGGTGCTTGAGGATGTCACACATGTTCTTGACATCTAACTTAATATGGTGATCAGCAGTGGAATCTCACAAAAGGCTCCCTACTACCATAGGCAGAGGCAGGTATGGGCTGGGGGGGTGCCAGCCCGCTGAGTTTAAAAAAAACAGAGGATAAATTTCTATATTTGAAGTTCAGCCCACCTTATTTTTTAGTTTAAAATATTAGGGGACAAATCTAAATATGAGAAGTTGTAAAACAAACATGTTGAAATTGAAAACAAAAACCACCGCCTCTTTTGAGATTTCAACCTAAAAAGTAAAAACCCAATACCCTCTTCTTCTCTTCTGATCTCTCCCTTTTCTCTCAATAACAAAGGCGATCAAACTCAGGCAGCCTGCCACCGCCGACCATCGCCTTTTCCCCTACCACCGACGACCACCGCTGCTGCCCCTGTCTCCGCCCCTTTTGTTCTGTTACACAAACAATAACAACAATTTACAAGTATGTATCCCTCTTTCTTCCTCTAAATAAAATCTCTACTCTAAATCTCTACTCTAATAAATCTATTGTTTTATAAATCTATTTTTTTTTATTGTGTATGAAATTTCATTTGTCTTTCTTAATTCAAATGATAACAATAAATGTGCACTAGTGATTTTTTTTTTATTAACATTTAATATCATTTTTTAATAAAGGAGGTTTGAATAAAAACCCTAAATAAAAATAATTTGGGTTCTTTGATGATTAATTATTTTTTGATTGGTAACTAATTTATATTTTTTGACATTACTTTAGGTTCTAATGTCAAAAAAAACTTTGCTATCATTTTTCAAACCAAAAATGATTCACATGCTCCTATATTGACGGATGATAATCGTTCAAGCTCCCCCGAGCCACCACCTAAAATTCAAAGGGTTGAACCTATTGAAGAAGACAACACTTTCACTCGAGATCCTGGATTGCGTCTACAAATTTGGCATCAACCCGTTGATGACCGGGATGAGATTCGAAAGAAATATCTAAAAATGGGACCTTATCAACCCATACTTCAAGTTCAAGAATATCCACCCACCCAAAATGGAAAACAAATTCGTCGCTTTCAAAGTAGTTGGTTTCAAAAACACCCTTGGCTTGAGTACTCTATTGCAAAAAATAGAGCATATTGTTTTTATTGTTTCTTGTTTCAAAGTAATCCATCTACTCGGTCGACATTTACCGTTGAAGGGTTCCAAAGTTATAAAAGGGTTGGTGGCCCCAAATGTTGTTTTTTGAAACACATGGGTTGTATCCCTTCAGTCCATTTGAGTGTTGTCCAAGCAGCTGAAGATTTAATTAATCTCTGTCAGCATATTCGGAGGGTTTTGAATTCGCAATCCAAAGAAGTTGTTGAAAGGAATCGGTTGCGTCTTAAGACATCAATTGAATGTGCACGTTGGCTTGCATTTCAAGCATGTGCATTTAGAGCTCATGATGAAACTCTCGACGCACTAAATGCTAGAAATTTCATTGAATTGATAAAACACACGGTGAATCATGATGAGAAAGTTGCCGAGGTTGTCTTAAAAAAAGCTCCAGGAAATGCGAAGTATACCTCTCCAACGATTCAAAAAGAAATCTTGAATATTCTTGGTGATAATGTGAGAAGTAAGATCCGTAAAGAAATTGGTGATGGGAGTTATTGTATATTGGTTGATGAAGCACAAGATGTCTCAATTAAAGAACAAATGGCTATTGTCATAAGATTTGTTAATGAGGGAGGGGAGGTGCGTGAACGATTTTTTGGTATTGTGAGCGTAGAAGACACCACCGCTTTGACACCCAAAAAAGAAATTGTTGGGCTACTTTCTTGTTATGATCTTCATATTGATAAAATGCGGGATTAAGGGTATGATGGAGTTAGTAATATGCGAGGAGCTTGGAATGGATTGCAAGCACTCTTTCTTAAGGAGTGTCCATGTGCTTATTATGTGCATTGTCTTGCCCACCAATTACAACTTGCATTAGTTTCGGCATTGAGAGATGTACAAGATATATGGTTGTTCTTCTCAAAGTTGAATATTGTTGTGAATATTGTCGGTGCGTCTCCAAAACGTCAAAGTGAATTACAATCGAGACAAGTTGCTGAAATTGCAAGTTAGGTGGCACTTGGTGAACTTCAAATGGGAAGAGGTGTTAATCAAATGAAGACATTACATCGTGCGGGAGCCACTCGCTGGAGCTCTCACTTGAGTTCTGTTCGCAGTTTGATTGATTTGTTTGGCCCATCTTGTGAAATTGTTGAAAATCTTTGGTTAAATGGTACTAATCATCCTATACGCTCTGAGGCTAAAGGTGCTTATGATGTTATGACCTCATTTGATTTTGTATTTATTTTACATTTATTGAATGAGATCATGGGGATCACTGATATACTTTGTCAAGCACTTCAGCAAAAGTCTCAAGACATTGTGAATGCTATGCAACTTGTTTCAACAATAAAAAAGCTTCTTCAAAAGTTAAGGAAAACTGGTTGGAATTCCTTCCTTGATAAAGTGCCGTCGTTTTACGAAAGATATGACATTGAGATCCCAAATATGGACGCTTCTTTTAAAGTGGGCACTCGGCGTTCTTGTCAACAACGCGATAATATAACAATTTATCATCATTACCAAGTCGATACTTTCAATGTTGTAATCGACTTTCAAATAATGGAGTTAAATTGTAGATTTTCCGAGGGGGCAATGGAAATTCTAACTCTTAGCTCTACTTTGGATCCTCGTGATGCTTATAAGTCATTTAACATTGATGATATATGTAAGCTTGCAGAAATTTTTTATCCTCATGATTTTTCCAAAGATGATGTATCCACATTGAGGCGTCAGTTGTAACACTACGAGCTTGATATTCCAAATCATCCTAGTTTTCAAAATTTGTCCAGAATCTCTGAGTTGTGTAGAACATTAGCTGAAACAAGGAAAAGGGATATCTATTCATTGGTCGATAGATTGATTCGTCTTGTATTGACTCTTTCCGTATCCACAGCATCAACAAAACGTGTCTTTTCAGCTATGAAACTTGTAAAAACAACTCTCCGTAACAAGATGGGTGATGATTACCTTGAAGATTGCATGATACTCACAATGGAAAGAGAGCTTGCTGAAGACATTGATTTGGATTTACTAATTTATGATTTTGATTCACGAAAGGATCGTAGGGTTCAACTTTATTAGCTCATATGATGTATTTTTTGTGTCGCATGTGACTAAATATAGCGAAAAACGCTCTTTTGCCTATTTTGAATTTAGAATTTTGGTATACTATTGTCTAAAAGTTTTAATTTTTGCATTTTTTTCGTTCAATTAATATTTAAGTTACTTCTTAGCCCGTCCTGATCTAAAATCCTGGCTCCACCACTGCCTACTACTAGAAAGAGGAAGATAATCTACCTATATTTAATGCAAGAACTATGAAGTGTGCATCGGAGATTTCTCATCAAGAACTTGTTAACTCTACTATATACAGAATTATGAATAATAATAATAATTACAGAAATTAAAAAACGAAATTACAGAAAATAATATTTACTTGTATTTGCAGAAATAATTACTATAAACAAGAAAGAATCTGAGCCCTGTGTGATACCACAGTGTCCTTAAGACAATTTTATTCCCTCCTTAGTGCTTTATGTTAATGAATAATTGTCTCCCAAGATAGAACGAATTTTCGGATTAAATAAGTAGCACAACAATGTAAAATCCCATCAAACACAATTTTGTGTGTTTACTCAACCCAAACATTAATCAAATGAATGCAAGAATGCAAAATTTATTTTCTAGGAATAATAGCATTTCTGTTGGAAGAAATTTAGAGAGAGAATTTTTCATTCATTTAAAAACAAAGGGAAGCATTTGTATTTATAACAAAGTAAATGACTGTTAAAAAATAACTGACAAAACAATTAAACGAATTTAAAGAGTTGGAATACCCCAAGGGGTGGCAATTCGGGTTAGTCGTATCATTTTCAGGTCGTGTTAATTTTTATTTGAGTATAAATTTTGGGTACTTTAAAATCTATACAAGCTAATCGTGTCAAGTTCGGGTCATTTCGGGTTATAACCATAAACGGGTTATCATGTCAAAAATTGCCAGATCCAAGCCTTAGTCCATCATTTGGGTTTTATTAACTCATCATTTTCCCACTACTCTTCCAATATAAGATAAGAGTTAAAACATACCCAATTCATTAACTTTCATTGCTTTGTGAGTCACTTTGGAGACATATTTATCATTCATAAATTATTAAAATTGAACATGTGAATATACTACGTTAATCTCCTTGCTAAGGAGAACACATTCGTATATGGTCTCACTATTATCGGGGTGTAGGTCCCACTTAAAATTGAGCTTAAAATTGCTCAAAAATCTGTCCAAAAATTCTAAACAGCTTTATGTCCAATTTTTCCAACAGAACTATAGAACTATGCAGTATGCTACCAGATCTTTCCTCTCTATCATTACGACGCTCAAAATTCTACTAAAAGAAGAAAAATAAAGTGTAGCCGAGTTGTTTAAGGAGAACTATTGTTTTTTGGTTGTTTCCTATATTTGGTTCCTTTTTGTCCTTCTAAACTTTTAATTATCCTTTCTCCCCAAAGAGTCAACTCTGTAAAATTTGAAGCATCATCTCACAAGTAAAAAATGAAAAAAATCATCCACTCATAATATTGATCCAACTATACAGAGTTTGAGATAAATTTTTATTGCAAAATTGTTAAAATCTTGTAGCCCTCCCGGTGTCCTTAGCTTGTTCTTGCTTCCATATCTTATATAGTAATCCCACTCAAATCCATCAGTTTTGCTGACTAAACTTCACCTGATTGAGACACGGAGTTCAAACTAATTCCTTGAGTTTCTCCCTCTTAAATTCACGATAATCAGCAAGCAAGCTACCATTCACTTTATGCTTCATGTTCTCCACCAAACTCTTCAGCACCTATTTACAAATGCATGTGCACACAGGTTGGTCAGAACAATTATTTTCCCTCTTGGCTCTCTTTGGTTAGAATTGAAGTATATTTCAACCGCGTGAAAAAAAATATATATATCATACTGAAGGGATGTTTGGCTATTGGCCCTCAAAATTTTCATTGAAACCGACTTTAGTCCCTCTTAACATTGGCCCCTATTTTTACATATAGGTTTGTTGATTGTTACATGTCATTAAAAAGTGAGAAAAAAAAAACAAGACCACCTTTTAGTCAACTTGTAATTTTAAAAGTTGGAAATAGCTTTTTTAACTCCATGCAAACTTGGGAAATAGATGAAATCTATATTTTTGAACAAATTTGAACTATTAAAATACTATACTAATTTGCGACTAACATTATCCACATTCGGAAGAAACTTCATCTATATCTCTCTCCCACTCTCTAAATTATTTTCTAATGGTGCCACATTACTCTCTTGTGACAATAGTAGTGCCACCTGTCACCCAACCAACGAGAATGTCAGCGATGCCTAGAGACCAGCTGTTTTCTTTTAATGGAAAAACTTAAAATTAAACTATTTTATCAGTCAAATGGCTTTAAGGCTTGAAGATGGTCTAATAATATGTAATATGTATAAACTGTGGGGACTAAACTGAGATATCTTAGGCTTTTATTGTGATTTGCAACGGTCAACTAACAGAGTTATATAACCAACAGAGGCCAAAGTCCAATAACTCAAAATTATGGGGGCTAGAGTCAATTTCAACCTACAACTTTGTGGGGTAAATGACCCTATGGTCAACACTCCATTTTTCATATTTCCCAAATAAAATTTTCAAAACAAAGGTTATAGTACTATAGTTATATTGAAAATAAGTGGCATTAATGGTCTAACCGACTCTGCAACATCTCGTCGAACATCTTCAGGGACCAGAGCAAGCACAGTAGGGAGAACAAAGCTTATTTCCATCTGTAATTGACCTTTAAGACGGCTTTGCATGCCCTTTCTCTCAGGGTACAAGGCACCTTTTACACCTAGGCAAAAATGAGATGGCTTGAGAATGTCATCTAGCCCTTGGAGCTCCCATTTTATCTGATTAAATGAGCTTGAGATGTTAGTTGCAATGCTTAAAAAGTTAGAAGTAGCAACAATCAATTTTGCAATTTTTTATCACCAAGTGTTTCACAACTTACAATTTCAAGCTCAAGAACTTTTGTGGTATCGCATGGAACTCCCGGTGGGTAATCCTTCCCTCCATATTTACATCTCAATCTCATGTCAATAACTGGAGAGACAGTCAGGAATAGGAACTGTATAGGTAACATATCAATTCTCCACTCTTCCTGAATACAATTAATATTCAAACATCAGGGGGAGAAAGAGTTGGGGGGGTTGAATTATTAATATTTTTCCATTCAAAAGAGTTATATACAACTTTGTGAGAAATAAGTAGCATGCGCATATGGATGGTTTTATTCCTTTTAAAATCTTACCAAAAAATAATGTTAAAAGTTAAGATTTCATGAACCAGGATACCTACTCTTAAGAAGGTGCTCAACTGAAACCTTACTTAAAATCCCATTTTGGAAGGATCATTTTGAGCATTATTTACGCTTTGCTGTCCAAAAGGAAGGGAGGACTAAGAGCCCATTAGTAATGCCATTCATACACGTGTTCTTGTTATTGATCAGGTATTATTTTCTTCATGGTCGACTTCTCTTAAAGGTGCAATTTGTTTCATGTATACCTCTTTAAGTAAGAAAGTTATTGCTTTTGCTTCTGCTCTTAATTTTGAGGGGTTCTCACAAGGACCCTAACTAACCACCAGCAGAATATGTCTTCAGCTTTAATGACAAATATCTACCCTCATATCATGTTTATCTCTGTCTCCATCATCCCTTTTATCTTTTTTCTCCTCACATTCAAGTTTCACATGTAGAAATGTGATGTGGAAAAGAATGTATTTGATGCAAGAGCATAGGGACGTATCCGTCATTTTTGTATTTCTTATTAATTTCTTGTTATTTTTACTCTTTTTGTACCTTTAGTATAAATAGCTAGAATGTCCTCATTTGTATCACTTTTGACAATATGATAATGAGAGACTAGAGAGACAAATAAGAAACCCTTGATCTTTTTTTTTTTTTTAACTTCTTTTCTTTTACGCTTCCCCACCCTAGATTACATCAAGTTGGTATCAAAGCGTGGTTTGCTCTTGGATCAGCCATATTCATAGAAGATTGGGACTTCAATTGGGTTAACCGAAGCAGCCCTCGTACCCAAACAACCATGGCCATCAAAATACGACCTGCTTCGATCCGGCATGACAACCCCAGTGAACCCCAGTGAAGGCAGACCCCTCCACTGCTGCTGCGGTCCAACTCATTGCCTTGGCCGGCGCGCCTTCAGCAGCTGCAACCTCGACAGGCGGTTCGATCCGCTGCCCTGGCCTGGAATCTTCTTCAATTCGGACCAGACTGATATCTGCCACTTCCGACAATAAAAATCAATCCAAATCCCGAGAACTCCACCAGATTTCCAAGAATCAAGCCCGAACAAATCAAGAACCACCGGAATTTTAAGGTTTTTCCAAACAACCCAAGATTCATCCCGACCTACCTAAAACTCCTCCTATTTCAAACTCCATTCAATTTCAACAAAAAAAATTAAACCCCAAACCCTACCTTCCCCATTCTCAAAAAACCCTAAAACTCACTCCATCTAATAAAACCCTAACCCTAATAGACTTTTATATTCAACCCCGACAATCTCCCACCACATCACAAACCCTAATCAAACTTTCCCACCACCCGAACCTCTTCAACACACTAATCCCATGCCAATTTCTACAAATTACAATTCATCCCTGAATTTTCTAAAAATTACAAATCTGCCCTAAATCTATCAAGGCTCTACGATTTAATCCCTCTCCCACCCGAAGAATTTCTTTTAAATTATCGTGGGATGATACCAAATACGGGCTCGATATGAATGCATGTGCCGATTTCGACAAGGTAAGTTGTGTCATCATCAAGAAACTCCAAAATCTTCTAGATTCTTGGGCCGCGACGGATTCATATCTATCTCAAAAGGTTCACACATTCGTATATAGTGCTTACTCTATCAGGGAGTATGAGATGTACCATCAACACCTAAATAGGTGTCGAGCCGAGTATCTTGAGATGGAAACGGCACGTGAACAATGGATACGTGCACGAGCGAGACATTTGGTCCAATATTTCGAATACTTGTCCACCGGTGTTCCTTCTATTACATCCGATGTCATTCTCGCGCACACCGATGATACTATCTCTACGGTTATGCTTTACAAGGATGTCTCCGAGGTTGTTGAAACCCCGACGTTGCTTGATAGTGATTATGTATTCCTTCCTTGTTACTTTATTCTCATATTCAAGGAGGATGTGTAGATCACTCGTACTCGATATATGGATTTGGAGGCATTTGAGATTGTGAATTTTATTCCTATCTTTGGGATAGAAGATGATGGGTACTTTCTATGTGATTGTTTCGATTTATTTGTTGAAGACGGTTGGGAGGCTTGCACTCACTATCGCGAGGTGGAAATATTAGATTTGACGAATTTCTTTCCAATTTTTGGTCACGATGATGAATTTTGTGATGATGGTTGGGTGATTGTTTCCTTTGAGGAGAATATATTGCGTGGGGTGATTACGATTGGTGTAGGATTTGTGGACTCTTTTTGGGTTACTTACGAGGAGCGCTCCACGACTCATTTACATGATTTGATGCTACGGAAGCTCATCACGAGGAATTCGAATGAAATTTGGCATCAATAGCCCTCTCCGTGTCGATCTTGTGTTAGCTCTTCATTTGGACGAATTAGAGGCCAAGTTCTTATTCATCGGCCATGGCGTAAATTTGTAGTTTCTCTTCGAGTATATTTTGCGAGTCGTTATGCGGGATGCTTTAAAGGACTTCTCTCTCAAGTAGGGGAGCCCGCAGATGATGCCCTAGCACACACTTTCTTCGCTCAGGATGAGCTCTCAAGTAGGGGAGAATGATGCAAGAGCTTAGGGACCTATCCGTCATTTTTGCATTTCTTATTAATTTCTAATTATTTTTACCCTTTTTGTACCTTTAGTATAAATAGCTAGAAGGTCCTCATTTGTATCACTTTTGACAATACGATAATGAGAGACTAGAAGGAGAAATAAGAAACCCTTGATCTTTTTTTTTGTTGTTGTGTAGATAACTTCTTTTTTTTACGCTTCCGCACCATACATTACATCAGCATTCCTATTCGAAACACTCCGCTTAAGATTTTTGAAGCCTATGCGGAGTGTTTCGAATAGGAATGCTGATGTAATATACATTTCATTGTGATATTCCCTGTGCCTAAAGTAAGGGTCTACATTCAAACGTCATACTCTTTAAGAAGATGCAACTTTTACCATATCATTGATTTTTATATAGAACTTTAATTCGGGGCGGACAAAAGAAGGAAATTAAGACTTGTAGTTTAATTCTTTAGCTTATGTCATTGTGACATAACCTTTAGTTTGATTTTGATCATTTCTTTTAGCATGCTAAAGAAAAACTCATCCCCACTTCTAAGTTTGGTTGTTAATGTCTAAGAATGTTGCCCCAAGGCCCGATTAAAATTTAATTATTAAATTGTGGGCGCATAAAAGTAGGTATTTTGATGATTAAAAGTAGCATACAAATATTTGTACATTTTGTACTGCTTTGATTCGGGTGTTTGTGATTTCCAGGAATATTGATTAATTCACATTCATGTAAAGGGTTTGAATCACATCATGTCCATATTCCTTACACTCCAATTTGTGCATGTGAATTTACAAATTTGGATTCCGAGAATCCACAAAAACTCTATTATAACCACATATTAGGGTTTTTACTACTATATTGAAGTTGCAATGGTGTATCAGCACTCAGGCTCATAGATAAAAGACTAATGATGATACACAAAAAAACCCGATAATAGTTTCACATATCTATCACGTAATCCAAATTCCTTAAACACGTGAATAGTTATAGATGATAACATATCAAATATCTACAATCAAATGGCAAGAGAGAAAAAGAGGGGCTAGGGTTTCATATTGCCATACACTAGAATGTCTTACAATAAAAGGAAGAAGAGAGAATATATAACCTACTACAACCACCTAATAATAATATAAAAAGGGAAAATACTAAAGTACCCTTAATGCTAAATAAAACTCTGATAGCCCCCCTCAAACTCACGATGCTGCAGCGAGAAGCATTGAGAGTTTGCCAACCAAAAAACGAAAAACGCTGAACTGGACGAGACTTCGTAAACAAATCAGCTATCTGTGTGGAAGAAGAAACAAAAGGCAAAGTGATGACGCCATGCGTAAGATGATGACGAGTAATATGACAATCAATCTCAATGTGCTTAGTCCTCTCATGAAAAACTGAATTGTGAGCAATATGAATAGCACTCTTATTATCACAATACATAGGAGTGGACTGAGAAAGAGAGACACCCACATCTGCAAGTAACCGACGTAGCCAAACAACTTCGCGAGTGGTAGAAGCCATAGCACGGTACTCGACTTCCGTGGAAGACACAGAAATAACAACTTGCTTTTTGCTCTTCCAAGAAACAAAAGAATCACACAGAAACACACAAAATCCAGTAACTGATTTGCGATCTGCAGGATCACCGGCCCAATCAGCATCAGAGTATGCACGCAGCTCCAAAGAAGAAGATGAAGGAAGTAAAAGACTCTGAAATAGAGTGCCTCTCAAGTATCGCAATATACGATAAACAGCTGCCCAATGAACTGTAGTAGGAGCAGTAACAAACTGACTAACAACATGGACTGCATGAGCTATATCTGGACGAGTAATAGTGAGATAAACCAAGTTGCCCACAATAGTGCGATATAAGGTGGGATCAGGCAAAAGAACACCATCATACGGGGAAAAATGAACATTAAGCTCCAAAGGGATATCAACAATCTTAGTATCAGTGAGGCGAGCACGCTCAAGAAAGTCCCCGATGTACTTAGATTGTGAGAGAAGATAACCCTTTGGAGAATGATCTACCTCAATACTCAAAAAGTAACGTAGGGGCCCCAAATCCTTCATCTCAAAACAACGAGATAATTCAGACTTCACCGCTGTAATTCCACCAACATCATCCCCTATAATAATCATATCATCAACATACAAAGAGATCAGAATACGACCACCGGAGGTGCACCTCATAAAGAGAGCTGAATCATTCTCACTTGGAATGAACCCAAGAAAGGTAATCACGGCAGTAATTTTCTCAAACCAAGCCCGTGGTGCCTGTTTGAGACCATATAAGGCTTTCTTAAGCCTATAAACTTCACCAGGACCATGTGGAACACCCGAAGGAGGAGTCATATAAACCTCCTCATGAAGATCGTCGTTCAAGAACGCATTTTCAACATACAATTGCGATATATGCCACTAACGAACAGATGCAACAGCAATAAGAGTACGAATAGTAGTCAATTTCGCAACAGGAGCAAAGGTTTCGTCATAATCCATACCATATTGTTGAGAAAACCCCTGAGCAACCAATCTTGCTTTGTAACGCTCAATTGACTCATCTGAACTGGTTTTTATTTTATATACCCAACGAGATCCAATTGCCCGCTTACCAGCAGGTAAGGGGACCAAACTCCAAGTATACGTCTGATACAAAGCAGAGAGTTCCTCAGCCGTAGCCTGCTGCCAAAGATGATCAAGAACTGCCTCTTTATAAGACAAAGGCAAAGAAATGCAGTGAACAGAGGATAAGAATGAAGCAAAAGAATCAGAATAACAAGAGTAAACAAAATCTGGTGACTGAGTGGACTTACGTGGACGTTTTAGATAACGAGAAGGAGGTTCCACCGTTTCAGCAGGTGCTTGGGTGGCCACATGAGAAGGGGGAGCATCAGGAACATCGAATGGCAAATTACCTGCATCAGTAGATAAAATAGGAACAGGAGGAACATGGGGTGGCACACTGTCGATGGTGCAAGGTGCTTCAGATGGCACACTCTCATCATTATCAGAGAATGGATCAATATTGAAGAGATCAGATTTAGTGAGTTCATGAGGGCTATCAGGAATAGAAAAGAAAAGGATATGCTCAAGAAACACAACATGGCGAGAGACATATAATATTTTTGTTACTGGATCATAACAACGATATCCTTTTTCACCCTCACCATAACCAAGAAAGACACAAATAGCTGACTTTGGAGATAATTTGGTACGTTCCACAAGAGGTCGAAGAACAAAACAAGTGCAACCAAACACCTTTAAGGAAGAATAATCAGGGGCACACCCATATAACTTTTCAAAAGGTGACAAACCTGAGCAATGAGAGATCGAAATCTTATTAATCAGATTGACAGCAGTAAGGACAGCCTCGCCCCAAAACTCACTAGGGACATATGCGGATAATAAAAGAGAGCGAGCAATTTCAACAATGTGCCTATGTTTCCTTTCAGCAACACCATTTTGCTCAGGAGTGTCAGTACAAGATGATTGGTGAATAGTTCCATCTAAATCAAACAACTCACCAAAATTTTGAGAAGTATATTCCCCACCCAAATCGCATCTAAAACATTTGATAATAGTAGAATGTTGAGTTTTGACAAAGGCACGGAATTTATTATAAATATAAAAAAAAATCCGAACGTCGTTTCATGAGAAAAACCCAACAGTAACGCGTATAATCATCAATAAAGGAGACATAATATCGAGGCCCTCTTCTTGTAATAACAGGAGACGGTCCCCACATATCAGAATGAATAAGATCAAAGGGTGCAAAAGTAGAGGAAATACTTCTAATAAACGGTAAAGCTGAAAATTTTGCAAGTTTACAACCGCTATAATCAGAGATATCATGACAATGCAAATTTCCTAATTTTCCTGTAGAAGCCAAATATTTTAATCGTGACCCTGAGACATGACCAAGACGAGAGTGCCATAAATAAAAGTTAGACGAATCTGAACTCAAACGAAAGGATGACAAGTCAACACTGGAAGCTGCAACCATTGGTACATGAAGTTTCTCCATGATGTACAATCCCCTCTGCCTACGGCCTGTCCCAATCACCTTCTGAGACTGTGGATCCTGCACACGACAAAAGGTAGAAGAAAAGGAAACTGAGTAACTGGCATCACATAGTTGACCAACAGAAACAAGATTCATTGTAAGCTTAGGAATGTGGTAAACATTAGAGAGAGATAAGTTGGGTGATTCAATAGTCCCAACACCCGTTGAGGGCATGGGAATACCATCAGCAGTCATAACGGGCAACGAAGAAGTGGGACAAAAAGAACCAAAAGAGGACAAATTTGGTGACATGCGATTAGAAACGCCGGAGTCTAGAATCCAAACACCTGAGGACTTACCGGGTAAAGAGATGGACATGGCATGAGGCTGTGTGGCAAGAAACTTTTGAAACTGCTCAGCAAGAGAAGACATGGATGGAGTTAATAATGAAGAACCTGATGCAAATGAGTCTGATGGCGGTACAACTGCTGCAGTATTAGGCTGTGAAGGCCTATATGAACGCTGCTGAAATTGGTTGTTGGATTTCCAAGTAGAAAACTGCTGCTGAGGTGGTCTACTATTTGATTGTTGTTGGTGTGCTCGCAACTTAGGGCACTGAGACTTCCAATGACCCTTCTCCTTACAGTAGCTACATTCATCACTTGCAACTCTCGAATAAGGCTTGTTCTGATTACTGGAAATTGGCCGAGAGGAGGCTGCGAAAACAGATGGATTAGGGTCCGAAGAAATTACCTTCCCTGACTGAGTCTTTAGACGAATCTCCTCGGCTAACAACTCGTGAACAACTGAATCAACAGTTGGAAGTGGGCTACGATGAAGAATCGACCCCCGAAGACCCTCAAAATCGTCACGAAGTGCCATCAGAAACTGAACCAGACGTTGTTCCTCCCTATTGGCAACATATGGTGCAAAGGCCCGCAATTCAACTGACTCTGTGAGAGCCAACTGATCCCATAGATTCGTCATAGCAGAATAGAACTCCTGGATACTCAATTTTTTTTGCTCAACCGCCCAAATATCGCACTCCAACTGGTACTTTTTTGCGAAATTAGATTGTGTATACAATCTGCCCAAATGATCCCAAACATCCTTTGCATAATCATACTTAGCCAACTGCATACCTATAGAAGGTGCAACGGAGTTGTTAATCCAAGTGATGATTTTCGAGTTGTTTGTCTCCCAAACATCCAACAACTCTGCATATTTTTCAACGTTCGTCTTATCGGTAGGCTTACTCAAATCGCCATTAATGTAACCCCAAAGCTTCTTCCCTTTCAAAAAATTCTTCATAACATAACTCCAATACGTATAATTTTTTCCATCTAATCTGACACTAATTGATTGCAGCGAATCATCTCTTTCACCAGCCATTGCGAAAATAAACACTCAAATAGTACCCAACGGAACCAAATCGAACGAACTAAACAATTAATCAAACAAACAGGAGGGAAACGACCATAATTACCTTCAAAACAGTCGAGCGAACAGAAAAAGTACCCCGAACAGGAAAACAGTTAGATCCGCGGACTGTGTTGATGAGATTAAGCTTTGATCCCGCTCTGATACCATGATAACATATCAAAGATCTACAATCAAATGGAATGAGAGAAAAAGAGGGACTAGGGTTTCATATTGCCATACACTAGAATGTCTTACAATAAAAGAAAGAAGAGAGAATATATAACCTACTACAACCACCTAATAATAATATAAAAAGGGAAAATACTAAAGTACCCTTAATGCTAAATAAAACTCTAATAATAGACGGCAAAGGTTCCGACACATTTTTTGCGAAATACTAAGGGAAGGCTTTAGCTTTCCAATCGTAGGCGTGGGCCTTCTTGACCCTTTCTCGGAGAGGCAACTGTCGTGTCTTAACTGTCCCAAGCTACCATTGTGGGTTGTGCTCAGTAATCGAGTTGTCCTAAATGCCCCAGCAGTCGCAGTAAGCTCAGGCGAAGTTTCAAGCAAGTTCTTTGCACCTCACCTAACCACTTTGATACCTTCCAAAAAAACTCTACTTGAATCCATTTGCATTTGATTCTTTTTACCAACAAAGCCCAACTCAAAAATAACAAATTTTTATGTATTTTTGAATAGTTTTGCCAATATTTTTGGGTTCCATAATTTTCTTTCTTCCCATCCTGTCTACATTGGTGGGTGTTGGGGTCCAATGATTCTCTTTCAAAACATCGACCCATGCGAACATGTACTGTGTCCCCCAAAATATGTATGAATTATGTGCAGGATTAACAAATTTATACTAATAAGAAATAAGAAGGTAGGGAGATAGATAGTTATGAGACCTGATTAAGTTGTTGGCTTCTTCGTTTGTCAGGAAAAATAGCTTTGAATACTCTGGACTTATTTTCCAAATATTGATCGAAAGAAGCCTGTCAAACAAATCCATCAACTCACTCTCATTCTAATAAATCCGTGTGTGTTTATATGCTGTGTGTATAGATAGATAAACAGTTAGAGCGGTTGAGGGTACCCTGGGGGACTCATAGAGAGGGATATCGGTTGTTATGGAAGAAGAATAAGTAGCAGGTGTAACCATTTGGCTGTTAATGATCATCATCACTGGTACTTGTGATTTAAATGAGGACGAACTACTCCACTTTGGACTCACCACCCAATTTCTTCCACAGCTAAAATGAGACCTTAACATTAAGGTGGTATGGCAGGATCGAACCACACCAACGTCACCCATTTCTTTCACTCTCTGTCTCTGATACTGATGCCTCAGGACAGGGACTTGGAGAAAGGAAATGATAAAAAAAGTGCAACCATATCTGATTCTGCGCTTTGCTTGTCTGACGTGCCACGCCATAAATGGTTATCTTGAATTTCCCATTTGCTAAGTGGGCCTTCTTTTGGTCTCCACACACACGTGTCCAACATCTTTTTTTTTTTTGGGCGGGGGGGGGGGGGTTACAAAAGGAAAAGTGTCCAACATCAGTATTCGCGGATTTCTACATGATTATACGTTACAAAGTTGAGTAGATTAATTATTTTCTCCCTCAACTATACCCCAAGTTTCAAAATGGTTCATAAATTTCTTTTTATCTCTCAACTAATTGATATTGTTCAATTTGATGATTTCATCCAAAGTGAATTTTTTTACATGATTGACAAATCATTTTAAAAAACTCATTCTTGCAACCATACGCACCATTCATATTTTAAATAATCTAGACTTGTAACCAAATGCATTAAACTAGAATATTCTCCACACTATTCTTGCTCACTCATTCATGGTGATGTCGTAACTATAACTAACCTGCTTACATTTATTTTACTCTCTTAGCCATTTGTTCACTCTCTATATATGGTGATATCATGAATGATTCTTTATGTTCACATATATCACATGGAAGCACCTACATGTTTCTACCGTTGCACACTCTTTCACCTATTTGCATACTTATGCACACACACTTTCACCCACTCACACACGACAATGATCATAGAATTGTGTTTCTTTTTTCACCTGAATCTAAATCTGAAAGTTATGTTTTTATGTCTAGATATATGTATTTAGATAAATTCGAATTCAAAGTTTATATTCAAAGGTAATTTTACCTCTTAACAATTCAAATGCAAGTATAGTCGTTAGCATCTTAATTAATTAAAAAAATAAATATTATTTAGTACCTCTTAAGTCTAAAAGGCTCAAATTCAGACTTAAAAGGAAACGAGTCCTAGGGATGCATTTTTTCACACCCAGTGAAAGATGCATATGGTGCCTAACTCCTACCTTATATATTGTTCATCCATGTTGTATTTTCTCTATTTTATATTCGATCATTGTCTTATACCTCATGCATTTTGCTTGTTTTATTAAAAAACGCTAACGACTTTGAGTTTTTACATTGTCACACACTACTTCGCATAATTGACTCGTATCTCTCACTCTCACTCTCACTCTCACTCGTAACAAAACAAGTGCACGCGCACTTTCCTTGAGAGGGGATGTTGTAGATAGCGCACATTTGAATCTAGGATACACAATAGTTGAGCTCTCCGAAGTGGAATCGGTAGTGACAATAGTGGTGTGGTAAGATAAAACGTGAATAAAACACTCATGGTGGAATTTTGACTTGAGAAGGGGTATGAATGGAGATGGAAATATTTTTTATTTGATTTTCTATTGATGTTGAGCTTGCCAGCAATAATGGTAATGTGATTGTATAATACATGTTGGAAAGAGATGTCATATAAATTGGTGATGTGGGAATAGAAAACAAATAGTGATGGGTTTTGTATTCTTCATTCATTTTTATTAGTAATTACATTCGCTAAAGTAGGATTATCGATGATAACAAATGAGGCTCTACAATTTGGAAACGTACTTAGTCTAATGAAGATGGTGATATACATTTGATCAACGACAATCAATACTAAGATTTAACCATGACTAAAAACATTAATTAATGAGAGAAATATGAGGAGAGAGGCTCGCACACAAACATATACATGGTTTAGCTTGACATCTTACATCCATGGGAAATTAAAAGCTTAATTTTACTATAAATGACATAAAAAAAACCATTAGTATAAAGTTTTATAAGTGTTCTCTCTCCTCTTAATATATTGACAACCAATCAGATACAAATGCCTAATAATGGAGATGAATATCTCTTTTATACTATGTAAGGGTCTAGTGTTCACCTTAAGCATGAGGCTCATGCCTCCTTTATGAGTGTCACTCATGAGTATATAATCCCTTGAGCATCCATTACATCAATGTAAAATATCTCCACATGGGGAGCAATCTTCCCTCACTGTTATAATCTTTGTGCAATTATCCAAAATGCCATGAGTATGAATTTTTTTACTAATCGGGTTACTGTTTGAATCAGAACAAGTTTAGTGAGGCTGATATGTGATTGAGCCATTGGTCGAGCCAAGGTATTAATATTCATGTTATAAGCCTGATGTATTAATGGATCCATTCTCGGGCTAATGTATCTATACCATGTATTAGGAGGCTTGGGTCGAGTAGTTAAGCATATCATTATTGAAACCGATGGTACATAAATCTTGTTATTAAACAAATTGAAACCAAGAAGATAGATGAGATAACATGAGGCTGAGGTACGAAATGAATACTCATCGTCCTAAAGGGTCAACCGATTAGAGCCATTAGATGGTACCATTAGCTTATGTTCGATATATATGTTCAAACTAAGGGGGTGTTCTTATCAATTATTTAGTTCGATGAACATGTTAGTTAATAGTAAAATTGGACACTTTCTTTCTTGAAATTTTAGTTCTTCCTCTCCTCTCATTCCTCTAGAATTTTAAGGTAAGTTTGTTCAAGATTTGTGGTCTTTCTTTGCTAATTTTTTCAATGAGGTAAGCCATCTTAAGCCACCCCTTGATATTAGTAATATATTTCAATTCTTCCATTTCAGTTTATCATCGTTGGAAAATTCACATGATCTTTTAAGTTTCCCAACCACTCTTAGTGGTAGTATGTGGTTGTTAGGCAGAGTTTTCAATACTATAATATTTGAATTGAAGGTGTTAAAAAAGTATATGCCTAGGGATCTAAGTTACATTAATTAATCTCTTAATTAATTACCCGTCTAAAAATAAATTCTTGTCTTAATCTAACCAAATTTTAATTCTACCGAATAAAATTAATTAGTTCAATTTCATGAGTTTGATGATATAAATAAATGTAAAAAATAAAGAAGCATGCAACCACAAGAACATGTGATTTTCATAGTGGAACCCCTCACATAGGTTAAGATATTCATTGAGAGCCCACATATGTTCGATTATTCTCTAACTAACGATAAACAGGTACAACACATTTTGATTTTGATTCCCATTCAGATTTGGGAACTCTAGGTCGAGAATATCCCTAGCAAGAGCCCTATCTTGTTGAAGTGCAAGTAGCTTAGCTTGAACATTGTTTAACTTAGTTATCATCTTATTCATCAAAGTCAAAAAATTTGGCTATAAATTAATTTTTTGATTCTTCATGAGGTAGTCGTCAAACGACTTTGTTGGTGTTTAAAATAGTTATGGTGAGTCTTAACGTAATTATACCAATAATCATCTACCAAAGATAAATAATAATATTATGAGCTAGAGAGAGATGATAGACAAAGAAGGAGATAAAGGTTTTTGTGTGGTTTAGTCCAATGTGGTGCCTACATTCATGGGTACTAAGTCACTAAGGATTAGGATTGATTACGAGCTCTCAAGAACTCTCTAGGGTTGAGTGTATTACTATTTTTCAACTATCCTTAAGTTGAGGGGTGTAGTAGGTTATTTATAATGGTAGGAAGAAGAAGAGGTGGAATACATTTATACATCAGGCATTTACACCTTTTTAAATTATGGATAACACCTAAGCGTGAGCTAGCATGTCTTCACGTGCATATTCATGGATGATTATAAATATTCCCACTTGTGCTTGTTTTACTTTTGTTGATGGTTTGCATTCCTAAAGGTGGTTGGCCATTCTGTCGACTGGTGGAGATAATAAGCTGACCACAATTATTAAAGTACCCTATATGGCTGACTTACTAGGAGTCTATACCATATATGTCTTTCAACTAGTTTGGATATTAAGACAAAATATTTTTAGTAGCAAAGAGCCACTTCAAAAGATACTTCAAAATTAAAGAGGGACATCTACATCAACTGGCAATCCACATGGTCTCCAAAGGTATCAAAATGACACACTGTAGAACACATTTGCACATACTTGCGTTCTATGTGTGGAAATAATTTTCTAGAATTTTCTAATTTTTTTTTTAATAATTTTTGGAATTTTTGGAATTTAAATTTATTTTTTAAACATTTATTTAAGTTATTAAAATTATTTTTAAAACCTTTAGGGAAGAAATTTTAATTAACTAATCTTTTAATCAGGTTTAACGACATGCGTTTGTGAGTGTGTTATTGCTTGGCACCTGTCTACCACATGTCGTTGCCTTATTTGTTGTAGCTTTGTTTCTTTGCACACACATATTTGATACATACTTATAATTGTCGATCCATTTTAATGTAAGACTTAAATCTATTCTTGATTGAGATCCCTTTGGACTAGTAGGAAGGCTTTACCTATAACCGTTATTAATCGGTGAAGCTTACTTAGTATGCCTTATTTTCAATCGTAGAATTGAAATTAAATCGGCAGATATAATCTCAGCCATCTATTTTAACCCTTCATTCCAAAACTTTCCTGCATCCCTATATAAATGCACTTCGTCTTCATTTTTCCAGAATTTGGCAGTTTAGAGGGTGAATTTAGAGAGAGAGAGAGATAGGTCAAGTTAAAGAGAGAAAATTTATTTTTTTAAAATAGAAGGTTAAATTCTTCATATGTTTTTCTCCTAAAACCCTTTTTTTAAAACCAGAGTCTTATTTTTGTAAAACCTTTTAGGGTTTTTGAAAACGAGAGTTGAGTTTTGAGAGTTTAAATCGTATTTTCATACAAAACTCCTCTAGGTCTAGTTTCCTCCTGAAAACAACCTTCACGATAATTAGGGACTTAATTATTATTTGTAAAACTAACGATCTAACTTTCGTGAAATATCTGCACACACTATATAGTTAGATCTGTTTTTCTATACACTAATTTGTTTATATTTGGTTAGAATCATCTTTGTTTGTTGGATCTCTATATATTTTTCAAAATGAGTTTTAGATCCACAAATGTGTTAGATTTAAACCCTAAATATCAGAATAATCATTTTTAAGTTTAGATCTGGTATTATTTTTTAAAACTGATTTTACTTTTTATGAAATTTGTTTTGTGTATATAAATTCTTGTTAGATCTATTTTTTCAAATATCTAACCAAATCTAAATATCTTGACTTCTCTGATATTTGAAGTTTTAGGTCAGACCATTTTAAATACCTTATGTAATTTGTAGGATTGTTTGTATAAGTGTGGGTGTGTTCTTGCCTGTTCATATAAGATTTTATAAACACACATCACTATCAGTTTCACACCCTTCATGATTTAGAAAGTGTGTTATTTTTATGGAGAGACCTGATCCTGAGTCGACATAAAGAAAAGCTAAAGGAGAGGAGGTTCAAAACGTTGTAGGGTCAGAGAAGAAGTAACTAAATGAAGTGTAGCTCTCGGCATATTAGGTATATTTACTTTTCACTTTTGATCATGTGATTTCATGCTTATAACTCGTAACCTTATTTTATTTTTTTAGTAGATTTTATTTTGTGGCGTAGAGGTCATCGTGGATATTTTCCCGACCTTTGGGATTTTACCACATAAAAATCAATGTGTAAAACTACTGTGGATGACTCTTAATTCTTTCATGTTACTTTCTATTTAAAAAAGTTAAGTGGGATATCTAGATATCTTTAAAAACTTGAGTTACCAAGATTCTTAAGGTTTCCGATTCATAACTGTTTTAACTTCTTTACACATCTAGTGTGAAATTATTTCATAAACAAAAAGAGTTTTTTTAAGGAGTTTCTTCGGACTCTTAACCATACCTTTAACTTTATAAAAATCTTAGTTGAGTAATTTCAATAATATCATGGGATAAGGCCCATTGGATGACGATAAATTTTATATTCTCATTGGTTCACATCATACTCTCATTTTATGTTACAACAGAAGCCCGCAATACTTCATTCTTAATTAGAGTGAGCAGTGACTGATAGAGTGAAAGAATGGGGTATTATCCATCTGAAGTTGGTTGGATTTATGAAAGCTTTGATCACCAGCCTCCTATGGTGATTTCATCATGTTGAGGCATCTGGTTAGCAGTTCATCTTAAGGAGTTTGCAAATTTTTTATTTTGTTCCATAAGGCAGTGGTTATTTTGTAAATAAATGCAAAAATAGCGAATCGTTTAAGGGTATGCTGGTAATTTTGTTCCTTGGGAATTACACGCCATCGAAAGACGAAGCGATAGGTATGTTTAATCATTTCATTAAGTGAAACTCAGCAGACGTCACTGAGTTCTACAAAATGTCAGTTCCTTTCTTTGTTCACTTCACCATGAATTTTAAATCCCTTTCTTCTCTTTCAAGCTTTTTATTCGCCATTTGTGACAGTTGTTCTTCTTTTGTTGTGTTGTTCACTATAAGAATCTCACCCTTTTTTATATTTCTTTCTTCTTTGCTGCACACTACACCAAAACTGTCAACTTGTCACGGTAAAAAATCTTGACAAGTCAAACTTGTCATGATCTTTGACCGTGACAAGTTTAGGGGTGATAAAGGAATTTTTTATATATAAAAACAGTTTTACATACATATACAGTTTTACATATATACATATATATAAAAACAGTTTTACATACATATATGTATATATGTTGTTACAGTTTATATATATATATATGGCTCCGGATTTGGATCCATTTTCTGAGACCCGACCTACTAAAAATATATTCGGATCGGATTGGGATATAGCCAGACCCGATCCAGACCCGATCCGTTTACATTCCTACCACCCATTCTTCTTAATTTGAGATAAGAAAATGATAGGAAGACCCGTTTCGTGGACACATTTGCGGGACACGGTGACGTGTCAGACACGGATTGGGTGTGTTTTATAATGGACCCCATGTGATGTAAAAATCCAATCAATGTGTATGCGACACGTCACCATGTTGTCCAAATGTGTCCACAAACTGGAACCTTATAGCAACACTTTTTGAGATACGTAAAAGTATATGTTGTATTTATAATTTCCAATGCAAGGTAATTATTTCGAAAATTGATTATAAGTTCTTATTGGTAATTATTGTTATATAGAACATCGTAAAGTGGTAGCAATTTTGTAAGGCTCCGTTTGGTTGCCCCAAAATTGTAAATTTGATCATTAATAAATTGATCCATTTACAAATTGGTCCATTAATTGTGTTTGGTTTCATTAATGAAAGGATTCATTAATTGTCCCATTTTAGCTCGTGTGCAAAATCTGAAATTGGATCATTTCATAAAAAACGTGAAATGAATCCATTTGAAATAAGAGTCACATAAAATGCATGTCCCTTTTACCTCTCCCCCTCCACCTCTCTCTTTCCCTCCCTCCCCCTCTCTCTTGATTTGTTTTTATCTTTTTTTTTATAGAATCTTAAAATCAATTTTAAATTACCAAACATCGTGTAAAATTGAATTTAACTCATTTCAAATTTACTCATTTACAATTCACTAATTCACAATGAACCAATTTACATAATCAAACAATATGCGCAATCAAACTGGGCCTAAGTGTATTCGATAAATATATTTTCGATTAAAAATGATAAGAAGTTCTAAGGCCATCTGTACTGGGCGATGTAAATGTGTAAAACTACACATTTACATCTCACAGTGGGTAAATAATCGTGTAGTTGGAGGAGAGAGAAAAGTTAGACGAAATGCAAATGTAAACACCCGAAACACAATGTGTAAGTGGGCCCTACGTGATCTGCGCGTTAAACACAAAACCGCCCAAACTGGGCGTTAAACATAAAACCGCACAGATTTTCTGGGCGGTAAACATATAACCGCCCAACCTCAATTTAAAAAAATATATATATATATATAAGTTCCAAACGGTAACTTTTCTAACGGCTAAAACATATTTACAACGGTAACTTTTATTTTTGTGTATTTATATTACATCCCTCACACACTTTGAACACAAAAGTATTTTATATCTTTGAACATTATAATTTAAATAATTATAATGGATTCTTCTTCTCAAAGTACTCCGTCTAATTCTAGTCGATTGCCAAATTTTAATGCACACGATGAGGTGTTGCTTTGTATGGCATACGTTAAATTTTCTATAGATGGTGCTATGGGGACTAACCAAGCGGGTTCTACATTATAGGAAAAAATTACGAACGAATATAACTCAAGCGAAGGTGTCATTTACAGACGGTCTGAAAATACATTGCAGGGAAAATTTCGGAAAATTAACACAGATTGGGTGTTGTATACGGCGAACTTGTCCAAAGCATACGGTAGGGGGAAATAAAGCGGCACGACAGAGGTTTCATGGGTAATTACAATTAATATTTATTTATTTTATATTCATTTTGCAAAAATTATGCGAGAATATTTTTTTTGATAGGTTCAACGAGCTCGTGATAACTTTCTATCAAAAACGGGTCATAAATTCAATTACGACCACTGCTACGAGGTGCTTAAGGATTTGCCAAAGTATTCGATGTCGACCACTGGTTCACAATATACTGATGAAGAAGATAATGGCAACCCGCTTAATTCGAACGACAGCGATACAAGGGAATTCAATAATCCGTTGAAAAGACCGGAAGGACGTAAAGCTGCGAAACTGAAAGGGAAGAAAAGAGCGGCAGCCAACAGTGCGGCTTCACAAACGCTCATTTTAGAGAACTCTAATGAATTCAACAAACTTTATGACAAAAATTCAGCAGAATCCCAATCAATCAAAAGAACTCTAAATGAAAAGATTGATGGTTTAATTTCAATTCGCACCAAAGAGTATGAAGCTCAACTCCAACGTGACGAAGATCACATTATTTACATGGATACAAGTAACTTCACTCCCCAACAAAGAGCCCTTCATGAGATGCGATTGACTCAGATAATGCAGCGTCGGGCTCAAGCATTTCAGAACTTCTAATATTAGATTATTAGATTTATATGATTATTTATGTAACTCAAATTTATTAATTACTAGCTTTTCTACCAATGTTCATCAATGACTAGTTTTGCCCAAACATATTTTATTTAGCACGAAGAAAATTGTCTACATATTGAAATTACAATCAAGATTATGATTCTGCATGACGATTCCAAATGTGTTCCATAAGGTCCTCACGTAACTGGTTATGGGCATCCTTGTTCCACATCTTTGCCTCCCGCACCTGGTACTGATAATGGCCAGCGAGACTTTGTCTGCTTAAGTAGGGGAGTGGGTCACGTAAGGGCTGGTCAGCGCTCCAAGTCCCGTCTCGTACTTCTTCCTCGACAATCATATTGTGTAATATGACACAAGCCTTCATAATTACACGTAAGTCTTTATATTCCCAAAAATTCGTAGCATACACGTAAGTCTTTAAATCTCATCTGACCCAATAAAGTCTCACGTTGATCAGACACCCATCGTAGCATACGCGGCCATCTTTCCACAGCATTATCGTGCAATATGGGAGCCATCGTGTGAAGGTACTCGTAGCCAAAGTACTACGAGTTTAAGAAAAAACTCATTAGAATTAAGGAGATTATTACACTAAAAAAATTAATTTTAATGATCGTGATACAAGTGTAAAATTAGAGGGAATAATACCTCTATAAGTTGCCAAAAACAATTTACTGATTTTTGCCCATTTATGGTACACGCGTCAAGCGCATAGTAAATACGCGCTAAAATGGCAGAACCCCAATCCTTAGCCGCCATGTCGTTAAGATTGTTTAAATAAGTTGCCCAATCTACACACAAGGTGTTATGGCCTGTCGGAAAAAAAATGGAGCTCAACACATATACAATAAAAACTCTGGCAATCTGTTCTTCGCTCGCTAGTCTTTGCTCCGGAACTTATTCGCACCAATCCAACATGTATTTTTTTACTGTTTTACAAGAAATATTTCTTCCTTTGAACTCTGGGTGGCCTATTCCTGGAAAATATAGGTCGAACATTTGCTCCATAGTATACTGACTAGATGTTGAAAAACTAGGCAAAATTGGATGGATTCCAATTGGAATTCCTAAAACCATATAATTTAACAATTATTAAATATAGAAACATCAAACAATAAATTATAAAAATACAAAAATTGTGCGAAAAAACATTTCTGAAATATTTACCTGATAAATGAACAAAATCATAAGGGGTAATCCCCAACTCCACACTAGGTAGATGAAATGTATGAGTTATTTTCGACCACCTACTTACAAGCGCTCCAGTCAATTGGTTGTCGGAGTTAGGAAAAGATTCGCTAAATAAATGACTAAAACCGAAATTCCCAATGGCCGCTCGCACAAATGGAATATGGGATAATTCAGTATACACCTCTATCGGACCGTGGATACTACCGCGCATATGAAATTGACTGTCGGTTGGATTAGCTGTAAGATCAACAATCATGTCTCTCGCATGCAAAAAACTATCGTCAAACAACTGACGATAATTCCGATACAAGACTGGCAAATTCGGTGGTGGGGGTGGAACGAGATTAGGTTTTGCAAGTTTGCCACACCATTTTCTTTGAATAGATAACATATTTAAAATAAATGGTATTGCATATATAAAAAATAAGTCTTTGAGTTTTGAGATTTAAAAAATATTCAAGAATATTGTAGGAGATATTTTGTAATAAGAATAAATAATTTTGTAGGAGAAATAATTTTGTAATAAGAATGAATAATAGAAAATATTGTAGGAGAAATAATTTTGTAATAAGAATGAAAAATAGAAGAGGAGAAAATGTTATTTATAGGGGGTAAATATATAATTAATATTTAGTTACAACGGATATATTTGTAACGGGTATAAACGGCTATAAACGTCCAGAGGCTAACGGTAAAAAAATGGTTAGAACTGGGCGATAATATGTTAGTCGCCCAGATTTGTTGTGTTGGCTTGGGCGGTAAAATGATCGCCGCCCAGATCTGGGCGGTAAAATTATTAACGCCCAACACTGTCACGTCTCTCATTTGCGTTGTCCCAGTTCCTCATTTGCGTTGTCCCAATGTAAAACCCCTCCAAACAATCTACCTAAAACAATCTAAAATTACATCTCCGTGTAATTAATTTAGACATTCCCCTACAGATGGCCTAAATATGTCATACATACATTCTATAATTACACTGCCGACACAGCTGTGATGGACACCACCCATTCTTCTTAATTTGAGATATGT
Organism: Sambucus nigra; assembly: GCA_949130495.1. Lineage (NCBI taxonomy): Eukaryota > Viridiplantae > Streptophyta > Magnoliopsida > Dipsacales > Adoxaceae > Sambucus > Sambucus nigra. The sequence goes on along the minus strand of OX422219.1, from coordinate 127,909,861 downwards.
TGTATTAAAAGCGGAAGATTTAAAGGTGATGAACGAAAGACGTGCAAACATCAAAACCCAATAACGTCGCCGTTTTAGTCGCATCCAACATTTGAATATAACCCAACGCAACGACCTCAGCCTTCCTGTTCACTGTCGTATCAAATCTCAAACCAAAACCAATAATGTCTTATTATCCAAGAGGCCACCACGACGAGGACGAAGTTGATGATTTCGACGAGTTCGATCCCACCCCTTACGGCGGTGGGTACGATATCACCCTCACCTACGGCCGCCCCATTCCTCCTTCGGAAGAAACCTGTTACGCCAACACATCTTCTTCTTCCGACTTCGATTACGATCGTCCCCAATACACCTCTTCTGCCGAACCATCTGCTTGTGCTTATGGAGACGAAGCTCTTGACAATGAATACAAGAGCTACACCCGTCCCAAACCCCAAGGTTACCACGATCCTCAACCCAATTATGCCTTTCAACCTGGTGGTGCTATGAATCGCCCTGGAGGTTATGCTGCTCAAGACACCGGATCTGGGTATGCTCGGAAACCCCAATATCAGGAACCCACTCAGGATTATGACCACCAGGCTTCCGAATATGGATCTGGGTATGGCCCTACTCCCGAACCCACTTCTCAATATGGATCCGGGTATGAACCAAGGCCTGAGCCCGTTGAACCCACTTCCGAATATGGATCCGGGTATCGACGGAGGCCTGAGCCCGTTGAACCCACTTCCGAATATGGATCCGGGTATGGACGGAGGCCTGAGCCGGTTGAACCCACTTCTGAGTATGGATCCGGGTATGGAAGGAGGCATGAACCGGTTGAACCCACTTCTGAATATGGATCCGGGTATGGACGGAGGCCTGAGCCGGTTGAACCCACTTCTGAGTATGGATCCGGGTATGGAAGGAGGCATGAACCGGTTGAACCCACTTCTGAATATGGATCCGGGTATGGGAGGAAGAGTGAGTATGACGAACCAAGTTCTGAATACGGATCCGGATACGGGCGCAGGCCTGAGCCGGTTGAGCCCAGTTCAGAATATGGATCTGGGTATGGGAGGAAGAGTGAGTACGTGGAACCGATTGAGCCCAGTTCAGAATACGGATCCGGGTATGGGCGAAAGCCCAGTTATGGAGAGGAGAGGGAAGGGCATGGGTATGGCGAGGAGGTTGAGGGGTATGGGAGGCCGAGTTATGGGCGATCTGAGGAGGAAGATTATCGCAAGCCTACCTATGAGGAGGAACATGGTCGCAAAAAATATGTGAGCATTCCTCCTTTCTTCACAATTTTACTTATTTTAGATTATAATGAATACGTATTTCTTACATTTATATTGGCTAACTATCACTAGAACAACAAAAAACTAAGTCACATTTCTCCTATAGTTTCAATGTCAAAATGACCCATATAGGAGGGTAGTGAGTTATAGGATGGTTATAAATGTGAGTGAACTGAGATGTAACCCATTTCCAAAGAGAAAAGGAGAGAGATATATGTCACAAATGAGAGATTGGGAGAGCATGTGAACTGATGGGACGAAAACACAAGTAGATCTGTAGCCTAAGGCTAAACCCTATCAGATCCAACATTTGACTCTTTCCTACCATTAGTTGCACTTTTTCTCTATTTGTTGGCGCTGCTTTTAAGTTTGTAATGGCCATTTAAATTTAAAATCTATGCCAAACAAGTCGGGTCAGCTGTACCACTACAACATTTGTGGTGTATTTAGTTTGTTCTTTTGTTATTATATGAAATATGAAAGTTCAGCCATCTTTTTAAAGCCCAAGTTTGTTCATTATAGGGGTCTGTAGTTTTAAACTCCTCGCTCTTAAAGTTTCCACGCAATTCAACAACTTATGAGGTTTAGGTTGTAGTCCCTCCCTTTTGAATTTGGGATGCAGTTTCTCGTTTTTCAAATTATTTTGCATCCGCTCCCCCTGTTTCTTCTACTATACCACTGTTATGTTACAAAAAGACGGTGAAATACAGTTATATTACAAAAAATGTCAAATTTAACAATGTAATAGTGTTGTTTTACATAGCGTCATATTATGAAATATAATTATGAAAAACACATGAAGAAAAGCTCAATGGACTCTGCATCTCATTTTAAACAACTTAGATTGTCTTCCCCGCTCAGAATGATTGGGAATTTCTATATCTTTTTGTGTGGCTGCTTCAATGTAGGTTTAAGTTCTTTGTCTAGAACATTAAAATGTGCTAGTTAGCATATTCCTAGGCAACTCTCATGCATTGGGGTCTCGAAATTTCTATCCCAGAAGCCCTTTTTTAGGCGGATTATTGGTCACTCCTCTCTTTGTTATCAATATTACACCTCTCTCTCTCTCTCTCTCTCTCTCTCTCTCTCTCTCTATATATATATATATATGGACCAAAAGAATGGACTTTTTAATGGACTTAACAAAAAAGACTAATATGTCTCGGTTATTGGGTGCCGCTGGCGCGGACCCATTACACCAAGGAATTAAAATTAGTGGGTTATTAGTCTTTTTTGTTAAGTCCATTAAAAAGTCCATTCTTTTGGTCCACTTGTGATCCTTCTCCTATATATATATATATACAAACACACACACACACACATATTATACACATCTCTCCTCTCGTTTCAAAATTTTCACCTGACTGCCCTCCTCGCTATTCATGTGGTAAGGGGTGTTATCAAAATAAAACAAGAGGGAAGCAAGTGTAATATTTAAAGCAGCGCCGTGTGTAATATTTAATAAATGACGGGTGAATAAAGATGGGACATCTGTCTAATTTACCCTTTATTATATTGAAAAAATTGCAATAAATCCAACTAAATTTTTGTTTGCTACGAAAATAGTTGACTCAAATCATTATATCTTTGGATCCCTTTGTAACGATGAGTCCTTGGTTGAATTATATGGAAAATAAAATGCCATTGTTAAGCTGCTTATCACTCCATGAAAGTGAATTTCTTAATAAGTTTGTGACTGCAACTAAAGCTGGCATGGTTTATAATAACTTAGGATTGTTGAACTATTTTATTTCATGTTAGTGTAATCTTCATAATAAAGGTACGTTAGATCTGTTCACATTTGCGTTCTCAATACAAAGCTTACTTTTAACTAATAAGGATTAAAAAAAAAGGATTGGTCACTCATGTAATTGGTTTCTATAAATAAATTTCAAAACATATAATTTGCAGGGCGGGGATGACTCTGATGATGACGACGAGGATGAGGAGAAGAAGAAGCACCACCACAAGCATCACCACCGCAAGCACTACGATGATTGAGCAGACCTCTGTTTGCTTCCTTCAGGAGTCATGCCCCATATTATGCTTACTAAATAAAGGGGGCATGCTTTGATCCTGTTTCTGTGTGTGTTCTTAAGTTGTTGGCTGTAGCCAACAATGAAACCAAAACTAGTTGTGTGGCGTGCTGGTTTCTTAATTGTAATAAATCCCAAACGTTTGGCTTGGTGTGCCTTAAAGTGCTTATCTTCTATATATAATATTTGTGGTTTCTTATTGTTGTTTTTTCAAAGGTCAAAATTGTTTCAATCAAATTTATTCACATAATACTTTATCTTAGTTGCCATACCAAAAGAGTTTGCAACTTAGGTTTTGATACCAATTTATTGTGCGAAAGCATTGTGTATTTGGAGTAGGGATTAATGATCAACAAATCAATCATATCAAAATATAGCAATTCAAATAAAGAAAATAAAAAAGAGACTAAAGAGCACAAGCACTGCACTAAATTTTCTATGTTTAACAGGTGATTAAAAGATAATTACAAATGGAATGATTTTTTGTTCCTCCCTCTCATAAATAATCTCTCTTATATAACATATATTAATCTTGCGAAAGCCCCAAGATTCTATCCATATCCTTGAGAGAATACCTAAAAATAGTTCAGAACATTGATTTTTTTTTAAAAAAAAAAAGAGTGACCTCTTAGTTTTCACCCACAAGATTCTCTATTGGGTGACAAAGGAGATTGATCGATTCTCCTTAGGCTCTCAAGTCAATGGAGGGAATACTTTTTAAATAGGAAACAAACTAAGAGTTTGCAATGGTGTGAACCCCATTAGCCTTCCTTGGATGGCACAGAATTGTAAATTGATAATCCTTTATAAATTACTGCCTTCGTTGCCACGTTTTCAAATATTTATGCGTGAATAGACATTGCAAAATCTTGTGATTGATGAAGAGTTTAAAGTTCTCCCTCCAAAGATAATGTCTCCATGCGTGCATTAAAAACACAATTGATGTCAACGAATTACATATCATTGTTGGATCTCTTTGAATAAAATACTTGCTTTAAATTTTGGAATTCAAAAACGAATGGCTTGTCATTAACACTTTCTTTACTCTTCAACTTGGCTCAATTAACCATATCACCATGTGGGTGTTAGGGTTGATGATCATATAAGTATTCTTGTCTTCCACTTACTCTATCACGATAGAAAAAATGTACATTGAAAGACATATAATCGAACACCAAAATTTTTCTTATAATCACATAATACGTTATCTAACTTCTATCAAGTTTTTATTTTTTTATTTTATTTATTTTAATCTTTTGCGCTTGTACTGAAATGAGAGCGCTTTATATGAAATGATGATATTTTTCCCCAATGATTTTTAGCTCTTGTGTTCTTGAAGAAAACACATAACCATTAACTCGATATTATTCGAACTCATTGGCTACAAAATTAGGCTTATTTTCTAGATGCAAGCCTCGTCGATACTTCGCTAGTTTTCAAGAGTTGAAATCAAGAAATGACTTTTGTTATAAATATGTTTAAAGGAAATTAAATGAAACATAGGTATTATGATAGTCACCTTGGATGCTACCCAATGCCTAAAATCATTGTCTATGCGCCTTTCTCCCTCCTTTTGGCAGGTCCACACTTATTATATTGCCTTTGATATAATAAAAAATATTAGTTCCGTACAAAGATAACATAAAACATAATATTATTTAACAAAACATTTTCAATACACATATTTCTTCCATTTATCTTTGTCAACATGCGTCTCAAAAACATATCAAGACACTTGGTCATATTATGTGCTTGTTAGCTTCACTACCTTACCCTTGCCCATAGCCTCCTCATCCTCAAACTCTTCTAATTAATTAATAAAGCATTCACAACCCCCAATGCTTGCATTAGGAATATATTCCTTGCATACAAGGAAGCTTATTCCATAATTTACTCCTCGACAAATGGACCCCTCGACATACCATGTATTCTTAACATAATCTTTGAAAGTTTTCATTAATCGTTCAAAGTAAAAGATATGTAACTGGTATATTTTTTTTCCAGTATTACGATCTTCTTTCAATCGTAATTACCTTTTAATCCTTAATTCATGAAGACATAAGCAGGATTTTTCTCCATCACTGGAATGAGAACTACCTATGCATGTGCCTATGAGATGCTCGATAATATTTTTATCAGAGTTCATAATGTCTATCACGTATCGCACTAGTTGTTCCTTTAAACTTATCAAATATAACTGATCTCCTGGACCACACCATCTTCACATTAACATCCTTTTTTACGCTTCTAAGATAAAATTGTGGGGTGTTTTCCCCTCAGCTATTGATTGGCCTTCGCTAACCAGTCTTAAATTTCCAAACCAAAATGTCTTAGTGGAGGTGGCCTTATCTTGATTCCTTTTAGGAGAAAATTGCTTTCTAATGACCTGAATTTGTGACTAAGCGACAAATAACTCTGGTGGCTATGATGAAAGAAAGTTTACCACTTCTCTTAATCCTAAAGGATTAAATCTACTCTCCAAAAATAGAACAACCCAAGTAACCATGCACATTGCACCCGAATTAGGTCATATAAGCAGGAAAATCATAAACTACCCATATCAATATAGTTATCAAGGTGAAATCCTCCTATCTATATGAGTCAAACGCTTTGATACCTTCAACCTATAACTCATTCAATTCATTTACAAATGGAGCTAAGAAAACATCAATGTTACTACCCTATGCCTTCGTTCCTGGTATCAACAATGACAAAATTGAGAATTCCTTTCTCATGCACAACTAAGGGAGTAAATTAAAGGCATAACGTCCCCATATAATCTTATTTGTGCTCAATTTTCTAAACGTGTATAACCCATCAGTTGATATTCCAAGACGAACGTTAGGTAAGACCCCAAGGCAGACATTGCATTTTTATTAAGAAAAATTAGGGTATTTCTAATCCACATATTTCCACACAAATGAATCAATTGTATGGTGAATGAGATTCTCATGCTCCTTCACTTGAGCATGCCAAGTAATTTCATTTTCTATCCAAGGTACAATGTAAAGTTTCCTCAACCGAGGATCCATAGTGATATACTTCAACGCCTTCTTAGGTATTTTGTATCTACTTTTGTCAAATGTTTATTATATTTTATCATCTTTTGTTCAAATATAGGTTCCTTACAAACATGACAAACACCTTTGTCCTTGTGCACCTTATAGTATATAACATAATCATACTTGCAATAATGATCTAATTTGTATATCACTCCCAAACCTTTTAAATTTACACTTCATGTTTGGATAATTAACGGGAAGTGTATCCCTTGTCAGGAGCAAATATTTTGGCCCAAAGGAGGACTGTTGTTACACTATTACCGAACAAGCCAAATTGGGTCTTTAAGTGATGCAACCCAACCATGTCATATACCATCGTGGTCGAGGTTAGAGTGATGGTATAGGAGTGTTGAGGTTGATGCTTTTAAATGTATATAATCTCTATCTTGGAATTATCAATATGAACCTCGCAACCTTCAGCATTTCCTCTACAATCTTGTTCTTGACAACAAAATTAAAATTTTGGAGTTTGGTTTGCTTACATTATGTGCACTCTGTAAGCTCCATTTATGAGTTTGCTTAACCTAGCATGTGCGAATCGATCACCCTATGTGTGAATAGTTTTCCTAACAAATAGTTTTTCGGGAATATAAAGGGACCCCCCCCCCCCCGCGTGCGCGTGAAATCTCTAAAATGTGTAATCTTATTGCATACCCCACTGAATCAAATGTAAATTTACATATGCCTCTTTTAAACATTTACCGTTTTCAAAACGAATACACATACACGAGATAATATCAATTTCAAGATTCTTCTTTGCATATTCCAAAAAGTCTATAACCCCACTGACGTACATTTGCCCCAATTTATGACTTCCACCCATTCACTCTTCGTATTGTAAAACCCCATTAATTCTATAACATAAATAACTTGGAACTCATTAAAATACAAAGTTTTAAAGTTTTTATCACTAGGGTTGTTGAGAAAAGAAAGAAATATAGTTCAAGAATACCTAATGGATTTTGCTTATTTTGTCTTTGAGGTTTGGGGAGATGGGTTGTTGGGGAACAAACACATAACTATATGCATGTTACTGATTTTGTAAATATATGTAGTGTAATGTTTTCATAGAAACTATGATTACTCATATTTTACTATTTGACATATGTACTCGTGCCCTAAAATTTAGAAGTCAAACGAATGTGATGCTTATAAACGCACATATCTACTTAATAGATTGATGCTTTTTTAGGAACATCATGTGGATTACTTAATAGATTGATGTTTTGCAAGGTTTGTTTTCTAGATGCTATTTTTATTTCTTTGGAGTTGGAACCTATAATTATTCTTTTTATAATATCACCTCATAGGACAGTACATTAAAAGAGGGAAAATGTCACACTTTTTTGGTCATCCCTTGTCGCGATCAAGGATCGTAATAAAAAAATACGCATGCCTTGTCACGGTTCTTGATCATGATAAGACCGTGACAAGCTTCGTCATGATCATGCCACGGTCAAGGACTGTGTTAAGGCCAAGATAATTTTTTTTATCACGATCCTTGTCAGGGCCAAGGACCGTGACAATTCTGATGCAGACAACCCACTTAAAACCCTTATTTCAACCCCATTTTCCAATTTACCTTTTCTCTCTCATCAACCCAACTATCCTAGGTCAAAATCCCTCATTTTCATTTACTCAAAAGGTATGATATATATATATATATATATAGAGAGAGAGAGAGAGAGAGATTCTCTTAAAAGGACTTCTTAAAGCACGGATTAACAGACTTTTATCCTTATCTGACTGTGGTCCCCCTATGGTCCCAAAGACTTTTTTGATTTTTTCCTCAATGGTCTCCTCTTGTCCAATAGTAAAAACCTTATTTTAAGATTATGTAATTACTAGAATTATATTTTAGACCCAAAATTGGTATTAGACTTCTAAGAAATTTTGAATCCCTCCAAATTCCGACCAAACCCTAATTCTGGTATCAGAGCCAAGACGCTCCTTTTCGACTTATAGTAAAAAGACTTAAATGCCCTTGGAATTTATCCCTCGCATTTACAAAGATATTTTTGGAACCAATCCAAATTACCAACCTATATCCATAACTGATTTAGACCCAGAAGGTTTCTTAACTTCACACATAGACGGTTGTTCACACATTGAACACATTCCAGCCAAACATGCAGATAGTAGACAAGTTATTGCCAGTGCTATCAATAATATAATATACCAAAATAACTGTACACTCATTATTTTAAGATAATTAATTAAAGACACTCAAACCCTAGAAATAGAGGTAAAAAATATCTCTAAAAGAATAAAAGAAGTAGATAGACAAATCCCAATAGACCTAGTACAAATCCTATAAGAAATAAATCTTAAGACTAATCATATAGAAGTCCTTAATAAAGATATTTTAGAAATTACAACTTCAACTAAAAATCAAGACAATGAGCTAATTAAACTCAATAAAGAACAAGCTAAGATTATTCCTAGATTAGATAATTATCTACCTAATGGAGATAGTTAGATCAGACTGGAATGAGGTACCTAGAGACCTCTCCATTCAGACCTTAGCAGATTTTTGCCAAAGAATTTTAGAAAAGATAAATGATGATAGATTTTATTATAAGATAAATAAAACCGAGATTGCTAACGTTGCTAAAAAAACTAGACTCATATTAGAAAGATTAAATTTAATTTTTACACCTATAGCAGTTATCCAAGACTATAACAGTAGCTTTGTTAAAGACTTAAAATTAGATTTAAAAGCTAAGACTGAAGGATTAATCACCTTCTACACAGACTTTGTGAAATTTCAATAAAATTTAGCAAATTATCTTAATAATATAGAAGGCCATAACCTATCCAAAACGGATAGTATTATTAATGAACTTAGACTAGGCATGGCCCAAGTAGAAGAAAAATACGAAGAAATTATTAAGGGAATTAAGTTTATATATAATCCCCTCCCAAGCCGAATTTGACTCTCCATTTATTTGAACTCATTTAGATAAAATAGAAAAAATTATAGAAACCATAGAAACTAGAATGACACATGAATCTGTGCAAAAATAAGAAAAAGAAGATGAGGTAAAAGACTATATTAATAAGATCGCTAATTCTCTTATTAATACTCTTGTTAAAAATAATGAAGACATTAACAATAATGCAAGAAAAGATAATAAGACATTTAATGAAGAAATTCTTAAACCAATAAAAAGACAAAATGATTATTCAGACTCTTTAAAAAGAATTGAAAAAAGACTTGAGCAAAAACAGGTAACGACCTGTAAGTTTAAAGAATCTCCTTATATAGGAACTAAAGAAGGAAAGACCATAACTAAAAGAATCATAAATGATGGATTAGATAAGACTAGTAAGATAGTTAACTCTATCCCAAACATTGGACATAGTAATTTTATGCTCCAAAGACTTTAAGATTTATCCTCCAATGTTAGGACATGGTGGAAGGAGAGAAATTTCACCAATACTCTCCAATGGAAAGAATGGGGTGAAGTTGACTTGAAGATTGTTGAAGATTCCATTCATAATGGACAACTTCCAGCCGTTAGATACATAGACTTATTTAAAGAAGGTGCCACTCCTAAGACTCCTAATTACAACATGACCAATCATTGTAGAAATCATGTGTTAGACAAGTCTTATACTAAGCTTTAAGTTTTTAACTCAGAATGACTTAGATCTAGATGAATAGATAGGAAGTTTCAATTCTTAACCTTTGGACTCTTCCAAGTAAGAATCTAAGGATTACATAGACCTCAAAATAATATTAGAATTTTATGTTGTTTAATAGATACAAGATGGAAAGACTTTGAGAAAAGCCTTATTGGGATAGCCCAATTAGAAATGTCAGATAATATAGGATACTTTAATGTAATTTCGGTATTTACAGTAACCGTAGACACAGTCAAACATTTTAAGTTAATCTTATATGCTAGGTGCCATGAAGACTATATTATCCTAGACGCTAATATAAATATAGAATTCCAAAGCTATGTGAAGTTCACCCAATTCCCTTATGAAGGAATGCAATTGGGAATTCCTAGCGGTAGACTTAATGAAGAAATATTAGTTAGAACCAATACTTCAGACTACAATCATACTTACAGTATTCGGAATACTGGACCTATTAAAGAAAAAGCTAAGACCCTTTGGCAATTGCCAGAATTTCAAGAAACTAAGACTATACAAAATAAACCTTTGTTTATTAATCAAGATGATGTCACTGGAAAAGTTACTATCCAGTTTAAAACTCCTAAGATTATCAACAAAAATACCCAGACTGAAGAAGTTAGATTTAGAAATATGGGAGAAGCCATAATCAATAAACTTTCAGAAGGAGTATGTAATAGTAAGACGAGTTCTAGTTTGCTAAGACAAGCCCCAGTAATTAGACCTTGAAGATCATTTGAACAAAAAAACTTTGTTAGAGAAAAAGCTAGAATCCAAAACTTTGGACATAATTCCTCAGAATTAAATATGAAGACATTTAAAGAACATCTTAATTGAAGTCATTATATTAGGATCCTAGAAAGAGATAGATTTAATATGATAGCTCAAGACCGTATATTAAAATTAAAATAATTTAAGAATACTAAAGAACTTCTTAGAAATTTAAGACTAATAGAAGATGGAGAAGAAAGACTAATGCCAGCTACACAAGTAGGTCCTAATAAATAAGAGATAGGAAGTAGTAGCAGGCTTGAAGATGCTCCTAGACTTTTTAGTAAACCAATAGGAATAAATATTCCCATTTATTCAAATACATTGGCATAACACGCCGCCCGCTCGGGGAGAGCGGAGTGGAGCGCTACTATCGATAAAACTAAACTAATCCACAAATAACAAGGTATAGAGCATCTAAATCCCACAATAAAATAAGAAACCACTATTCTCATCTTCAAATTAATACAACAAATCTCTCGAAATAATTACAACAATCTAACTATCTCGAAAATAAAATAAATCTCCAAATGCTCTATACATCAAAATAAATAAATACAAGTCTTCTCATCTCTTGTATTAAAAATTCTTCCCAAATAATCCTCGCTAAAATCATCCCAATTGGTCCATAGCACTCAAATCGGTGCTCACCTGCCAACTAAGAAAAAGATGGGGAAGTACACAATACGACAGGAATATGCTCAACAAAGATGTTAGCGATGAACAAAGCGCAACAATACGACTACGAATACTCAAATCAAATAATGCAAATCTCAATAGCATTTTATCAATAAATTTCTCAACAACACATTAACCGGAGTCACCAGGCCTCACCATACCGCGCCATACTTTATCAAGTAGCCGAAAAAGGAGTCTTGGCGGGTGCCCAACATCAGTGCCATATTAAAATCTCATGACAGCGTGCTCAAAACAACATGAATAATACAACATGAATCAAAATAATTCCAACAATTATTTTTCCAGATTTCAATGAATTTAACAATTCAAAATATGAGTTCAATTAACGAGAATTCAACGGAATAAACACTCGCGAGATTTCAGGAGCATATTGTGTAAAACCCCATACCTCAAAATCATCAAATGAATCATCGCATAATTCAGCCTCAAAATCTAATCACACCATCACGTTCCTCTCGCAAAAATAATCAAATCTCGTTCTAGCCCAAACTCGAGAAAACACCAAATAAGCCTTCTAATCTAAGGTTGAAATCTTGAATAAGTTTGGGGCTATGGTTTGTAGATGAAAGGGAGTAATTTTGAAGAGGTCTTCTGGTTTAAAAGTTTGAGAAAAAGTGATTTGAAAAGCCAAGCCACGAATTTGTTGATATATAAATAATTAAGTGTTTGATTAAGAAAAGAGTTCTAATCGGATACACACACTATTCCGGACGATCGGACCGTTGGAATTGCTTGAAATTCTAACATGCTGTAGCGAACGGCGAGACAGGACTTCTGACAAAAATTCAGCTTGATCGGACGGTCAGATTTCTAAAAATATTATTTTTACTAGAGAGTTTTATGTTCCGAGGACTCTTAGAGAGTTTTATGTTTTGAGGATTCTTCTAAATGATAAAAATTCAATTAAAACTCCATTTTAATTCTTATTTCGAAATCGTTTGAAATTCTCGTCTTTAAAAATAATAACCAACATATTTGAGCAATACAAATAATATTATCTCAAAATTTATTTTTCCTCTTTATTTCGAAAATACCCCAAAAATTACGCGGGTTGTTACACTTCCCCACTAACAATAGAATTTCGCCCTCGAAATTCGCCGAATACCTAACTCTAAAAAATCAGGCCAACAATCTCCAAAAATAATCTCGTCTCCAAAACAAATTCCTCACATCTAATCTAGATGTCTAACACGAAACGATCATCTAATTATCTATCTCCAAAAATACGCGCCACAAAAATGCAACAGATCCAAAACCCAAGACCCGAGGGTGGTCGTATACCTAAGCTCTGATACCATTCTGTAACACCCCGCCCACTCGGGGAGAGCGGAGCGGAGCGCTACTATCGATAAAACTAAACTAATCCACAAATAACAAGGTATAGAGCATCTAAATCCCACAATAAAATAAGAAACCACTATTCTCATCTTCAAATTAATACAACAAATCTCTCGAAATAATTACAACAATCTAACTATCTCGAAAATAAAATAAATCTCCAAATGCTCTATACATCAAAATAAATAAATACAAGTCTTCTCATCTCTTGTATTAAAAATTCTTCCCAAATAATCCTCGCTAAAATCATCCCAATTGGTCCATAGCACTCAAATCCGTGCTCACCTGCCAACTAAGAAAAAGATGGGGAAGTACACAATACGACAAGAATATGCTCAACAAAGATGTTAGCGATGAACAAAGCGCAACAATACGACTACGAATACTCAAATCAAATAATGCAAATCTCAATAGCATTTTATCAATAAATTTCTCAACAACACATTAACCGGAGTCACCAGGCCTCACCATACCGCGCCATACTTTATCAAGTAGCCGAAAAAGGAGTCTTGGCGGGTGCCCAACATCAGTGCCATATTAAAATCTCATGACAGCGTGCTCAAAACAACATGAATAATACAACATGAATCAAAATAATTCCAACAATTATTTTTCCAGATTTCAATGAATTTAACAATTCAAAATATGAGTTCAATTAACGAGAATTCAACGGAATAAATACTCGCGAAATTTCAGGAGCATATTGTGTAAAACCCCATACCTCAAAATCATCAAATGAATCATCGCATAATTCAGCCTCAAAATCTAATCACACCATCACGTTCCTCTCGCAAAAATAATCAAATCTCGTTCTAGCCCAAACTCGAGAAAACACCAAATAAGCCTTCTAATCTAAGGTTGAAATCTTGAATAAGTTTGGGGCTATGGTTTGTAGATGAAAGGGAGTAATTTTGAAGAGGTCTTCTGGTTTAAAAGTTTGAGAAAAAGTGATTTGAAAAGCCAAGCCACGAATTTGTTGATATATAAATAATTAAGTGTTTGATTAAGAAAAGAGTTCTAATCGGATACACACACTATTCCGGACGATCGGACCGTTGGAATTGCTTGAAATTCTAACATGCTGTAGCGAACGGCGAGACAGGACTTCTGACAAAAATTCAGCTTGATCGGACGGTCAGATTTCTAAAAATATTATTTTTACTAGAGAGTTTTATGTTCCGAGGACTCTTAGAGAGTTTTATGTTTTGAGGACTCTTCTAAATGATAAAAATTCAATTAAAACTCCATTTTAATTCTGATTTCGAAATCGTTTGAAATTCTCGTCTTTAAAAATAATAACCAACATATTTGAGCAATACAAATAATTTTATCTCAAAAATTATTTGTCCTCTTTATTTCGAAAATACCCCAAAAATTACGCGGGTTGTTACACTTCCCCACTAACAATTGGTAAAAGCTAAACCTAATTATATAAAAGACTTTCCAACTAGTGACAAGAGTTTCACTCCTGTTAAGACAATGGCAAGTCAAGCCATAAATCCAATTGGAATATACTTTAACTTAGACAGCGTCCAAGATAGGAAGAAGGCTTTAGACGACTGACGTAATTAGATGAACATGTGTTTTTCATCTAATGAACAATGGGATGAAACTTCATGTAAGCAATACGCTGAGCAATCCATTAGAGGTATTGCAAAAGATTATTTAGATAGTTTAAGAAAGGCTATAGATGAAGACTCTTTAGCTAAGATTGAGAAAATGAAATAAATCCTAAAAGAAAGATCAATTGAAGAATATATTCAATTGTTTACATCAGAATTCATTGGAGTTGAACATTTAGCTCAAATTAATGAACAAGACCTAGCAAAAGCTAAGTTAGCCCTCCTTAGCATTTATAAACTAGATAAGATTAATGAATATAACAATAATTATGAGCAGCTATACTACAAAATTAAAGAATTTGGAGAGACCTTAAAAGATGAATACTTTAGGAAGATACCAGCCATAGGACAAATCCTAATTAATGAATATAGGAATTGGCCAAGAGTAGTTGGAGTTAAGAATAACTCCCTTGAAGGAAGAATCAATTTTGCCAAAGACTATATCATATCTAAGAGACATGATATAACTCAAAGAAAGTTAATAGAAGAAACTTTCAAGCAGATCCCTCCAATCAAAGACGAAAGAGACATCGCTACAATCCAATGGGGACGTGGTAGTGAATCCAAGAAATTTAAAAGGAAATTAAAATGGAAACATAGGAAGTTTAAGACTAGACCTTTAGGATTTCCAAAGAAATATAGATTTAAACCATCTACTACCTTTAGAGAAAAGAACTCGAAGACTAAGAAAAATAGATTTAACCAAAGAAGATATTTTAAGAAGAACACTAATAAGTATAAGAAGGTTCTTAATTATAGGAAATAAAAAGAAGTAGCTCAATCTAAGACTTCCATCAAAGAATGTTGGACTTGCGAAAAAGGACACTTTGCTAAAGACTGCCCTAATAAGAAAGATAAGGAAGGTATTAAGATTATTAATACAATATTAGACTATGCAGATTAAGAAGAATTAGACATTCTATATGTTATAGAAATATCAGACATAGAAGATGATGATAATACTAGTATCTATAGTGCATATACAGATAGTAATTCGAAAGACTATAATCGTGATACTGATGAGTATGAAGACTCTCAGGATACTTTATATTTATATATGATGCAAGATAATCAAGACTATTTAGATGATGAATATATAGACTTTGAAGAAGCTTGGTATAAATGTATATTGAGCCCCTTTTTAAAGAAAAGATGGACAATTAGTAATCTAGAGTTACTAACATATATACCTAGATGTTACTTTGATGAAAGACATTATTTTACATTTGAAATGAAATGTAACAAGAAATATTTTAGATGTGTAGAATGCTTTGAGACCATACAAACATAATTATTTATTGTTTGTGTCATTTGTCAATTACACTACCATGAAAACTGTTAGAGAATTAGATTTAGAGGAATTTATACTACCCAGTATGACGCTCAAATAGACCAAGATATTAAAATATTTAATCAAGACATTGATAGAAATATAGCCAAAAGATTACAAGAAAATGAAGACTTAGAAGGAAAGAGAAATTCCTATGACTCAGAAGACAAATGTTCTGATAGTAGTACAAAAGACCTAACATCCTTAGATTTTATAGATAAACCTCAAAAATGAATATCTATTATAGAAAAGAATAATTTAGGGATATCTATTAAACCACGTGCTTATTTTGTAGAGTTACTCGTGCAACACAAAGACTATCCTAAAAGACTTACAATTTTTATAGATACATGATGCTCTTAGAGTATTTGTAAGGCTAATGCCTTACTTAAAGAATATTTTCTAGATGGTAAGAAGGATATCCATGGTAAGGTATATAATGGAGAAACATTCACCTTATACTTTCAGACTATTCCTATTTATTTTATATTAGGAAATTAGACTAACAAAACTGTAAATCATCAGTCTTGGTTAATGGATCCTCGTCCTAGCTTCACGGAAAACATTATTTTAGGACAAGACTTTATTAGTAAATATTATCATTATACTCAGTATAACAATAAGATATTAATTAGTGATAAAGAAGAATTTAATATTAAGCCCCTCTAATAGATCACAAGACTGTCTTTAACCTTATGCATGTAAAACCCAATTATAGACCCATAAAACATCAGAGTTCTTCAGCTGAGCATGGTGGACCTAAACCCTCAAACCAATAAAAAGCCTTAGAAATCACTAAACTCTTACAAAAAGAATGTAAGTGTCCAGAACAAAAGTGTTATAAGCAAATTGCGCTTATACAACAAGACATTTTAGATCAAGCCCATCAAATCTTATTACAGGTTCAAGCTGTATCCAAACAAGAGAAAATAGGTACAGAAGTAGAAAATTAAAAAATTAGGCAATTAGCAGAGCCTACTTTAGGAGAAAATCCCATTGGTAAGTGGGATAAAGACCAAAGTTATTGTGAAATTATCCCTATTAACCAAAATGCCACTATTAATGGTGGAACCTATAAGAAAGGATATTCATAAGAAGACAAGGAAGAATTCAAAAAAGACATAGACGAAATGATTAAGTTAGGCATTATTAGAGAAAGTCAAAGTATACATAATAGCCTTGCCTTCTATGTTCAAAATGAATCTGAACGAAAAAGATGAAAAAGACGCATGGTCATAGATTATAGACAACTTAATAAGAATTGTGAATTTGATTCTGATAAGATACCAGACAAGAATAATTTAATCAATTTGATTGAAGATAGAATTATATTTATCAAGTTTTATTGCAAATCAGGCTTCTGGAAAATTAAGATGCATCCAGACAGTATTACTTAGACAGCCTTTAGTGTGCCCCATAGAAAATACGAATGGCTAGTAATGCCATTTGCATACTTGAATGATCCTCAAGTATTCCAAAGAATAATGGATAATATATTTAGACCATATTCAGAATTTTGTCTTGTTTATATAGACGACATTCTTGTAGCCAGTAAGTCTGAGACATAGCATGTAGATCATCTTAAAAAGATTATTTTAGAATTAGATAAACATGGTATTGCCATTTTCGAACGGAAAATGCAATTGTTTCAGGCCGAAATAGATTTTGTGGGAATGCATATAAATCAAGGATATATATATTGGTTTCATTTGTTCCTCCATACTTCACTGGGTATTTATTTGTCTGTTTCATGTGTGTAGGTATGCTTCAGTGATTCGAGATTTCAAGTCTACATCACATTCAGATAGTTCATGCTTACCGGTGCTATATATACTAGTCCGTGTCCTGCAATTTTTGACTTTGGGTTTATGGAATGGGATTTAGGCGTCATACGGCTTGATGGCCCGGCTTAGGCATTTCACTGGTTTAATTTTGTCCCGGAATAGTCAAAGGGGGAGATTTTTAAGGATATAAATTTCCAATTGAGTCCCTGTATTGTTTTGACTTAATTCCTTGAACAAAACTGTGTTTGTAATATGTCATAGGGAGATTTTATTTTGTCATGATCCCGCTCGGTCTATGACGTATTGAAGAAATTGAAGATGTTGTGGCAAAGCTTCAAAGAATTAATCATGCCGAAGTTTAATTGGTGCAAGTTTATTCGTCTTCAAGTTAATTGCATTTCGAGATCACACAGGTATGAATGCGTATAATTAATGGTGGTCGGAATAATTTTTTATATAAGGATAAGGATGAATTTTATAAGGAAAATTATTTGAAAATGTTTTTAAAAATGTTTTAAATGTTTTAAACTACGTTTTATTCTGATAAGCTCGAAATAGAGTTTGACTTAATTTAATCTCTTTTAGAAGAGATGTTTTAAAGAAAAAGTCAAAAAGTCAAACTGACATGCGTGTCGTTCAAATGACAAGCTGGCTCGTTCAAGCGAGATGGCTATGTTGTGCGAACGACAGGTCGATCTTGTTCGAGCAACACAGTTTTCAAGGCGGTGAATTTTTTATATTTAAAGCGTGATTTCATCAAAATTAAATGGTGTGCATTATGGAAAAATAGTTTACGATCCAGAATCTTGTTTGCACATGTTTTTCTAAGGTTTCAAGACTTAAACACATCCTTAGAGTTTGCAAAGATCGGAGTTATCACTATTATATGTTTATGTGATCTTGCTGCACCAAGAAGGTTTGTTCTATACTTGAACATTTGGGTTTTACGATGAAGAAAAGAGAAGGACTTCTTGTTCGACATCGTAGATGAATCCAAGCCATTTGATGGACACTGAGATATACGTGGATGCGTGTGTTGTGGACAGGTATTGTGGAAGAAGGACTTTTTGCATGGGCAATATGAGAGGAGTGGTTGAAGATCAGAAGAGCGTCAAGACCCGTGGGGATCGAGTCGTTGAGTGGGTCTTTATCTGTTCGTTGTAATTCCATATTCATAGTGATTGTTTGGCTTGGTCCATCCGAGGTTATTTTCCCGTCTTGGGTTTTTTCCTCGTACATCCGGTGTTATGAGTATTCTTTACTTTAATTTACTTGCTTTAATCACTAGATGCATGTTTAGGATTAATCAAGATAAAATTGGTTTAAAGTAAAAATTATTTTTTCATAACTTGGTTTGGTGCTAATTAAAAGTTGGATAATTTTTGGTGAAAATTGGTTTGATTTGAAACACACGCACAAGGACCACTCTTTCAGTTATCATTTGAAATTAATAGAGACGCCTTAATGTTTAGAGGTTTCTTCAAAGATGTTCCAAAAATTTATCTTTTTGGGAAGGCAGACATATCTCAATTCACATTAGCAGACTATGGGTTCATTGTACTCATTCAGATAAATAATGTAGAAGACTCTATTGCTCTTAGAAATATTGTCCATGAGTATGTCAAGAAGGTTGAATACTTCCTTCCCCTATTTGCCAGGATATACCAGATAGCTCCAAGTTCTTGCAGAGGAATGAAGGTTGAAGGTTGAAGGTTTTAGACTTTTTAGATTTTCCAATTATTCATTTGAAGATATGGAACTTCTAACCAAAGACGAGACTAAAGATTTAATTGTTAATAAATCTAAGCTCCAGATTTTCCAAGCTATGGAGACAATAGAAATCATGGCACTATTAATAAGCGAAGACAGATGGTACACTGCTTACCATAAAAAATACCTCATTATCCAGGATGATGAGCTATTTAATGGAAGAATCAAGAAAGAATATAAGGAAATGGTGGAGATTCCTTTTCCATCCAGCCTTATAGTGGTAGGCCTAATTGATGAGTTCTTCAACAATAATGCTCTACCAGACGAAGATAAAGATAAGGCAGAAGAAGACGAGGATGGAACAGAAAAGGGCCCCACCCTACTCAGTGAATCATCAAAGACCGAAGACGCGATAATTTAGACTCTGCTTAAAGCAAAAGATTCCTACCCCACATGGGCCATCAGATTAAAGAAGACAAAGACGTTAGGTTTATAATTATCACAAGACGCCAAGACTAGTTTTTCAAAAAGAAAAAAAAAAAGATGCCAAAGATATAGACCTTTAATTATTGTATATTTTCTTTCAACTGGATCACTTTTTGTAACTAGTTACCAGTCATATGTAAACTTCCTTACGCTATAAAAGGAGAGGTAGAGATAGGAGAAAAGATATGAGATGTGTGTGTGTGTGTGTGTGTGAGAGAGAGAGAGAGAGAGAGAGAGAGAGAGTGTGATCTTAGAAAGTAATATGTATATGAGTGAGTAATTACCATATAGTTAAGGGAATGGTGAAAGTTGTAATTACTTATGTGATGCAATAAAAGTTATTTTCTTTTCCCAAATCTCTTATGTTAAGTTGTTATTATTCTCCAAACTGTCTCTAATTTTCCGTTCATAGAGAAATATTGTGTGGAACCTCTGGTGTAGTACACAAGGTTTTATACTGCTGAACCGCCATCAAGTGTCAATTTGCCATGAGCCATTAGCCAGGTGGGCGTTAGGCGTGGAGGCATACATGCAAGAAACGGGTACAACACCAAAATAGTAGAATGAGGTGCGACACATAAAAAGGAAGTTGCAGGAGGCCAAGACCAGAGAAGAGTAGTAACATTAAAGATGAAGAGACGAAGAAAGGAAGATAGTATCCAAAAATCTTATGCAGCCACTCCAAATACGAATCTTGGAGAAGGTTAGTCAACGCATGGGTCAGAGCTAAAGGGCCGAGTAAGAATACACACTACTCCCCTCAAATAGGATCCTTGAATCCAGAAAATAGCATTATACGCAATAAATATCACAATAAAGTATTTTAAATTAGACGAGATAATTAAACGTGATAAATATAAATCACTCACTACCCGAAGGAATCCCCGTTTAAAAAGGCACACCAATATGATTTTTAATTTCCAAGTCCCACGATGTTAATTTAATTAAATTATCCAACTTTTCTTATATCCTCAATTTATTATTGTGGTCCTCCCGCCTCGTGTGATTTCTCCACCAAAATACACATCTCCTCGTCAAAATGTCGTCTGGCCCATTTAAACTGTCGGCCCTCGCTGATTGACGAGGTTTCACACACGACACGATATAAAACGTCGGCTTGCTCGTTTAAACTGTCGACACTTGTTGATTATGTGGCCAATATATTTTAATACCCGTCTTATTATCTTAGGTATTAATTCTCAATTTTATCAATTCACAATTTCAAATTACCCCATCCTTTTATCGATGTGAGATCCCTAAAATACCCCTTAGTCCCATATACCTAAGGGTCCCCAAGTTATCAATACGTCCTACCCTATCTATAGGAGGATATATATATTGGTTTCATTTGTTCCTCCATACTTCACTGGATATTTGTTTGTCTATTTCATGTGTGTATGTATGCTTCAGTGATTCGAGATTTCAATTCTACATCACATTCAGACAGTTCATGCTTATCGGTGCAACCCATATACTAGTCCGTGTCCTGTAATTTTTTACTTTGGGTTTATGGGATGGGATTTAGGCGTCATACGGCTTGACGGCCCGCATGAGGTGCGACACATAAAAAGGAAATTACAGGAGGCCAAGACCAGAGAAGAATAGTAACAAAGATGAAGAGAAGAAGAAAGGAAGATAAAGATATTGCAGACCGGAAGGAAGGTATAACTCAAACCAAACCCTTAGCTATCTTACATATTATTATTTTAAAGAAATTTGCATGAGCCTAAAAATCACTACAGACTTTTTAGCGTTTGTTAATCAAACAAATTTAGACTTAATTAGAGAAATCCAAGATTAGACTCTTACAAACCCATCAGACAAAGAACTTATAGAATCTGCTTTAACATACGCAGGAGGTACCTATAAGTATGTTGACCAAATCAGAGAATGGTTAGTACGTGAAGTACTTAGAATATAATTAATTAGAAAAGGAATTCGTGATCTCTTTAGACAAAAATTAAAAACTAGAGAATTTACAGAAGAACTATCAAGACCTGAAAAGTATCAAGAATACACTAGAGTACTTGAAGATAGTATAGATGTTTTAAAATATATTAGACGAAAAAGGTTAGCCAAAACCAAAGCAATTTTAATTAGAGCAGGAGGAATTCACCCTCTTTTTAGAAACGTAGAGACAGTGGCCCCTAGAATATATCAAAGATTTTTGTAGTCTTATGGTGATAACGATTTAGATAAATTTATAGAAGACGATATCATTTACATTGTTAATCAAATATATAGAGAAACTAGACTTATAAAACCTCAATAGTGTAAAAGGTATTTAAGACTAGAATATTTTCCTTCAAAACTGCTTGCAATTTCTAGACTCCCTGAAGAAACTATAGACAATCCTCGCTATTTAGAATTCTAGTACAATAATGATGGAAGAAGCTTGAGAAGTAGCAGTAACCCTGAAACTTCTACACTTAGACTTCCAGATTAAATAGGCTTTAAAATAAGCTTAAAAGACCATATAAATCATCAAGGTAGAAATTCATATTCCAAAAACATTAGAAAGAGACAAAGGCATAAAAAGACAAAGCGGTTCCCAAAAAGTTATCCTAAAAAGACAAAAGTGGTCCCAAAATCGCGTGGCTGACATTAGCCCGCCATTTAAGCCCGTTAAATTAGCCCATTAGAGAGCCTTAGTGTGTGTATATATATATATATATATATATATATATAGAGAGAGAGAGAGAGAGAGAGAGAGAGAGAGTCTGGCTCCTGTGCGGATATAAGTATGCGGATTAGCTATCTTCTAAAAACGTCTTTGGACCGCGTATGTCTTTTATGGACTGCTTAGGGACCACTTTCCCCTTCTAAGGTTTCCGGGTATATTAATTTCTACCCCAATTATTTCTAGGGTCTTTTAAGCTTATTTAAAACTTAATTAATCTGGAAGTCTAAGTGTAGAAGTTTTCGGGCTATTGCTACATTTCTTACTTCTTCCGTCACAATCGTACTGAAATTCGGAATAATGAGTATTATCTATATAAATATTTTCCTTTGGGTATTTGGAGATTTCAAGGGGTTTTTGAGGAAAATACTCTAGTCTTAAATACCTTATGTGGTATTGAGGTTTTATCAATCTAGTTTCTTTATATATTTGATTAACAATATAAATCAGGCTGTCTTCTATAAATTCATCTAATTCGTTGTCACCATAGGATGACAAAAATCTTCGATACGTTGTGGGGGAAGTTGTCTCTACCTTTCTAAGAAGAGGACAGATTCCTCCTGCTCTAATTAAAGTAGCTCTTGTTTCAGCTAACCTTTTACGTATAATGTATTTTAATACGTCTATAGTATCTTCAAGTATTCTAGTATATTCTTGGTATTTTTTTGGTCTTAAAAGTTCTTTTGCGAACTCTTTAGTTCTTAATTCTTGTTTGAAGAGATAACGGATCCATGTTCTAATTATTTATATTCTAGGTACTTCTCGTGTTAGCCACTCAATAATTTGGTCTCTATATATATATATAGGTACCTCCTGCGTATTTTAAAGTAGTTTCTATAAGTACTTTATCTAAGGGGTCTATGAGAGTCCACTCTTGTTAAGTCTGGATTTATTTGATTAAAAAATGCTAAAAAGTTTGTAGTGATTTGTAGGCTCATCCAATTATTTTTAACTTTTAATAATAATATGTAAAATAGCTAGGGTTTGGTTCGAGTTTATACCTTCCTTCTTGTCTGCAATATCTTTACATTATTTCCTTTGTCTCTTCAGTTTTGTTACTATTCTTCTCCGGTTTGGGCCTCCTGTAAGTCTCTCTTTATGTGTCGCACCTCAATCCACTAGTTTGGCGTTGGAACCATTTCCTTCCTGTACGCCACCACGCCTAACTCCCACCTGGATAATAACTCATGGTAAATCGGCACCTGATGACGGTTCAATAGTATAACACCTATGTGCTACACCAGAGGTTCCACACAATGGTCCTCTATGAATAGACAATTAGATACATTTGGAGAATAACAACAACTTAACATAAGAGATTTCTGGAAAAGAAAATACTTTGATTGCATTTCATAAGTATATATAACTCTCCCCTCTCTCATCTCTACTAACTATGAGAGGTTTACTCACTCATGTTCATATTACTCTCTGATCTCTCTCTTAAATATTCGATCCTATACTGCAACCCAACTGTCGCTTTTATAGCACAAAGGAGAATACATAAGACTAGCTACCGGTGGCTTAAAGCTAATCGGTGAAAGCAAAAACAAAAAATTAAAGTCTATACTATTTGCTTTACATAAAGTAGATTCGTCATTTTTTAATAATTTAAGCCAATGTCTTTTTTAGAGTTTAAATAATTTTTTGTTATCTTCCCAACAATTATGTCTAGTGGCCCCGATCTTTATCTTTTAAAAAACAAAGTTGCCACTATGCTCAAACTAATCTTCTGCTTTTCAAAAGTCTAAATTATTGAGTTCTCCGTCTTTAATAACTCGTTTAATAAGGTGGGACCCTTCTATTTTTCTTTTATTTTTTGTTGTCTTTTCTGCACGGTCTTGGTCTGGTAGTGCATTATTGTTGAAGAATTCATCAATGAGGCCCACCACTATAAGGCTGGCTGGCAAAGCTATCTCTACCATTTCCTTGGATTTTTTCTTGAGCCTTCCATTGAATGGCTCATCAGCTTGGATAATGAGGTCTTCTTTATGGTATGCAGTGTACCATCTTTCTTCACTTATTAACAACTCCATGATTTCTATTATCTCCATACCTTGAGCAATCTGGAGTTTAGACTTATCAACAGTTAGGTCTTTAGTCTCGTCTTCGAATTGAATCTCAATGTCTTCAAATGAATAATTAGAAAATCTAAAGAGTCTGAATCCTTCAAATCTCATTCCTCTGTAGGAACTTGGAGTAATATGGTAGATCCTGGCAAACAGGGGAAGAAATTCTTCTACCTTCTTGATGTATACATGGACTATTTTTCCAAGAGCAATAAAGTCTTCTATTGTCTTTATCTGGACGAGTCTAATAAACCCATGGCCTGCTAAAGTTATCTGAGCCATATCTGCTTTTCCAAAAAGATATATTTTTGGAACGTCTTTGAAGAAACCCCTAATCATTAAGGCATCTCCATTAATCTCGGATAATAACATATTAAAATGTTCAATAATGCTATTAGCTTCTTTCTGACAGTCTTATGAAATTTGAAGATTATTATGACCAAACGGTATAACAATCTTAGTCTTAAAGGTCTTTTTCTGATAACAAAAATTATCAGCTGGTCTAATTTTGGAGGATTCTCCAAGATTCTGAGCTTATATTTGAGTCTGAGATCTAAGAGTAGCAGTAGTACTAAGTTGAGTAACTGTAAGTCTTTGAGTTCTCATAAATCTAGCGACAGCTACCAAATTCTTCTTAAATTCTATCCATAGTCTATTCTTTATATTCCACCATAGGGCGTCTATAAGAGTATTCTCATCATCTAAAAATTCTTGTATAAATTTTATCAAGTTTGGATATCTTTAGTCTGGTCTATATTGGGGCAAATACATCTTCCCAATGAGTTTATCTGGGAAACAATTTCATGTCTAGATTTTCTAGGAGGGACTAGAATATCATCAAAAGTTCTCAAGGATTGATCTTTCTTGAGAGTCTTGAATATGAGTCTGTCTTTGCGTTACACCAGCATTTGGTCTTACGCATCTAAGATAGTCTGCAGCGTCTTCTTTGTTTAGTTTATTTGTCCAAGGGGAACTCATTGTCTTTAAGTCTTCTGTTTGTAACATAAAACAAGAAATGATATTAGTGTTAGCAAACATAGGTTCTCTAGATATGATGCCTGGAATGGTATTTTTGTTTCCCTTTGTATGTATAACAGAGAATTCATAACCATTAAGCAGTTGTTGTCATCTGATAAGTCTATTAGTTATTGATTTTGATAAATCTAAGTCTTTGGATTTTACTGCATAAGAAGAGTCCGTATAAACAGTAAAATATTTAGGTCTAAGAAAAAGTATATATTTTTCTATTGTCGTTATTATAGCTAAAACTTATTTTTCATGGGTTGTGTATCTCGTTTCTGGATCAATAAAGGTTCCATAACTATATCTACAAAGTTTCTTCTTTTTAGTCTGATGATTAATGGCAAAGTATACTGCTCCCCATTATTTATCAGATGCATATGTTTCTACTCTAAACTGATCTTCTGCATTAGGCAACTCAAGTAAAGGGTTATTCTTGACTACATCTTTAATTTGTCTTATAACTTCAAAATCATCTTTTGTCCATATAAAAGGATTAGTTTTATCATTTCCTTTTAATTTGGAAGTTAAGCTTTGTCTTTTTGCATCAAGGTCTTTAATAAAATCTGCAGCACAATTTAGCAATCCTAAAAATGATTGTAATTATTTTCTATCTTTGAGTTGCTCTAGAAATTCAATAATCTTTTTGGTTATGTGTTCTGCTAGGGATATTTTTCCTTTATTAATATGCATTCCCACAAAATCTATTTCAGTCTGAAATAATTTCATTTTTTTAGAAATAATAATACCATGTTTCTCCAATTCTAAAATAATCTTCTTAAGATGGTCTACATGTTATGTCTGAGTCTTGCTGGCTACAAGAATATCATCTATGTAAACAAGATAAAGTTATGAATAAGGTCTAAATATATTATCCATTCTTTTTTGGAATACTTGATGAGCATTCAAGTATCCAAATGGCATAACTAACTATTCATATTTTCCTTGGGGGAGACTAAAGGTTGTCCAAGTTATATTATCTGGATGCATCTTTATTTGCCATAAGCCTAATTTACAATCAAACTTGTTGAATATAATTCTATCTTCAATTATATTAATTAGGTTATTCTTGTATGGTATCTTATAAGAATCAAACTCACAATTCTTAGTAAGGTGTCTATAGGCTATGACCATTCGTCTTTTTTCTCTGTTTCGTTCAGACTCATTTTGAACATAGAAGGCAAGACTATTGTGTCTACTTTTGATTTCTTTAACAATTACTAGCTTAAGCATTTCATCTATGTGTTTTTTTAATTCTTCTCCGTCTTCTTGTGAATATCCTTTCTTATAGGTTCTACCATTAATAGTGGCATCTGGGTAAATAAGGATGATTTCCTAATAACTTTGATCTTTATCCCACTTAGCAATGGGATTTTCTCCTAAAGTAGGCTTTGCTAATTGCCTAATTCTTTCTTTTTCTACTTCTATAATCATCTTCTTTTGTTTGGATATAGCTTGGACCTTTAATAAGGTTTATTGGGCTTGATCTAAAATTTCTTGTTGTATAAGTGCTATTTTCTTATAACACTTTGGTCTGGACACTTACATTCTTTTTGTAAGGGTTTAGTTTTTTCTAGTGATTCTTACTAGTTTATATGTCTAGGTCCACCATGTTCAGCTGAAGAACTCTGATGGTTTGTTAGCTTAAAATTAGGTTTGACCCGCACAAGGTCAAAAGCAGTCTTGTGATCTATTAGAGGGGAAATAATATTAAACTCCTCTTTGTTACTAAGTAATATCTTATCATTATACTGAGTATAAGGATGATATTTACTAATAAAGTCTTGTCCTAAAATAATATTTCTCGTGAAACTAGGACGAGGATCCATTATCCAAAATCGATGACTAACAATTTTGTTAGTCTGATTTCCTAATTTAAAATAAATAGGAATAGCCTGAAAATATAAGGTAAATGGTTATCCATTGGCTCCCTTACCATGAATTTCTTGATTACTGTCTAGAAAATAATCTTCAGGCAAGGCATTAGCCTTACAAAAATCTCTGTGAGCATCCTGTATCTATAAAAGCTAAAAGTCTTTAAGGATAGTCTTTATGTTGTATGAATAATTCTACAAAACAAGCATGTGGTTTAGTAGAAATTCCTAAATTATTCCTTTTTAAAATAGATATTTCTTTCTGGGGTTTATATCTATAAAATCTAATGATGTTAAGTCTTTTGTACTACTATCAGAGCAATTTTCTTCTAAATCATAGGAAATTCTCTTTCCTTTTATGTCTTCATTTTCTTGTAATCTCTTTTCTAAATTTCTATCAATGTATTGATAATATGTTTTAATATTTTGGTATATATTTGAGCATCATATTGGGTAGTATATATTGCTCTAAATCTAGTTCTCTAATAGTTTTCATGGTAGTGTAATTGACAAATAACACAAACCATAAACAATTCTGTTTGTATAGTCTCAAAGCATTCTACACATCTAAATTCTTTCTTACTACATTTCATTTCAAATGTGCAATAATATTTTTCATCAAAGTAACATCTAGGTATATATGTTAGTAACTCAGGATTACTAACTGTCCATCTTTTCTTTAAAAAGGGGCTTAATATACATTTATACCAAGCTTATTCAAAGTCTATATATTCACCATCTTGTTCATCTTGATTAATTTGCATCATATATAAATCTAGTATATCTTGAAAGTCTTCATATTCATCAGTATCACTATTATAATCTACTGAATCACTGTCTGTGTATACACTATAGATACTGGTATTATCATCATTTTCTATTTCTGATATTTCTATAGCATATAGAATGTCTAATTCTTCTTGATCTACAAAGTCTAATATTGTCCTAATAATCTTAATACTTCCTTTATCTTTTTTGTTAGGACAACCTTTAGCAAAGTGTCCTTCTTTGTCACAAGTCCAACATTCTTTGATGGCAGTCTTAGATTGAGCTACTTATTTTTCTTTCCTATAATTAGGAACCTTCTTATGCTTACTGGTGTTCTTCTTAAAATATCTTTTTTGGTTAAATCTATTTTTCTTAGCTCTAGAGTTCCTTTCTCTAAAGGTAGTAGATGGTCTGAATCTATATTTCTTTAGAAAACCTAAAGGCCTAGCCTTAAACTTCTTTTGTTTCCATTCTAGTTTCTTTTTGAATTTCTTAGATTCACTACCACATCCCCATTATATTGGAGCAATGTCTCTTTCATCTTTGATTGGAGGAATCTGTTTGAAAGTTTCTCTAATTAACTTTCCTTGAGTTATATCTTGTCTTTTGGATATGATATAGTCTTTGGCAAAATTGATTCTTTCACCAAGGGAGTTATTATTAACTCTAGCTACTCCTGACCAATTCCTGTATTCATTAATTAGGATTTGTCCTATGGATGGTATTTTTCTAAAATATTCATCTTTTAAGGTCTCACCAAATTATTTAATTTGGTAATATAATTATTCATAATTATTGCTATATTCATTAATCTTATCTAATTTGCAAATACTAAGAAGAGCTAACTTAGTTTTTGTTAAGTCTTGTTCACTGATTTGAGCTAAATGTCCAACTCCAATGAATTCTGAAGTAAACAATTGAATATATTCTTCAATTGATCTTTCTTCTAGGTTTTCTTTCATCTTTTCAACCTTGGCTAGGGAGTCTGTATATGTGGCTTTTCTTAGACTGTCTAAGTAATCTTTTGAAATACCTCTAATGGATTGCTCAGCATATTGTTTACATGAACTTGCATCCCATTTCTCATTAGATGCAAAACACATGTTCATTTGATTACGCCGTTCATCTAAGGATTTCTTCATATCTTGGACATCTTCTAGATTAAGGTATATCCCAACTGGATTTATGGCTTGACTTTCCATAGTCTTAACAGGAGTAAAACTCTTTTCACTAGTTGAAAAGTCTTTTATATAATCAGGTTTGGTATTTACCAAAGTGTTTGAGTAAATAGGGATATTTATTCCTATTGGTTTACTAAAGAGTCTAGGAGCATCATTTAACCTACTACAGGTTCCGATTTCTTGTTTATTAAGACCTACATGTGTATCTAGCATTAATCTTTCTTCTCCTTATTCTATTAGTCTTAGGTTTCTAAGAAGTTCTTTTGTATTCTTAGATTCTTTTAGCTTTAATATATGGTCTTAGGATATCATATTAAATCTATCTTTATCTTGGAACCTAACAGAATGACTTGTGTTAAGATGTTCTTTAAATGTCTGCATGTCCAATTCTAAGGGTTCATGTCCAAAGTTTTGGATTCTAGCTTTTTCCCTAACTAAGTCTTTTTGTTTAAATGATCTTCTAGGTCTAATTATTAGAGCTTGTCTTAATAAGCTAGAACTAGCTTTGCTGCTACATTCTCCTTCTGAAGGATCATTGATTATGGCTTCTCCCATATTTCTAAATCTGATTTCTTCAGTCTAGATATTCTTACTGCTAATCTTAGGGGGACCAAACTGGATGGTAACATTTCCAGTGATATCGTCTTGATTAATAAACAAAGGTTTATTCTGTATAGTCTTAGTTTCTTGAAATTCTGGCAACTGCCAAAGAGTTTTAGTTTTTTCTTTCCTAGGTCTAGTATTCCTAATACTGTAAGTATGATTGTAGTCTGAATTATTGGTTCTAACTAATATTTCTTCGTTAAGTCTACCACTAGAAATTCCCGATTGCATTCCTTCATAGGAGAATTGGGAAAATTTCACATAGCTTTGAAATTCCATATTTATATTAGCATTTGGGATAGTATAATCTTCATAGCCACTAGCATATAATATTAACTTGAAATGTTTGGTTGTGTCTACAACTACTATAAATGCCGAAATGACATTAAAGTATCCTATATTGTCTGACATTTTAATTTGGGCTATATAAGGATTTTCTCAAAATATTTCTATCTTTTATGTATTAAACAACATAATATGTTGATATTATTTTGAGGTCTATGTAATTCTTGGATTATTACTTGAAAGAGTCCAAAGTTAGGAACTAGAACTTCCTATCAGTTCCTCTTGATATTAGCCATTCTGAGTCAAAAACTTGAAGCTCAGTATATGATTTGTCTAACACATGATTTCTACAATGATAAGTTATGTTGTAATTAGGAGTATTAGGAGTGGATCTTTCTTTGAATAAGTCTACGTATCTAACTGCTGGAAGTTGTCCATTGTGTATGGAGTGTTCTACAATTTTCCAGTCAACTTTACCTCATTCTTTCCATTGGAGAGGATTGGTGAAATTTCATTCCTTCCACCAAGTTCTAACATTGAAGGATGAATCTTTAAGTCTTTGGAGCATAAAATTACTATGTCCAATATTTGGGATAGGGGTATCTATCTTACTAGTCTTATCAAATCCATCATTTATGATTCTTCTAGTTATAGTCTTTCCTTCCTTAGTTTCTGTATAAGGAGATTCTCTAAATTTACAGGTGGTTACCTGTTTTTGTTCTCGAGTTTTTTCTCAATTCTTTCTAAAGAGTGTGAGTAATCCTTTTGTCTCTTTATCTAACCAAGGATTTCTTCTTTAAAGGTCTTATTCTCTTTTCTTGCATTATTGTTAATATCTTCATTGTGTTTAGCAAGAGTATTAACAAGAGAATTAGCAATTTTTATAATGTAGTCTTTTACTTCATCTTGTTGTTGCACAGATTCTTGTGTCATTCTAGCTTCTATGGTTTCTACAATTTTTTTTATTTTATCTAATCGTGTTAGAATAAATGGAGAGTTTAATTCTTTTTGGAAAGGTTTATTATATATAACCTTAATTCCCTGAATGATTTCTTCATATTTTTTTTTGGCTTGAGACACGTTTAGTCTAAGTTCATTAACAATATTATCCATTTTGGATAGGTTATGGCTTTCCATATTGTTAAGATAATTTGATAAATTTTGTTAGAATTTAACAAAGTTTATATAAAAGGTGGTTAATCCTTCTGCCTTAGCCTTTAAATCTAATTGTAAGTCTTTACCAAAGCTACTATTATAGTCTTGTGTGGTTGCATTGATGTTGAAATTAAATTTAATCTTTTTAGTATAAGTTTGGTTGCTTTAGCAGCATTAGCAATCTCATATTCATTTATATGATAATAAAATCTTTCATCATTTATCTTTTCTAGAATTCTTTGATACAAATATGCTAAAGTCTGATGGAGAGGTTTTCATGTACCTCATTCCAATCTGATCTAACTATTTCCATTAGGAAGATAATTATCTGATCTTGGGATAAGCTTAGCTTGTTCTTTAATGAATTTGACTAACTCACTTTCTTGGTTTCTTGTTAGAATCTTAAGGTCTGAAATTTATTTATTAAGGACTTCTATGTGATTAGTCTTAATATTTATATCTTGTAATACTTGTACAAGGTCTATTGGGATTTGACTATCTATTTCTTGTATTCGCTTTGAGATATTTTTTTTTATCTCAGTGTCTAGGGTTTGGGCGTCTTTAAATAATTGTATTAAAATAAGGAGGATATTATTATTTTGATCTAGTATGCTAGTAATAGCATTGGAAGTGACTTGTATACTGTTTGCGTTAGACAAAATATGTTCAACGTGTGAACAACCGTCTATGTGAGAGGTTAAGCAACCTTTTAAGTCTAAATCAATTACGGGTATGGGTTGATAATCTGGATGGAGTCCGAAAATAACTTTGTAAATGTGTGGGATTATCCCAAGGGCATTAAATTTTTTTAGGTCTGAAAGGAGCGTTTTGGCTCTGATACCACAATTGGGATTGGGTCGGAATTCGATGATTTCTCTTAAAGCTCTAATACCAAATTAGGTTTATTCTTTTCTTCTTATCTTTTTAGGGTCTAAAATATAAATCTGACATAGTTATAGTCTTGAAAAGGAATTTTACTATAAGATAAGAGGGGACCTCTAAGGAAAATAACAGAATTGTATTTGAGACCACGAGGGGACCACTTTTGGAAAAAGGACAAAGTCTGCACCAAGTTCGCACGGTTTCGTCTACACCTCCCTATATATATGTATGTATGTATATATATGTATGTATGTATATATCTATGTGTAGTTCTTGAATATATGTGTTGTAAGCGAGTTATATATACATGTACTGTCTTCTTATTCTTTAAAATCATGTTTTGCAAAAACTAGGCTCGAAAAATCAAATCATTATTCATTAGTTACTGAATATTTGAATATATATAATTGTTTAGGCTTTATAATAAACTAGTTGTATATACATGTATGGCTTTGATATTGTTGAAAATAATTTGTGCAATAACTAGGTTTGAACATTCAAATCATTCTTCATTAGAATGTAAACATTTGACTTTATATATTTGTTTGGGATTCATTATATTATGTTCGTTTGTTGCAAACAAGTTGTATATACATGTGTGGCTTTGATATTATTCGAAATAATTTGTTCAAAAACTAGGTTTGAATATTCAAACCATTGTTCATTCGAATGTGAATATTTGACTTTATATATTTGTTTAGGCTTCATTATAATATGTTTGTTTGTTGCAAACTAGTTTTATATACATGTATGACTTTAAAATTATTAAAAACAATTTGTGCAAAACCTAGCTTTGAACATTCAAACCATTCTTCATTCGAATGTGAGTATTTTCTTTGATATTTGTTTGAGATTCATTATAATATGTTTGTTTGTTGTAAATGTAATCAAATTTATTAATACATATAACTTATGGGTTTACTTAAAAATGTGAAGTATTTTGGAATTCTGGATGAAAATGGCAAAGAACACAATGAACGTTCTTCGATAATTTTTACTGTTCTTCAAATGTACATTGGTTATGAAAGTTGGATTCGATTAGGTTATAAAGTATAATTAAAACCAATTGTATTTGTATACGCGGATTAGATTTTCAACATGATAGTGTCATGGACCTCATGAAACATTTCTTAATTAACCCATATTTTTTAGGACTTAAACCCCTTTTATTATCAATGTCATTAATAAAGTCATTAGTTGCTCTTGTGTCTGAGTTAACTAGGTCGTTAATTAGGTTGCACTTGTTGGGTTGCAATTGTGTCTGATTCAACCACCCCATTTTCTTACACATGGTAGGAAATGAATCCTATAAGTATCATATGTACAAATAATGGATGGGTAAGAGAAACAGACTCGAGGATGTTTACAATAGAGGTGCTAACGAGTTTATAAAATTTGCAAAAAGGTATCTCAATGATGAAGGAAAATAATTAAATTACATTTTTTAAATAGGGTATGAAAGATGATTATCAGGTGTGAGTTTTTCACCAAAAAATGCATTTCCCCTTTGCCCCCAATAACCTTACATACAACCGTCAATTAGCATAGTGGTGAAAGGACTGTAGGATACCGTAGAGCATAACATGTTAGATGGTCTAATAGTCAATTCTTACGGAGTTTATGTGGTGTAAGACAATGAGAATTCTGATAAGGAAGAAAATGAATCTTGCGATGGAGTTTCTTGTGCTCGTGACGGTGTTGGGAAAAACCTTGGAAATGACTACCAAAGTTTTAAAGTCAAATAAACCTAACCATCACACTCTAACTGAGGCAAACATTAGATAACTTTTTATGCCATGGTTGGTTTGCATAGTTTGAAGAGCCATTTTGGTTTGTTTGCTAATTGCATGCCTTGAATTCTGAATTGGGTGAAGGGTTTGCTCCCCAAATTAAAATATGCTTCCAAATAACTATTTGAGTATGAAGAACAATTTGAAAGGTTTTGGAATGAAGTATAAATCAGTTCATGCTTGCAAGTATGATTTTATACTATATCGAAAGGAGTACAAAAATATGATCATTGTCAGAGCATTGTTCGAATGGTAAAAGATGCGTAATTTCCAAAGTGCCTTAAAAAGTATTGAAACATTTCCCCGTTGGTCCCAAGTTGAAGAGATCTTTCATAATACCATGGATAACGAAGGAAATTATTTGGAATGCTAGAGCATAAGTGGTGGATAATCTCACACGTTATCCTATTGACTCAACCGTTTTAAAAGGCATAAATTTTAGTTACCCATGTTTCTCCAATGAACATCATATTATTAATTTGGCAATATCATCATATGGGTTCAATCCATTAGGCGATCTAAGTACAAATCAAAGTGAATGGTCAGTGATCTTAACGCCCCTAAAACTAAATCCTTCGTTACACATGGACTATAATTTTCGATGTCAACTTTGTTGATACTTGGGCCAAAGGAACCAAGTGACGACAGTGATGTATACTTGACAGCGTTTATAGAATAATTGAATGAGTTGTCGGTAGCGGGCGTGAAAAGATTTGACTCTAGAAAGCATGAAGAATTCACGTTAAAAGCTATATTGATCTGGGCAATTCATGATTTCTTAGCTTATGGGACTTTATCGGGCTATAATGTTCATGGTTACTTTGGGTGTCCCATTTATGGAGAGGAAACTAGATCCTAACATCTCTAGGATAGTGGAAAAATTATATATCACACTCATAGGAGACTCTTGCCTACCGATCACAGGTTTAAATTTGATTAAAGTTTTAAATTTTTGTCAAATAGGGTCGAATATAGGCTACCTCCAAGAAAGATTTTAGGTTCAGAAACTGAAAGAAGCGCTTCCAAATATGGAGCTAATGTCCCAAAGACGAATCCTAAATTCAAGAATGTCAAGCATAAAAAGGCCCCTACTGAGAATGAAGCCGAGAAAGGGAAGACATGGTCTAGGATGTCAATATTATTTTATTTTTTGCAATGGAAGGGTAACCCCGTACGCCATGCATTAGATATCATGCATATTGAGAAGAACATTATCAAACATCTTGTGAGCACATTCCTAAGTTTAAGTAATTATAAGTATGGAAAAAAAGCACGACATGATCTTAAAGTGTTGAAAATTAAGCCACAATTATGGTTGGCAGAAGATAGTGACGGGAAGAATATAATCTCCCTAAGGCATATAATTTGACGAGCAAAGAAAGAAATATTCTTTTAGACACAGTGCATAATTTCAAAGTTCCCTTTGATTTTTCATTAAATTTTTCACAGGATTATGAGTTATGCCACACTTGATCTACAAAAGTGAAAGTGTAATAATTGGCATGTGATCATTCAATTGGTTCCTTTTTTATTTAAGTATTTTTTCTATAAGCATAAGGATTTGTGGAGGACTGTGCATATTAGCCTTTACTTTACACTTTTGTGCACAAAATTAGTCAACCGAATCACATCGTGGTTGAAAAAGGAACTATAGCTGAATTAACTTATGTGTTGGGGAAGTAGCTCCCCTTGACATTATTCGACATAAGTATTCACTTGTTGGTGCACTTCTGCAATGTGGCACTTCTTTGCATCCCAGTAAGATATCAATGAATGTATCCATTTTACAGGAATACTTGTTAATATAAGTTGATTATATTTTAATATACTATGATTAATTTAATATATGGGTTGCTGAGTTTTAATAACATTAATATAAATGTTGATGAAAGTTTCAAAGAGTATGTTAAGAATATGAGGTACATTGAAGGATCCATCATAGAGGAATACATTACTGTAGCATCCGTGTTCGCTAGGGAATATATGCTCTGCCCTAACATTGTAGATAATGGAGATGAGTTCTCCGATGAGGGTTGCCAAGTCATGGGTAAACGAAATAAACTCACAAGTTTATCATATTAACAAATGTCTCGTTATATGTTTGAAAACCATAAAGATGTCTATGAATAAGAGAGTAAGTTCGTTGTACTTTAACTTCATGTTGTTATTTAATACACTTGATCATCTTATTGATAAATTTTTTGATTCAATGTAAAAAATATAATGCGCTTGGACATTACAAAAAATGAATGATGGTTTCACATTCCGACAGTGAATTTAGACTTTTGGTGTCACAGGAGGTAATTATTACGTCAAACATTGCTTATTAAATGATAAATAATTTCAATATTAAAAATTATTTAATTAACTTATGTAATCCATAATTTCAATTGTTGAAGATGGGTGATGCCACGCTAAGGCTTGCTCGTCTCGCTAGTGGGCCTGATTTCATGGCACACGAGTCTAAAAAGTATTAGATGAGTGGTTATATATTCTTGTTGAGGTTGTACGAGAAAA
Organism: Sambucus nigra; assembly: GCA_949130495.1. NCBI lineage: Eukaryota > Viridiplantae > Streptophyta > Magnoliopsida > Dipsacales > Adoxaceae > Sambucus > Sambucus nigra. The sequence goes on along the minus strand of OX422219.1, from coordinate 127,873,274 downwards.
ATAATTTGTTAAAAAACAACGACAATTCATATAAGGCTCTTATGTATTTTAGAGCAAGTGCCAAAGAAAAAATGACTTACTATGGTGTAATTCAAAATATTTTTGATTTAGATATATATATTTTAAATAGGTTGTGTTTTACTATGATTGGTTAAGATTTGAAGATAAAAATTCATGTGAAGTCAATTAGGCTACTAATTTAATAATGGTAGACTTGTCCAAGATGAAGATCAAGGAGCATATGAATGATGAACCGTTGGTTTGTGCGTTTCAAAAACTCAAGAAATTGTTTAACTCAGAGTATATCATCAACAAACCATGGTCAGTCATCTTATAAGAGCCAAAGCATCCCATAAATAGCGTAGATGACTTGACATCTCATATCGACTATCAATCCGTTTAGGACGACACCCGAACTTGAAGGAATTTCTATATACTTTACATGAGTATATTTATGTGTGTTGTAAAATGTAATCTGGATCCAGCTTGATAATTTTAGTTGGAGTGGATGATGACGATTCCGATAAATAATATGTCGTATATAGTTTATTAAATGTTATGTGGATCTCAAATTCCAATTTATTGTTTACTAAGTTTACTATGGGTTATTATATTAAAATTTTAAAAATCGAAGGCTTAATCTTAAAAATAGGGCGTTAGGGGTGAAAACATAATTTAACAACAAAACTACCTAAAATGAGGCACGATCACATCATACGACACTAAACTAACTTGTAGAAACAAAAAGTGCAGTCTTGTACTTCACTGGGTGAGAATTTGGTAGAAAATTCAGAATTTCAAGGCTTAAGATTGAAAATAGGGCGTTAGGGGTGAAAACATAAATTCATAATAAAATTACCTGAAAAGAGGCACACTCACATCACATGACACTATACTTAATTGTATACACAACCAGTGCACTCGTGTACTTCACAGGGTGAGAATCTGGTAGAAAATTCAAAAATATGAGGCTTAAGTTTAAAAATAGGACATTAAGGGCTAAAAATATAATTTAAGGACAAAACTTCTCAAAAAGAGGTACAATCACGTCATATGGTACTAACCTAACTTGTATAAATAATCGATGCATTCGTTTGACTCATGAAATGAGAATTCACTAGAAATGTCGAAAAACTAAGACTTAAGCTTAAAAATAGGGCGTTGGGGTGAAAATATAATTTAACACAAAAACCTTTCGAAAAAAGGCATGGTCACATCATGAGGTACTAAACTAACTTCTAGATATAATCAGTAAAGTCATGTGACTCAGGGGTGAAAATTTAGTAAAATGTCATAAATTCAAGGCTTAAGATTGAAAACATGATGTAAGGGGGTGAAAACATGCTTTAACAACAAGACTACCACAAAAGAGGCACGATCGCATCATACGCCACTAAAATAACTTATAAAAACAACCGGTATAGTCATGTACTTAACAGTTGATAATTCGGTAGAAATTTCAAAAACCAAGGCTTAATCTTGATAGGTTGGAAACGTAATTTAACAACAAACTGACCAAAATGAGGCATGATAATGTCACACGATACTAAACTAATCGATAGAAACAACTAGTGCAGTTGTGTACTTTAGAGGGTGAGAATTTGATCAAAAATTCAGAAATTTGGGACTTAAGCTTGAAAATAGGGCGTTAGCGGTTGAAAACGTAATTTATTACTAAAACTACCCATAAGAGATGCGATCACGTCACACGACACTAAACTAAATTTTAGGAACAATTAAATAGGTCCTTAGGGGGTGAAAATATAATATAACAACAAAACTGTTAGAAAAGAGGGATGATCATGTCACACGATACTAAATTAACTTGTAAAAACAACAGTCGTAGTCGTGCACTTGACATGGTGAGAATTTGGTAGAAAATTCATAAATCTGAGGCTTAAGCTTGAGTAATTAAATTCAGTAATTTCAGAAATTTTGTAAAATTCAGAAATAGTTATGTGTTATTTAAATTCTTATATCCCGACTGGGTATTTTCATTTGATTTATGTTATATATTATGCTACTAAAGCCAATTGTTTTCCAAATTTTGTCTATACCAGGCCATCGTACCCCGGGACAAAGTGGGGGGAGGGGGATGAGGGATCGCCGAACATAAATCCCATTAAGTTTGACAATCATGGGAGCATCATTGAAAATAAGATGACTCTAATGATGAGGTCCGTAGAATTGATGAAATTTATAACTCTTCCCGGGTACGATAATTGGTGGAACGTGCCCAACGATCTGAATATGGCCATTTGGGGGGTCCTAGAGGTATTAAAATCTCAATATTTATATTAAATATTTTACTTTCATATGAGATTTTATTATATGTTTGTTTAATGTTAATTCATTAACTTTATTATATTATATGCTTGTTGGATGGAAACAATTCAACATGTCCCCAAAATCATGGAACAATGTATTGGTTATTGTGCACGAGCAATGGAAGACATGGAAGAAGAACATGTGCGCCTGCTATTTCGGGATGGACCGAGTGTCTGTGCTGCGACGTAGGGACACCGTCCTCAAGAAGGATCCAATAACATTAGCCAACTGACATAAGTTCATGTATTTTAAGGAATTTGATAGATAATTCTCCACTCATAGCTCAACAATGACTAATCGGTCAAAGAAGGTGGATGTGCACTACTACGAGCAAACATCTTACTGGAAGATGGAGCATAGGATAGTAAGTAAATTAATTTAATTTGGTCACATTTTTAAATGGTCAAATTAGCATTTTATAATTAATCTAATCGACGTAGGAGTTTGGGAGTGACCCGGGGACAAATCCACATAAGATTGAGTCATATGTAAAGGTTCAATTGAAAAAGGGGAGAGGATGCTAATCCACAAGTTGTCGAGACTTTAGTAAGTAATAAATTAAATCAGATTTTAAATTTTAGTAATAATTAGTATTATTTTTCAAAGTTAATAACATATTTTTACACTACTTTAGGATAGGCTAAAGGCGGTGCACAACAACCAAAAAGACAATGGAAAAGCATTTCTGAGTACGGATGCACTGACCAAGTGTTGGGCCAAGATAGAAAATGTCGTACTTGGGGTGTCAGCTCTCGAATAGGAAAGTTGAAGTTGTTGGGCCTTGCTTGCGATAATAGTGGGTTGTCCTCCAAAGTCAACACGTATAAAGCGAATAAGAACTCGAATTTGGAAAATCTCCAAGAAATCATAAATCACATGTTCAAATCGGTCAATTGGACAGCCATAGATATGGGGAAGGGGAAAGATAAAGGAAAGGAGAATGAGAAGGTTAGTGAGGGAACTAATAATCCATCCCCTTCACCGATGTCGATCGTTTCATCATCCCCTTATGGTATATACTCTACCCTCAACCCCACTATCCCGACTTCATTTAAGCTAGGCTAGAAGAGAGTCTATATCCATGACAGGCGTGATGGTTTGCAGATTTTCAAGGGAGTTAAGGATCCGAATGCCACTACAGCTATCATGATGCACAACCATCCATTGTAGCCTTATGAGTCCAAGGTCCGAGTGGATGAGGTGTTGTCTGGGAAAGAGGACGAGGTCTTGTGGTTGGATGAGCAAGGCGGTGTTCATGTATAGACAATGTGGTGGGGTTGTTTATCATTTAGTCAACTTTTCTCCTTGATCGTTATTGAGATTATATATTTTTATACTTATGATTAAACTTAGTTTGAATTAATTATACTTGTGTATTTGTTTTTTATGTAATTAACTTGAATATTATGTAATTTTGTTTAATTTGTGTAAATGCATATTTGGTTTGATTACTTTTAATTGCATATTATATTGTGGTTAGTTGTTGCTGGTTTGCTTGAATAAAAAAAAGTTATTCTTGGATATTTGAATAAGTTTTTTTGTTGGGCAGTAGCTATTGCCCAATAATTTTTTTCTGGCTTACAGTTTTATCACGGCATTGACCATAATAAGACCGTGACAATACAATCATTGTTATGTTCTCTGATCTTAACAAGACTGCGACAAAATAGTTATTTTCATAGTCCTTGACCGTAATAGGACTACGAAAAATCAAAATTTATCACGGTCCTTGATCACGACAATATATGGTTACCCCCTAAGTTTGAGAAATTTTTTATATTAAAAGGATCATGATAAAAATAAGTTAGCACGATCCTTGACCATGACAATTATCTTTTTGTCACAGTCAAGGACCATGACAATTCGACTGAAATAGTGTAGTGGTTGAGAAGTAAAAATCTAAGAAACCCTAGTTGGATCATATTACAACCAAAGTTGGTATAATAAGATCAAACAGATTATACATCGATTAAAGTTGTTCACTATGTTAGAGTTATTCCAATAATGTTTGCACATGAGTAAATAATTGTATTCAATCCCCATATACGTGAAGCGGAGGACATTAAAATATCTCAATTGCAGGATTATTATTGTTCGATCAAAACTCGTGACCTGCTTCACGCACCACGATGAACACCAATAACAAACCTCGCTCTGATACCAATTTGATATAAATCTACAAATGTGGAAGTGTTATTGTTATACTACATAACTATTAACTACACAACAACAACAACAACAAATAAACTAAACTATGAAATGGGTTTATTTCTTTCTCGCTCTCTCTATTCTTAATTCTCAATATTTAAGTTTTTTTTTACAAATGAGGGCCAAAGGCCTATTTATAGGACGAGTTAGCTTGCTAGCCAAGCTAATACTCAAAAAGATAAAAAAATGACAACTAATACCTAAAAATGACTCATTAGCCCCAAACATGCTTGAAGACTAATTAAACACTAAAAATAAAAGAAAATAACAATAACTAAAAATGGAAAATAAAAAATAGTCTTCTTCCGAAAGCACAACCACGCACCACGTGTTGCTATAAATCCGATACACATCAACATGTATCCAAACTCGTGGAACACCACATGTCATGCATTCATGTACGCGTATTCACGATTGGTGATAAAGATATTAGGGCATGCAAATGGATCTAATAACATTTTTAAGTGAGCCAAATCCCAATGGAAGTTCATTTCTTTCTCTGTTAATAAAAGGCAAAACAATGTTAAAGATACACCCACATGAGGTTACACCTACCATCTCAAAGAATGATATCTTTTATCGGTTTAACTTGTAAGTGAAATCGATAATGACAGCTGAGGGAAAACACTTTTCTATTAAAATATATTTAGGATGAGCCCAAAATATGTTTTCAACCTCACTCATGGACTCATTCATAAGATATCAAAATACAATGTTTGTCGCTAAGCAATTTAATTAATTGTTGCATCGCCGTTCTCCCCCCCACGTTCTCCAATCCTTAGCTTTAACTTAGCATTATTTATTGTCTTCATCGTTAACACGTTACTTTCATGCCGATGTTTTATCATTTTTAGAATGGCGAATGGCTTCACACCATTCAATGACATCTCTTTAATAATTTTTCTTTCGACTGGAGTAAGACACCCGGTGTATGGATGCCCAACTAATGTTTTGTGCAAATGGTGGTTTCGAACTCCATTTACAACTTGTAACATCCAAGGACCATCATTAAGTGGATCTCCCTTTAATAGAAAAGGGTAATTGCACTTTCTAGTGGCCCTATCTCTCCTCCGCTTCTTTCTATATGGAATTTCTGATTCGTTCTCACTATTCTTCCTACAATGGTCCCTAAGCTCCCCTACTCTATCATAAACTAAATGTACACATCTCTTCTGCATCTCCAAAGGTGCGTCAAACTTGGTTGTTACGATAATTGTTTTAATTGATTGTGCAGTCCACCAACTCATGATGTGTGGCAAATATCTAAGAATATATGCATCAATTAGTTAGGACATCGACTCGTTTAACCCACAACAATAACAAATAGTATTAAAATACTTGATCGGTAAAAAAATTTGCCCTAACATCGACTCTTTAAGCACCATCATCAACGTTGTTCTCCCCTCACCGTCGAATAACTAATTATCAAATGAAACGGAGTTGAAATCCATGAAAGTATCTTATATAAGTAAAATCATATGTGATTTATTAGATATATTATTATCAAAATGAATAACTTGAAATCAAGATATAACAAGTTGTGTTTAAAAAAAACAGTGATTCGGCGTCTTCTTACCAAATAAAACGATGAAACTTAGGGTAACAATGACGAAATTGGAGCATTAACTCGACATAATCACCGCGAATGGTGTTTAAGCGTGTCAAAAGTTTTTATCTCCCACTCAATATAATCATATCGAACTACAAGTCTTAACTCAATATGATTATGAAGAATGAACTTTTTAAAAAAATAAACATTCTTTTGTCAGTTTAGCCGTGAAAATGACCATCTTCTTTGAGGACTCAATATCGAAGCACCGTAAAACTCCATTTTGGGGGGTTAAGCTTTTCATGGTGTCTAACAACAAAAAAATCGTATACGTGAGTATAAAATTACCTCAAACTGATTATGTTCGCTATTTTCATTAGTGTTAGGGTGGCAACAAGTATTGTTAGTCTTGAAAGGTGTGTTGTAACTTCAATATAACTGTTATGGTAACAATTATGGACCAAAATGGTTGAAAAACTGGTTTCAATCTAGTTCGAGCATGGTTGATTATTATCCATAATTCTAATGTGAAGATTCAAGATGGTTTGATGGTGAAGTTTGTGTAGGTTTAAAAGAGAAAATGGTTTTAGAGAGAAAAGGCTTTGAGGGGGAAAGGTTTAAGAGGGAATATAGTGGTGTGATCCACTTTGAGTGTGCAAAAATTATTTATACCGTGTGGTGACCCTTAGCACCCTCAAAATTAAAAAAACTTGTGTGGTATTATGGAGTAATTACTGAGGTGCCCTTAGCGTACACCTTAATAAAGCCCCGTTTCGGTTTTCATATCTTTGAAATGATTTGTTCACTTATTGAGTTTAAATAATATTTGGTTTGTTGAAGATTTAAGACACTAAGGTTACGGTTCTTATTAATTTGGGGAAAAATATAAATAGGGGGGAGAAGGAAAGGGCATTTTGTTCGATTTCCAAGGGGTGAGTCAAAATACACATTAATGACAATTTTCTAACGGAGACTAATGTTTGGTACTGACCTAAATGACGTCAAATGAAAGTAAGAAAAGATGACTCTCATCTAACTCTCTCAATTCAATATATCTTAAAATAGAAGAACGCCTCAAATGAGGTTACAAATGAGTATTTATAGGAAGGAGGTTGCTTGGGATCTAAGCTATCAATCAAATTATAATTACATCCCTAGATGTCAATAACCTTCCTTCCTCTAAACACTAAACAAAAGAAAAATACAATGCAATAGTAAAAATAAAGGAAAGACTAAAAAGACTAAAAAATGACAATAAGGCCCTTGTTTACATCACTCTCCCCTCCTTGAGAGAGTTTGTTCTCGAAATCAAAGGGGAAGGCTTTCAGTGTCACCATCAAGGATAGTAATGATAGCATGCTAGGGAGGAACCTCCATCGTCTCCTCAAGATACTCAGATCTCCCATTGCTAAGAGAACGAGATGCCGTGAAGGGAGAAGTTCGATGCTCTATGTCCAATCACTCCACAATTGCAACATTTGAATGTTACCGGGTGAGTGGGTGCAGGAGGTGGAACCGTGGGTGTCGGAACAGCTGAGGTAGGCAGAACAACAGGAGCAGTAGAAGTAGGGGTGTAAAATCGACGAATGCAGAGCGGATACTATAATATCCGTATCCATTAACTCCATATACTATCCGTATTTGTATCCGTATCCGTATCCATTCGGATAATATTCTTATCCGTTTTTATTATTTAAGATACATTAAGACGTACATAGCTTATTCAACACTAATTTAATCGCTGAATCAAATATATTATTACTCTTTTAGATTTCATTTTATCGTTATATAATTACAATCCTAGTAAGTTTTATACCATATATAATATACTAGTTGTATTTTCTTCAAAAGTTTAGGAGAGCAGTCTGACCCCCCCCCCCCCCCCAGGCTTACGCTGCGTCCACTTCTAATATGCAACCTTTTTTTGTTGAGTTGTGTCTAACAGGAAAAAAATTACTATAATCACTATTGAATTCACATGCTTCCATCTCATAAATACTTTTAAATAAGACTACGAATACTTTGGGAATTAATAATATGGTAAGGGATTTCAAAGTATACCAAAAAAAATAGAAAAATTGATATAGCAGTTGCAGGAATAAACATGATTCATTATAGATCATTATTCAGTTCTTTTCCAACATACTTCTTCCTTTTCATTTCATCAATCAATATAATTGAAAAGGAAAGTTTCGTATGAACATAATTTTACTAAAACTATTAGACCTATTATAATTGGCCCAAATGATCTTGTAAATGGAAAAGACTAATGGAACCAAAAATTATACGATCTGGTGGGAAGAAAAACTCATAGATCCATTTTTTTTTAGAAAAATTGGAAAAGAATCTAACTGGTGGGAAGAAGAGGATGGAGAGAGGAAAGGGGATCTTGGCTAAGATTGGTGGCTCGATGATGAAACGACTGATGGAGAGAGGAAAAGGAGGGGTCTCAAACAGAATGGAGAGTTGGTGGTGTGATGATCAGGTAAGGTATATATTTTAGATCCAAAATTACCTTTATTTTTTTTAAATAGTAAATTGAAACCCACTCGACTATTATTGTAACACAAAATATATTATATAAATAAACTTATGTTAAATGTTATACTTATGTTATAGTAACATTAATATTATTTTATACTATAAAAAATATTTTTATTATTTAATTAAAAATATTTTAAATAAATAATAAATATAATTATTTTACGGATATAGATATCCCCAAAAATGGATATCCGTCAATATGGATAATACGTCTCGGATACGGATTATCCATCACCGATACCAGCATTATCCGTATCCGTTTTTTCGGATATTTGAAACATCTATCCAAATCTACTCTTTCGGATACTTATTCAGATAAACATCCGCTAAATTCAGATATGAATATTGGACTGATTCGAATTTTTGAATATCCATTTTCACCCCTAAGTAGAAGTCACGGGTGCTAGAGGAGCTGGAATAGAGCGGCCACGGGGTGGAGGGGCAGTCTGAAGGAATGACTCGACTTTAGTGGCGTACTCGATCGCCTTCGCAAAGGAGGTGACGTCACGTAAAGCGACATCCCTCTGGATATAACTATGCAACTCATGAATATAACGACTAATCCACTTCTCCTCACTCTCACCGAGGCGGGAGCGAGTATAAAGAAGCTGAAAGTGCTCGATGTAGTCTAAGACTGTAGTGTCATGTCGAAGACACTAGACCCTCAAAAAGAGATCACGTTCGTAAGTAGTGGGAATAAAAGTGGTCATCAGTTGTGTTGAGAGCTCTGCCCAAGACTAGATAGGAGGTTGACCCTCAAGAACACGTCGCTGCTCCTAATCATTCCACCAAACACTAGCATAGCCCTGAAACTTTATTGCTGCTAACAAAACGGACCGACGACCCTTCAATCGCTTGTACTAAAAAATTCTCTCCATAGTGGCAAGCTAATCAGCAATGACATCGGGCTGAAGGTGGCCATCGAATATCGAGATATCCACCCAAATATCACCCTGCAAAATCCTCGATAATAACTGAAGGGATAAGTGTGTAATGGCATCACCACCCCGTAGGCCTAAGGCATCCTCATCTAGGTTATCATCACCTAGCGTAGGCTCATCAAGTTGTGCTCTCTGTGGTTGTCTCTGAAGCAGTGGATGAGGAGGATCAGGATCTGGTGGGGGTGCTTGTAAAGGGGCTGGTGGAGGGGGAATATAAGGTGGAATGGCCTCCCGTGGCGGGGAAGGAGGTGGAGCGGAGACCAATGGTTGGTGATAGGGGCAGTGGTCCATCTAGTGTCCCTTCTAGTAGCACAAAAAATAATGTCGGTCTGAGAGAGGCACATACGGAGTGACCTTCGGGCCCAAAGAATCAAAACGAGACACATAGGTGCGCCACTCAGTAGGAGGGGGGATCGATATCTGGGGCGGAGAGGGGTCGGGGTAATGGCGGGCCGTCATATGGGGGTTGGTTAATCCACTCTCGTGCTCTCTCATGTGAATCAACGGGGGATGAATGGACAGAGTGTGCATCCCACACAAAATGGGGGTGGAGTACATGTGTCGAGTGGTGAGGTGGTGGGGATGTGTGTAGAATAGATGGCGGCGGAAGCGTGGGGAAGACAATATGGGGTGGGTGAGGGTTAATAGTAGTAGGTGGAGCCAGGGGCATGGAGGTAATATGATGAGATTCGAGGTATTTTTGTGGGTGATGGCGAGGATAAATGGAGAAGTGGTGTAGGGGGTAGTCATGTTGAAGGGTGGTGGGGTAAGTGTGGTGGTTTTGTGGCGGTAAATGGGGTGGAAAAAGAATGCGGTGTGGGGGAAGGTGTGGGGATGGAAAATGGTGGTGTGATGGTAATTTGGGTGGTGGTGGAGGAGAAGTAGGTGATTCTTGCGAATTTTGGAGGGTGAGTGTATTTGGAATGTGTGGGGGTTGAAATTCTAGGGTTTGTTGTTCAAGATTTGGGTTAAAGGTTATGGTGGGTTTATCTACTACCGGGATTGTTATCTTTGCATGTGGTTGATTCGAATTTGACCCCTTTGCATACTGAATATCGCGGATCATCATGGTTATTATCGGAGAGTAAGTTCCGATCGTGGGTGAAACAATTTGAACACATCTTGGAGAAGAAGTCATCAAAAAAGTACCAGAATGAGTCATGGTCATCAGAAGCCTTTCGGAGGGGCTGTTCGTCTAATGCAGGTGTCGGCCTAGAGTAGGTGGCTCGGCGACAATTGTCGACGCACTATTCGGGCCAGGTTGTTGTGGTTCTAGGTGCGATCAGCTTTAGAGATTAGATTCGGTGACTAGAGGATGTTGTCTGGTGGGTTGGAGGGTGGTCGGTGTCGGGACGGGAGGGTTTTGGGTCAGGTAGATGTCAGAATAGGTATTTGGTGGTGGTCGGGATGGAATAGGGCAGTGGCGGCCAGCCTTGGGTGGGTTTTGTGTTGTTCGGCCAGTGGGTTGTTGCGGTGGGGCGCCACCCTTCGCGATGGTTCCTTCTTGGATGTATATAGGGCTAGAGTTTGTAGAACTAGTTTTTTTGTGGTACGGGTGTAGAATGAGTTGATTTTAGGGAATTAGGGTTAGGTTTTTGAGATGATACCATAGTGGTGCGAGGGTGGCCAGCGGTAGTTGGTGGTGGAGGAAGTCGCACGTCAATTTCATCCATCCGGGCCATCAATAGGTTGATGACCTCTTTGAGACGCTCGTATGGAGTTTTCACAGGGGTGTGCACTTTTCTTGAATCCATCTTGACGTTGTCTACGAGTTTTTTTTTACATTAACAACAACATCAACAATAACGAGTAGAACCAACTAGACTCTGATACCAATTGACGCAAATGACATCAAATGGGAGCTAAAAAAGATCACTCTCGTCTAACTCTCTCAATTCAATATATCTCAAAATGAAAGAATGACTCAAATGAGATTACAAATGAGTATTTATAAGAAGGAGGTTGCTTGGGCTCTAAGCTATCAATCTAATTACAATTACGTCCCTAGATGTCAATAACCTTCCTTTCTCTAAATACTAAATAAAAGAAAAACACAATGCAATATTAAAAATAAAAGGAAAGACTAAAAAGACTAAAAGAATGACAATATGGCCCTTATTCACATCAGGTACGCTCTGGGGGGTTATGGTTAATTTTCATCTTGCAAGGGATTATGTCAAAATATGACATTATTTTTTTCTGATAGGTTAAAATATGATATTATTACAAGGATATAAGTTAGACAACCTATATTTATATACTATGAGTTTTGTTGTCTTGTATTTTATTAAGGGTAGAAGTGTCAAAAATATTTAACCTTCTACGATATGTTCGACGTGATAACAGTGTTGCTGTTTTGTAAACCAGTCACTAGTTGATTTGATCGGACCTCGGAATTGTGCGCGCTTAGAGCTTTGCTGCGAGAAGCCTTTTGCACCAAGCTAGGGAATGCTTGAAGACATTATAGGAACAATACTTTTAATGGAGATTTGTCGATAGCCCCTTGACTCTTCGTTTATATACATTAAAAACATGTGTAAACCTTGTTAAGGACATAACATAACATTTCATATTCATTAACACTAAACCCATCTACAATGTAGTTGCACTATAAGATAAGTACATCTAAGGTAAATCTATAATACCAAAACATAAACAACGGGTACAAAATTACAATATTATATTGATTTAAATTCACTTTTTCTTTATTTTGAGCATTGTAAAATTATGTAGTTACATACTTAGAGCAAAAATAGATACACTTGGAAAAAAACTGTGCTCGTTTCACTAAACCAACTTTTTTTAAATTTTGATTTAGTGACGTAAGAATATATACTTACATTTTTATTATAGAGATGAAAAGAAATTAAAAATAAGTATGTTGATACGTATGTTTTGATTGCAGAGATTTATTGACAAAACTGTTTTTAGTGTGTCCTCCTTAATTTTTATATAGGCTAGGGATTTATCACCTTTCCCAACTTTTAATTCCTAGGAGAGATGAAAATACTTTTTTTACTAGCAATTTAAAATTTTCACCTAAGCCAAATGGGCCTTAAAGCAATTCCAAAAGACAGTTCTCACTTAAACAGCCGTTCACCCTGACATACTATAACCAGAATTAAATATTTGTCAGCTAAATTTCCAAAGAAAACTATATCAATTTTGTAGCAATTGGGTCTCATCTTGTGATTCTAATATAGGACAAAAGAGAGTTTTGAGAACCATTTCGAGGGCCCATCATCACGTATTGCAACCAAGTATTGCATGGGGATCGGGTCTGTATATACATAGTTCCACAAGGTTAAAATAAAAATATAACTTAGAAAGAATCAATTAAATGTGAAAAGGGAAAATTGTAAAAATAAAAAATAAAAAATAAAAAAATCAAGGCAAACTATAGGAGCTTCTTTCTATGGAAGAACTTCTTCAAATGCCAAAGTTGCACGCCGGCCACCAATGAGCAAACAACGAGAGACAGAAAACTTAAGGAGGCCATCTTTGAATTAGTTGCTCTATTTAATCCTTGCATTTCTTCCTCCCTACAACATCTAACAGAGTAAAAAAAAAATGAAAAATATCACTGCCATGGTGGGACTTCAGTTAAGATAAATATATATCTTAAAAAAAGCATCCATGAATGAAAATTGGAATATTAGTTTTGCTCACCTCTCACGCAGATAAAACATCTCATCATGAATGGACATGACAGTATCCAACAATTTCTTCAACTCAAGTTCCATGACCTAGAGAAAGAAATATATACAGGCAATATTGAGCAAACATCATACCATTGGTTTTCTCATATATATGTAATGGAAAAGGGAATTTTCAATTCAAAATAAATGCTATCTACATTCACCATCATAACACATCTTCCCTTAAATGAACTACAAGAGAGGAATAGAGCAACATTTACAGTTGCAACTTCAAGAGACAAGTCACTGAATCAGAAACTCTTAGGGTCCGTTTGGTTCATAGTGAAATATTTTTTATCGCGTTAAAATAAAATTCACCTAGGTAAAATATGTGTTTGGTTGGGGATTTAACACGGTGAAATAAAATGAATATGGTGAAAAGTGAGGTGAAACTTTAACCATTTTAAACCATGGGTAAAGTGAATAATTTAACAGGTGAAAACAATGAAATTTATCTTATTACCAAAGTAACCTTTCTTATTTCCACTTACAATTATCACACATTCATTTTTCCCTCTCAATTAATACGATCATCAAATATTCATTTAAAAAAAATATATTTTTTCTAAATTTCATTTTTTATTTTAAAAAATTAAAAAAAATTAAAAAATTAAAAAAAAATAAATAATTTAAATAATTAAAAATTAAAATAAAAAATAAAAAATAGAATAGCTATTTCTACATCCTCTATGTCTTTCCCCACACCCTTTTTAATATTTAAATACTAAAAGATCAAAAGACCGTCTATGCAAATATGATTTGAGCAAATATAATCTTTTGCCCAAAAATCTATTATTTAAAAAAAAAGGTAATATTAAGAAAAAAATAAAACATAATATTTTGAAAATAAGAAGGGTCAATTATTGAATAGTCCCTACTATAAATATATATTTTTTAAAAAGGACACATATTTTTAGTTTAACCCATTTAGTCCCTCAAGCACTCAATATTCTCTTATTTTTAGAGGTCCGCGCCAGCGGCACTCTTTCTCCAAAATATGTGGCAAAGGACTTTTTGAAGCAAAATAAAAAAACTTGGACTTAATGGGTATTAAAAAATGTTCGAGGGACTATTTGACATATGTCCCAAATAAAAATCCTAATATTCTAGAAAATTAAAATTTTAATATTCTGAAAATATAAAAATTATAAAAGTTATTTTTTCATTTAAAAAATATTATGTTATTTATAAAAAAACATATTACTTTTTATTTAAATGGACGTTGATAAAAAAAAACTATTTCCTTATTTATTTTAAAAAATGGACATTCTTTTTATCGTTTCTAGTTAAAAAACTGTTTCTTTTATTTATTTAAAAAAATTGTTTTGCTATTTATTTTTTCAGTTAAAAACTATTTTTTTCTATTTTAAAAATAATCTTTTTACTATACAAAAAAATGGTCCGCGTCAGCGGTATGTATAGGGAGTTCGACCACTTATACATACCGTTGGCGCGGATCAACATATTAGACAAAAATTCTCCGCGCCAGCGGTATGTATAGGTGGTCAGACCGCCTATACATACCGCTGCCGCAGATAATATTTTTTAAAAATAGTAAAAAGATTATTTTTAATATAGTAAAAAAAAAAACAGTTTTTAACAAAAAATAAAAATTGTAAATAAAAAATAAAACACTTTTTAAGAAAAAAGTTTCTTAAGAAAAATAAATTTTACGTTTTATATACAGTTTTTTAATAAAACAAATAGATAAGATTTTACGTTTTATAAACAGTTTTTTTTATTATTACTTATAAAAAACAATTTTTTTTATTGAAAATATAATTTTTTTGTTTTTATCAAATGTAATTATTTTAGTTGGAGGTGAAAAAATTGGACATTTTGCTTTTATAAATTTAAGGGCGCAATTGTCATTTATTATTCAAAGGGTGTGGGGGAACATATAGAGGGTGTGAGAATATCTATTCCCATAAAAAAAAATGAATATTTGTTTGGTGCATGGTAATGTGTTGGGAATTTAATTACTAATTGGGACGGCTTCATAGTTGGGAACTATTTTTTTTTTAATTCTTTTAATTGGAACACTTTTTTTTTAATTGGGATTGCTTTTTTTTCAATGTTGAAAACTTTTCTTTTATTTGGGACTGTTTTTTCATTGTTGAGAACTTTTTTTTTATTATGGACTACTGTTTTTATAGTTGACTCTTTTTTTTTTAACTGTGATTTTTTTTTTTACAAATGACAATTTTTTTTCATTGTTGGAATATTTTTTTTTAAATTGGGACTGTTTCTTTTTTAATAAGGACTTTATTTTTAATTGGTATTGTTTTTTTACTTATTTGTCTTGCGTAGCGAAATATGACTAATTGTGTGTGTGTGGGGGGGTGATTATGTCAAATTTTAGTGTGGGGTAAATGCATATTTTTTAATGGTCATTGACACTTGTGTGATGAAAATCAAAATAGTTATATGCATTTGAAGTATGTGGGTAATATGGTCATTTTATTTTTTCACCATATTAATCTTGACCATCCAAACAACAAATGGTGAAAAAGTTAAAATTTTCACCTAGTGAAAACTCGACCATCCAAACGGAGATAGTGAAAACAAAATCACCGCACTAATAATTCACCTTTTACTTTTAACACGGTGAAAAGTATTTCACCACGAACCAAACGGACCCTTAGTAAGTAAAATTTCGAGTATTTTTAGACACCTATTTTTATGTTGAACTATACAACCCCTGCCATACCATTAACGCCTCATTTTTTTCGTTCAGATATAGCTTTTTCTTCCACATAAAATAGCACATGCAATGCACCATTAGAACCCTCACAAGTCGAAATGCCCAAATTTCAAGCTAATCCAACAATGATTCAGGAAGGGGAAGGGACCATTAGCATACATCATATGATGGATGTCACATGTGATATTTCGTCGTTGGTCCTCACATATCTGTTGTTAAGTCTTAATCATTTGAGTAGGTGTAAGGGCTGCCTCTTTGTCGATCCAGTAACAACTCAGCTACTGGGCCTTCAGCTGTTTGGTCCCCTTTTAGACTAGCTTTGAGGTCCTGCATCCACTGTGGAACCATCTTCATACAAGCCCTTAACAATGCCTCTACTACTGTGTTCTCTGACCCCTTGTATTATATTTCTTAATCGAACCCAATTAGCCTAGTCAACCATTTTGCTGCAAGGTGGTGGTTATTTTGCTATAGAAGAAACTTTAAGTTTTGATGGTCAGTCTTAATCTCAAAATGCACCGGGCAAGTATGCCTTCCATTTTTCTACGTGAACACTACACTGCCCAAAACTATTGTTCGTACATAGACGATCCCCTTTTTCTAGGTGGGAGGGCCTTGCTCAAATAAGCAATAGCCTTCCATCCCAGCACAATTCCATACCATTACCACTTAAAAGGTTTTCTTGAAATTTAGAAGGGCCAGCACTGGGGTATTTGACACAACTTTTTTGAGAATTTCAAATGACTCTTGTGCTTGAGCAAGAGCATTACCTTTGAACTGATCGTTTTTTAATAGTTCTGTTAGTGGTCTGCTAATATCACCATAATTTCTCACAAACTTTCTACAATAGCCTGCGAGGCCAGTCAAACGCCTCAAGGCTTTCACCGATTTAAGTTGGGCCACTGGTCTTCAACTTTAAGTTTGTCACCTGTCACCCCATGGCCATAATCACATCCAAGTATTCCAACTCTTCTTTGGCAAAGGAGAAATTAGTAATCTTGGGAAGGCATTGGGTTGTATACCAAAATGTCATGTAAGAAAACTAAAGGGTGTGTTTGGGAACTTCAATTCCAAGGCTTGGAACTGGAATTGGAAAATTTTCAGTTCAAAACAAGATGAATTTCCTTTGGTTAATCTTTAAAGACATAATTCATCAAGGCCTGAAAAGTGGCCGGGGGCATTAGTAAGCCCAAATGGCATGCAAGAAATTCAAAATGGCCATTGTGTGTAGTGAAAGCCGTTTTTGGTTGTGGATATCAGGTTCTAAAAAACCTCATATGATGATATCCAACTCTTAAATTCCGCTTCGTAAAGAATTTAGCCCCATGTAATTCATCCAGTAGCTCATTAGTCATAGGTATTGGGTATTTGTCCATTAGAGTGATCTTATTTAATTCTATGTAGTCAAGGAAGAACTTCCAGGCAATGTCATTTTTCTTCACCAAAAGGACTGGTGAAGAGAAAGGACTAGTGTTAGATCTCATCACATCTCACTCCAACATGTCCTTACCAATTTTTTCGATCTCATCTTTCTGAACATCAGGAAATCAATATGGATTTACTTTGACTGGCTCATGGTTGGATAAAAGGGGAATGTGATTGTCATGAGATCTAGGGGGAGGTGATCCTTTGGGTTCATAAAAAACATCCTAAGATTCTTGTAACAACTGGGAAATGAGAGGAGAGTAAGTTACCTCTATTTTGGAGGGGGGGTGGAGAATAAATGAAAAATAATAGTCGTAATATCTCTGTCTACTAGTCTCTAAAACGTGGAAGCAGAAATCCTTTCTACTCAACTACTTCTCTTTTGCCTCGCAACTTTACCTCTTTACCTCCTAGTTTGAATTTGATCCACATGCATTGAAGATCTATGTGGAAAGGGCTGATTTCCTCCAACCACTGAGCCCCTAAGAGCATCCACAATGGTGGATGCTTCTGAAAGGTAAGTCTACCAATTCAAAAAGTAAGTATACCTTTCGTGAGTAGAATATTCCACACTGGTGATGGCAAGATGATGAAGGTTTTGGTAGGTCAATAGTTCCTACGAAGTATAGTAGTTCGTTGGAATTTTCTACGGACAACTATAGTTCGTAAGAACCTAAATATATACTATAAACTAATTATTTGCAGTTCATACGAACTTCATTTGTTTGTACGAGTTCCAAAGAACTTATGAAGTTCGTAGGAATTCCTACGAACAAATAAAGTTCGTAGGAACCCTTTACAAATTCAGTAGTCGTTCAGCAAAGTTACAAATCCTTTACCTATCCTTCTACAAAATTTGTCCAATTCAACCGACCACTGCAGCCCTCAAAATTTGTAAACTTAACACTTCTGTTGGATTTTAGCATCCCCGTTACGGATGCTCTAACACAAAATACTAGTCTCCCAAAGGTAACAATCTCATAGTGGTTGTAACATCAGTCCCTTGCATGATCTATTGAAAATTGTAGCAACTTGCAGTGCTACAAATTTTGTTGCCATCAACAATAGTGATGTAATTAAGGGTGCGGAAGCGTAAAAGAATTATTATCTACACAACAACAACAACAATACTAAGGAAAATGAGCAAGGGTTTATTATTTCTCTCTCTAGTGTCTCAATATCAAATAGGCAAAAGTGATATAAATGGGAGCCTTATGGCTATTTATACTAAAAGATACAAAAGGGTAAAAATAATAAAAAATGCTAAAAAAATTACGACTATATCCCTATGTTCCTGCATCACTCTCCCTCCGTGAGAAGAATCCATAAATACCGAGTATTGTCGAAAGAAATCAGGATCAACATGCTGCAAGGTGGCCTCGATAATCCAAGAATCTTCCGCCTCGGGGCGTCCAACCCAACAGACCAAGTAACGGGTGTAGTCTCTTGATGAGGAGGAGACAAATGCTGAATCAAGGATGCCCTCAATACGATCCACATGTGAACAAACCGGGTGGGCCGAGGATGAGGGAAGGGGAATGGGTGAGGATGGGTGCCTCGAAATGGAGAAAGATCCGCCACATTAAAAGTGCGGTGCATGCGAAGCTCAGACGGAAGTTCGACCTCATAGGCATTCGGCCCGCAAGCTCGAATAATAAGAAAAGGGCCAAAGAGGCGCATAAGAAGCTTATTTCCTTTGCCTAACCGTCGCGCCTTCTGAAGATACACCATAACCAAATCGTCGGGATGGAAGGAAACAAAACGGCGATGCTCATCGGCCACCGCTTTGTAAGAGGCATAGGTAGTCTGAAGGCGGGTACGGGCGTCAGCCTGAATGGAAGTCAAGTGTTCCGCAAACTCCACCGAGGGGGGACACGTAGGTACTGTTGGTGGAAGCTTGGCGAGATCAATGGACAATAGTGGGAGATTGACCCAACACAATCTGAAAGGGGGAGACGTTAGAACGGTTAACAGTATTATTGAAGGCAAACTCGGCCTGTGCAATCACTATATCCCACCTACAGGGATGCTCCGATGTCAAACACCGTAAAAGGTCACCCACACTCCTATTGACCACCTCGGTCTGTCCATCTGTCTGGGGGTCAAAAGGCAGTCGAAAACTGAAACGCGATCCGTAATAGGCGCCATAGTGTCCGCCAAAAGTGACCCATAAAGCACAGATCTAGGTCAGACGTAATACTGTGGGGCACCCCATGTAAACGGACAACCTCACGAAACTACAAGAACGCGACATGAAAAGCATCTGTCGTACGAGTACACGGGATGAAATGAGACATCTTGGAAAACCGATCCACAATGACGAAGATGGAATCATGTCTGCTGGAAGTATGCGGGAGGCCAACAATGAAATCCATCGAGACATCCTGCCACGGGTGCTCGGGTACCAATAGTGGAGTGTATTAGTCAACGTCAGTATGTTGCCCCTTGGTCATCTGACAAGTGTAGCAACACCTAATGAAAGCGTTAGTAACCCGCCTCATAGTCGATCAATAAAAGTGGTCTCGCAACATCGCGTATGTGCGTGCTTGTCCTAGGTGACCTGCTACACCGCCACCGTGAACCTCATATATGATCTTCTCTCGTAAAGAAGAAAAAGGAATACACAAAATTGTCCCCCGATGTAATCCATCATGTACAAGTCTCAGATGTCATTAAACCCAAAAACCTGACTCCTCAAAGTCACCAAAGCATGAGCTCGCCGGCTAAATGCATCCGCTACCAGATTCTCCTTAACGGGCTTGTACTGGAGGTGGAAAGTGTAACGCTGAAGATAAGCGGTCCATTTAGCGTGTCTGTCACTAACACGTCGCTGGTTATAGAGAAATCGCAACAACTCATGGTCGGACTTGATCACAAACTCCTTATATGTAGGAGGTAAGATGACCAAAATTTCACCGTCGTCACGACCGCATAGAACTCCAAGTCATACGTAGAATAGTGCAATGCCGCTCTTGTCGTCACGACCGCATAAAACTCTAAGTCATACGTAGAATAGTGCAATGCCGCTCTTGTTAGCTTCTGACTGAAAATGCGAGGGATTTCCCATTTTGACTCAACACTGCCCCCAACCCTACCCCTGTCTTGCAAGCATCGTAAGACAACTTAAATAGTTGGTCAACGTTGGGTAAGGAGAGGATGGGAGCAGTCGTCATCAACTCCTTGATAAGCGTGAAGGCTCTCTCGGCCTCCACAATCCGCCTGAACTCGACGCTCGAAGAAGTGATCATCAAGTCTTGATAGGGGCCATAACGGTGCTGAATCCCGCTATAAATCATCGATAAAACCTGTCGAGCCCGTGAAAGCGGTGGACTTGAATCACGGAAGTGGGTGTAGGCCAATGTGACAACCCGCGATCCGAGATAAGGGGTGGCCAGCCCGATACTCAAACGTAACAGGAATCATGGATGGATATCATCCTCAGCATCAACAAAAATAAACTGAGTATACGGGAAAACCACCCAATAAATCAGAAAACGGGTTGCCAAAAAGTTTAAAAATTTAAAAGCAGTTAAGAAAATTTAATTTAAACAACCCAATCTGATAAGCAAGTGGAATTCCACAAGAATATATATAATACAACTAAGACGAATGTATACAAAAGGATCGAATAGGCTGTCGGTCCACAGCTACATACATCACAGTACAACAGTTTAATATCTTACTTATTACATTCATTAAACAAGTACAAAAGTTTGGGCCACGCGCCCGATGAAAAGACCCGATCATATCTAAAATACCAAAATGGAGGCGTCTAAAACAACGTCCTGTAATATCCACAAAATCTTACAGCCCGTCAAAGTAACTGGAATGGAAACATCAAAACGGGCGTCCTTGTGGGGGAGCACCTGAGCGGATACAATCATATACACAACAAGGAAAGTAAACCGGTCAGGGCCGGGTTCTATATGATCACCAGAAGAAATAAAAAGCATGATAGAAATGAACAGTTATGCATGAATGATAAGGATGATAATATGGCATGATAACTAGCAGGTTAAACTTACATTACAATTTAAGGCAATTTAACTAATTATAAAGTTTAAATCATTTACACAAGAGAATAAAAGTAAATAACTTAAATTGAAAACCTTTCCTCATTTATCCAATTTCCATTTCCCTTTACATTCCTTAATAGGAATAAAACCATTTATTTGGTTTAATCAAGAAGATATAAATTCCCTTCATTTAATAACTTCCATAGTTAATTATCTTTCCATTTTATCTTTCCATTCCTTAATAGGAATACCATTAGTATCAAGTGCTCTTTATGGCACATAAATCTCAATCACATGCTCTTTATGGCACGTATCCATGCTCTTTATGGCATATATCCATCAAGTCCCACTTGATGCAGAAAAGTTATATTCATATACATATAACGATTCTAAGACCGCCCCTCCGAGTTTCCCCACTGGGCGCGCCCCTAAATGACCATCATCTTCTAGGGGCCTATCAAACAAGGCAGCCTGGGATCATAACGCAACGTCGGGAAGCGGCCATATGCCTGCGGGAGAGTCAGGACCACACCCGGAATCCCCTCACCAACGCAGAAAACATATAAAAACCCCGCATATGGCCTAGGACTATATCCACCCTGCATTCATTATCTAGGGGGCATCACCAAGCGCGCGAACTTCCCTTATGATGTCATTTAGAGAGGTGTGTTTAAGTAAATTAACATTTACCATTTTAAATCTCATTTCCATTTTCAATTACCATACCCACATTCCATTTCCATTATCCATGTGTTTGGTTCTTTTTATTCGAACCTATCATCATTAAACAACTGGGTTCATTTTATATGAACCAATCATCATTAAACAACTGGGTTCATTTTATATGAACCAATCATCTTTAACACAGTTTGGGTTCATTTTAGTTGAACCTATCATCTTTAAACATTTGGGTTCATTTTATTCGAACCTGTTCTCATCGAATATCGTCATTAATATTCCTCAAATTACAAGTCCCGACTAAATCTCCAAATGATCATTATGATCTACAATTCCCAAAATTCGAATAATTCCGATAAGCCCCTAAGTCTCCAAACATGGGCATTTAACTTTCTAACTTCAAAAAGTTTGAATAAAAGAAGTAATGCCTTAACATCACTTTAAACCTCCCCGGAATAAACCCCAAATGACCCAATTCTAGTCTAGGGTGGCGACCAAACTCAACTACAACTCTAGGACTCTAAGTTTACTTCATTCAAGAAGGTTCCTAGGTCCTAATCCTAAAGAAAAAGTTTAAAATTTAAAAAGAAGAACAAAAGGAAAATGCAGGATTTCCGAATCGATTCGGTTAGGCCGAATCGATTCGGCCAGGAAAATATGGGATTCTGCATAATTGCCGAATCGATTCGGTCGACTCAAACCTGAAAACTGCCTCAAGGCGAATCGATTCGGCCAGGCCGAATCGATTCGGTTCTGCAAATTTGCCAAGTTTTGGCTATGGAGTTCTAAACTCCAAATTCTTCCAAACTCAAAACCAACCAAACCAAGCTCATATAATGGAACTAAAACTCCATAAATACACCTAACTACCATCATTTGCAATAATCATCATCCAAATCCATTTCCAAGGGTTAATACCCAATTAATCTAACAAAACCCTAAAATGATTAAGCACAACAAATTCATAACTATCACAACTAATTATTCTCCTTAAATCATATAATAGCAAGTAGATAACTTGCCTTGATCATGCAAATGCAGATTTGATTTGGTGTAGGCAATGATCCAAGCTTGAATCTCCAAATTTCTCTTTTTCTCCAAGCTCTCTCTAGGGCTCATTTGTGTGTTAAGAGAAAATTGAGGAAAATAATAAGGCTAGCAAGACTTAATCGGGCCTTAAGTCTAAAATGCCCAACTTTAATGGCTAATACGCGATCAAACAAATTGCAACTACACATTTAAGTTATAACCAGTCAAAAGTGCCCGAAATACCAAAATGCAATATAGCACTTATGACACAACTAGTCACCACATGGATAATTTTTACCTACTCATCAGGTAATCATACAACATTTCAGTAAATATTAACCTTTTTCATATTCAATTAATATTTACTCAACATCCATCATTTTATAATTAATTACTACATATAGTAAATAAATATAAAATAGGCTCTCAAAAGTGAGGGTTGTTCCAATCCATTATCGCCTGAATCTTGGCATCGTCCACCCTGACGCCGTCTCCCAATATTACGTACCCCAAGAAAGTCGTCGATGGGACCATGAAGATGCACTTTTTCAATGTGAGGAAAAAACGCTCGGCTCGCAACACCTCTAAAACCTGGGACACATGTCCAAGATGCTCCTCCTCGGATCGACTATAAATCAAAATGTCATCAAAGTAGACCACGACGAACTTGCCCAAGAAAGGGCACAAAATCTGAGTCATCACCCTCGTAAATGTGGAAGGAGCGTTGGAAAGGCTCAAAGGCATCACCGTCCACTCATAAAGCCCATCCTTTGTCTTAAACGCCGTCTTTCACTCATCCCCTGGCCTCATTCGTATCTGATGATAGCCACTCTTTAAGTCAAGCTTGGAAAAGATCATCGTTCCATGGAGCTGGTCCAACATATCCCCGAGCCTAGGGATAGGGAACCTATACTTCACGGTGATTTTATTGATGGCGCGACTATCCACACACATACGCCAACTCCCATCCTTCTTGGGAGCTAATAATGCTGGTACCGCACAAAGAGACATGCTCTCTCTAATATAACTCTTGTCACACAACTCGGTGATATGCCTCTGTAACTCCGCGTGCTTCGTAGGTGACATGCGATAGTGAGGTAAATTGGGGAGTTGCGCCCCGGATGCAAGGTCTGTAGCATGTTGTATGTCACGAAGGGGTGGGAGGTCATCAGGAGGCTTATATACATCCAAGTACAAGTCTAACAAAGCCTGGACAAGTAAAGGGATGGATGCCTCTGGAGTAGTAATAGGACTAATTAAGGCGTAGCATAGTCCTGTATCCGCGGTCTCCGTAGTCAACTCCTCATGTGATACTAGCAACGCGGAAGGCAGTGCCATAGGAAATGGTCTCATGGGACGGAGGAGGAAATCCCTCTCCTCGTATTTGAACGAGTAAGTATTAGCCCGTCTGTCATGTACGCTACGATGATCATATTGTTAAGGCCTCCCCAAAAGTAAGTGGCACACCCTCATATCCATCATGGTACATACTACCACATCATGGTAGTCTCCTATCGAGAAGGCTACTCGACATTGTCGATTCGGAGTAATAGCGGTACCATTGCTCAACCACCCAATTCGGCACGGGGAGGCTAATAACTCCGTAGGAAGTTTCAATTTGTCTATCATTTCTTGAGCCACCAAATTTTCGCTAGCTCCACCGTCAATGATTACCGCCCAAAGCCTCCCTCTCGCGGTACGAGTAAAGAAGATACTCGTTCGGATCCACGTGTCATCACACGGAGGAGGCGCCTGAGGATCCACCAAAGTTGTATTAATCATAATGGTGTGTGTGTAGGTAGTAGAAATATCGGCAAGTCTTGCTTGAGCACGGCAAAAATCACGACGTCGGCAAATGGATTAAGCGGTAGATAAGGGTACATCGGTAGAGATGGGGAGGATGCCCAAGGAAGCGCACCCTTTGAATAAAGGATTAGGATTTCTTGATGGATTAGGTATTAGGGTTTCTTGAATTTGAGGTAAATGGAGATTGGAGTCAATTTTTTTTGTTAAATTTGACTTGGTGTTGTATTAGGATGGATCTTGGGCTGAATGGAAGGGGAAGACAATGATTATTGATTATTGATAGCACTTTCTTGAAATTTCGGTGAGTCTTGAGTCGTTCGGGAGTGATTCTTGGGTTGATTTTCTGCGTTGGAGCCTTCAATCTGTGCTCCAACTGAAATCGGATCACTCGGAGGTTGACCCACATGGGTCGATGGTCTGGAGGCGTCGGCAAATGATTAACCCGAAAAGGATTGATGGCGGTTTGCCCCAGTAATGACGGCGGACCTCTCGGCATCCTCGACAGGGGCTTCGACCCTGCATTCCGGTGGATCTTGGGCAGACTCGACGACTGGAAATGGCCTGGTCCCGAGCGACGGCAAGTGTTTTAGCCCGAGGGTTGTCTCAGTCTAGATTTTTGGTGTAGACCGAGCGGTGGCTAGGAGGGACTTGCTTTTCACCACATAGGTGGGGGTGGGCTTGGTGGTGGAATAGTATTGCTAGGGTTTGTCCGGGAGTCCCTCCGGATGAATCCAATTTGAGTCCCAATCTTCTATGAACATGGTTGATCCAAGAACAAACCACGCTCTGATACCAATTTGATGTAATTAAGGGTGCGGAAGCGTAAAAGAATTATTATCTACACAACAACTAAGGAAAATGAGCAAGGGTTTATTATTTCTCTCTTTAGTATATCAAATAGGCAAAAGTGATACAAATGGGAGCCTTCCGGCTATTTTTACTAAAAGATACAAATGGGTAAAAATAATAAAAAATGCTAAAAAATAGACGACTATATCCCTACACTCCTGCATCAAATAGTGATCCTCAAGGCATTAAAAAGAGTCACTGCACACCCTGTGGAAGCTTTCGGGTCGAGAAACTGTGGGTACTCCCACTGTCTACTAGAATATGAACTTCTTTGTTGGATTTGGAGCAATTTCCTCCACTTCTTGCTTTTATTGCCCAACCTATGTCCCCACCTAAGAGCATATATAGTTGTTTGGTAGTACCCAGGTTTCATCACAATTACAACATAAATTTTTCTTTCTTCTTGCTTGCATTTCATTTGGGGTAAGTTTCTTGAAAGGGAAATGAAGGCTTTGGGTTGGTGGGAATGGTGGTCTTACTCCAGCTGAGGGAAGGGTTGTGGCTTGCACCGGCATGGTTGTTATGGTTCTTTTGTGGCAAGTATTCTGGGTTGGGGAATCAGAGAAGATTTTTTGGGTGGTAGTTCAGTTGTAAAAAAGGGTCTAGGATCCTGAACTATAAGGTTTTTGGCTACTTTTGTTTTTTTCTTGTAATGATCTCCAAAGATGACTCTTGCAATCTGGCGAAGCCGAGAGCTTTGGCTACAGTGGTGGGATTGAACATATGCACACATAAGTGATGTTACAATTAGCCGTGAGTACATTTACCTCATAACTGTTGTAACAAACTCAACTAACTCTTAACTATATCTAATAACCCTAACTGATTCGTGACCTCCAGTTGTCTTATATTATCTACACCATCACGTGAGCACATGAAGCAGACTCACTCACCCAAATTAGGATGTAACACAGTATTTAAGGACTCTAAGGTGTTCCCTTAAGTATGAGAGAACAATTTGAAGAGTAGATCGTAACCATTGAGTGAGATAGATTTCCACCATTCATGTTGAGGTTCAAGGCTATATATAAGGGTAAGGGTCTTTTGGATGGCATAACCGACAACCCAACAAGTGTTGTGCTCTTATTCTCTTAAGAAATAAAAACTTTCACTCCTTGTAATTAATATATACGGGAAGCACAATAATCTAATTGTATTTTTTATTATTTTATTTTTATGTGCAATTTACTAATTTTCTCCCTTTTAGTTAATATAATAGGTTGAGGGTAATATTCACTTTAAATATTCTAGTGTGCCCTCTTTAGTCATTTTACCTTTTAGGGTTATCTTGCCTAGCAAGATAACTTAGCCTATAAATAAAAATCTAAAACTCACCTTATAATCACTACTATTACTTTTCATATGAATTATTGATGGAAATGGGCTCCATTTTAGGGCTTATTTTCTTTTCGTATTTTTTTTTCTTCTAGTTGTATTTCCTTTTTTGCTTGGTATTTATGGTTAAAAGTAGCAAAAGGCTCTTAAGGTTATTTTTGTAATTAGAACAGTAGCTTAGAGCCGAAGCTACTTCTCCCCTTTAAATACCTCTTGTATTCTTCATTTGAGGACATTCTCTATTTGAAATATAAGAAATCTCTTCATTCTCTCTCTAAAAGTTAGGGTTGGTTTATTTTCTTGGTCATTGACGTGTAGTTTACGTCAAATTGGTATCAGACCGGGTGTCACTCCAACATTGTTGTATTAGTGTGTATCGGTGTGTTTTATCAAATCGTACGCTACATCCAATGGCCCCGAAGAAATCAAATCGTTATCAAGAAGAGTCCAACCAAAAGATGATGCGACAAATGGAAGAATTGAAATAACAAATGGCTCTACAACAAAAACAACAAACCCTAGATCTCAACCAAAAATTTGAGCCCCCCTCCTCCATCTCTTCTCTACAAGGTTACCTACCACCCACCAAACCCATTCCACACCTCCCCCCCACCCCCCCCCCCCCTAAAAAAAAAACACCCTTCCCCTAGCCACCTACCTCCACCCTACCCCTAGCCACCTACCTCCGACAGCCCCTCCTAGCCCTCCGACCAAGCAAACCATCCCCCCCTCCCCATCTGCCTCCAACCCCTACACTTCCAGCCACGGCCGCCCGAAACCCAAAAGAAAACCTGGGCCGACCTATTTCGAACCCAGGTGAAGCCCTACTACCCCCCGGACAACCCCAACCCGATACCCCCGCCCTTTCTCCGACCAAACCCCTGCCGGCCGGCACCAAACGAAGCCCTAAACCACCTCCCCCAACTTCGGCCCCAAACCCTCAACCCGTGGGCCCATACCTGAACCCATTTAGCCTAAAAACTCCTACCGACATACCCTCTACCCTACACGGATCCAAAAAAACTAACCCTAGCTGCCCACGTGAAACCCTAACATAAAAAAAAAATTGCACCAACCCGTTTGGGTTTCCCAGACCCTCTGCCGTAGCTGTGGGCCCTTCTGGTCCAATCCGACTCTATTCCAGTCCCCTACCCACTTATCCCTACCCATCGAGCAATCCAAATCCCCCATTCGATTCGGGTTGGCCCCACCCCCTCGGTTAAACACATTTTTCAACCCTTACGGATATTCCGACCATCCCAGGATTCTCCGCCCTCAAATAAAGACCCACAGCCTTCCTCTCGACCCCTACCTACCCCGCTTATACACCCTTATCCTCCACCATACGTCCCACCTCCTCTACCATCACATCATACCCCTTCCCATTATGATCTTTCCCTGCTCTACACCGATTCCTCCTAATTCTCCGATGCGAGGGATACCCACCGCAGCGTTTTGGAGTGGATTCCCCCTCCTCCACTTAACCCTCATCGTTTCGTACCGTTTCAGGACATCCAGTGCTTTTATTATGGAGAGTACGACCACCTGATGGGCACGTGTCCTCATCGCAGTCCTCCAACACCTCCCGTGGCCCCACATGTCCATCCTCCTCATCCACCACCTGCCCAGGTGCCACTTATCCCTGCTGCTTATGTTGCACCTGTATCGAATGGCGCGATAGGTCTTGCAGCTCATCAGGAAGGATACCACCTGTCTACGGCACTTCATTTGATTTCTCGGAGTCTTCAGGGAGATATACGCATTGACGTTCCCATGTTTGATGGACGATTCTCCCCGGATGCTATGGTTGATTGGTTGGCGTCGATGGAGACGGTTTTTTATTACAAGCGGGTTCATGGCCGCTCTTGGGTTCTCCTAACGGCCACCAAATTTCAGGGATTCACCCGAGTTTGGTGGAATGATCTTCCCTATCACCGGACAGCGGAGGGGTGCCTGTTGTCCAGACATGGCCAAAGCAAAAGACCGCGCTACAAGCTTCATTCATACCGCCGACTTATGAGCGTGATCTTTTTGCCCGCGTCCAATCCCTCCGTCTGGGTACATCTACGGTGGAGTACATGGAGCAGTTTTAGCTCCTTTATACCCGGACTCGCCTCTCGGAGACTGAGGACCAGCGGATCAACCCCTATATTCTAGGACTTCAGCCATACATTCAGCACGATCTAGGCTTCAGAGAGATACCAAACTTTTTGAAGGCAGTCGAGTATCTGACCAAGGTCGAGACCTACCACACATCATCAACAGCTCTTCCAGCCTCACGAGCCCTTCCTGCATCAGCCTCCGCTCCTGCTTTTCCCCCGGTATCGGCTCCAATCTCTACTACCACCACGACTGTTGCGCCTCCCCTGAATCCTCCTAAATTCAGGTGCTACAATTGTGGCAATATTGGCCACCGAGCTTCTGACTGCTCTCTTCTGCGACGCTGTGCCCTATTGGAAATGGAGCACCCACCTGACTATTTGGACACGTCAGAGGAGCTTCCCCAGTATGATTTGATCACTGTTTTGGAGGGCGACTCCGTGGGTTTCCCACTGTGAGCTCGCCTAGGCACCTATTTTTGGCATTTTCACTCGAGTCCCTTATTTTTGAACACTCGAGGACGAGCTTGGTTTTACGAGAGGGGAAGAGTGATGGAAATGGGCTCCATTTTAGGGCTTAGTTTCTTTTTGTATTTTCTTTTATTTTTTTCTTCTAGTTGTATTTATTTTTTTGTTTGGTATTTAGGGGTAGAAGTAGCAAAAGGCTCTTAAGGGTATTTTTGTAATCAGAAGAGTAGCTTAGAGCCTAAGCTACTTCTCCCCATTAAATACCTCTTGTATTCCTCATTCGAGAACATTCTCCATTTGAAATATAAGAAATCTCTTGATTCTCTCTCTAAAAGTTGGAATTTGATTTATTTTCTGCGCCATTGACATGTAGTTTACATCAATTAGAGGGAGAAATTGGGCCTTGGCCTCTAAATCATGTTGTTATATAGTGATAACTTGACTTTTGTGTGTAGTCGTTGCAAGCCAAGTCAATCAAAATCTTCAAATTACCTACAAAATAATAACAAACTCAAGTGTAGCGGTAAGTAAGGGTATCAATCCACATCAAGGGGGTAAGCTAGAAACAAACTCAATTGTAATTCAATTTTATTTTCTTTTTGTGCTTTTTCACTTTTTCTAATTTTTTTTAGCTTTTTCAAATATTAAAACAATTGGGTGAGGTGAGGTGAAATAACACTAAACTAAAATTAAAATGTATGATCAAATTACAAACTAAAAAGTGACTAAAATGAAAAATAAAGTTAACACAAAAATAAGAGATAAATTAGGCAAATAAATGTGAGAACAATCAAGGAGTGAGATTACACCACAAAATTTAGCTATTCTAACTAATTAATTTAATTAATTGAATTCTCCAAAATTAATATCAAAATTACAAATAAACTCTCGTTGCAAATGTAATTTTAATAGTAACATTTTAGAAAATTAAGTTTAATACCCCACAACTCTAGAAAAATAGATCTACACTCCTTTTAATTCATCACCCGCTAGGATCGATTTATCAAAATTTATGTAAATCTAGAAAATGAATTTTAGAGTCGAAATTCAAGGAACAACACCACACTTAAGAAACCCCTATCTCTAGTTCGAATCTAAAATGGGTATTATAACTTAGAATTTCGATTTTCTCTAGAAAATCATTTACCCTCTCTCGAGGCGTAAATTTAAGGGTGAGGGATCAAAATTAATATTCAAAGGGAATTTTCAAGTAATCAAACTAATTAAATCAAAATAACATCAAATAAAGGTTCACCCCATCCCTTGAAAGGAGATTTAGCCTAACATAATATCAAATATGATAATCAAATAATCAAAGGCTAATAAAATAAAGTAGAAGAGAAGAACAATCAAACTAAATCTCTTTGAGTGAAATTGGACTCCAATCCTTGAATTTGCAATTTACATCCCTCCAATTTGTGTGATCAAACCAAAATTACATCAACAATTACACTCAAAAATGGATTCTCACTAATTTATTTTTCTCACGAGTCTAAAAAAAAATTAAAAAAAAAATTCTAACCTAAAAAAAACTAAACTAAAAAAAAGGTGTCTCTCTCTACAATTCTCTCTACTAATTCCTATTCTAAAGCTTCTCAAAATGAGTCTTGAGTCTTCTTTTATAGTAGATGCATGGCACACATGGGGCTAAGGGGTATTTTTGAAAATTGGCTTGAATGTGTATGGAAATGGTGAGAGGATCATGGGGTGAGCACATGTGCATGGGAAAGGTGTGAGGTAATAAAATCTGAATTGTGTGCACATGAGGGTAGTTGGGGTTTTATTTGAAAAAATGGAAGTTGGGGGTATATTGGTAAAAGGGGAAGTTGGCATTGAAAGCACATGTGGGGTATTTGGGTTTGGGGTTATGTTTTGTTTCTTTTGGCAGGTATAAAATTATTGTCTTGGTTGAGGTTCAAATGGGGATGACAAATGGGTAATTGGTTATATGGTTGGACACGGTTTTGGTTTGGGTTGAACTGGATTCGGGTTGGAATGGGTTGAGGGAGGTCCGAAGTGGGTAGGTGACGTTGGCGGGAATGGAAGTCGGGGCTGGAAAAGTTCGGGTTGTTGGTTAAGGAACTGGGTTGATGGTTCGGGTCGCCCAGGGGTTAAGGTCGGAGGGTCACTGCCGGTAGGGGGCTCGCGGGTCAGCGCCGCCGGAGGTGGTCGGAGGGGATGTCGCGGGTTGGGGTTTCGAGTTCGGTTTCAAGCCACCACCAACAGGTGGCGGTATTTTTTTGGGTTGAGAGGGTGTGGGTTTAGTGTATGGAATAGGTTGGTTATGGTGGTATGTGGGTTAGCAGGAGAGAGAGTGTGGTTGGGTGAAAGGAAGAAGATGGAGTGGGTTGTGTTGTGTGTGGTAAGGTGTATGGGTAATGTGTGAGGGTGAGGGTGAGGGTTTAGTTAGGTGTAGGTGAGTGTGTATGGGATTTGTGTGTATGTGTTTAATTTGGACACCTACAAATGACACTAACTAATTAAAAAAATAATAATAAAATAAAATCCTAATCTTAAAATAAAATAAAATAAACTTAATTAAAAATGAAACTAAAAAGATATAAAAAACTAAAAATCTATTAAACTAAAACAAAAATCCTAAAAAAAAACTAAAAATCTAATAAAACTAAAAAAATAAATGAAATCTTAAGAAATCTAATCCTAATAGAAAACTAAAAACTAATAAAAATAAAGATAAAATAAAAATATACTAATAAAAATAAAATAGAAAACAAAACCTAGAAAATACTAAATAAATCAAAAATAAACCTAAAAATAAAACGACTTTAACTATAATCTAAAAAATATAAAAAGGCACAAACTAAACACACACAGGCTTGGGGTAATGGTTTGGGCTAGGTTTAGGCTAGGGTTACGGAACAAGGTATTAGCTCTATTTTAACTGCAAATTGCCTGGAAATATAACTTTTGACACCGCAACTACAATTAAGCCTGCACAATGAACATTTACGCGTATAAGACCCAAATTGCTGAGAATTAACAACTAAAAGTCATCTATTCGGGGTATAAAATGTACACTTTTTGGTACTTATCACACCACCCCCAAACAGAGCGTTGCTAGTCCTCGAGCAATAAGATAGAGAGAGAGAAAGATAAGTAACCAAAAGTGTACCACTTTCGCGGGCACTTGCGATTGCACTTAGCATGTGCAACAAGCCTTTAAACCTATAGGTTGCCCTACACGAGTTGTGTCTCGTGAGGGTTTGCAGGGAATATACCCACAAAATTCTTATTTGCAAAGATTTATTGAAAGGCAATCAATCTCTTATTAGACAGAATAATCGCACAATCCATTATGAGATAAATGATTTCAGAAATACAAGCTAGAATGTGTAAAAAGATTAAGCTAAGTAAATACTCAAGCCACATCCTTCCTAGAACTCAACGTGTGTAGTGTGAATCAGTCAAAACGGGTCGAGTGTATCGCTCTCATAAGAGTAATTCCTAGATTGCCTTGTCGGAATCAACGCTTCAACTTCAAATCTCACGGATATATCTCTCTCAAACGAACTCTCGAGATTAGGGTCAGTGTATCGCTCTTGTGTGTGAGGAGGTGAGTAAATGTAAGCAAGTTCATACGTCTCACACACACATAAGAAAGAATGAACAATTGAAAGAGAAATGATCTCATGAAAGACTACTAATCACTATAGTGAAAACGTCAAGTTATTCACCACGTTGACTTTCATTTGCCCGAACACCTAGGGTAACATGGATGATAATGGATGAGGGGGAAATGAAATGGCAAGGAAATGATGGGTTAAGGATGGTGATCTATGAAGCACCGACACTCTCCCGGAAGCCACGAGTCAGCTTTGACACGAGTCCCACACGCGACACGCTCCGACATGTTGCCGACACGATGGGACACATTGGGACATGTTTGGACACGTTGCCGACACGCTGGAACACGTTGGCCGACACGCTGGGACACGTTGCCGACACGCTGGGACGCGTAAAAAGGACACTTTATATTTTTTAAAATTTTATTTTTAATTTTTAATTTTTTTTTCTTATGTGATTATGATTCTGCCTTATTTATGATTTTTAATATTAAAGTGTGTTTGCATTTTGTTTTATATGGTCAATTTTCTTAATTTCATGTTAAGAATGCTCTAATAATGTATTTTATGGAAAAAAAATATGTTTTATTTCATTAATATATATATTTAAATATATATTATATATTATACGTATCCTAGCGTGTCGTATCCTAGTTTTTGAAAAAATCACGTGCCACGTGTCGCGTGTCGTGTCGAAACACGTATTACGTGTCGAGTCCGTGCTTCATAGATGGTGATGTATGGATGAATGATGAGTGATGGATGTGTGAAATGATGGATGTAAAATGGATGGATATGCGATAAGATTGAGAAGAGTGTACTATGAAGAACAAATGTCTTTATTTCAAAATAACTAACTACTCTCTTTTTTTTCTTTTCGCTCTTCTTTTTTTTCGATTTTTCTTTTCTTTCTCCCTTTTTTCGATTTTTTTTTTGCTATTTTTATGTTTTTCTCTTCTTTTTTTTTTCTTTTTTTTTGTTTTTCTCTCACTTTTCAAGCCAACAATGAAGACATTTAACATTTGGAATCAACACTCTTTTTCTCAAAATGATGGATGATATATGAATGGAGTGGGGAATGTGTATGGATGATGAGGGAAATAAATGGGAAGGTAATGGGTGAGTGAATGGAAATGTGATATGGAAAAGTGGTAACTGTATAGATGAAAATCTAGTGTTCAAGACAATTTTCAAGACACGCATTTCTTACAACTCGAAAAAATGTCATTCTCAGTGATTAAGCCAAAAATTGAAGAATAATGAGATCATACAACAATTAAGTGCGGACCCAAAGGAAGTTGAATCAACTTGTGACTCGGAGATTGCGTAAAACTCTCTGAAAGGGTGAAAGACACAAATCTCACAAGTTAAAGTCTCTACTAGTGATCCTTAAGGTTCTCTTGAGAATTATATGTGACACCCCGACTAATTAAATACCGGGTAGCTACTCCTTTATAAAATTAATTCAAAATACCAAGTTGGTTCAGTTAATAGCATCACTGTCGAAAACATTTTATTATTACTAACCACCTAGTATTTAAAAAGCAAGTTGCCAAATTTTTAATTTAAGGCTGATTAACGTGCAACAAGTGAAAAGAAGAAATAAATAACACCATTCACCATACTGAAGTAAAATGAATAATCATCACATAGCGTAAATAAAGTCTGGAGGAAACCCCTCACTACAAACCCATAACTGGAATAAATAAACTGAAACAATACATGCTAAAGTCTGAAAACTGAAATGTAAAAGATGTCTCTAAAGAAATGGGCAACATGCCCTACAACTGATAGATAGTGACTCTGGAATCCAAAGAGATAGAAGCGTCTACATGCAAATCCCTGTAGCTTCCACAAGCAGCTACAGCTCGTCACCTGAATGAGTTTCTATGCTTGGTGTCCTTGTGGCTGGGCACCTAAAATGGTTTTACAAGAAAAAGATTTGAAAAGCAAACGGGTCAGAGCCCGAATGTGGAGTTATATTTTAAAAACCTGCAAGTGCTTTAAAAACATTTAAAACATTAAATGCAAAGTACATGTTAGGACGTGCACTCACATGATATTCTCACCTCTCGTTTAACTGTGCACTCCTAACGCAAGTACCCATCTATATCTACCCATACCACTAGCTAAGTGACAACGTATCTAGCTAGACTGCCAAAGATTCTACCCATAATACTTGGTTCCATTAACATAAT
The DNA here is from genome assembly GCA_949130495.1 of Sambucus nigra. Lineage (NCBI taxonomy): Eukaryota > Viridiplantae > Streptophyta > Magnoliopsida > Dipsacales > Adoxaceae > Sambucus > Sambucus nigra. The sequence goes on along the minus strand of OX422219.1, from coordinate 127,837,815 downwards.
AACGCTCGTAATTAAATAGGGAGTTAATGTAACTCAGTTACTAAATATGCCATATATATAAGTATCAGTTAACTCATTATATAACTCGGAACAATACCGTAATAGGTTCACAATATTAACAGGAGGATTTCCATTAATTAAATGTATATTATTCACATCATAAATATACGATACAAGCACCCCGCAATCTAAGCTATGGTGCACACATACTCTGCTATCCATCCCGGTACATCACGTACATAAGGATCACACATTCCGAATCTCTCAGGAATAGTTCAGATAACACAAATCACAAATAGTGGAGGCGAACACAGTCACCATCACGTGGGTCACACACATACCTACGCTCCCACGGTCAGCGGACTTATTAATATCACAATAAGTCTTTCTATGACCTATGTTCATCAAGGTACCAGTCTATATCCCCCCCGTAGGCACACAAGGATTAGAGGGTCCTAAGCGAACGCAAACCTCCCGTGATAGCAAGTATGGTAGGTATGTCATACACACAATCCATATACCAATACTAAGTAAACACACATCTTAGTAATACCATATTTTAATCGTAGTACATATTGCACTCTCGTACTAACTATAATTATCACAATTCGTACTATTCCGGTTTGTAATTATACGCGCCATAATTCATCCTCACATCGTAGTAGACACTCACGTCTCAACCCAAACGGTTCATTGAATATAACTCTAGTATATAATTTACTCCTCTCAATAACCCAAAAGTCCCAATCTATCCTCACATCAATAAAGGAAGGTCATCTATATCCTCGAACAAGTTTACGGGACTCCAAAAATAAAAACAGTCCAAAAAGGACCAAACTGTCAACTCGTTAGAAGTCTCGTTCGAACGAGTGTTCGAACGAGTTTGGACTGTCAGCTCGTTAGAAGTCTCGTTCGAACGAGGCTGTTCGAACGAGATCCCAGTTCGTTCGAACGAACTGTTCCTTCTAACGATATCTCGTTCGAACGAGATATCGAACGAGATCCCTTCTCGTTAGTAACGACTGGTCAGCTTCGTTTGAAGTTCGTTCGAACGAGTTCGTTCGAACGACCTGGGGGCTGCTTCTAACGAGCTACCAGTTTCGGCCCAGATTTTTCCCATCTCGTTTTTCACCATTTTTATCACTTTAATCCTTCTCCAAAGTTCGTTCTAACAATGATTTAAGTCCTCTAATCATACTAAAACATGCTTAGGTCATAAACTAACGTCTTTTAAGGCAATAAGGCATCCTAAACATCATTAAATCCCAAGATTTTATACTTTTCCCCAATATCATCAAGAACATGAACCCTAGATATACATCAACATCAAATTCCAGAATTTAATTCGTTTTTCTTTCACCCAATCATGTATTAATATCAGATTAATCGTCTCCAAGCTATTCTACATGCAATTCTCTTCACAATTACTCAAGTTCTATGATCTAAACTACATGGGTTTTCATATTTATCAAGAATAAACCATAAATCCGAATTTTCTAACATGGAAAGAACATTTACTGAAATTAAACATAATTAAACCACTTGCCTTGGTTTGATTTCTGACTTTGGTGTAGGTTTGGTGAAGATTCTGCAGAGTTTCCTCTCTCTCCAAGCTCTTCTCCAATGGTGGCTTAAGGTGGCTAGGGTTTGATTTGGGGAAGATTGTAAACCTAATATTAGCCTCCGTAGCTTAAAGAATTAATATGGGTTGGTTATGGGCTTAGTGGGTCAATATCCACATCAGATTTAATTAACCAATTTTCGTCACTTTTAATTCCTCAAAATGTAAAATTACCAAAATACCCTTTAAGTTACCGGTATGGCCTAAAAATACCCCGGGACCCAAACTATACCCCCGGCTAGTGTTTTCTGACTATCTCGACCCTTCCGGACGCGTTGGCGTACTCAAAACGACCATACGAATTATAGATTTTAAATTCACTTTTTATTAACAAAATATAATACCGTGACGCGGCGGTCCCACGTGTCTCAACAAAATTTCTAAAATGCCGTATCTAAATCCCACGACAAATTTTATAATACCAAGTTCATATATAATCATATGTGCACATAATCAAATACCAATTCGCATCACATTAGTATTTTTATCCCGGATTAATTTCCAATTAATACACATTTAATTAATTAATCCTCAAAATAAATATAGTCAAAAGTACGGGGTATTAGATACTTCCCCCCTAATAACTGAATTTCGTCCCGAAATTCGAAACTAGAAAGTACCTGCTAAAAATAGCTCTGGATAACGTTCGCGCATCTCATCCTCGCGCTCCCATGTGGACTCCTCGACATTGTGATGTCGCCACAGAACACGCACTAACGGGACTATCTTTGACCGCAGTTTCCTCTCGCTTCGGTCCAAAATAGCAATTGGCCCCTCCTCGTAGGAGCTATCCGGCTGGAGATCGATGTCCTCCACAGCAATGTGAGAATGAGCCAAATCATCTCTAAGGTATTTCCTCAGCGAGGAAATATGGAACACGTCGTGAATCCGATGCAAGTGCTCCGGTAGTCCAAGTCTATACGCAACGGGTCCGATCCGCTCAATAATAGGAAACGGCCCCACATACCTCGGTGCCAACTTCCCCTTCTTCCCGAATCGCATAATCCCCTTCATCGGAGAAACCCTGAGCAAAACCTGGTCCCCCACTTGGAACTCCCTGAAAAACCTCTTCGCATCAGCATAACTCTTCTGCCTGTCTTGAGCTACCCGAATGCGACTCCGAATCAACTCAATCCTTGCCGAAGTATCCTGAATCACTTCCGGCCCAAGTAGTTTGTTGTCCCCCACCTCCAACCAACATGCTGGGGAACGACAAGGCCTACCGTACAATGCCTCAAACGGAGCCATGCCAATCGTGAACTGATAGGAGTTGTTGTAAGCAAACTCTACCAGTGGAAGTTACTGCTCCCATCCACCCCCGAAGTCAATAATGCACATGCGTAGCATGTCCTCCAACATCTGATTGGTGCGCTCTGTCTGCCCATCAGTCTGCGGATGATAAGCCGTACTCAACCGCAATTCCGTGCCCATGGCCTCCTGGAAACTCTCCCAAAACCTCGAAACAAATATCTTGTCTCTGTCAGACACGATATTTAGGGGCACACCGTGAAGTCTCACAATCTCTGAAATGAAGAGCTGGGCATACTGTCCCGTAGTGTAGTCAGTCCTTACGGGTAAGAAGTGAGCGACCTTGGACAACCTGTCCACAATTACCCAAACAGAGTCGTGACCCCTTTGCGACGTAGGCAACCCCGTGACAAAATCCATGGATATGCTCTCCCACATCCACACCGGAACCTCCAACGGATGTAGCAATCCTGCCGGTCTCTGATGATCCACTTTTAAGAGCTGACAAGTGGCGCATTTCGAGACAAACTCAGCGATATCTCTCTTCATACCGCTCCACCAATATTGCCGTCTCATGTCTTGGTACATTTTATCCCCTCCGGGATGTACCGCGAACCGTGAGCCGTGCGAATCTGCCATAACATCGTGTCGCAATTCATCTCCTTCAGGAACTACCAATCTCCCATTGAAGCGTAATCCCCCGTCTGAGCTAACGGTATAGGACTCGGCTCCCTCTGCAAGTAATCGAACTATCTGCTCCTGACAGAACGAGTCATTAGCCTGTGCCCGTACTATCCTCGTGATAATCTGCGGTGTAACGGTCATTACAGACATGAAAGATCGGGCCACTGCATCCTGGTGTCCCAATTCCTTCCACTTTGCCTTCCACACCTCTGCCACCTCATCTGCTGGCCTGCGGCTCAACGCGTCTGCTACCACGTTAGCCTTACCCGGGTGGTACTGGATGTCGAACTGGTAGTCCTTCACAAATACAAGCCACCTACGCTGCCGCATATTCAATTCCTTCTGCGTGAACAGATACTGTAGTGACTTGTGGTCCGTGAACAGCTGAAACTTCTCCCCCAAAAGATAGTGCCTCCAAATCCGTAAGGCAAATAACACTGCTGCCAACTCCAAATCATGCGTGGGGTAATTCTTCTCATGAGGCTTAAGCTTACGGGAAGCATAAGCTATGGCCTGTCTCTCCTGCTGCAATACACCTCCAAGCCCTTGCAAAGACGCGTCGGTGTAAACCAAATACTCAACTCCCGGTCTAGGCAATGCTAACACAGGTGCTGAGGTTAATTTGTCCTTCAATTCATCGAATGCCAACTGACAGGCATCACTCCAAATGAACGACACACCTTTACGAGTAAGATGTGTCAAAGGACCTGCTATCTCCGAGAAACCCCGAATAAACCTCCTGTAGTATCCTGCTAAACCCAAGAAACTACGAATCTCCGTTGGTGTCGTGGGCTGTCCCCACTCCCTCACCGCTGACACCTTCCCCGGATCAACCGATATTCCCCGGTCGGAAATGATATGCCCCAAAAACTGGACTTCTTTCAGCCAAAACCCGCACTTCTCATATTTTGCATACAACTCGTTCTGACGAAGTGTCTGCAAAACCTGCCTCAAATGCTCGGCGTGCTCCTCCTCCGTCTGAGAGTAAACCAGAATGTCATCAATGAAGACAATGACAAACTGATCTAGGAAATCCCTGAACACTCTGTTCATCAAGTCCATAAACACTGCTGGAGCGTTGGTCAAGCCGAAAGACATAACCCGAAACTCATAAGAACCATATCTTGACAAGAACGCGGTCTTCGAGACATCCTCCTCCCTGATACGCAACTGATGGTATCCCGACCTCAAGTCAATCTTCGAGAAGAAAGAAGCTCCCCTCAACTGGTCGAATAAGTCATCGATTTGAGGCAACGGATACTTATTCCGTATCGTGACCTTATTCAACTCTCGGTAGTCCACACACAACCTCAGTGAACCGTCCCTCTTCTTCACAAACAAAACCGGAGCGTCCCAAGGTGAGGTACTCCTGCGAATAAAGCCTTGTCCCAACAGCTGCTCTATCTGATCCCGTAGCTCTCTCATCTCAGCTGGAGCCATACGGTACGGTGCGCGTGCTATAGGTCTCGTGCCCGGTAGCAAATCTATAACGAAGTCTATCTCTCGACTGGGTGGCAAGCCTGGTATCTCCTGAAACACATCTGAATACTCCCTGACAACCGGGATCGAATCTAAGGGAATAACAACCTCCTTAGAGGTATCCTCCTCTATGTAATACAGATGAGCGGTCGATCCTCCCTCTGGGCGAGGCATCGCCACTATAAACATCTCTTGCCCCGGAATGGCAAAAACAATGCTCCCGCTGAAGCAATCAATCATGGCCCTATATGCTACGAGCCAATCCATACCGATGATCACATCGTGAACATGCATGTCTAACACTAACATGTCTGCAGGCAATACCAAACCACCAATCTCTACCCCCACTCCCCGGCATATAAAGAAAATAAGTGACCCACTCCCTAATGGTGAGTCGACACACGTCACTGTGCTCTCTGCCGTAGCTAACAATCCTAAAGCTTTCGCGAAGTGTGTAGCTATAAAACAGTGTGTAGCACCCGTATCAAATAACACCCGACCCATAGTGCCATGGATAGGAAACGTACCCTCGATCGCGGGCGGTGCCTGTGGAACTGCAGCCTGGTGAACGTTGTAGACACGTCCATACTGTAGCTGCCCCTGCTGAGCTGGGACTGCCGGAATGGGTGGCAATGCTGCCATCTGCGGCGGTGCGGGAAGAGCGGCGGGAAACATAGGCCTCTGTGGCTCCTGGCGAGCACCCTGCTGCTGCTGCTGTGGGGCCCTGCCCCTATCAGGACAATCCTGCTTCTTATGGCCAGTCTTGCCACAAGTAAAGCACTTCCCTGGGAAGTTCCCTCCCCTCTGCCCCTGCTGTCCCCGGCCCTGGTGGCCGTTACCATTCCTCCCTTGGCCCTGCTGGCCCTGATGAAACTGCTACCCATTCTGCCCTTGTTGGCCCTGATGGCCGTTTGGACCCTGATGGCCCTGACGGAAACCTCCCTGTCCCTGCCTGTAGTTCCCTGACCGGAACCTCTTATTATCCCCCTGCTGGGTACCCTGCTCATTCTGTCTCTGCCCCTGACCGGTTTGTGCCCCGCTGGCACCATGTCCTCCAGTCCTGCCCTGATGGCTAGACTCCCCCGACCGCTTGCCCTCGGCCATATGAAAACAGTGGTCCTGGCAGTGCAATAATGCAGCGTTAACCACATCAGAATACGTGGCCAACGATAGGTTCCCTAGTAGATGCTGACGGATCCTCCAATTCAACCCGTCGGTGAACTTCTCTATCTTCTTCTTCTCTGTTGGAATCTCGTCTGGAACGATATTCAACAGGTTAGTGAACTCGGCCTCATACTCGGCCACTGTCTTGCCCTCCTGCTTCAAACTCATCAGCTTCCTCCTCATCTCTGTATGAACTGCGGACGGAAAGTACTTGCGGTCAAACCGCACCCAGAACTCCTGAATCGTGAGGGTATCCCTCTCCTCCGCGGTGGTAATAGACTCCCACCACTGTAATGCAAATCCCACTAGCTTGAAAGTAGCTAGCACCTGTTTCTGAATATCAGTGCACTCATGCATCCTCAAATGCCTCTGTATGTCCTTCCTCCATTGGCTCGAGACTACCACGTCTGAGCTACCTGCAAACTCTGGCGGATGCGCTTTCTGAAAAGCGTCTCGTACACGCTCCCAAGCAGACGGGAATGCATTAACATGTGCTGGCGCGGCAACCGGCGCCTGAGGCGGTGCCTGCTGAATCACAACAATCGCGGCATTTACCGCTTGGGCTACTATAGCAGCAACCTCAGCGGCGTTCATCATACCCTGAACTGGAGCGGGCTGGGGTTCGGGCATTGCATTCCTGGGAACTCGTCGTGCACGTCGTGGAGGCATCTGAAATAAGAACAAAGTTTATAAGTTCGCAGTTTATAACCTTAAAATAGCTGAAGAACGAAGCATACACAAAAAGAGTACAACAGTCCTAAAATATAGGGCTCTATATCAAAGAAACGTAGCGGAAACATAATAGCCGTACAGATCCTAAAGGACACTAGAACCTGATGCTCTGATACCACCTGTGACACCCCGACTAATTAAATACCGGGTAGCTACTCCTTTATAAAATTAATTCAAAATGCCAAGTTGGTTCAGTTAATAGCATCACTGTCGAAAACATTTTATTATTACTAACCACCTAGTATTTAAAAAGCAAGTTGCCAAATTTTTAATTTAAGGCTGATTAACATGCAACAAGTGAAAAGAAGAAATAAATAACACCATTCACCATACTGAAGTAAAATGAATAATCATCACATAGCGTAAATAAAGTCTGGAGGAAACCCCTCACTACAAACCCATAACTGGAATAAATAAACTGAAACAATACATGCTAAAGTCTGAAAACTGAAATGTAAAAGATGTCTCTAAAGAAATGGGCAACATGCCCTACAACTGATAGATAGTGACTCTGGAATCCAAAGAGATAGAAGCGTCTACATGCAAATCCCTGTAGCTTCCACAAGCAGCTACAGCTCGTCACCTGAATGAGTTCCTATGCTTGGTGTCCTTGTGGCTGGGCACCTAAAATGGTTTTATAAGAAAAAGATTTGAAAAGCAAACGGGTCAGAGCCCGAATGTGGAGTTATATTTTAAAAACCTGCAAGTGCTTTAAAAACATTTAAAACATTAAATGCAAAGTACATGTTAGGACGTGCACTCACATGATATTCTCACCTCTCGTCTAACTGTGCACTCCTAACGCAAGTACCCATCTATATCTACCCATACCACTAGCTAAGTGACAACGTATCTAGCTAGACTGCCAAAGATTCTACCCATAATACTTGGTTCCATTAACATAATAACGCTCGTAATTAAATAGGGATTTAATGTAACTCAGTTACTAAATATGCCATATATATAAGTATCAGTTAACTCATTATATAACTCGGAACAATACCGTAATAGGTTCACAATATTAACAGGAGGATTTCCATTAATTAAATGTATATTATTCACATCATAAATATACGATACAAGCACCCCGCAATCTAAGCTATGGTGCACACATACTCTGCTATCCATCCCGGTACATCACGTACATAAGGATCACACATTCCGAATCTCTCAGGAATAGTTCAGATAACACAAATCACAAATAGTGGAGGTGAACACAGTCACCATCACGTGGGTCACGCACATACCTACGCTCCCACGGTCAGCGGACTTATTAATATCACAATAAGTCTTTCTATGACCTATGTTCATCAAGGTACCAGTCTATATCCCCCCCGTAGGCACACAAGGATTAGAGGGTCCTAAGCGAACGCAAACCTCCCGTGATAGCAAGTATGGTAGGTATGTCATACACACAATCCATATACCAATACTAAGTAAACACACATCTTAGTAATACCATATTTTAATCGTAGTACATATTGCACTCTCGTACTAACTATAATTATCACAATTCGTACTATTCCGGTTTGTAATTATACGCGCCATAATTCATCCTCACATCGTAGTAGACACTCACGTCTCAACCCAAACGGTTCATTGAATATAACTCTAGTATATAATTTACTCCTCTTAATAACCCAAAAGTCCCAATCTATCCTCACATCAATAAAGGAAGGTCATCTATATCCTCGAACAAGTTTACGGGACTCCAAAAATAAAAACAGTCCAAAAAGGACCAAACTGTCAACTCGTTAGAAGTCTCGTTCGAACGAGTGTTCGAACGAGTTTGGACTGTCAGCTCGTTAGAAGTCTCGTTCGAACGAGGCTGTTCGAACGAGATCCCAGTTCGTTCGAACGAACTGTTCCTTCTAACGATATCTCGTTCGAACGAGATATCGAACGAGATCCCTTCTCGTTAGTAACGACTGGTCAGCTTCGTTTGAAGCTCGTTCGAACGAGTTCGTTCGAACGACCTGGGGGCTGCTTCTAACGAGCTACCAGTTTCGGCCCAGATTTTTCCCATCTCGTTTTTCACCATTTTTATCACTTTAATCCTTCTCCAAAGTTCGTTCTAACAATGATTTAAGTCCTCTAATCATACTAAAACATGCTTAGGTCATAAACTAACGTCTTTTAAGGCAATAAGGCATCCTAAACATCATTAAATCCCAAGATTTTATACTTTTCCCCAATATCATCAAGAACATGAACCCTAGATATACATCAACATCAAATTCCAGAATTTAATTCGTTTTTCTTTCACCCAATCATGTATTAATATCAGATTAATCGTCTCCAAGCTATTCTACATGCAATTCTCTTCACAATTACTCAAGTTCTATGATCTAAACTACATGGGTTTTCATATTTATCAAGAATAAACCATAAATCCGAATTTTCTAACATGGAAAGAACATTTGCTGAAATTAAACATAATTAAACCACTTGCCTTGGTTTGATTTCTGACTTTGGTGTAGGTTTGGTGAAGATTCTGCAGAGTTTCCTCTCTCTCCAAGCTCTTCTCCAATGGTGGCTTAAGGTGGCTAGGGTTTGATTTGGGGAAGATTGTAAACCTAATATTAGCCTCCGTAGCTTAAAGGGTTAATATGGGTTGGTTATGGGCTTAGTGGGTCAATATCCACATCAGATTTAATTAACCAATTTTCGTCACTTTTAATTCCTCAAAATGTAAAATTACCAAAATACCCTTTAAGTTACCGGTATGGCCTAAAAATACCCCGGGACCCAAACTATACCCCCGGCTAGTGTTTTCTGACTATCTCGACCCTTCCGGACGCGTTGACGCACTCAAAACGACCATACGGATTATAGATTTTAAATTCACTTTTTATTAACAAAATATAATACCGTGACGCGGCGGTCCCACGTGTCTCAACAAAATTTCTAAAATGCCGTATCTAAATCCCACGACAAATTTTATAATACCAAGTTCATATATAATCATATGTGCACATAATCAAATACCAATTCGCATCACATTAGTATTTTTATCCCGGATTAATTTCCAATTAATACGCATTTAATTAATTAATCCTCAAAATAAATATAGTCAAAAGTACGGGGTATTACATTATAGTACTCTTCAACTTCAACCATAGTGATGTAATAGGTGCGCAAATTTTGTTGAGTCTAGAAATTCATGGTGCAACATGCCTTGCTATGTATTACATAAGCTATTTAGAAAAAATATTCTCCAACTTAGATTCCTAGACTCTGAAAGATGGATGATTGAAAATTCACATCAATGATTGAGATGAATGAAACTGAACGAAATTTTAAAAATCAGGTTTAAAAATCAAAATTTTTCAAAAGAGGTACGATTTTGATGAAATTCCCCAGTAAAATGATTTTTTAAAATTGAGAGCATAAAGTGGAAAGAGATTACCAGAAACAACCGCTAATGAAGTGAACAGATGTAGCCAAGAATAAACCTGAATAAGAAGTGAGAAAAAAATGTGTACAAGTTCATAACATGGTAAAGCATGGGGTGATGTGAAACACCACCCCCAAATAGGATGAGACTAGCAAGAAACGCGGGTTGCCTCCCGGTAGCGCTAAGTTTAATGTCTTCAGCCAGACCGAAGGGATCTCACCCTAAAGATAATGTCTATGAAAACGCGGGGTGACAGAAAAATTTGGGTGATGAGAATCACCCCCAAACAAGACTGAAGCATCAGTCTTGTTGGATAAAGGCTAAAATGGTCAATGCACCTGTATGGCAAAGTGCATCATGCGATGCAAAGCATCGGTGGACCATGGGTGGGTGCGGATTAAGGTAGAGGTGAGGGTGGAAATGATGAAGAGGTATCGGCCACGGGTCTTGTTGAGCATAAATGTGAGGGCGACTAGGCCCTATAGGCATGGTACTCAAGTTGGTGAGGAAGGCGAAATGGTGTGAAAATTGTAATGGGGTGGGCCTCATGGAAATTGCACGACCGTTCTATGAATGGGCGATGATAATGGTCGCGCCGTGACACGCCAGGGAGCTGTTGAGAAGAAAAATCAACACCACGAGAGAGTGGCGGGCATAGAATAACAAGCTCGGTGTCACGGAAGTGGAGAGTAGGACCATAACACTCGTGGAAGGTGGATGATGGTTTCAGGTGAGGATCGAAAAATGTAGATGGAAATATAAACTGTGTAAAATCAAGATCCAAACCAGGTGGTGGGGTGGAAGGGATAATGGGTGGGTCGGGTGGGATAAATGATGGAGGAAGATGATCCAACTCAAGCGTGGGAGACACACTCATTGGGAGGAGTAAAGGAATACATTCAAAGGAGTGTGGTTTCTAAAGATGGAGTTGTCAACTTCTCCATAAGAGTAGCATTGGTAAATGTGGTGGGTCGGTAAGACGAGGCACCATGATCAGAGATAGAGGGATCACTAGAAATATCGGGCTCAAAGGGAGCCAACCAAGGTGGGACATCACCCATATCCGGATAGGTAGGAACTATCACGGATTCTATCTCGGGAGAATAGTGAACACTCGTAGTCGAAGCTAACCTAAAATGAAGTGGTTCCTCGGGAACACATACGGTGGGCTCAATAGGCATAGACTCGGACATTTTTTTGGATTCAGCGGGAGTGGGAAGGTGAACCACAATGATGGATTCATGTGGATATGACGGGATCAGATCAAGCTCACTAATGAAAGGTAAGTCAACACAATTGTCGACTTGGGGCCTGGACCATGGGATGGTCTCAACTTTGAGATTCTCGAGGTGGTAGGGTTGGTCACACTCAAAATCCGTGTCACAAGAGGACACATCATCATCACACGCGGTTGCAATGATGGGTAGATCCATGGGAATGTCTGACTCTCGGTCACACTCAATTTCATTTAATCTTTGTTCACGCCGTTGGAGGGCTTCATTTTGAAATCGGGTGGCTTGCTCTTGCTCGATGATAAATTGTTGCAAGAGTGCCTCGAGAGCGAAGGTGGATGATGGTGGAGTGACGGTTGGTGGCGGTGGTTGAGGTGGACACAACTCGCTATTACTATAGGGAGAATACTCGAAGGAAGTGTGTGGAGCGGGTTCAAGTGCATCATACACGAAAGGATCGCTTTCGTGATGGACAAAGGGTTTATACTCATGGGGTGCGTAGTGAGGGAACTAATCGTGAACGAGTGCATAAGGTTGTCATGACAACTGTTGGAACGTGTGAGGATTCATAACATCGGGTTGGGATTCGTATTGCGTGAAAGGTTGATCAGGCCTCCACGAATAACTCGGGTACGCACACCACTCGGGATTAGATACATCGGGATAATAGGCCGAGGTGGGTTCCGAAACAGTGTCATATGGATACACATGTCCATGGTGGGTTCGTAGGGATATGAAGAGTAAAGGCACTCATGGGGCATGTGATCGGCATAAGAACAAAGGGTGCACGACAATATTGGCGGTACGTCGACACTTGACACCGAGGGTGATGGAAAATGAGGTGCGTGCATAGATGGTGCAAGAGTATTGACGGTACTCGTGAGAGAGGTGAAACCACTAAGAATATCATAAAGCGATGGCGCGGGATCACTCTCACACGTGTCGCGTGTTAATGGAAAATGACCAAAGTAGTCCCTTAAGGGGCGTTCTTCGGCCATATGGAGAGAATTTTTTTTATTTATTTCTTTTTTTTTTTTTTTATTTTTTTTTTCAAAAGGAAAGAAAATATTGTTGGATTTTTCTAAAAATAATGGATGAAAATATTTTTGGAGTTTTGTGAAAAATAAAGGAAGAAAATATTTTTGGATTTTTCTAAAATGAAAGAAAATATTTTTGGATTTTCTAAAAATGAAAGAAAGAAAATATTTTTGAATTTTTTTGGAAGAAAAGGTGGGGAAAATATGGACTCGCTGAATTTAACGAGCTCACTAAAACTGACTACCGAAAAATAAATTGGACACGCAATCCAAGGAGAAATCCTAACTAGCACATAGCTAATTTTTATCTTTGAATTTAGTGAGAGGGTAGTCAAATTTTAAGTAAGTCCGCGGGGGATAGAAATTCACGGAATTTTCTGAGTGATCCCCTTTGCAAAAATATTCTCCTAGTGGGCTACCTAGTTGATTGATTTTAAATTTAATGATGGCTAGGGTAGCACACAATTGGTAAGCGAGTGAATCGGGTGATGAAATCCCTTCTCGTAAGTGACCGGGTGTAGGCCTTAGTAATTTAATTCATCACACCATTCGAAAAATAAATGCGAGAATAAAATCACACAAGAGCACACAAAGCACACAAAAGAATTGACTCGCTAACAGGAGAGGTGCGAGGGTTTGAGAAATGTACCTCCCACGGTTTTTACTCCGTGGGGTGCCGAAAAATTTGAGTCGACCGGGGGGAGATCACGCCAATCTCAGTCGGCCCCGGGAGTCCTACCAACCCAAGGTAGAGAGGCTTCTAAATCCTCATCATTGGACGCCCTCTCTCTAACTTGTCCGGTTTCCCAATCAAGCTTATCTTCGATTATTACAACTATTTTAAAATGAAAAATAAAATAAAGGTGTCTCTATGCACCGCAATACAAGCAATGATAAAAATCCTAATACAAGTCTTCAAAAATAAAGAAAAATGGTACTAAAATGCAACAAAATATAGGAAATAAATGAATTACAAAATTGAATTCGCTCCGAGTGCTTCACGCTCCCAAGAACGGCAACGACGCCATTTGATAAAGAACTTTTGGGTGCTTATCATATAGTGTAGATTAAATCGCTTTCGTTCCTGACCACACATCATATTGATATCAGAGCCTCATTTGTTCCTGATGTGGTCATTATAGTTGTTGTTATAGAGCCATGGGTAAGGATAGGAGAAACCGGCGATCCACTCCCCTAAACTATAGCTCGCCACCGCTGGTCAATCGGCACCACCACCCTCCAGATTAGAAAACCACCATAACCTATTGTTCCACCCCACGTAGCCACAAAAATCACTAAAACCCTAGATATGGCCACTCCTTACCCCCATCCGAGCTATCCGATAGCCGTTGGTCACTGGGGACCCCAACTAAAGGTCGCCTCCATACCCCCGCCACCTATTCGAGTTCACAACAACCATTGGACCCCAAAATCCCTAGCATCCCCGCCTCAAACATCCCTAAACTGGACCTACTCTCCAGATTTAAAGCATCTCCACCACCACCGGCGCAAGGCGAGCAACTTCGATCGCCGGTGACCTCGTTAGGCCCTCGCAATGGTGGACTTCTAGCACAAACAATAGCAGGCACCGATCTAGGCCGAGTACATCTTCCCAGTTATACAACCGTCGGCTAGACCCCACACTTGTGGTAGCAATAGCTGACCAATCGCGGCAACACATGAGCGTCCAACCAGATTTCCGGCAAACCCATTATGGTCCCCGTCAGTCGCTCCATGTGTGCAACAGTTTGAGGGTTTGCTGCCCCTCTCTATTTTGGGATAGCTAGGGTTTCTCAAAATAGAGAGGTCATTTACCCACTTACCCCTCAAACTTCCAAAGCTATCCCAAAATTACTCTACTCCTTTTAATTTCTATTTCACCGCCTGTAACCATCAATTTAATAGCATCCCTCCTCCCTCCACTTTTCAGAATTGTCACTTTAGCCCCCTCGAGTTTTCATTCCATGGATGATAATTCCAAATTTGCCCGTGGACTTTTTAGACACCAAAATTATTCAAAATATCATCCCCAATCCTCCTCAACATTGCAAAAAATTTACACAACTCACCCTCCTATTTTTAAACATTATGTGGAGCCCCTCTCAACTACTGAAATTTAATTTTCAGCCCCTAATTTTCCAAAAGTCATAATTCAATCCCTACATTTTCCCAAACCCCAATTCAAGCCCAATTTCATTCCTTGAAATCTATTCTCGTTTAGATTTATCGTAAAACAAATGTGGTGATACCGATTATGGGGTTGATATGGAGGCTTGTGCTGAATTTGAGAGTTAAGTTATACCGTCATCGAAGAACTCCAAACTCACAATACATTGGACTGGGCAGGTGAATCTCTATTTAGGGAGCTCCTGGTACAGTTTAGCGTCATCTCTATTGGGGAGTATAAAGAACTCCACCACCTCATAAGTCAATATCGCGCGGAGTTCCTTGAGATGGAAGCGGCACGTGATAACCGGGTACACGAGCGGGAAAGGCATTTGACTTGATATTTTGACTATTTGGCCAATAGTGTGATATCCCCTTAAACCAATGTTATTTTCGTGTACGACCCACTACCTTACCATCCATGATGATGACCTCTTTGAGGATTCCGAGGAGTCATCGACGGATGGTATGGATCTAGGGCTATATCCTTGTAATTTCATTCCCATTTTTAGGAGGGCGGATGGATATCCCTTACCCAGTTCAAGATTTGGAGGTTTATGAGATTGAGAAGTTCTTTCCCATCTTCGGGGAACAAGATATTGATTGTGCATCGTAGATTTCTTCGATATCTTTGCTAATGATGATTGGATGACTCGCACCCATTTCTGAGAGGTGGGGGGGTGACATGATATGACTGATCTTACCACTCTTTGGGAATGAAGATGACTTTGATGGGGTGAGTTCGCCTGCTATTTCTCCCGAGGATGACAAATTGCATTGGGTGGCCGAGATTAACGGGGGGTATGTGGACCCATTTTGAGAGGCGTTTGGGGTGCGTTCGGTGGTCAAGCTGAAGTGACTAGCCTCATGGGTTCTCATCATGGAAGACTCGAACCGCATTTGGCATTGTTGGCCATCCCCATGGCGAGGGTGTGTTGATTATTATTTTGGAAGCTTTGGGGCTGAGTTCTTAGCGTGCCCTCTTTAGTGATATTACCTTTTGGGGTTATTTTGGATAGCAAGAAAACTTAGCCTATAAATAAGGCCCTTGTCCTCCCTTTGTAATTACTATTATGACTTTTTGGATGAATTAGAGAAAAAAATTGGGCACTTGGTCTCCAAATTAAGTTGATCTGTAGTGTAGATTAATTCGCTTCCTCTCCTAACTACACATCTGTAATTACTTGTGTGCTTCTCTAGCCACCATTATCATAGTGTGCTAGATTGCTAGGCCAACTTAGCATTGGAGTCTAAATGTCGTAGGGTAATTTGATGAGAGGTGTGCACAACCGAAACATGGTATTTGTGCCGAGACACTATTGCAACAAGTATCCATATCCCAACATGGGGGTGTTGACGTAAAAGGAACCTATCAAGGGGAAGCAATAGAAGGGAGAGATAGCAATGGGACATAGTGGAGTGATGAGGAATACAATAAATTAAGAAATAAAGTTGATGATGGAGGAACTAAGTGGCAACAACTTTTAAAAGTCTATATAAGTCTATAACAACCTTTTGAAGAGTATTTATTGTGAGTTTTTATGATTTATTTAGTTAAGATGACTGAAATGTCTTTAGTAAACAGTTGTGATTGATTGAATGTTTAGGTTGGATGTATTAGTCTAAAAGTCAGTCAAAGTGTTCAAGAGATTTGTAAGGGTGCATGTATTTCTAGGGTGCATGTATCTAATGTCATTTATTATAAAGAAGGGTCTAGTAGAAATCATAGAAGTTGGAAGGTCAAGACAAAATCCTAATCTTCTTTTTCTGGATGATTAATAGAATTTTCAGAATTTCCAGGAAAATTTGCTCATATATTTTAGAATTGTGTGATGCAATTCATACCTAGGTGTAATGCCTAAGGTCTCTAGGAGTGATTCCTAGATTATTGTGTGATGCTAGAGATTTAATCTCTTTTGTCCTGCAATTTTTCTCCTGTTTTCCAGCAATCCTCTACTGTTATTCTCGTTTTACAACATTTAGTATCAGAGCAAACGATCCTATCAATAAAGAGGTTTAAATTGGGACTACAAATGGGGTTCAACATACCAGATTTTGAAGGTACAGATGATCCTACATTGCTCTCTACTTGGCTTGCTATCATTGAGGAGTATGTTGAGTCCTATAAAATGGGAGATGATCGGAGAGTGAGGTTTTCCAGAATGAAACTTGTTAGAATGGCACAGATTTGGTGGTTTTCTGTTGAGGGGAATGTAAGAAGAATGGGACAACCGTCAATAAGCACGTGGCAAGAGATGGAAACTAAGCTACAAGCAATGTACATGCCTTCAATTTCCCATGATAACTTATGTAAGAAAACTCAGAGTTTAAAGCAACACAGCTTATCAGTGGCAGAGTACATCTGAAGGTTTGATGACTTGAATACTCAAAATCGAGTTCTCAAATATTGTCACCAAACTATTGGGTGATTCATGGCTGGTTTGGGGGATAAGATAAGGAAAGAAGTGTTCCATCAACAATTATGCAGTGTAGAACATGCCTTTGTAATGGCATAAGGTACGGAAATGTTCTTAAAATACACGAAGCTGAGAAAAGTCAGGTCCCAATCGAGGAAAGAAGCATTTAAAGGGATTAATTATGCAAATTATGGTAAAACAGCAGTACCTATTCAACCTCGAATGAATTTGGCAGCTTCTTCTATCATGTCTGAAAATCAAAACTGATTCATTGTCTAATTTAGTATTGGAAGAGATTTCACCAAAACTTGCTTGAAACAAGTGATCAAGTTATTGGTGACGATGTTACATCTTTCCAACCACTTCAATGAATATTCAAAAAGAGGATAAAGATGGAACTGAAGATCATGACATTATTTCTACTGCAATGAAATAAAATGAAAGGGAAACATATGACGATCCATACTTTGACATGCTTTCTAAGACAAAAATAGTTCAAAAGAAGACCAACAGTGAGTTGCAATACGATGGAATCATGGAAGATAAAGTTGATGATAAGGTTTCTAACAATTCTGTTCTGGAAGGTCTCGTTTCTAACAATTCTGTTTTGGTATTGAATATTGAAGAAAGCATTGAAAAACCGAAGAAAACAAAAACAATTGGGCATGTTCATGTTGCTTATACACAAATACTAGATCCTTACATCAATGTTTCAACTAAAATTGATTTTGTTATTCCTGAAAAGTTTCAAGATACAACGGAAAACATCTCTTGCCAATTCTTTTTATTAATTCCTCGAACAAAGAAGAGAACGTGTTGTAGTGTTCATATGAAGACATGGATGCAAGATCGAAGTTTGAGGATTTTTATATTACGACATTTCAAAAATCGAGGTCGAGTTTTCTCTAACCGGCTGAGAATGATGAGGATTACATTAAACTTGAAGAAAGAAAGATGATGATGGAGGAACTAAGTGGAAACAACCTTTAAAAGTCTACAGCAACCTTTAGGGCTTGTTTGGTTCAAGGTTTGGAAAGGGAATGGGAATCCTTGATTCCAGTAATTCAAATTCTAAGCATCTGTAATTTTTAATTCATTTTCCATTGTTTGGTTCAAACAGGAATTCTCCTTTTTTGGCTCTCTCTTTAGCCCTATGTCTCTTATCCCTAGGAGGTCTTATTCATATGGAATATCTAGTAACAAGAAGATTGAATTGGAAATATCGACAAATTCTTGCAGAGTTCAAAGAAAATAAAATAAAATAAAAGGTCTAGTTAATCCTTTCATCTTGAATGGGACAAATTGTGAATCTACTCCTGGCTTATGAGTAAAAAAGGGCTTTTTGATGTTGTTTTGCTTTACCTGACATAAAAAATTACTTCCCCATATTAGAAATAACTATCATTTAATTAAAATACCCTTCTACTTTATTATTGTGTGTGTGTGTGTGTGTGCAGGTGTGTGGTGATTGCGTGTGCGAGTGTGTTGTGAGTGTGCTTGTGTGTGTTTGAGTATGTGGTTGTGTGTTTAAGAGTGTGTGCATGTGTGTGAGAATAAGTGTGTGTGTGCATGCGTAAGTGTTGAGTATGTGTGTGAGTGCGTGAGAGAGTGTGCATGCACGCGTATGTGTGAGAGAGTGCGAGAACGCGAGTGTGGTGTCAGAGTGTGTGTGGTGTGTGTGTGTGTGTGTGTGTGTGTGTGAGAGAGAGAGAGAGAGAGAGTGTGTGTGATAGAGAGAGAGAGTGTATGTGTGTGTGTGTGTATTTGTGTGTGAGAGAGAGTGTATGTGTGCGTGCGAGAGAGTGTGTGTGTGAGAGATTTTATGTGAGAGGGTATTTTTGTTTCACCACAAAAGGAAGCTAGAATTCTCGGGAATATAGGATTCCCCCGATTTTAGAGGGAAAAGGATAATTCCAATTTTGTGGGAATTCTAAATTCCAGGAATTGTAAGTTTCCCCCAAATTTCCAACGAAATATTGTAATTCTAGATGAGGGGAATTCTAAATTCCAGGAATCCTAAATTCCATTTCCAAACCTCGAACCAAACGAGCCCTTAAAAGAGTATTTATTGCAGAGTTTATGATTTATATAATTAAGAAGTATGACAATTTCTTTAGTAAATAATTGTAGTTCATTGAATGTCTAGGTTGCATGTATTAGTATGAAAGTCAGTCAAAGTGTTTAATAGCTTTGCCTAGAGTGCATGTATTTAATGTCATTTATTATTGAGAAGAGTCTAATAAAAGTCATGGAAGCTGAAATGTCAAGGTAAAATCCAGCAACATTTTCTCATATATTTTAGAATTGTGTGATGCAATTCATCTCTAGGTATGATGCCTATGGTCTCTAGCAGTGATTTAATGTGTGATGCTATGTATTTAATCTCTTTTATCCGGCAATTTTTTCCGGTTTTTCCAGCAATCCTTCACTGTTATTATCGTCTTACATCATGGAGTAGTTTGGTGCACAAGGCACAATCACCATGGTGTTACATTACTAAGGTAGTAATTAGTAAAATGATGAAAGAGATGACACACCGATGAAGAATTTGTTTGATAAGTAGACTTGCGTCGATATCTCCAAGGAAAGTACTTGCCTCTGCAATGCCCACATATACGATGTCGCATGCATATTGTTGTCAAATGTATAATATGCTTTTGGTTTTAGAAGGGGAACATAAGGTAAAAGACAAACATTGCGGTCATTGAAAAATGCTGAGCAGAAGAGGGACTCAAGCAAAGACGAGGACTTTTTCCAGAGTAATAAGAATTTATGGGGCGATGGCTTGGGGGGGGGGGGGGGGGGGGGGGGAACAACAGCGACTGGAGAAGTGTCACAAGCGAGGTTGAAAAGTCAGAGATATCCATCGAGGACTCCTCCAGGGAAATGACGGAGTAAGAATTTGTGTACATCAACCCAAAAAGAGTGGTCATGAATCAGGTGGGGGATCCTGCAAATGAAGAGTGAGGAGCAAGGTAAGCCTTCTAAGCTATGGGCAAAAGGGAGGTACACGTTGCCCGTGAAGAGGTTCCAAATGTGGCACGGTGAAAGGTACCCTATGCCAATGGAGGGAGCAAGGCGGAGAATTTAGGTTATGACGAGAACGATGGGGCATAACGAAGGAGGCAAACACGTGGGAGACGAAGATGGCACACAGGCAACTTGAACCAAAAGGGAAGAGTGTAGTAGGAATTTGGTGAAAGGGATTAGCAGACAAGGCTCAAGGTATGCGCGATGCGAGGCTTTGATGAGGGCATCTTGAAAATTTGGTGGGGATAAATATCATGCCTCACCAATTTTGGTCCTATTTTGGGAGGCTCGTGTTAGAAGATTTTACAGAATCTTAGAGTTCGCGAGTGGCGTGGAATTCTGTAAAGAGGTATATGTGCCTTATGGTTTTTGAAGCTTCCAAAAATCTCTAGATTTCGCAAGAGAGTAATGGAATATGTTAGGGTATGTTCATACTAGAGTTGAATGGAATATTGTAAATAATTGCAGAATTATGTAAGTATCATATAATATTTAGGAAGTATTTTTAGAGTTCCAATAAGGAGGTGGGAATATTTGGAGAGTAGATCATAGCCAGTAGAATAGATCATCCATTGAGGTTGAAGGCTTATATATATAGGGGTAGGAGTCATTTGGGATGGCATAACCCACTGACCAACAAGTATTGTACTCTTCTTCTCTCAAGTAATAAATAGTCCCTTCCTTGTAATACTTGTGCTCTTCTTCTTTCTCTAGCTACCATCATCATAGTGTGCTAGATTGCTAGGCTTATGTGGCACTTCTTGTGACCACTAGAGTATCCTAAGTGCCGCACAGGTACTGGAAAAGTGTAGCCCAGCTCTGTTACCTCTATTACGTGCTGAAAGGGTGTTCACGAGATAGGGGTAGAAGGAGCACTGAGTTTCGTGGTAGTCGGTGGATGATTTTAGATCTACAGGTCGTTAACCATAGGTCTTTTTCCATCCGATTTCTCCATTTGTGCCATTTCTTGGGCCTTAATCTTCTAGTCAAAGGCTGTGAAGACAATGCTAAGTTCGGGTCAATGCGAGCAAAGTTTAGTCACCCGCTATCCGCCTCGTCTTTCTCAGCCCAACAACACACGTCTCGACCTTGTTGTGGTCCGGGTGGTTGCCCCGGAAGCAAGTGGCAAAGAACAGGTCTTGCGTGATGTGGATCGTGTCTAACCCTGTCGAAGGAACTCGCCCCGACACTGGTAGATCAGTGTAGGGGAGTGGTGAAGTCAGACCACTCCCTTCGAGTAGCTGAAATTGGGCTTGAAGCCTAGATTTAATGGCTTCTATCATTCTTTAAATATCCTCAAAAAGAGATACTTTTATGCGTGTGACCTTTGAAAGGGATGGCTTCCACAAGTAAATGAATATCAGATGCCAAATACTACACCATAAGTGACATCGCTCTCATACCAATTGACACACATCTGACACACAGCAGAAAATAAGAACAAACCTCACAAGAACTCTTAAACTATAAGGTAAAGTTTCTCAATAATATTCAATGATTTATGAAAGGCATTTACACCATATATATTGACAGGGGTAATCTTTGTGACGTGGGAGGCATGTTTTCCACACGTAAATGAATATCGGATACCAAACACTACACCATAAGTGATATCGCTCTCATACTAATTGATATATATCTGACACACAGCAGAAAATAAGAACAAAGCTCACAAGAACTCCAAAACTAAAAGGTAAAGTTTCTCAATAATATTCAATGATTAATAAGAGGCATTTACACCATACATATTGACAGGGGTGGGGGTGGGGTGGGGTGGGGAGTGGAGATGTTTTCTCTATAAGCAACCCTAAAATAAAACAGTATTATAAAGGCTAACAGTATTATAAAGACTTAACTACCTAGAATGTTACCCAAGGCTAATTGTACCACTGATAGAATGTGCTAGGATAGAAGGGGAGAGGATCATTGGCATACATCACACGTGAAATCATTCATTATATGACCTCATTAGTGACATCACCCCCTTATTTACATATGTAAACCAATTAAAGGGGGTCGAACCCATGTATACGGTATACGAGTGTTGAAAGATGATCAAAAGGCCAAAAACTATAATTTTGCCGAAAATTGATAAATACCATAAAGAATTAGCCACTCTATGGAAGAGTTTATTGTTTCTATCACCCTGCCTCAGCTAAAAACCAATATTTCGTCTTCCAAATAACTTCCTCCTCCAAGAGCTTCCTACCAACCTCTTTTTAAAAAAAATCAAAAATTATTCTCACGAGGAAGTCAATCAAACTCAATGATCCCAGCCTTCTCAATGATCCAACTCCTTTATTTTAGAAAGGGTCCAAACAATGCAAACATGGACGCTTTTTTTCTTTCTTTCTTTCTTCTTCTTCTTCTTCTTCTTCTTCTTCTTCTTCTTCTTCTTCTTCTTCTTCTTCTTTTTTTTGCTAACTCGGGGTATCCAAACCTCTTAAAGAACACATCTAATCCCTGTGGGTACATGTAGACCCTTTAATTTGAACACCAGGGACAAATTTATGGGAGTTGGCCCCTTAGAGTTGCACCACACCCATAGGGATTTAAACTCTTGATGAATGCTTCACGATGCACATATCAAGGCTAGGGCTGCAAACGAACCAAGTTATTCGTGAACAGCTCGAGCTCGGCTCGTTTAAAGCTCGAGTTCGACTCGTTTGTTAAGCAAACAAACCGAGCTCGAACACAATTTTGAGCTCGTTTAAAAAGTTGCGATCATTAAGAACGGCTCAAGCTCGCTTTTAAGGCATAAACAAGCTCGATTAGACCGCGCAAAGTCTAGTTGCTCGAGTTTGGCTCGTTTGTTTAGTAAATGAACCAAGCTCGAACATAATTTCAAGTTCGTTTAATAAACGAGCTTAAGTAAGCTTGGTTCGTTTGCAACCCTAATCAAGGCATATCCTACTAGCGGATTGCCTCTACGCGTTACAAACACGAACACATCTTAACACTTCTTTATTTCATTTTTTGAATTATTCTTAAAGCACTTCACATTTATGGCCAAATTAAATGATGTGTTCCCCACAACTAAGTTTGTTAACATTATCTAATCCGGTTTATAAAGCCTCGATTCCGCGGCCACATATTCTCGAATCTTAAAGGACCCCTACTACTACTTGAGATTCCCCACTATCTAACATGGTCCAATACTGGCTTAGGAAGGTAAGGCGGAGAAACATTTGGGGACACCTTCTCCCAATCCATAAAGATTAAGAAGCAACCTTGGTTGTAAACCTAAGGGGGGAAGGAGTCTCCTTGCTACATGACCAAACGAGAGAACCACACACTAAAGAAAAGTCTCCAATTCAGAAATATAATCGGCAAACTCAGGCATAGCCTTAGAGGTCGAAAAAAATCGACAAAGGTTTTTCTTCATACACAACTTCACCTTAGGTTCCATCTTCCTGGAAACTTCAATTGCAAAGACCCAGACCCCTCTATTAAAGAGATCTGAAATTTGAAGAAGGAAGTTGAAGCGGAACACATGAAGAAGATATTTATTAAGAATTTCATCAGTTTTAATTTTATATAAATATATTTTGAGATAAATATGTAGTAGCTGGTTTAATTTAAGAACTATATTTAAATTAGGTTTGATGTTTTAGTATCTATCAATTAAGTTAATATTATCTAATTTGGATTAGGATTCTCAGTAGCCCTCCTCATTTTTTAGTATTTCTAGCCTATAAATAATGATATAATCTCATAAATTACTTAGAGAGTTGAATAATTAATTAGAGCTTGTGAGCTTTGTGGCATGTGTGCCAGTGGTTGTGGGCATCCCCTTTTCCTCTTTTTTCTTCTCTTCATTTATCTCCATTATTATCCTTCCTCTTTCTTCTTATCTTCTTTATCTCCACTCTTATGCTGCATCAGATGTATTCCTGGCTTTGATAAGGAGAAATCATTCCTCTCCCATTCACTTTGTCTATCACCAAAATCCCTCTAGTTGTATCCCATCTTTTGATAAAATGACTAAGCATCGCAGAAGCGTCAAATAAACACCCCGAAATCCAAAACAACTCCCCTTTCTCAAAGAGGCCTTCATGAACATAATTGCTGCCTATTTCCTCCAACCTCAAGTAAGGGAGCTTAAGGAATATAAGATCAAATGTTATCTAGCAATAATGTAGGACTTCTTACCATAGCTACTTAGCACAAGAACGCCTAAGTAATTACATATAACATGGCCACAGCACACTAGTCTATCATATTGCTTCAGGGTTAAACAGTAATACCCTATGATGATAGCGTTATGGACTTCTATCCTGGCTGTATCAAGTTAAAGGCTTACATTTTACTTCCCTATAATAATAATAAAAAAAGGCCTGCATTTTAAGAACCTAACTTTTTTTGCATTTTCGGGTGACGAACAACTAGCAATTTATATCTTTGCAATATTATGTTGAAACGTCAGTTAATTTGGGTTATCGTGTTTATACATTTTGTGGTAGTGTCTGTTGCAATGATTTGTTTTTCTAAAAAATAGTTGGGTGAATGTTATTTACTAAAAATGTATTTCGCTTCACATTTTTACAATTTCTAATACATTTTAATCAAAAATTTAAATGCACAAAAAGAATTACACCTGAAAGCCTATGCCTCGCTATTTAAAAAAGAAAACACAATGTGCTACGCTTACGCCTTTTCAAACATTGATGCATATGCTCTACTATTTCCACCTCTATGGAAACATAAACAAGCAGGGCAATCCCTATTTATTAAAGAACAAGGTAAGCTTTATTGCCAAATATGATTGCAACAGAAAAGGACAAAGTCATAGAAAGGGGGATGAGGGGGTCTGATCAAAGTCATAGAACATGTATGATAAAAATAAAATTTCTTACTTCAATCTGTCCTTTAGTGGCAATGTTTGACCAATCCTTTGCATCAACACCTGTTTTCCACTCAAACTCGACTGATAGTGTCATAATGGGCTTGATATCTGGTGCCAAAAAACAAGCCATATAATCACCAGCCTCTGCTGCGGTAAATGCAAATTCACCAGTATCCACATTATCCCCATAGTGATAGTTGTTCACGTAAGGGGAGGTAACCTATATCAATTCACATTATAGTAAATCAATCTTCCACTACCTAAAAACACCAATAATAAAATATGAAAATCAATTATTAGAGTTTTCACAATTCACTGAATCAACCATATCGCATAAAAGGAAAAACTCAATATCCCACAATTATAGAAGGCAAAGAATAGAGCTTCAACTTTTGTACAGGAACAACTAAAGGGGGCCCCCCATTGCCCCGTGCAACCATAAAATCTTGGGTTTTTTACCAATTAGTCCCGTTTACTAACTATATAGTCAAATAGGTCCTACAATCTTTTTCGTGCTACAACAGGTCCCATGAAAAAAGATATTGGCTCCAATAGGTCCTATTTGTAAACATGTTGTGAATATCACTACATGTATAAATAGGACCTATCGAGAAAAAAAATATTTTAATCGGACCTATTAGGAAATGTCTTATGTAAATAGGAGAAAGGACATTTTAGCTTCACAAGAGCCACTTTGATCCAATAAAACCTTGGTTATGTATCAAATCCATGCCTAAAAGTTTCCAATTTGATCCTTAAAATCACAAGGGCTATTGGGTTTTGAAATTTAATTTTTGATACAGTAGCAACCTTTCATTTTCAAATCAACCTCATTGTGAAAGACGAAGAACAATTAAGGAATAAAGTTTTGCTGTATACTAATACCATAATGGTTCCATCATATCAATTCAACCCCTCCAAAAAGATGTGTCCTAAAGAAATTCTAGAATAATATTTAATAAAGAACAACTACGATCATAAAATCAAAATCTTTGATGGTTCAACTTACTAAAACCATGTCAATTCCTTTACTAAATAAATACTAGTTTGGGTCTAGAGTTCTAATTATGCTGTGTAACAGCCCAACTACTAGGGGTGATATTTTTTACACAGCATGAAGTTAACGGTTAGGGTTGTTTTGACACGAACCCAAAACTAACACGACCCACAAACATGAATGATGAACTGATTGGACTGTTGTCAAACATTAACAACCAGAAAATTATTGATTAAATGATATTTTACGAATAAATCAACATATGGTTTTTAGATCTTGAACCGCTATTGTATAAATTCTTGTAGAATTAGATGATATTTTACTTATTTGCTGTTAATATTTTCAATTAATAAACTTAGTTTACAGCGGGCCAATAAGGAGTATGCTTGGTTGAGAGAGAAGAGAAACCTCTAGTCTTATTGCGTGTCAACCCGAACTTGACATGATCAATAAGTAGGTCTAATGTGAATCAAGGGCATTATTGTCCTTTCTTTGGCATATTAGTAATTTTATTTTATTTTTGTTATTTTTCTTTATTTTTGTTATCGTATTTTCTTTTGTTTTGTTTTAGTATTTAAAGGTAAGGAGTAGTAATGGAATTTTTGTAATTAGGGCCTTAGCTTGGAGCTTAACCACTCCTTCCCTTTAAATACCCACTTGTAAACCTCATTTGAGGTAGACTTAAATTTTGAAATAGAAAAAGATTATTTCTCTCTCTAAAAGTGTGTGTTAGATATTAGCAGGAGCTTTTTGACGTGTAGTTCATATCAAATTGGTATCAGAGCGGGAGTCGCTCCACATTTGTATTGGTGTATTGGTGTATATTGTATTAAAATCGTGCACTACTCTTCCATGGCTCCCAAAAGATCCAAGAGGAGATTAATCAAGAGTTGTGGGAACAAATTGAGGAATTAGCGAGATAACCACAAGCCGAGATGACAAGAAAACAACAAACCCAATTTGAAACCCTCATGCAACAATTTGCTAAATTGCAAAAACCTAACCCTAGCCTCACTATCACTGCTGCCACAATAAAAAAAATGCCCCAAACCCTAGATTCCACCCCTACCGAACTGCCCCACCCTTATTCCTCCACCATCCGGCCCCAAAACCCCTACCCAGCCTACCCTACTGCCCTAAAAACCACTTCCATCAGCCCCCCAGCCGACCAGCCACTACCCGCCAAAACCCCAAACCCCACCCCCCGCTCCTCCAAACCACTGGAAACCATCCCCACCCCAGCTGGCGTGCTCCTCAACCAAAAAAAATACCCGACCAACCTTGCTCAGACCCGGGTAAGCCCATCTCCCCTACCTGCTGCCTCGACGTCCAATCCCAAAACTCCCGAGCCCCGTCCGACCCGTCCCCCCTCCGGCCGATCCACTTCTGCCCCCTACTACATCCCCAAGATGTCGTTATCCCACCCCAACCCCTCGAAAACCCCCAAAAATGTCCCCAACACGATTTAAATCCACCTCTCGGCTCAAATTCGAGTCATGGGCAACCCCTGCACTACACAACTACCAACCCACCTAATTTTTTTGTTGGTTCCACCTCATTTTAGCCCCCGAGCCTATTCTACCCACACACCGACCCCCCTGACCCATCCCCGCACCCCTACGGGCTATTTGATTACTTCGGGGGCATGGGCCATCATTTTGGGACTCCCGAATACCCTCCCGACCCCGAGTCACACTATCCATACGACCCCACCATTCTCCTTAACCCTCGAATGGTCACACATCCGAACCCTCCACCTTTGCATCATACACCCTCCGACCACACCCTCTCGATACTCCACTCAGGCTCTTCCTCATCCTCCTCCGAGTTTGGGGATAGCCACCCCAGTATTTTAGAGTGGATACCTCTGCCCCCACCTGATGCCCATCGCTTTGCACCACTATGGGATCGACAATGTTTTACTGCGGAGAGCGTGGTCACTTGATTGGCACGTGCCCTCATTATTACCGCGTTCCCCCCTGCACCTCCCGTGCCCCAGCACATACAGCCATAGTTGTCAAAATGTGAATCGAATCATGAATCGGAAACCCTATGAAATGTGAACCGTGAATCGAATCGTGAATCGGTATAAACGTAAAATATGTAATAAATAATATATAAATGCAAAGAGAACACATTAAGAATATGTAATAAAACATATTATGATCTAAAACCAATTATAAGACATGATTTCATAAAAATATAACTAACAAAATGAACTTCCATGTCTAAATTATTGCCAACTTTTAACAATACCACCACTTATAATGTCCAAATTTATATACAACAATATATTATACATTATAATAACACAAATAAAAATTAAACATAACACTATGAAAAATACGTTATAATTAAAATACCATATAATATAACTTATAAAATCCTTACACAAGATTTGTTGGCTTCAAACGAACACAAAACTCCATCCCTCTCTCGATCAGCTTCGAACGGGTTAAAAGAGAAGAAGAAAAGTGATCGTAGGTTTCATTCTAGTACGTGTGTCAGTCACTCTCTCTTTCGCAAAGGGTAACTTAAGTTTGTACTAGCTTCTTCTTCTTATTTTCATAATAAAATATTTTTTACGGTTATTTTACAAGGAATAAAAAACAAGCACGAGCTTTAACTCGGTTGAAAATACCCAACATCCTTCGATAAACATAAATCGCACCTGAATCGTGAATCAGTGCGATTCACAATTCAACCCCCGAATCGACCGATTCAGCCCGATTTTTGGAACCCCCCGATTCGTATCGATTAGTATGTGAATAGGATCGAATCGTACGAATCGAATCGCGAATCGTAAGATTCTGACAACCATGCATACAGCCTCTTCATCCACCACCTGCACAGCTGCCACCCCCTCCCGCTGATGTTGTTCCGCCTGTGCCAGGTGACGTGATGGGCTTTGATGTTCACCAGGACGAGAGTCCACTATCCATCGCTCTTCAGCGGCTTTCCCGAAGTCTTCATGAGGATATTCGCATTCATGCTCCCATATTTGACGGGCGGTTCTCTCCGGATGATAGAATTGATTAGTTAGTTTCGATGGAGACGGTATTCGACTACAAGAGGGTTCAGGACCGCTCTTATGTTTTCCAAGCAGCCATCAAATTTCAGAGATTTGCCCGGATTTGGTGGAACGGCCTCTACTACCGCCAGATAGTGGTAGGATTTCCCCCTATCCAGACTTGGCCTGAGCTGAAGGTCGCCCTCCAGGCGTCATTCATTCCTCCCACCTATGAGCGCGACCTGTTTGCCCGCGTTCAGTCTCTCAGGCAAGACACATCATCAGTAGTGGAGTATACGGAGCAGTTTCAGCTTCTATGCACCCGAGTCCATCTCCCCAAGACGGAGGATCAGCGGATTAGCCGTTATATATTAGGGTTGCACCCGTACATTCAGCACGATCTCGGCCTTAAGGAGATACCGACCTTTCCGAAGGCAGTCGAGTATGCAGCCAAGGTTGAGGCCTACCACACAGAGCCTGCAGCTCTTTCGGTCTCACGGACTCCCATTACACTAGTTTCTGCTCCAGCTCCTCCTCTAGTGGTAGCTTCAGTCCCTACTCTTGCTGCTCCACAGCCAGGGCTCCTACCATCCGGTGCTACAACTATGGCAATGTTGGTCAACGTGCATTATTGGCGATGGATCATTCACCTGACTATTTGGATGAGTCTGAGGAGCTTCCCCAGCATGCCTTAATTATAGTTTCAGAGGGTGATTCCGTTGGCCTTCCCCTTTATGTTCGAGGACGAACTCTTTTCAGGGGGAGGGGGAATTGATGTGAATCAAGGGCATTATTGTCATTTTTTGGCATATTAGTAGTTTTATTTTCTTTTTGTTATTTTTCTTTATTTTTGTTATTGTATTTTCTTTTGCTTTGTTTTAGTATTTAAAGGTAAGGAGTAGTAATGACATTTTTATAATTAGGACCTTAGTTTGGAGCCTAAGCTACTCCTTCCCTTTAAATACCCACTTGTAAGCCTCATTTGATGTAGACTTGAATTTTGAAGTAGGAAAAGTTTATTTCTCTCTCTAAAGTGTATTTGATATTAGTAGGAGCCTTTTGACGTGTAGTTCATGTCAAGGTCTGGTTAGTATCATGTCATTTGGCACTAGGGTTGTGGACAACAGGTCATATTTAGGTTGGTTCTATACTAAAACATTATAATCTATGTTGTTTAGTTCCTTGATTTTAGAACCATGACCAAACCAAGCATATCATTGATTCAACTCAAACTAAACCAAACCAATCCATAATAATAACAATAACAGACCTACATTATTATTCCAACTTCAAGGTTAATTGTATAAATAAGCTCTATGTAACTATGTAACATTGGTTCCAACATTGAACCACAACAAATTAACAAGTTGTTTAAATATTAAAAGAGTACAAGACATGTAACTCCAATGTATATGTAAATAGTTTATGTAAACAATTATGGGTTTGGTTTCACATTGGCTCTATATGGATTAGGTTTTTGTTCAGATTGGTTCTTAGTTCGACTTGGGTTGGTTAAGTTTAGACATAAAACAAGGAATCAAACCTATCCCATTGGTTTTTAAATTTTAAAAACCAGTACTTACCAATAGTGGAGGAAAAAAAACAAACCTAACCTTTAGGTTCTTTAGATTGAGGGGTTTTAATTCCCATCCCTATTTGACACATCTATTACTCAACAAGAGACAACACGCAAAAACTATTACCCTAGCAAATTACTAAACCAGTTCAGCAAAACAAGCTCCTGTTGAAGCGTGAACAGAAGGAAGAAAAAAAGGTACCAGACAAAGCTTGTGAGCTATGGCCTATTTGGTGAGCTAATAGTCATTCCACACCTCCTTTCAACGTGCAATAAATGCTGATTGAAAATGCAAACAACCGTGGAAGAATGTTTTCATCAGCTACACTGTGAGCTAAGTGAAGGCTATGGTGGAAATTGTGAACCATTGTTTCCACTTCTATCACTATATAAAGGGGAGCATATCTGAAAAGAGTGAGACTGTGATAATTGATTTAAATTCGCAACTTTCTACGTTGGCACACTTATTTAATTAGTGTCTATTTTTAAACCAAAATAAATCAGCCCCAAATCATTCAACTGCGCGTGTGCATGTGTCAAACCATAAAATAAATAAAGCATGCGACACAAGCTTAAGGAAAAATCCCCGCAGGGCAAAACCTTTTATTTCACTATAATTTTGTAAGAAAACGGCTTACACGGATTACAATGAAATAAGGTGACATACGAAATACCCGCAGGTGTCGATTCCGATGTCTCGACTGGAACTTTCCCTTTCCAGGAGAGCAGCAGTGAAGAAGAGAAACGGCTTCTCCACAAGATGTGAACTTTATAAGGACTCCCTCCACAATAGCACGCAGCTCTCCGGTTGTAGAGTTCTCCCCACAAAGATAAACAGTAGCAAGGTGTGTTCTTCAACAACAAAACAATTCACTAAAGCATATGGGAGTTTTGTGAATTGAAAACAAAGAGGGATTAAACCCTAAAAGAAGAAGTCAAAAGAATTCTGCAGTTTCGCAGTTTTCTGTCTGTCAAAAACTGTGGACTTCTTAATGAAAACGTTACCATTTAATGAGTATTTATACAAAAATGCACCGCCTCGAAATTCGAGCTCGTTCGAACGAGAAGCATATGTCGCTCGAACGAAGTACGCATGTCGTTCAAACAACATCGCGCGACTTCCAATCTCGTTCGAACGAGATGCTGATCTCGCGCGAACGACCTGGGCGTCAAAATCGAGGACGCTTCAAAACTTAGAAAAAATACTCATTCTCAATATTTGACGAAAAAGCCCGCTCCCACACTTAGAAAATATTTTGTAAAAATCTCCCAAAAGCTCTAGGTGAAAAGTTAAGGTATTTAAAACATAACCTTACCTAAGTAAACTTTGCGGAGTCTTGAATGATGAAGAACTTGAGTAATTCGGATCCGTCTTTGATGTAGATGTCTCTTGAATGCTCTTCGACGGTGTAGCGGTATATGACATAACAAATTGATAACGGACCTATGAAAATATGTCCTTACAATATCAGCATAAAACATACACCAACGCCAAGTACTGAGTCGTGTAAACAATACTAAGAGTTAAGTTGTAGTGTATAGCAACTGGGAGAAAAAAACAGGGTGCATAGTGAGCCAATAATGAGTGTGTAACAATCCCAAAGTGAAAGTGGATGTGAGTTGTGGACGTAGGCCAAATTTTCCGGACCATATAAATATTCGTTTTGTGTTTTGTGCGTATATTTTTTACACTACTATTCTCGTGTTATTTTTGCCAACGGAATAATTTTGGATTAATGCCCAAATAGTGGTGTTTTCAAACAAGTGGTATTTTATTATTCTCTTGACCTATTGAATTCTAAGGTCTTGGTTAAATTATTGGCGGAATTAGTAGCGTCAAATTTCCTAACAATTGGATCTCTTTGTTTTATTTTTTAGTACCTTGAGCACACGAAAGTTGTTTGACAAAATTACTCTTCAAAGTTAATTTTTCGTATTCAGCATATTTGTTCAAGTGACAGCAATGGCATTAGAGAAAGAGACTTCGAAAGTCGAGAAATTTGACGGTACA
The DNA here is from genome assembly GCA_949130495.1 of Sambucus nigra. Classification (NCBI taxonomy): domain Eukaryota; kingdom Viridiplantae; phylum Streptophyta; class Magnoliopsida; order Dipsacales; family Adoxaceae; genus Sambucus; species Sambucus nigra. The sequence continues at coordinate 127,805,168 of OX422219.1, read as the reverse complement.
AATTTCAAATTTTAGAAAATGCGGATGGAGGATTATCTTCCAGAAAGAGATTCTGAATAGAAGTTGCTTGATTTGAAAGCTCTTGGACCGTGAGGCTATCACTCTCGAAGTCGGTTGCGTTCAACATTAAAAATGAGAAGACGACCCCGTCTCTCATTGCCTCCCTTTCCAGCATGTATGAACAACCGTCGGCAGCAAATATAGTCCATTTTATTAAAAAATTATTTATTCTGAGAATGGCGGAAGGTGGACAGTTTAGAGAATTTCTAAATACGTTCAACGAAATAATGGATCAATTAGAATTGATTGAAATTGATTTTAAGAATAAAATTCGAGCTACATTAATTCTAGGGCATTTGCCCAAGAGTTGGAGCGGAACAGTTACTGCGATCAGTAGTTACAAACTGAAACTCGATGATGTCGTCAATATGATTATGACAGTGGAGATCAAGATGCAGTCAAACGACGCTTCCACTTTGGCATCGGCATCGAACATCGAGAGCAGAGATAGATATTCAAACAAGAGGCATGGGAGTGGTAAATTCTAGTTAATGACAGGTCACGTTTTCAAAATTCTAGAATTTCCAACAATTAATATTAGATTCAAAAAAAGATTGAATGTTGGAATTGTGGAAAGACTGGACATTTCAAGACCCAGTGCCGAGCTCTAAAGAAAGGCAAAAGAAAAGGCTGAAGCAAATGTTATTTCAAAAGAAGCGGATGATGCACTGATATGCTCTTTGGAGAGCAAGGCGGAGTGGGGCATCATTTCATGCTACCTCGAGCAACCCTGCGACATAGTTAGCAAAGGCGAAGTGCAAATCGAGCTAAATGGGTTTGTGCGGAAATTAAAGGATATGAGACACATCCCTGACTTGGGGAAAAATTATATTTTTGTGGGACCAGTTGGCAAATGATGGTTATGTCACAACCTTTAACTGGATACCTAGAAAATTTCCAAATATCCAATTACCATAACATGTAGAGAAAAGAGTGGCACACTCTAAACGCTTGCAAGGTCAATTGCAATTGCAGACAATAAAGAGGATTCAAACTTGTGGCATCAGAGACTTGTTCACATGAATAAGAAAGGGCTCAAGGTTATGCACTCTCAAGGTAAACTGCCAATACTACGGTAAATTGATATTGACCTGTGCGAGAGTTGCATCTTCGAGAAGAAAAAGTGGGTCACTTTTTAGAAGAATGGAAGACTCCCAAAGCAGGAGAAGCTTGATCCCATTCACACGGACGTCTGGGGCCCAACCCCAGTCTTATCCATTGGCGAAAAGAATTACTTTGTGACTTCATTGATGACTATTCCAATATGGTATGGGTTTACTTCTTGAGACACAAGTCCGAGGTGTGTCTGAGGTGTTCAAAAAGTGGAAGATGATGGTTGAAAATGAAACATGGTGGAAGATAAAGAAGTTGAAATCCGACAATCGTGGCGAGTACAAAGACAACGGGTTCCAGAAGGTCTGTTACGAGAATGGCATCAGACGAGAGAGGACGGTGCCACGAACACCACAACAGAATGGTGTGGCAGAAAGGATGAATCTAATATTGACCGAGAGAGCCATAAGCATGCATATATAGGCAGGTCTATCCAAGAAATTTTGGGTGGAGGCGGTCAATACAACAGCCTACTTAATCAACCGAGGGCCATCAGAACCATTGTATCCCAAATATTAGCAGAGGTATGGAGCGACAAAGAGATCAAACTTTCGCACTTAAATATTTTTGGTTGTGTTCCATATGTACATGTTAGTGATCATGTTAGGGTTATACTTGACCCCAAGTCATTAAAATGCACTTTTATTAGATATGGTGAAGATGAGTTTGGTTATCTTTTCTGGGATGACCAAAACAAGAAGGTCATAAGAAGCCGATATGTCATATTCAATGAGAAGGTGATGTATAAGGATATAGACACAAAACATGGTCATCATATGATGATCCTATGTTACATTGATTTGATTGATATTCCGCATAGCGGTGTGGGAAAGCAGACAATTAAGAATGCTCAATCAAAAATACCTACATTAAAGAATACTACACAACCGAGTGCGCCACAGTCACTCTAGCACTCAAGAGGTCATCTTATGCTCACATACTAAATAAAAAGTACATGTACTATTCATTGCTCACTGATGGTTGTGAACTTAAATGCAATGATGAAGCATGTTAGGCTCGGGATGCGAGCAAGTGGGAGCTTGCAATGGAAAATGAAATTAAGTCCCTCATCTCAAATAAGACATGGGAGTTAAGTGAGTTTCCCATGGGAAAAAATGCTTAAAACAATAAATGAGTGTATCAAGTCAAGATGAACATGATGGTTCCAAGAGATATAAGGCGAGACTCGTGGTCAAAGGCTTTTAGCAGAAGGAAGGAATTGATTATACAAATATTTTTTCATTGTTTCATATGTTGTGAAGCTGAATACCATTCGGTTAGTTTTAAGCATTATTGCTATAAAGGATTTGCACCCTAGATGTTAAAACTGCTTTCCTCCATGGTGACCTTAAAGAGGAGATATATATGCAACAACTGGAAGGCTTCTTAGTACCAAGGAGGAGATTCTAGTGTGCAACATGAAGAAAAGCTTATATTGTTTGAAGCAAGCCCCGAGACAATGGTACGAGAAATTTGATGAATTTGTTACTACTTCAAAAGATTCGAGTCCAATTACATCATTTTGCTACTATATGTTGATACGGAAGAAATCAGGAACTTGACGAAGCAATTTTCGACTGAGTTCGACATAAAGGATTTGGGTGCAGTGAAGCAGATTCTTAGGATGAGGATCAAAAGGTTTAAGCAAAATCGAATTTGGCAGTTGTCTCAGTCGGAGTGCATTGATCGTGTTCTAAAGAGGTTCAACATGAATGATGCTAAGGCCATTAGCACACCATTGATTAGTCACTTTCAACTATCTAAGAACCAGTCACTCGAGACGGTAAAAGAGAAGAACTTCATGGCTAAGGTTCCATATGCATCTGCCATTGAAAGTTTGATATACGCCATGGTCTACACTAGACAAGATATTTCTCATGCAGTGGGAGCAGTGAGCAGGTTTGTGACAAATCTAAGAAAGTAACACTAGGATGCAGTGAAGTGTATTTACGTGGTACTGCTAATAAATGCTTATGTTTCAGACGACGAGAGACAATAGTGCAAGGATATGTAGATGCTGACTTTATTGGTGAGGTTAATCACTTAAGGAACACTTCCTGTTACGTTTTCACAATACAAAAGATAGTTGCATTATCTACTACAAAAGCAGAGGATGTGGCAATAACGGAAGCCAACAAGGAGATGCTTTGGTTACAAGGATTGTTAATAAAATTAGGATTCAAATAGGTGAAGAATGTAATAACCCATAATTTTAATAATTGTCTAAGTAGTGTATTTAATAAAATCACTTCAGTGTTATGCGTTTATGAATTTAATTGGGCTAATTTATTAGTAGTTGGGATGATTATTTATCATAGAGTAATTAAAATAAATTGTGATCGTATGTTGAAATTATTATGGGTAGTATTAAGATATAATTTTAGGTTATTGTAAAACAAAGATAAGAATTCAAACGAATATAAAGGAAACATTGGGGTGGTAATAATGTGGAACGCCCAAGGATATTAGCGTCCTCATATGATAAGTTGATTTGACACATGAGAGTGGAGTGAGAAATTAAGCTATCAGGCAATCTTATTCCATTTAATGAAGCTGCAAAAGGGGGAAGGCTGCGGGTGAGGCTGCGACAGCGGTACCCCCAACCTCGATAGCGGATTGAGGACCGCCATTGTGGGTAAGACTCATTGCGAACGCGGCTATATCCACCGCGGCCAAATACCACGATCGCGACTTTATGCTCATTCTAGAGAGATTCGTTCAGATGATCAGTTCGCAAAAGGGAAGCCTACACCTTAGGGTGTTGTGTTGTCAACTTGTTAGAGTTTTGTCTTCAATTTCTTTGGTACTATTAGCTTCATTAACAGAACCATTCGGCCAAAATTCTAATCATTCAAACACAATTTAATTGACCAATATATTGCTGTCAACATGTTATCTCCCCCACAAAATATCATGCGGCCATTTTATAACAGCACAGAGACAAACCTCACCCAGAACAAACCTCACCCAGTATAACTAATACCCTTGTGTGCACTTTTCCATCATCTTCTACACTTCAAAAGTATCATATAGTGAGAGAGCTTTGAGTGACAATTATTGCAAGAGAGTAATATTGTTGAGTTATTTAAAGAAAGGCCAAGAATTTAGGAGCATTATTCAAGCCCCATAGGAACAGTTGGTGCAATTATCCAACACTATCTCAAAGGTTTCTTCATTTTGAGGTAAAGGGTTATATTACATATTTTCTGAAATTAAAATACACAACATGTTAGATAGTTATTTATATATAAGTATATATATGATGGAAATGGGTTTATATTAGGATATATTACTCATTTTAATATTTGTTATTAGGTTTCTTTTATTTTAGCTCTTTAATTTCCTTTTATGTCTTTTAATTGGTCTCCAAGCATGTTTGGGACTAATTAGGCATATTTTTATTAATATTTGTCCTCTTTAATCTTTTAGGTAATTACTTGGTTAGCAAGTAATTCCACCCATATAAATACTCCATGTACTCTTCATTTAAGAATGACTTCATTTTGGAATATAAGAAATTATTAGTTTCTCTCTCTAGAATTGGTGTTTGGTTTGTTTGTGTTTGCCACTGACGTGTAGTTTACGTCAAATTGGTATCAGAGCGGGTGTCGCTCCAACATTAGTGTATTGGTGTATCGTGTGTGGATTATCAACAAATCGTATGCTACATTATCAATGGCTCCGAAGAAATCCAAACAACAACAAGAGAAGATTCAAGAATTAAGACACAAGATTGATCAACAAACCCTATAATTCAACAAGAAATTTGATTTTCTCTTCCGCAAAACAACCACCTACCGAGAACTTACCACCCTCCCTAAGAGGTGGAAAGGAACCTATCGGCAGTCGGTCTGAACACGTCATAGAAGTCGAAAATTTCAGAATTTCAAAAACATCCAAGCCACCTGCCTCCGTCTATTTTTTCAGCCTTCCCGGCGGCCCTAATGAAGCGAACGTACTCCTCGGACAAGCCGAAAAATCTGAAATCCTCGAGAGAAAACCCTACCGTCCCACCCCGGTGGAAACCCAACCCGCCACCGAGAAGAATTCTGCTTTCCCGCCCCCGGATGGATTTTCCGTCTTCCCGGACCCTACAAACTCGTCGAACCCCTCGGAAACGCTGGCCGATCAGAACCCTTCGCCGGAAATCGTATTCCCGAACTCCTCAGTAACAAAAGAAAATTAAGAAACCCCAAATCAAGAAAACCTAACCCTTTGCATTTCTTACCTATATTTTTTGTGTTTCTTGCAAGTAGGTACGCGAGTCGCGTACGAGCCGCATTGTCACTTACCCTTCAAGTTTAAGGACAAACTTTTTTGAAGTCGGGGAGAATAATGGAAATGGGTTCATATTAGGACATATTAGTCATCTTAATATTTGTTACTAGTTTTCTTTTATTTTAGCCCTCTTATTTCCTTTTTATGTCTTTTAATTGGTCTCTAAGCATGTTCTGGACTAATTAGGAATATTTTGGTTAATATTTGTCCTTTTAAGTCTTTTAGGTAATTACTTGGACAACAAGTAATTTCCCCCATATAAATACTCCATGTACTCCTCATTTGGGAATGACTTCATTTTGGAATATAAGAAATTCTTAGTTTTTATCTCTAGAATTGGTGTTTATTTTGTTTTTTTTGGCCATTGACGTGTAGTCTACGTCAATATACCTTGAAATCACATGCTACCTATATGTACATATTATGGTTATTTTTACAGGATAACAAGTAATGAATGATATCATTTTTATATGTCAAGCATGTTTAAACAACTCATATACCTACAAAATGTCTATTTCTGGAAGAATACTATTGTAATGCTTTAAGTTGTGTTGAATTTATAAGGTTTGTTAAACCCAGAATTGGCATGAACTAAGGAAAAATGTTGTGTACCATTTAAGATGGATTGGGTAAAAAACACAAAATATTATGGATGGAAAAATACATAATGTATAAGTTTAAGTTGTAAACTGAAATTATTTGGTATAAACTTGAAAATATTGCAAAACAGCCCCTGAAATGGTAAATATTACAAAACAGGCCCTGAAGTTATAAAAATTATGAATTTACCTCTGAAATTATAAGTTTCACAAAACAGACCCTAGATTACATATATTGTAGAATGACCCCTAGAAATTTGTGAATGTTGCGATTGGTCCTTAAACTTACATATTAAGACCTTGAACTTGATTCTTGGGAAGAATTACAAAGTAGTCTAAACTTTGGGAATTGTAAAGAGACTTTAAGTCTTGCGTTAAACAAGTTTGAATCCAAGGATCCTTAAACTTAAAATATATATTTTAAGTATGTAGTTAATGGGTAAAGAATGTAAAAGATAGAAAGTGCCTTAAGCAGTTGGACTTCATCGGCTGGATTTTAAAAAGTGTAATTATGTAAAAATATTACTAAAGAGTAATAAGAAAGATACTAGGAGCTATCGGGAACTTTAAGAAGGGCTTGGAGCCCTAGGGTGAAGCGGCAACGCTTAGACCCAAAACCAATACGCAGGAGAGCAACGGCCGCGGCATTTATTGGGGACGGTGTAAGCCCATGAAAATAAATGGGATGGGCAAACTCCAGAATAAGATAAATGATGAAATAAAGAGTGCTCACAGACTAAGGATTAAGCAAGAGGGTAAAATAATGGGGACTCAGGTAGAAGTCAGTTTATAATAAATAAAGTGTGTTTGGCACAGAGCCAAGAGTGGATTACTATGTATCATAATTGTATTTGAAAGACTTAATCAAATGAAATAATTTCAGAATTAAAATGCATAATATATGTATATGTCTCTTCCTTGTATTATTATCACAGTCGCATTTAAAACACTTAATCAGATGCAACAATTTCAGAATTAAAATGCACGGTATATCAGAATTAAAATGCATGGTATATACTATATGTATATGTTTCTTCCTTGTATTATTATAGCCTACTATTATTCTCCCTACTGGACATTGCTCATTCCCTTCTTTGATAACCCCACAGGTACTTCGGGTAAGGATCCCGACAAAGGAAAGGACAAGAGGAATGAACCACAGGAAAACGCTGAATATCGGGCCATACCACAATGGTGGTCGGTCGCCCAATCACAATTGTTGTACGTGTATTTCATGTATTCATTGGACTTTTTAAACTTTATGCAAAAAAGTTTGTAATAATTTAGACAATTTTCCTTGATTTATTCATATTCTATTAAATCTTTTCTTGAACAAATTAATTGAATAACTAAATAGCATACAAGTGGCCATGATTTTGCAAATATATAAAAGATGGATAATATTTATAACATGTGATTTTGGTTTAGAGTGCCAAGTGTAACTCTCACCCACCCCTATAGAATTTAATTTCCCTAACACCTCGATGCCGATGCGGGTTAATCCAATTAAAAGATCTAAATCCGGGTCATGGCATTCCAAAAAATGTCTTACACAGTGAGAGTGACGGTCAAAGTGTTATACATCTGACAAAGAATTCGACATTTCATTTAGGAGCAAGCACATTAGACTTCGTTATCATTTTGTATCTCGAGTTGTGATCAACTTTAGTGGGTCATCAAGTTTAGAAGAAAAGAAACTCCCCACACCTAGTTCACAGATTGAGGACGATGAAAGATTTTGCAAGACGTGAATATTTTTTGCAATACTGTTCAAGTGGGAGATTGTTGAAGTGCGATCAGAATTGACGAAAAAAAGGTACAAGTGCTTTGTGAGCTATGACCTATTTTGTGAGCTAATACTCATTCCACACCTTTCAACATGCAATAAATGATGACTGAAAATGCAAACAAGTGTGGAAGAAAACTTTTCATCACCTTACATTGTGAGCTAAGTGATGGCTATAGTGAAAAATTGTGAACCATTGTTTGCGATTCTATCACAAGCATATATACACCAACACCAAGTATTGAGTCGTTTAAACAACACTAAGGGTCTGTTTGATAGAAAATTAGGAAAATGCAAATGATTCCACATTTAAGGCAAATGAATATTTTCCAACTTGTGTCTGTTTGATACAAGTTAGAAAATCATCAATTTTTCACATTTTCTATCAAACGCAAAAGTTGAAAAATAGATATAAATGTGGAAAATTTATTTATGGAATATATATATATCCAATAAATAATATTAATATATATATATTTGGATATATATATTGGATATATATATTGGATATATATATATATATATCAGGACATGGTATATTTTGATGTGTCATGCATGATATTTTTGTTTTCTTATGTATGATATTTTATGTGTTGCATGGGTACATAGTATACATACACATGCATGCATAACATACATACATACATGCATACATACATACATACATACATACATATAGGCCTGTCAACGAGTCGGATCCGGGTCGGGTTTAGGGAGATCCAGATCCGTGTAATCGGGTCTTCATCAGGTTCGGGTCCGGATCCGGGTCTTCATCAGGTCTACAATATTGGATCCAGACCCGGATCCGTTCGGGTCTTCGAGTCTCGGGTTCGGATCCGGGTCTAGCCAAATATATACATTTATTTTATATTTATTTTATAATATCCCCCTTTTTTATTTTTTAATCTTAAATTAAAATATTTTGTAATGTATTATAGAATATTATTAGTATAAATAAAACATATATTATTTATATTTATTATATACATAAAAACATATTTTTATATATATTACTTAGATGTTATATTGATAAGATATATTTATAAATATATATAAATTTATAATATATGTATATATATTTAAAAAATAATAATGTACAATTCGGGTCGGGTCTTTGGGTCCGGGCTTGTATAAGATCCAGACCCTACCCGTTTAATAAACGGGTCTTCGGGTATTCGGGTCTTCGGGCTCGGGTCCAAAAAAATATGCTCAGACCCTATTATACGGATCGGATCCGGGTCGGGTCCGGGTCCAGACCCGACCCATTGACAGGCCTACATACATAACAATTGCGCTGGGCTAATGGGCTGGGCTTTTAATAGGGCTGGGCTTTTAATTGGGCTGGGGCATTTAATTGGACTGGGCTAAAAAAATGGGCTGGGCTTTTAATTGCGCTGGGCTAAAAAAATGGGTTGGGCTTTTAATTGGACTGGGCTAAAAAAATGGACTGGGTTTTTAATTGAGCTGGGCTAAAAAAATGGGTTGGCCTTTTAATTGGGCTGAGCTCAAAGTAGTGGGTTGGGCTTTTAATTGGGCTGGGCTAAATCGTGCCATAGGCACGAGCATGGGCTAGTTAATATATATATATATATATATATATATATATATATATATATATATATATATATATATATCCGAATATTATATCAATATATATTATATGATATAATATTCGGATATATATATATAAATATTATTATATCCGAATATTATTTGGGACATATACCAAATAGTCCCTCGGACATTTTTTAATACCCATTTAGTCCAAACTTTTTTATTTTGCCTCAAAAAGTCTTTTACCACATATTTTGGAGAGGGAGTGCCGCTGGCGCGGACCTCTAAAAATAAGAGGATATTGAGTGCTTGAGGGACTAAATGGGTTAAACTAAAAATATGTGTCCTTTTTAAAAAATATATATTTATAGTAGGGACTATTTAATAATTGACCCATATTATTATATCCGAATATTCGGATATAATAATATTTATATATATATCCGAATATTATATCATATAATATATATTATTTATATGATATAATATTCGGATATATTCAGATATATATTCAGATATATATATATATATATATATATATATATATATATATATATATATATATATATATATATATATATATGGGACAATAGTGTTATGAATAGTAACTCATGCATGATAAACATGTATGAAATTTTATGTGTTGCATGCTTGCATGCATACATGCATACATTATTATTTTATTATTTTTTATTAAAATATTAAAAAATATATATTTTTCTTAAAATATTTAAAAAAAAATGTTTTTTTTAAATATTTTTTTAAAAGTTTTTTAAAAAAAAAAGGCGGGTTATTATGGGTTGGGTTTTATCACGGGGGCAAATTTATCGCCGTGCCCTCGAACACGGGTATCTGCTAGTATATATATATAACCGAATATATCCGAATATTATATCATATAATATATATATATATATATATATATATATATATATATAATACATTATATATATGAATATATATTTTGTATATATATTCATATATTTCATATATTATAATATATTTTGTATATATATTCATATATTATGTGAATAATATTATACATATTCATTATTCACATATTCATATAATATATATTATAATATATATTATTAAATATATTAATATATATACAAAATATTATATGAATATGTATATACATTTTGTATATATATTTATAAATACAAAATATATATTCGTTATATATATTCATTCATTATATATATTCATTATATATATATATATATATAATAATTATATATTCCATAAATAATATATATTTATAGATTTTGTTCATTTACTAATATATTATATTTTCATAGATTTTGTATATTTAATAATATATATTATATTTGGATATATATTCATATATTTTTTATATTTAATAATATATATTTATATATTTTGTATATAATATATAATAAATAAATAATTAATAATAATAATATATTATATACAAAATATATAATATATATTCGGATATATATTCATATATTTTGTATATTTAATTATATATTATATATAAATATTATATATAAATATTATGAACAAAATCAACAAAATCTATGAAAATGTAATATATTATGAACAAAATCTATGAAAATGTAATATATTATTTATGGAATATATGAATATATATTATATTATATATTGAATATACTAAATATATACTGAATACATATTTTCATAAGTATATATTATATATATACTGTATATATTATATATATACTGAATATACTAAATATATATTACAGAATATATATAATATATATGTACAGAATATATATAATATATGTGTCTATAATATATGTATATTATATATATTGAGTATAATATATGTGTATATTCTGTATATATTACAGAATATAGACGGAATATATATGAATATATATAATATATGTAATATATTCTGTAATATATTCTAATATATTATATATATTCATATATATATTTATATATGAATATACTGAATATATTCTTCAGTATATTCATATATAAATATATATATGAATATATATAATATATGTAATATATTCTGTAATATTCATAATATATATATTACAGAATATATACTGAATATATAAATATACGCAATATACATATATGTGCTAAAATATATAAAATATACGAATATATATATATATATATATATATATATATATATATATATATATATATATATACATATTTATTAACAATATATATTTATATATTTATGAAATATATAGAGTTTAAAAAAAATTGGTTTTGAGGGATTTGCCACCCAAAGGCGACAAACAAAAACCTGACCCCCCCCCCCCCCCCAAAAAAAAAAGAATTGAATTCCACCCTAGGGTGACAAATTGTGCTTAAGGGGTGTTATACATAGAAAACAAATTCCAAGGCAAATTAAGGCTATCAAACACCCTAAAAGCTAGAAAAGACCAGAATTTTTCAACTTTTCTGAATTTGCCTTAGAATTTGTTGGCTATCAAAAGGACCCTAAGGATCCGTTTAATAAAACAGTCTGGAATTTATTTCCAAGTCATTGAAAAGCTGGAATTCAATTTTTACCATAAAAGATGGAAAATGAGAAAGATTCCTTATTTGCCATGGCAAATATTGCTATCAAACGGACCCTTGTATATAATATATGAATATATATATATTCATATATATATATGAATATATAATATATGAATATATTTTGTATATTTAATAATATATACTTAGTGTACATATGCGAAATATATATATATATATATATATATATATATATATATATATATATATATATATATATATATATATATATATATATATATTGAATATATATATTTTGCATATATTATTTGCGGAATATATATATTCGGATATATATATATTCATATATTTTGTATATATTATTAATATATATTAATACAATTAATGTATACTACATATTACATATACAATTAATATATTATATATTATATTAAATATACAATATATAATATATATATTGTATTTAATTGTATATTTAATAATTAAATACACAATTAAATACAATATATATATTATATATTGTATATTTAATAAAATATATAATATATTAATATATAAATATTATACATATATTATGTATAATATTATATATTGTATATTAATATTATATATTAATATTGTATATTAATATACAATATATAATATTATACATAATATATGTATAATATTTGTATATTAATATATTATATATACATAATATATGTATAATATTTGTATATTAAATATAATATATTAATATACATATATTATGTATATATAATATATTAATATACAAATATTATACATATATTATGTATAATATTATATATTATACAATATATAATATATAATATATAATATTATACATATATTATGTATAAGATTATATATTGTATATTAATATACAATATTAATATATAATATTAATATACAATATATAATATATTAATATATTATATATAATATATAATATATTAATATATTATATATAATATATATATTGATATACAATATATAATATATTATATATTAATATATTATATATTATGTATATTTAATATAATATATAATATATTAATTGTATATTTAATATATAATATATTAATCGTATATTTAATATTTTAATATACAATTAATATATATATAATATACATTAATTGTATATATTAATTGTATATTAATTGTATATATTAATATATATTAATTGTATATTATACAAATAATTGTATATAATTAATTGTATATATTAAATATATAATATACATTAATTGTATATATTAATTGTATATTTAATATATAATATATTAATTGTATATTTAATATTTTAATATACAATTAATATTGTATATTAATTGTATATATTAATTGTATATTTAATATTTAATATATTAATTGTATATTTAATATAATATACATTAATTGTAATTAATATATATTTATTAAATATACAAAATATATGAATATATCCGAATATAAATATATATATTTATTAAATATACAAAATATATGAATATATCCGAATATATATTTATGTATATATTATTAAATATATAACTATATATATAAATATATATTAATATATTTAATAATATATATATATATATATATATATAATATATAAATATATATTAATATTTAATAATATATATATATATTTAATATATATTAATATTAATATTAATATATTAAATATATATATATATATATATATATATATATATATATATATATATATATATATATATATATATATAATATATAAATGTATATTAATATTTAATAATATATATATATATATTTAATATATATTAATATTAATATATTAAATAAATATTATATATATATATATTATTAAATATATTAATATATATATTAATATATATTTATATATATTATATATTTTTAAATATATTAATATATTATTAAATATTAATATATATATATTATTAAATATATTAATATATATTTATATATATTATATATTATTAAATATATTAATATATTATTATATATATATATATATATATATATATATATATATATATATATATATATATATATATATATTAATATATAATTAAATATAATAAATATATATTATAAATATATAATATAATATATATATATATTATATATTCCATAAATATACAATTATTGATGGAGTCAAGAAAAAGTTAGAAAATGCCAAAGGAGATGGACCGATGAGGTTCATGCTATCTTATGGGCATATAGGATGATAGAGAGGACACCAATGGGGGAAACTCCGTTCATGCTAGCCTATGGCTCGGAGGCTATTCTGCCACCGGAGATCGATCTTCTAACTCACAGGGTGCAAACATACGACCCAAGGGAGAATATGGAAGAAAGAAGACTAGATTTGGATCTTATAAAATAAGGAAGAGAAGATGATAAGGTTAGACAAGCTGCCTATCAGCAAAGAACAACAAAGTTTTACAATAAGAGAGTGAAGTCCAAGCCGTTGGCAGTAAGAGACCTAGTTCTAAAGGAGACTTGTCATAAGCCCAATAAGCTTCCTCCTAACTATCATGGTCCCTACCGTGTGATTGAATAGGTGGTTCCAGGAATGTATTGACTGGAGAACTTAGATGGAGAGCCATTCTCTAATTCATGGAATGCTAACCATCTCAAAAAATACTATCAGTAAGAGTTTTGTATTAGTTTCATTTGTCTATGTACATAAAAGGAAGATTATGAATGAAAAATTTCCAAATTTTCTCTCATATTCTGTTGTTTGAATGATTTTAGATTGTATGTATTAGTTTATCCTAAGCTACAGTACATCACTCGCGATGAAGTAGCTCTAACTTACTCTCGCTGACATGATAGTCCTGATGTGGTCAACCCCGTCCAGGGACTCTCGATAACACCGAGAGGTGGGGAATATGTTAAACATTATTAATTTGGTGGAAAACTCTCTTGATCGAGACGACAGTGCATGGACGAAACGACTCTCATCCATACACTCTCAAAACGATGAGAGGGGACTAGTAATGCAAACACCATAATTTGGTGAATTAAAATTTAAAAATCACTTAGCTATTGTTTATATTAAACATCATTAATTTGGTGAAAAAACTATCTCGGCCGAGACGACAGTGCATGGACGAGACGACTCTCATCTATACACCCTCAAAACAATGAGAGGGGATTTGTTATGCAAACTCCATAATTTGGTGAATTCAAATTTAAAAATCACTTAGTTGTGGTTTATATTAAACATCATTAATTTGGTGTAAAAACTCTCTCGACCGAGACGACAATGCATGGACGAGATAACCCATCCATACACTCTCAAAACGACGACGGGGGACTTGTGATTGCAACACTATAATTTGGTGAATTCAAATTTAATCAAGCTTTGTCTGAGTTGAGGATGAGAAGATGCGTGATTATTCATTTATACTTAGTTGTTCAAGGTTTTAAACCATTTTATTATGGTTACTTGATTAAAACATCAGACGATGGCATACATGCAAAAAAAAAAAAACTCGTAATGTAATGAGAGGGAATATCATTCATTCATGTTCAAATACGAGGATACACTTGGTGCAAGATAAAGTTGAAAAGTTAATCAAAAGTGTTCACAAAAAATGGATAACAATTACAAAATTAAGGGTATCGGCCACAGACGACCACCCTAGTGAGTCGACTCAGTGTTGACATTCGTTTCAGCATCATTCCCGGCTATAACCATCGTCTCAAAATTAACGTTGTCTACCTCAGCAAGAGGGTCAACAAACGTCTTTTATCCCTCAACAACAGCCAAGGACTCAACATATGATAAGGCCTCAGTGAAGAGGGGGTCCCCAATGTCAGGCATCTACAACGATGGACGTATAGAGGAGACAACATCAACAAACTTTAGGACGACCCATCTAGAGGTCGTTTTGATTCCCCCTTTCAAGATACTCCAAGTCGAAGCCTTAAAATTCATCTGAAGCCTTGTAGGCTTCAAT
Organism: Sambucus nigra; assembly: GCA_949130495.1. NCBI lineage: Eukaryota > Viridiplantae > Streptophyta > Magnoliopsida > Dipsacales > Adoxaceae > Sambucus > Sambucus nigra. Next base: position 127,789,320 of record OX422219.1, on the reverse strand, counting down.
GGCCTCATCATTGGCTCTCTTCACAGCAGTAGTAAGGTCAGCCTGGAACTGGGTGGTTTGAACCTATAGAGCTTTGTCCTTTTCTTTCAAGGCATTGTCTTTCTCTTTGAGCTGGTTGCTATGGTCCAACTTCAAATCATCGATGCTTTTTTGTGCTTGGTCCTGCGCTCTTTTAGCTTTTGTTTTAGGTCGACCTCATCTTGAATTACCCTATCGACATCTTAAAGATTTTGTTGATTTTCATCCACCCACCTAGTGGCTGAGGTAAGGGCGCATACAGACTGCAAAAATAAAGAAGTTAGAGTCAGATAAAATAAAAAATAATTTGAGACGAGATGACTCAAGGAAGTACGAGAAAGTTATCTACGCCATATGGTAGAGGTCAAAGTCATAGACCTTAGTAAGGGGTATCTTCCCTAAACATTCATAGTCAGCCTCTGAGGGGGTTACAAACATGGCAGCCTTTGCTGTCGAGATGTTGGTGATCAACAAACTCGGGTTGGCCTTCCGATGGCCCAAATTGGTTACCCAAAAATATTCAAAGGATGAAAAAGAGCCGAGAGTAGTCTCTACAGTGCCGACCCTCTGCATCGTCTGTGGGGTCTGAGTGTCTTTAGTGGCCATGGGTTCTTTTCTCTTATGGGTGACCTCAGGTCGGTTCGGTCCCCAGCAGTTGATTTTTTGACTGATTGCTTATTACTTTTCTTACCCAAGCCAAATAGAAGATTGGGATTCATCATATTCCATACCTCGTGTGAAACGTTTAGAGGACGATCTACAAAGAAGAAGAAAAAGGATTAGAAATAATATCATAGGATGAGAGAAGACTTCCAAGGGTTTAAGTTACTCACACAACTCGCCCAAGGGGCTGACCCTCAGACTGGATTCTTCAAGATAATCAGGGATAATAAGATCCTCAAATTTTAGAAGGGCCCCTTCATTTCCTTGTTCAACCAGATACTCAACTATATCCCATTACTCAAGGTTGAGGTTGGGGTAAAATTTAGCTGTCATAGAGGGGTCAGCCCAGGTACGGGGGACTCTCGGCTCGTTCTCACTTGGATCGACCTCGGTTGTAAACTCCCAGGCCCTAGAGGCGAAAAAGAATCTTTGTTTCCAGTAATGATTTGATGTTTGGTCCACTTGAATAAGTTTTTTGTCTGGTTTTCTAGCCCCTAAATGGAAATACCCAGCTTGATTTGTTGAAGACGAGATGTTATAGCAAGTTATAAAAAGCTCAACTGAAGGCTCATCCGTAAAGGTATTCTTCCATAAAGAAACATACGCTAGGATGATTCTCCAAGAATTTGGGGCCAGCTGGGTAGGTTCAACCCCAAGGACAGGCAAGATGGCTCGTATGGCAGAGTGGAAAGGTAATCTGACACCGACCCTGAACATTTTATCGTAGATGGCAATTTCTCCATCCCGGCCTTGAAATACTTTCTCGTCCTTGTTCGGGATCCTCATAGAAACATCAGGCTTAATGTCGTACAAGTGTCTCCATAAAAGGAGATCGATATCTTTGACTATGGAGATAAAAGACCTAGCATATGAAGTGTTAACTGGATCCTCGGTCTCAGAGTTGGCCTCACCACCGACTTCCTTAGGGGCAGGGGACCCATATGGGAACCTCTCTTAAAATTCGTGAGCGGTTATGGCCAAGACAGGAAAGGTAGTTGGGTCAACAGTTGGCTCATCTCTATCAGAGACGACTTAAATAGATGAGTTATATTTGCCAGTCGATTCGGCCTCACTAAAAGATAAAGTTTGAGATTGTGATTCCCTCATCATCTCTTCAAAATATCTATCCTCGGCTTGAGAGGAGGACAAGCCGGTAACCTCAGTGGATAAGGGAAAAATTATCTTTAAAGGAATGGGGAAAATGGGTGGTACCTAGTGGGCGTCGACCCTATGTATAGCTTCTTCCTCGTCCTCTATCATACGAATCTTCTGAAAATACCTTTCCCTCATAGTGGAAAACTCCTCTGCTAATTCATACAGGTTCCTTGGAATCAAAGACGACGACCCTACACTTGAGTAAATGGGGGACTAAAAGCACACAAATAACTTGGAGTGTTGACTGGGGTTTGACTAAAGAATCACAAGCTTGGAAGATGAACGGTACTTGCCAAGAATAGTTCAAGAGTAGAAGTGAATCTCGTCGGAGAAGATGATCAAATTTTCACTAGAGTTACAAATAAGGGGACCTTTAGGTGTAAAACCAACTGGCAGTAAACCCTAAGAACCTACTACTACCCAGAAACCACCGATGACTGTCTTAAGATCACGTTAAATCGCCAACTTAATGGACGAAAAAATGAACAAGCTCATCGAAAAACTAAAAAATCTTAAAACCAACTTCAAAAGAGAAAAAGCTTAAAAAGAATGGAAGAAGGAGATTACCTGGAAGGGTTAAAAGAACAGGGAAGCAGGTAGAGCCTTAAAGCTTGCCTGGATATGCTTGTACAAGGAAGATAAGTCCTGGTTGTATAGAGAGAATACGCACGAAGTTTATGAAGGATGAAAGAGAAAAATGGCTTTAAAAAAATCATTCAAATACCAATAATGATTTTGTACGACTTACAAAGTGGCACACCATTCTCAACACAATCCATCCTTAGGGAAAAATACCCTAAGAACACCTTGAAACCTCCATTCTCGAACCTTACACTATTTCGCATAATGACTGCCAAGTGTCAATCCAGTCTCATCGAACCCTTCTGGTCTAATATATGAATAGACACCTATTGTGTTACCGTAATCAGAAGAGGCTTTACCCCTCAACCTTCACTTTACATTGAAGACTAAGGGCTAGGGGCTTATTGATATGCGAAATATAGCCTCACCTAGGATCACAATGCCTCGGCCTGAGCCGACCGTCACCCATCCATTAAGAACTGACAAATTATGACTCGGCTAGGAATAACCCGATCGATGGGTAGTCGCAGGGACTCTTGGCCTCGACATGGAATACCAATTAACAAGTATTTATTCACCAATCCTATCCTTCATATCCCACATCCTCGGCCTACCTCTAGATGACCAGTACAGGACGAGACGGTCCTCCTATAGGACAGATTTCATCCGATCAGTGGACCATAGACCAACAACTCAACCTTGACCAGGACAGTTGATCGAGGGCTGACACCTGACATGGTGCGTGCATCAGGGAATGCATGGAAGTGTGCCCGTGGGCTACAGATCCTACGTGTATCAAAATCGCTATAATAATATATCCCTCACACATGAGGGAATATTTGATCATCATGACCTACATGTGACAGAGACAGCTGACTCCTCCTCATTAGCTATGAACATTCAATGCATGATTATTATATGCTTGAGGGTACAATACACCCCCAAGGCACTATAAATACTTGTCTTCAACATCAATGTAAAGGATCGCTTATTGTAACCCTAGATAAAAATCTCTCAAAACACAGTAGAGAGAGAAAGCTTGAGTGCTTGTATCCCAAGACCATTAGAGCCCATATTTAGTGAATTTCACACACTCACAGAGTGGGCATAGGCCCTTTAAAGGCTAAACCACTTACATCAGGTGTTATCTTCTCCTTTGCCTCATCTTTTTCTGTATTATATATATATTTGTCATACTCCATTGTTGTTTGGTTTTGAGCTTACACACTACATTGACTCGGTGATACCATTTCTGGTATCATCAATAAGTGAGCATGGATATATACAAGTGTGATAAGTGGAGGTGTGTGCTGGTGACACCTAAGCATGGATATTCTAAGCGGTGTGTGTGTAACATGTGGTATAAGTGAACCTATATACAAGTGTAGGTAGTGCGAGGTATACATAGAGAGTATTTACACGTGTATAAAGTGAAAAGTGAGAGGTGATATAAACATGAGGTAGATATATACAAGAAGTAATAGAGGAAAAAAGGTAACATACAGGTAGGTTCATACGCACACAAGCAAAAAATCATAACACCCATGCAAACATAGTCTTGCCCTATTAAGTAAGTCCTCGGATGAGTCTCCACTCTGGTCATCCCTCCCCCCGAGGCTTTCGACATTTTCCCTTTTTATCTCCTTCTCCATCTCGGGGATTGGTGCTCGCGCGTTCGGTGGAGATAGAGAGAGGTGTCTCGTGCCCTTTCTAAAAGTTCTTCGGCCGTCGTCGATGTGGAGTGATGTAAAAAGATAGATTCACTAATCTATTTTGCACAAAATATACAAAAGAACATGTTATCGCCTCGAGATAACGACATCAAAGACAAACTGATTCTTGCGAAACCAATTAGATCAAAGGTTCGGGAGCTAAGTTACGGAATGGGAAGGTGTTAGACACCCATCCCGCCCTTTCGGTCTCTCATGGGCTTATGTTACTATTTTCCTTAATTTCGCTGTAAAGTGTGTGTGCATTTATATATAAGTGGAGATCAGAATCGCTCGACTCGCATCATGGAAAAGATAGAGTGAGGTCATCCATAGGAATGGTCCCAAAATAATAATTAAAAAATATAGCGTGTGTGCTTATCGAGATATTAATCATTATGATGAAACGATAATATGTTCTAGATAAGACGCAAGTATGAATCACAAGTATGATATATATGAAAAATATATGGATGAAATAGGAAAAAAATGAAAACATAAAAATAGGACTCGAGTCTCGGGTTTTAGCCCGAGATGCCTACGTAGCCTATGAAGGCATCAAAGTCCACATAGTTCGCATGAGACACAATGGTGGGGTTTATCCATTAAATTCAAACGGGAATTTTATTACTTGTGCGTGTAAGAGAAATATGTTTTTAGCTTTGGAAGAATGTGGTGAAAAAAAATCCCGTTGAAATTTATAGGTGTAACCCTCTTCTCCTTGTTTTGGGTTTTTATAGAAAGTATATTATGCGCAATATTACTAGTAAAGGATTGGGGATTAATGTGTGTATGATCTAAAGTAAAAGTTAAATTAAAAATTTATATAACTAATGCGAAAATAAAGGAATTTAAAGAGAAAGAAGAATGTTTGGACCTTCTCTGGAGACTTGGAGATTGATCTTGATTGATGATGAGCTTCCTTGTAAGTGAATGAAGAATGAAGAGTATTTTTGCTAAATTGGGTGTGAAAGTGATGGGAATGAAAGGTGGAGAAAAGTTTCAAACAAGGAAACCTCGCTAACTTAAGAAGAATGTTGCTGAAATCAATGAAATTGATGTTTCGGAGGTACCCTAGAAGGTGAGATTATACTCTCCTTATATAGGGGGAGGGTACTTTCGATCGACATTGTCCTTACCCTAACTCTTGACAGGTAACTCTAGACACACTCGCGATAGGCAGGAAAATGGACCTGCTAATTTGAAGTCTCATGTAGATTTTTCTAAAAAACGGTCGTAAAAATGTAATTCGTAAGTCCAAATAGCGCATGGGGCATACCATTGGAAAGTTTATTCATAGGCATTTGATAATCCTTTAGCCCTCACCCTGTCTGGGAGTGGACTTTGGGTCAAATGGGGCTCGAAAACGCCCGTTAGTCCTTTGGACAGGAGATCGTTGGACGACGATGGATCATTCATCCAAATCGTAAGTTCAAATTGCGCATGAGATGGACCGTTGGAAATATTATGAGAGGCAATTTGATGTTCCAAAGATCTTAGCTCGGTTTAGAGAGTTGACTTTGGTCAAATGGGGCTCGGAAGCGCTCGATGACCTTTTGGAGTAAAACGGATCGTTCGTTCGTACCGTAAGGCTGATTAATGCACGGGATGGACCGTTGGAAAGGGTATTTAGTTTCCTTCTAAGATTCATTCAGTGTCAATCGAGTTGAAGAGTTGACTTTGGTCAAACAGAGCCCGAGAGCGACTGGTGGCCTCCGAATGAATTTTTGGGGGAAAATGGATCGTTCGTCCGAACCGTTATGTCATTTCGCTCATGGGGTGAACCATTGGAAAGGGGTTTTGGTTCCCTTAAAAAATTCATTAGAGATTTATCTCTGATGATGAAGTTGATTGAGGTCATATCGGTGGCTGGTGGCCTCCAAATCAATTTTCGATAGTAAAATGGTCCGTTCGTCTGAACCGTTATGACGATTCGCACACGGGGCGACCCGTTGGAAAGGGAATTCAGGGACCTTTGAATATTCATTGAGCTTTCGCTCTGACGATGAAGTTAATCGGGGTCAAACAGGGCTCGAGAGTGCCCGATGGACTCTAGATCAGTACTCGGAGTATGACCTATGGTTTATAGGGAATTTGAAAAGACGAATAGGTTCGGTGTGTGATAATTGATTTAAATTAAATTAAATTAAATTCGCAAGATTCCAAGTAACCCTTATTTAATTCGAGTATATTTAGAAACAGCCCATAAACAAACAACTACGTGTGTGTGTGTCAAACCATAAATAAAGCATGCGAAACAAAGTTAAGGAAAAATCCCCGCAGGGCAAAACCTTTTATTTCACTATAATAAGTAAATCGCAACTTACACAGATTACAATGAAATACAGTGACACAGGAGTACCGGCAGGTGTCGGTCGGTGTCGGCAGCAATGAATCCACACGTAGCGAACCCACATGAACCTCAGTCCAATCAACAAAAGAAGAACCGCAGCACTCCTCAATGACACGCAGCCATAAAACTTTGTAGAGACTCCCTCAGCAATGGCACGCAGCCCTCGGTTGCAAAGATCTCTCCACAAAGGTTTGAACAAACACAAGGTTGTGTTCTTGGGTTACCAAAAAGATTCACAAAGGATTGACAATTGTGTGAATCAAAACATGAGTCTTGGGACTCAAAAAATATGAAGACTAGAGTAATTGAAACTCTCAAAAACGTCTTTCAAAGTCTTGCAAAACTGCTCCCCCGAAGGTGGTTTAAATAGGAAAACAAATGAAGAGTTCCACCAATTTAAAACACTGAAATTCTATCCAGCGTACAGGGACCTTGCGAACCGGTTCGCCCCCCCCAAACCGGTTCGGGCTGGGTTCGGGGAAACTCGCTGGGAACAGGGGCTAAACACTTAGAAAAATTCCCAGTATTTTCAATGTAAATATCTCCATTTTCAACGGGACATAACTTGTTCACCGTAGCTCGGATTGAGGTGCCGTTTCTTCCAGTATCTTTATTACGGCAAGCTCTTAAACTTTCCAGTTGACTAGTCCTCCGGACGATGGCTGTAAAATTACCAAATTACCCTTGAACTTACCTATCAAGCCTTGTTGCACTGTTTTGACTTCTCTTGCGTACCACTTGCATAAAGTCCCTAAAATCTTGGAACGTGAAGTCGTTGAGGCAGATGAGGGACACATTAATGGATATGTTGAATGCTTGATTTCCGAAATTCGGATAAAGGCCGTCATGTGAGATCGTGAGATGACGTGCCAAATGTAGCGGCGTACGACATACATAAATGTAACATGTTGGACATGAGAAAAATGTCCTTACAAATCTCCCCCTATGTCTATGCCGGTACATACATAAAAAATCCGAATTATCAAATACGAAATTGCCTATACAAATCTACCCCCCCATGAACCCAAAACTGGAAAAGGTACAAATGAATAGTCTTCATCATTTTTTCTTCAAATCTTCAATAATCTCAAATCTTTTCTCATCAGGGTGTGCAATTCAGAGATCATCAATGAAGTACCTACACACATGAGATCAAGAAAAAATACCAAGTGACGTATCGAGTTTGAAAAAAGATAAACATAGATACCAATAAATGATAAGCATAAGTCAAATCTCAAAACACTCCCAAAATTCAAACTCCCCCAAAATAAGATAATTCTTTCTCCCCCTTTTTATGATGTCCCCAAATAGACAAATAAGAAGAATGAATCAATCAAGCAAAATCGGGGTTGTCACACCATGGATTTAGACTCAAACAACCAAGTCATGGAAACGGAATGAATGGGTGTGAACACATTCGATAGGTAAATCAACTCAATCAATCATATGTGCACGATGCATACGTGTACTCCTAACGAATGAACATCAAAGGTATCCTTAGGTGTAAAAATTTGTTGAATTTAGATGACATCGTCTTATGGAAATCAACAAATCAAAGTCAAATGATTTCCACACCAATAACGTCCAAAACTATATAGCGCATTTTCAAGAATTTCAAGGACGTGCAAACCCATTTTAATTCTCCAACCAAACTCCCTCATATATATATTCTTTTAGAGGTAATCTAAATTCTCAAACTTTGGAGAATTGGTGCAAAAACCTAAATGGCCCCTTTTTGGCATGAATATCTTTTTATTGCCTTTCAATTTTTTTTTCGGGCTCTTTTAACCTCTTTGGACCCCGGATAATAAAATTCCTCCATTTTTTTAGGTCCAATTTAACGGTGGCTTAGTATTCGCAAAGGCAAAATGAACCTTTCGCAGCCCTTCCCCGTTTTTAAACAAAGCACACAAACTCACAAAACGGTTCTTATATGCACAATTTCCTTATTAAATTTTATCACGCTTGGTTCATTTTAAGGACAGGATTGAAGTGAAAACACCCAACCAACATGTGATAAGACAAGCACAATAATCAAACAAATCCGTGCATGTGTGCAATAAAGGAAGCATGAGTCAAACATGTAGGAAGAAACACTCAATTACATCTTAATGACTCCAAACATTATAAAGCACAAGGATGAATTGACCTATTGTCTCAAAACACTATCAAATAGTCACATGAAAAAAAATGAAATGATGTTGTGACTCGGTCATCCAAAGTGTTCATCCATAAACGGTGCAAACAAAAACAAAAATCTTTTTGGATTTTTCAAAATTTTTAAACAAAATATACAAAAATGATACATACTAGCAATAGGAAAAAAATGTCATCATGAAAATCACCCTATGCTAGTAAACAAGTGAAACCTCAATCATTAGGTGCGGAGGGGTTTTCCAAAGGTGGTGACAGCTTATGAAAAACCTCCATCAATTCTTGTGAAGATTTGACTAAAAACTTAACTTGCTCACCTAAATGTGCAAACTCTCTCATGTAGTCTCCGGGAGCATGTAAAGTATCATGTGTGGGTGCATGTGTGCCAGAAACACGTGTAGAGGCAAAACGTGACACATAACCCAACTTAAAGCAAAATTCCCTAAGGTGTCCTCTCCTCTTGCAATGAGATCAAACATAAATAGGCCTAGGAACACCTCTCTCAAAAACTCTAGGACGCACTTTCCTAATAGGAATGGGACGCCTAGGTGGGTTAGGGTGAGACACATGTGAAACTATCACTAAAGTGGGAACCGGCTCGGGTGCTAATTGGGAAGAAGAAGCACCGTCATGACTTATTCCAAACTTCTCACCTTTACCCTTAAGAACCACCTTTTCAACCTTCTTAAGTGCGTTCTCAAACTTGACTTTGACCACCCTGGCACGTTCGAGATCACTCTCGAGTTGGGATACACGTGTCGTCAGACTAGACAACGTGCTGGTCAAATCACACTTCTCCTTTCTCAAAACCTCCTTCTCTTTCTCCAAATCTAAAACCCGACGACCTAAATCCCTATTATACTTCTTTGTTTTCAAGGTCTCGGTGTACAAATCTCTAAAAGCTTTTTGGAGCTCACTTTTATCTCCACTTTCACTCTCACTTTCTCCCTCACTTGAAGCGCTCAAACCATCACTATCACATTCGTGTGCACTATTGTGGGACAAGGTGGGTGTGCTCACACGACTAGAAAAAGCTACAAACTTCTCACCACTAGTCTCATCACCCTCACCTTCACTACTATCACTAAGTGTGGCGGGCATAGCTACTTTCTTTCCTTTCTTTCTAAACCACGTAGGACACTCAAACGACTTATGTCCCTTACCCCCACATTCAAAACAAGTGACGTTCTCAAAATCTTCCTCACACTCCTCATCGGATTTATTCTCTTTTTCCCTCTCACCACTTTCTTTGGCCTTTCCTTTCTTTTTATTTTTTTCAAAAAAATTCTTTTTATTGGAAGAATTATTTTTGTTCATGTTGAGAAATTTTTTAAAATTTTTCGCAAACAAGGCCATGTCATTAAAATCAAAATCTCCCTCAGAATCGGACTCACAAACTTTTTCTTTCTTTTTCTTAAAATGAGTCTTTAAAGCAATGCCATTATCCTTAGCCTTAATGGTTTTGGGAAACATGTCAATCTCATAGGTTTGAAGATCTCCTACAAGTTCTTCCAACTTAAGTGATTTCAAATTTCCCAAAGAGTTAAAAACAGTGACTTTAGGAATAAAGCGTTTTGGGAGAGATCTCAAAATCTTTTTAACGACACGCGTGTTATCAATCACCTCACCCAAATTAAAACATGTGTTAACAATGTCTGATAAACGATCATAAAAATCATCAAAGCATTCAGACTCAGACATGGTGATAGTTTCAAATTGGGTGGCCAAATTTTGTAATTTTGACTCTTTAACCGCGTTCGTACCCTCATGTGTCAATTTCAAAAATCCCAAGCCTCTTTAGACATGGTGCACGTCATAATTCGGCGAAACTCATCAGGAGAGACAGCTCCAGAAATAGTACTCAGACCACGGGAATTAAAATTGGACAATTTATAATCATCTTCAGTCCAGGCTGACACGGGTTTTAAAGTGGTGATGTTATTAACAGTGACCGTGGGAGGAGTCCAACCATTTTCACAAAGCAACCAAACACGCTCGTCAATAGATTTTAAAATCGATTTCATACGAGCTTTCCAGTAGCCATAATTAGACCCGTCAAAAATAGGCATCTGATTATATAAGTGCTCCATAGGAAAAAATGCGAATTTTCACAAAACTGATTTTTTCAAAAAAATCAATACCACACGATTTTGCGGAAAATAGGATCACGCGATAAATTAGCGTAACCCACCCTGATACCAATTTGAAAAGACGAATAGGTTCGGTGTGTGATAATTGATTTAAATTAAATTAAATTCGCAAGATTCCAAGTAACCCTTATTTAATTCGAGTCTATTTAGAAACAACCCATAAACAAACAACTACGTGTGTGTGTGTCAAACCATAAATAAAGCATGCGACACAAAGTTAAGGAAAAATCCCCGCAGGGCAAAACCTTTTATTTCACTATAATAAGTAAATCGCAACTTACACAGATTACAATGAAATACAGTGACACACGAATACCCGCAGGTGTCGGTCGGTGTCGATAGCAATGAATCCACACGCAACGAACCCACATGAACCTCAGTCCAATCAACAAAGGAAGAACCGCAACACTCCTCAATGACACGCAGCCATAAAACTTTGTAGAGACTCCCTCAGCAATGACACGCAGCCCTCGGTTGCAAAAATCTCTCCACAAAGGTTTGAACAAACACAAGGTTGTGTTCTTGGGTTACCAAAAAGATTCACAAAGGATTGGCAATTGTGTGAATCAAAACATGAGTCTTGGGACTCAAAAAATATGAAGACTAGAGTAGTTGGAACTCTCAAAAACATCTTTCAAAGTCTTGCAAAACTGCTCCCCCGAAGGTGGTTTAAATAGGAAAACAAATGAAGAGTTCCACCAATTTAAAACACTGAAATTCTATCCAGCGTACAGGGACCCCGAACCGGTTCGGGTAACCTACGAACCGGTTCACCCCCCCCGAACCGGTTCGGGCTGGGTTCGGGGAAACTCGCTGGGAATAGGGGCTAAACACTTAGAAAAATTCCCAGTATTTTCAATGTAAATATCTCTATTTTCAACGGGCCATAACTTGTTCACCGTAGCTCGGATTGAGGTGCCGTTTCTTCTAGTATCTTTGTTGCGGAAAGATCTTCAACTTTACAGTTGACCGGTCCTCCGGGCGGTGGCTGTAAAATTACCAAATTGCCCTTGAACTTCCCTATCAAGCATTGTTGCACTGTTTTGACTTCTCTTCCGTACCACTTGCATAAAGTCCCTAAAATCTTGGATCGTGAAGTCGTTGAGGCAGATGAGGGACACATTAATGGAGATGTTGAATGCTTGATTCCCGGAATTCGGATAAAGGCTGTCATGTGTGATCGTGAGATGACGTGTCAAATGTAGCGGTGTACGACATACATAAATGTAACATGTTGGACATGAGAAAAATGTCCTTAGAGGGGAGGTGCTAGGGACCTAAGGAGAGACTTAGGGGGTATTAGAATGTGGTGTCAATATATATATATATAATATTGGATAACGTGAATCATGTCTCTCATTGAACTAGCCCACCAGTTCTCGAGTCTCTCCCGACTTCCCGATTTTTACCAAGTGTTCAATTGCTTATGCTGAACTCCATGACTTTATAGTTCTAGCCAACATGCTATTCTACCTGAGCACTTAGCCTAATACTTCTCGAAATCCAAATCCCAATTATCACCCAAGTATGTTCACCCTATTGTACCAGTAATTTCTCACCAAATATTTATCTCCAGTTAACCTAAGGTACTTCTTAACCTTCCTTCTAAATTTTCAGAAGTCAAATTCCATCTCCCAGACTTCATAAACTATGCCGAACCCTAAACAGTCCATGAAAAACAACAAAAGGCAAGGGAGACCAGCTAGCAAAACTAAACATATTCGCTGGATAGATGGAACCGATTCGCTCCCTCTAGCGAACCGATTTGGTTTGCTCCCTCTAGCGAACCAATTCGATTTACTAGGCTTTCATGACAAACTTAAGATGGGATTTTGTCCTTTCCCTACAACCTTAGGAGTTATAACCTTCATTTAAACCCCAAATATGAATACCAAACCAATCCCAACAATAAATTCAGAAGTTTCCACATAAGATTCATCCCGAATAACATCTAATTCATAAGATCACCCAATTAACATCAAAATTCATGCATGGTTTAAACCCTAATTCAAGATTCAATCTTTTATATCTTAAATCAACGACTCATATTTTTCATTCTAATCATATCAAATCTATTATAATATCATTATAATATTCCTTTTCGATGATTTCTTTAATGAAAACCCAGTTTTGCATGGTTCTCCCAACCCAAAAATTGTGTTCTTTCCTACACCAATTTTACATGAATATTTGAAACAACAAATAAGATTAAAGCAAGTTAAATGCTTTCATTGAGAGTGATGAATTTCTGATATTTTCTTCTTGAGTTCCCCTCTTGGAAATGATCTTGAACCCGGATGAACTTAATCTCCAACACGGATCCCTTTTTCTTCACTTTTCTCCCTCTTCTTTTTCTTATTTCCCTCTTCTCTCAAAACCCTAGCCTCTTGAATGGTTGGATAACTTCCCCTTACCTTACTTAAATATAAACCTAAACACTCCAAATCCAAAAATTGAGTCAACCCTTATATGGAAAATGACTCGAATATCCTTTTATGGCTCCCGTTTAGCCTAAAAAGCCCCCCAAACCAAATTGTAACCCCTGGGTACTTATTTCGGACTATTTAGACCCATTTTGGACCATTGGCGCACTCAATTTTTTATTTTTTTTATTGAAGAGGGAAAGAACCCCCACCAATATTATAAATCAAGGAGAAACAACCTCTCCAAAGTGGCAAACACATTACAGAAAACTTGAAAGCAATAAATGTGGGGAAAATTAACAGCCCCATTACAAAATTGAATATGGAAACTATAATTTTATAGGAGAAGATCTGATGTAGTGACAGCCCATCTTGTCAAGCCTAATAGCCCCTCTGACCAAAGGAGGAAGCTCTTCCATAGAAGAGAAGATTTGAGAATTCTTGCAATGAATGCCAAAATTTGCTAAATAATCCGCCACCATATTAGATTCCCTGTAACAGTGGGATAAAGAAAATTTTAGGAACTTCAAGTCTTCTTTGATCTCAGAAACCAAATTCTTCACTCTCCATGGGGGCTTCCAGTTCCTATTGATAAGATTCACCACGAACATTGAATATACCTCAATGTCGATCTCCTCAATATGAAATTCAATACATAACTTCAGCACCATTCTAAGGCCATATAATTTAGCATAAGAATTGGAAGCAATATCTGTCGAATGATCATATGCTAGAATTGCATTGCCTTTATCATCTCTAATAATACCCCCACATCCACTAGGACCTGGATTGCCCTTAGAAGCACCATCAATGTTGAGTTTGAAGCAATTCGAATGGTCGTTTCCCCATTGGCGCACTCATAATTACCATATGAGTTATATAATATTAATTTCCATCTCATTCCCAACACGACTCTATCCGCATGTCCCGAAAGAGATACTGATAAACCCATTACTTTTTTATCACTTACGATGTAATATAATTTAACACTTTTTTATTTACTTATCATACAAGTAAATATAAGTACACATAAATATTAATTCTTTTATTCATTAATTAGTATTTATTTAAGTCACCTTATTTCTCAATTTAATTAAATTACTTGCACACCTATAATTTAAAATGATTTAAAAATATGGGGTGTTACATATTTCTCTCTAACAATGAAATTTCGTCCCCGAAATTTAGAGATACCTAGCATAAAGAGATCCGGATACTTTTTACTCACATCATCCTCACGCTCCCACGTGGACTCATCATCATTATGATGCCCCACTGAATACGAACTAACGGTACCACCTTCGACCAAAGCTTATGCTCGCCATGATCCTGGATGGCAATAGGTCACTCCTCATATGAGGTGTCTGTTGTAAATCAATCTCCTACAATGGAATATGCCAGTAATCCATGTCAGTACTTTGATACTTCTTCAACGATGGCGCATTAGACACAGTGAATCCTCTTAATGATCAGAAAAGCCCCACATATCTCGGTGCCAACTTTCCTTTCTTTGCAAATCGCTAAACTACCTTCATTGGAGACACCCATAATAACACTTGGTCACACACATCGATATTTGAAATCTCTTGGTTTGTATCGGTGTAAATCTTTTGCCATCCTGAGGTACCCAAATACGACTCTTAATCCACTAAATCATTGCAGACGCATCCTGAATCATGTCCTGCCCGAGAAGCTTGTTATTACCAACCTTTAACAAACATGTGGGTGAGATATAAAAACTCTAGTATAAAGCCTTAAAAGGTACCAGACCAATATTAAACTGGTAAGAGTTATTATACGTAGCTCCACTAAAGTGATTACTACTCTTAGCTGACCTTAAGGTCCATCTATACATGCTCAGCATATTCTCCACAACTACTTCACCCTCTCAATTCGACCATCAGTCTACGGGTGATATGCTATGCCTAAATGCAACTCTATCCCCATTGCCTTATGAAAAAACACCATCAGAATCAGGACACAAAGATCTTATCTCAATCCTCAAAATAATATTGAACAACACTTCATGCAAGTCACTATTTTTCTGTAATAAAAAGTTGGGCGTACTTCTCGATAGTGTAATTCATTCGAATTGTCCCATACCATCCCACCAATACTGAACCCTCACATCTTGGCACATTTACTTTCCTAGGATGCACCGAAAATTATGACCTATGCACTTTCTCCCAAATTGCGCATCGTAGGTCATCACTATCTGGGACAATCAACTTCCTATTAATACGGAAGCCACCCTCAGAATTGATTGAGTAAGGCTCTGCTCCATTTGTTAATAAATATTGAACCCTATCATAATAAGATGGATCCTTTTCCTGTGCCTTTACAAACCTTATATTATCTCGGGTATGATGGTCATCACTGCTATAAATGGCCAGACTATCCCTTCTCCTGTCGAAGGTTAGTCCACTTTACCATTCTAAAATCGTTTCTCACTTCCCTACATGAATATTGTTCAATGCATTTTCCTCTACCTTAGCCCTTCCCGGATGATACTGAACATTGAACTAACCAGGGCGCCCATACACCCCATACCATGTGCATACATGTACAAATACCACAAATGCAATTGACATATATAAAAATCAGGCCTCACATACCTTGCATGGTCGTACAATAATGGTATACTCAATTATCCTACTAATCGTGACTCGATTATTTTTTAAATTACCTCACTTATAAATTAGTGATAGAAACGTTCCCCAGTGCTGTCTTCACAATACTACTTGGTGGTGCTGGCCTAAATTATATAATAACTCTCTTCTCAAAACATTTTATCTATACCCGTGTAATGAATAATGTACTAAACCATGCCCTAGAGCCCAAACATCTCCTAACCCTAGACACTTACTAAGTTTCACGCGTGGGATGTCTCGTAAGAGAAATCCAAATAAGGAACCCCCCGATACACTACTACCTAGCTTTGTTTATTATTGATATCCGTAGGCCCATGATACATTATCGATACATTCAAAATCCTGCACCCATAAGTCACTAAATATTATTCTTAACTCCCACATCTCTAAAGGAGTCATAAAATACAGTGCTCTCACTATCGCTAAGTCCCCAATGCTAATCAATCACAACTTAATCTCTTAACTTGGCTGTAAACCCGGTATCCCTGAATCATATTAGTAAGGTCCCTAAACATAGTGATCGAATATAACGAGACAACTATGATCTCTGAAGTCTCCTCTCCAAAATAATATAACTTCATGCTCGACCCTCACTCAAAATGAGGTGTCGCAATAAGAAACACATCCTACACTGGAATAGTAATCACGATGGCCTTACTATGACAGTTCGCCATCATCCTACACATCGCAAACCAGTTCATACCCAGGATATTATCATACTAGTATATAAAAGACCCGCTACTAAGCATGACCTCCCATTGTCCACACCCGCACCCTGTAGATGGAACATAAGAGAGCCCCGCTACCCAACGGTAAATATATATTCAAAATAACAATGGACGCTAAATCCGCTAAACTCATCTCACACGTGAATCTAATGTAGACAAAAAAATGTGATGCTCTTGTGTAACCTAAAACTTGCTCCACGTACCCATGGATAAAAAAACATACTCTCAATCACTAATGACTCTGGCTGTAAAACTGGTCCACGGACGTGATACACATGCCCAAATTTCCCTTACCCCTGTAGAGGTGATAATGCTGGAACTGCCGGTAGGGCTGGAAGCTGCTGTAACTATTGCCCCGACTGGGCACCCTGCTCCTGAACCCTAGCCTTATTCAGGAAAGCATGTCGCATGTGGCCCTGCTACACACGAAACTCCTCCGTATGAAGTCGGTTGGCCTCTGGTCCTTCTGGCCATGACGAGGCTATCCCTATCTCTAGCCTTGCCGAACTTGATGTCCACGACCCTACCGGCCTTCGGTCTAGTTCTCCTGGCTCTGCGGAGTATGTTTGTAATACCCCGTATTTTTGCATAGTTAAAAAAAAATTAAGAAGGAAAATACGTTTTATTTAAATTACGTGAGTAGAGTAATTTAATGTGAAAATACATTTTATTTAAATTACGTGAGTAGAGTAATTTAATGTGATACGTTTTAAATTAAATTACTTGAGTAGAGTAATTTAATGTGATGTAATAATAATAATAATGATTATTAAGTGATTAATTATTCATTATGGCTATTAGACATAAATTTAAAGTTATGCACTAATTAATATGACGATTAAAAATTTATGAAATGTGAATAGTAAATATTGAAAGTTGATATGTACGGCCTAGAGATTTATATGGACGTACCTGAGTTTATCTCGATCGAGTGTCGCGCGTAGAGAAAATTGAAGGTGAGATGAGAAAAATATTTTAAGAGACTCAAAAGATAATTTAGAGTCCACAGATGATTCTGAAAGGGTCGAATTAGTCAAAATAGTGTACCCGGGGTACTAGTTGAGTGTCGGGTCATTTTTGGGCTAAACCGGGACCATCGAGGGAATTTTGGTCTCTTTACATTTAAGGGTGAGGAGACCTACGAATTTTGGAACCCTAAGTCAGATTATAAGAGTTGGAGGCTAGGGTTAGAGAGGAGAAAAATACACCATAGCCATTTGAGAGAAGAGAGAAACAATTTCCTAAGGCAAAAAAAGGAAGTAGGGAGAATTCAAAGGAGATTTCACTACCAACTTGTTGGGAAGAAGGATAAGAATCATCAATCATCAACAACACCTATGAAATCAGACCCTACAAAACATAAGGCAAGTGGTTATTTGTAAAATAAATTGAGTTATAATACCTATATATAAGTTTTAGGAAGAACATGATTTTTATGATATTTTTGGGAGCAAACACTTGAATATGATCCATGATTGATAGGGATTTCATGTAGAACGTTTTTGATCTCCAAATAATCTAATATCATAGAAGATTTGATGATTAAATCGAACTAAAAATCTGAACTTATGATGAAAAGATGGAAGGATTGTATTTTTAGGGTTATTGAATAATAAGAAGATTTTTAGTTAATCTGGACGAAATTTGTAATGATTTTGTTGTTTTAGATCGTTAGTAATCATCCCAAAATATGTAGGAATGATTAGAAATTGTTAGTTGCAAGTATGGTGAATTATCATGAGAGATGGATAAACAAAAATGGTGTAATCCGCATGAAGAAGACGATCTGGGTCTGTCACTGCTCGATCGACCCTTGAATGTCGATCGATCGAGCAGTCGATCGATCAACCATATCCCATTGATCGATCGACCCCGACTGTACTTTAGAGAATTTTATGGATAAATTTCTTTTCAATTACCATCACTTAATGGGAACCTTAGTGATGACATTTTACCTATGAAGGGACTTAATAGATACCAGTAGGTGTACCGTGAAATTTCTTTATAAATGATTGAGTGTGAAATTTGGAGAAATGGTCCAACGGGAAGGTAACCGATTGAGTCGTGTGTCGGGAATGTGAGAATTTAGTTACGAAAAGAGTGAGAGTCAATTCCGGAAAAATACCAGTAGGTTAGAGAAATCTTAACTGCTAAATCAAGGGAGGGGTAACTAGGACCCTTAGAGTTGCGTGAATACTCGAATAAATGCGGTAGTGAAATAAATCGTAAATTAATGAGTACGGTGAATATAAGTAAAATATATTACGTACAGGCATGATTTGATAGGTCGGGTGTGTACCTACTAAATTATATGAATTTTTGGGTTAAGATAATTATACCTAAATTAATTATGTTAGGGTCGATGAGATATTCCGAACTAACATAAAGTTACTATATGTTTGGGGTCGATGTAAAATGCCGAACCAAACCTTAAAACTGGTGTCGCGATGAAAGAGTCCCAAACCAGAATATGTGTATATACATATATATAAATAGTTGGGGTCGATGGATCACTCCGAACCAACTCTCACTTGGGGTCTATGAATCATTCCGAACCAAGAGTCCTTTATGTGTGTCAAAAGGATATGTTAGTGATAACTAATATATATTACATGTTGCGTGATAAAATGTATTCCATATGTATAATCTACTGACTTAGGATAGTAGATAATGATATGGATTGAAAATATCTTAGTAATAATTAAGTAGCGTGATGTAATTATTATAAGAATAAGGATAACAAGAAGTAAATAAGTTATCTACGTTTATAGCATATGAAATATGGATTATTAAAATACTGCGAGTATGTTATGGGGACTTAGCGAGGGGGTACATGCAGTGGGGTATTCTGATCTAGTTAACTGGGGTAGTATAACTAGGTGAACTAAGTACCCACGTTACACATGCACTATAGAAGAGAGGTGACGAAGCTCAAAGGAGTGTGCGAAATCTTAATATGTGTAATCAATAACTCAATTGTGATAACTGCTTGCAAAATATTTTTAAATGTTTTTGAGTACTAACTCTTGCTATGTAAAAATTTTAAGAACCTTTTTGGTGCCCAGCCACAGGGACACCCAACATGATTTCATTCCAGGGATTTGGGAGCTGCAGCACGTGTGGATGTTGCAGGGATTGTTTAGACGTTTTCTCTTTTTCAGATATAGTCTAGGATCTCAGTTTTAATGCTCTCAGTTGGGACATGTTGTCCAATATTTACTTTTACAGTTATTCTGATTTTGGATTTTGAGTTGATTTTTTTTCTTGGTCGTGGTTTTCAGCAGAACTTTATTTGTATTCAGTTATTTATGCGAATTGTTTTAGTATTGCTGGAATTGTATCGTTTCGTATGGATTGTTTATTCTGCTTAAGGAAGATAAAATTTAGCACTATCTTAATTTCACTTAGGTGGTTAGTAATTTAAAAAGTTTTCGGCAGTGATGCTAAGAATGAAACATTTAAGAAACCTGTTTAAATTAAATTAAGGCTTGATCACCCAAGGTTTAATTAGGCGGGGTGTCACAATGTTGTTGGCCATAATGCCTTCCTGTAACTATCATTACCCGACCTAAATCTCTAAGTCGAGTCCCTCTGCTTGGAATATTGCTCACTCTGCATCTATTGCTATGACGACGCTCTGCTGGCACCACTACACCAGGTCTTGCCCTCATGGCTAGACTTTACATCTCTCTTAACTCCCCTCAAGTTGAAGTGATGGTCTTGACAGTGGAGCAACAAGGCATTTATGACCTCAGTGTAGGCTCGTAATGTCGGGTTCCCTAACAAGTACCAGAAAATCCTCCAAGTGAACTCGTCAATGAACTTAAAGAATCTATTTTCGTCCGTATTCACCTCGTCTGACACAAAGTTCGCCAAGCGGGTGGATTCCTCATCATTTTTAGCCATATGTATTCTGTTGTAATATATTTTATTACAACAGGTGTAATATATGTATTCCTATGTATTCGGAGTTGACTAAGAGGTGGTTACTGTTGTAATATATTTTATTTTAGTTGAAATATTGTAATTAGAGGAGGTTTTAGTTGTATTCTTTTATTCAGTTGAAATGATTATAATCGGAGAATTTTATATATTGGATTCAGTTTTCTTAGTTCGGTATTTTTGTTCATCATCCTTTATTGAGATCTTTATTGTGCTTGTTTTATTTTATCCGATAATGATATTAATTATTTTAGCACTCCCAATATTTTGTGTCCATCTTGATCAACTGGGCGTAAAAAATCAGGTCTGCCACAATATTACTCACTTGAAGTAAACACAATGATTATTTTGTTCATCACATCATTTAACCCTAAAAAAATTATGGCTAATTCAAATTTCCAACATACACAACCGTATACATAAACAATTATTAAATACTTTATGCATAACAATTGAAATGACACTTATTAAACAATATATATGTATTTCTGTAATACCGCGTATTTTTTGGCACTAATTTTATGAGGATTAATTAATCATTTTTTATATTTAAATTTTATATTGGATTTAAGATATATTACTTGAGTTTTAATATTTTAATTATATTATGGATCAACATATTTAGTCAAGTGAAATATTTTTAATTTATGTAGTGAGACTTTTGTTATGATTTATTTAGTGAATTTTGGTGACGACTTAATTTGGGGACTTATTAGTGGGTAAAACACACTCAAATAGTTAAAATAAGTACCCATGAGGTATGAACCCATTTGGGCTAGTAATTAATGGATAAATATCTATATTTGGATCCTATTTGAAAACCTTAGTGGAGGCTAATGTGAGGAAAACAAGGGATTCTCATTTTTAAAACCCTAGTTAGTCACTTTTAGTATAAATATCTAAAAAATCTAGGGATTGATATAAGGCTATAGGAGGATATGTAATATTAGATCTGAAGGTAAAACACAAGAAATATGAAGGAGAGGGATATTTCTACAAATTTTAGGGTTAAAAGGGAAGATGAAGGAACTAAAAGAGGTGTGAAAACTTTCTGGAACAAACCCATCACTTTCATGATATTTTAGGCATGGTATATTTGTGAATATGACTTCTCCGCTTACTGTATGTCATAAATAATTGAATTATGAATGATTGGGCACTGGTTTCGTAATTTTAGGAACTTCCTTGCATATCTTATGAATATTTTCCCAACAGTGCACAAGATTGAAATTTCTTACAGATTTGTTGGATTGTTTTTTGTTTTGAGGTAAGTTCGTTCTCCCGCGGTTATTTTATGTTGTATACATGTTCACCCTTGATTGTATACATATATTTCATGCTATGTGTTGAACCTTTATATGTTATACCTATATGTAAATATCATCCTTATTGCACGCATGGTTATGCAATATTATTTTCATTGCAAATATATGGGAAATTCATAATGAGATGATATTACGCATGTGATAAGGTTTAGAATTTGGGATAATAATAATGACCTAATTTTTAGAATATTGATAAATCTGTTATATTGTGAGAATGATATTTATTATTATTGGATGATGCTAAGGCATCTTTTAGCCAAACCATCCACTGGACGGGGCTTTCTTTTAGGCTAATTTATGTCTTTTATCTCGTGTGTCATGCCATGGACCCATTGGGATATTAAGTCGATTTTATTGTGGCTGATTAGGCCATTATTATGGTATGATGAAGGTAGCACCCTATCGTGCCTTGTGATTGAGATTGCGTTGGTTTTGGGGCCTTGGAGTGCTGGGAGGATAATTTTCAAGAGAGGTGATCGAGAGTCCACATTGTACTAAGGTAAGTGAGGCGAGAATTTGATATATGAGTGACTTGGGATGTTTAGTGACGCGGTAAGATCCTAGAATGTGATATTTATTCTTGGAAAAATAGTGAGTGTTCATATGCATACATTCTCATATGTGTGCATGGACAAGTGTATGTAATTAACTTGGAGGATTTATATAAGCCTACTGAGTTTCCCGCTTAACCCTATCGTTTATATATAAATAACAGGTTTTTATTCAAAGAGAGGTTTATTTGTTGACTGTTGAATCCCGATTGGGTTACGTGGATGAGTAAACAACCCTATACTCTTTTTTAAATCATTATACTTTTTATTGTAAAAACTATTGTAAGATGACTTTTGAGAGTTAATATGAACAATGAGTTTATTTATTCGTTTATGCTTTCGTAATTATTTATTTAGTCGGTTGACAATACTAAATGGTTTTGAAAATATTTTAAGTTGGACGCATTTTTACATTTTTGGTAGGATTTATTTTCACGAGGTGTTACAGTTTCATATTCCCAAAATCAACATTTTGCCCTAAAACATTTATGGGTAATTAATATTCCCAATTTATTGGTAATTCATATTTCCAACACTAACATTTTGCCTTAACATTTTTAAAAATAATATTTTGAAATACCATTTATAAAAATAACATTTCTCCCTAACATATTTAGAAATAACGTTTTCGTTAACATTATGAAATATCAAGTTTTTCCCTTAACTTTTGCCTTAACATTTATGAAATAACATTTTCCCCTAACAATTATGAAATAACATTTCGCCCTAACATTTTTAGAAATAACAATTTTCTCTAACATTATGAAATAACAAGTTTTCCCTAACAATTACGAAATAATATGTATTAACATGTTAAATTCATGAAAAGCTAGAAATGTATAAATGTTTAGGGTTACATTTTACCATATACACATACAAATGCATACGCATGTACATAAACATATATATAAACAAACATATGTATACATATACATACACATATACATGTACATACAGATACACATATACATATACATATACATATACATATACATATACATATACATATACATATACATATACATATACATATACATATACATATACATATACATATACATATACATATACATATACAAACACAGAGAGTAAAATTAGTGAGAAGGAGGAGGGTCGATGGTGGAATCTGAAAGAGAGGAGGGTCGGTGGTGTGGAAGCCGAGAGAGAGGGCCAGTCACAGAGTTTTTTTTAGAGAGAGTGAATAATGAGATAAAATGAGAATAAAACCCTTTAGGGTTTCATTTATACCTAAAATGGGGTTATTGTTTAGGACCATGGATCGATTCGCAACCATTTTGAATTAAACTAAATGGTCATGGTCAGTCTCGATATGAGACCGTGAGACTTAAAATTTCCCTAATACCTGGTCATGGTCCAGGCCCGTGAACACATTGTTGTGACCATTTTTAATTTCATCTCTATCAAGGTTAAGGGTAATAGTGATGGACTGGGACCATATATCACACATAGTGGTCACGGTCTTGAGATAATTGTCACGGTTGTGGATTGTGACCATTTACGTGACCAACTTGGTTCCATTTTTCTTGCCATGAGGGTCACACTTTTGGATTGTAAATATGATTGTCATGGTTCTTGACCGTGACCAACGTGTGGTATAGATCACTCCTGGATGGTTCACAGATAGAGTCACAGTAAAAAAATGCATGGTCACTGTCCAAAACCATGATCACCCTGTTGTGACCATTTCCAGTTTTTAGTGTAGTGCATATTCTTTAGACCTAGTTATTTTCTTATTTCTAATGCATAATCAATCAAAGACCATAGGATAGTGAAGTTTTTTAAATATCAATCCCCATCAGGTCATCTACCTCCCAGGATGGATCTATTCATGACAAGTTCAGATAATAATGTGAATAATTGTGACAGTCTTCATGACTCTATACAACAAGTACAAAATGAAAGGAATTCTGGAATAGACAAAATTAGTGGGAGTGGATGTTATTTATATGCATGGATATGCCTTGTCAAAATAATAGTTGCCTTCTTCTGCGAATATCAGTGTTTGTTCGTTAATGAACATACACAACTTCAGTTAACATTACAGTTTAATTGTTAATAATCGACATTATAGATTTAATGACTTTGTAATTTTATTAAAATGCCAATGTTTTAAAGTGACTCTCATTAAACAATTAAAACTAGGACATTTTAGACAACAAATTCGACTCAAAATTTTAGCTCAACATATTAAGTAGAAAGCCAAAAAAAAAAATTCTGACCAAAATCATATTTAATCAATAACGAGCCAAGACTCAAACTCGGGCATCATAATGGAATTCATGCATAGTGTAGATCCTCTCCTTTCTCAAATGGTTGGGATAACCAATGGGAATCCTAGCCTTTTTGCCAATTAATGGGTATGTATTCTCCACCTAGTTCTCATAATATTCCCATATGGGATAAACTTTGTAAACAATACGCACAAACTCTTATTTAAGCAAAAGGGGTATTTCGAAGCTAAATTTCCCATTCATCTCTTATCTATTTTAATCAAATGAATAAACCACATTATTTAACTTTTAGAGGGGAATACATAGATAGCTTGAGTCGATAATTTTATATTGTAGGTACTATATTAATTTAGGATCAAAGTTTACCAACATATGATTTGGTCAAAACATTAGTTGGCTGTACCCCAATTTATCCCACATACTTGGTGCGACATTTCAATAGACATGCACTCCTTGGATTTTCCACACCTAACGTGGCAGTTTGAGGACACATTGCTCTCAAATGTGTCACTTTTTTTTTATGTGTTATACTATTTTTTTAATGCTATGGAAGGTTAAAAGTATAAAAATTAGGGGGTAAAATAATATTATGATAGTTTCCCAATGATTTGGAGATGTCCTATGACTATATATATATCCATTCCTTTTTACACTCGTCATGCTTATGTTCTTTTTAACTACCCTTTAAACTGATGCATTTAGGTTCTCCATATACTACACGCTAACCATGCTTATGTTCTTTTTAACTACCCTTTAAACTGATGCATTTAGGTTCTCCATATACTACACGCTAACATTTTTTATTGATTTGATATGTGTTACCTCGTGAAATTATTTTGATAATGACCAAAGTGTCTGTATTATTTAAGGATTAAAATTGATGCATGTTACTCATATTCTTCATGTTTGATTTTATTGCTTTTGATTTGGGATTATTGTATTTATTTCTTATTTTAATATTGAAAATTTCATGTAATATTATCTAGATTTAGTACACTACATATATACAAGACAATATGTTAATTCACAAGTAAGCATATATGAAGTCTTAGGTGAAAATAATAACATAAAACATCACAACACTAAACTAAAATCCCATGAAACTTTTATATTTTGGTGAAATATATTTGGAACCATGTTGAGTTGATTGATCCATTATGGTTAAAATTGGAATACCATATTGATTACGATACATGATCCACATCAATTCAATGTGAGGAGTTGAAGGGTTTATTTTGTATCGAATCACTTGGTTCTTAAGTCGTCCGATTCATCTTTTAGTTGCATTAGCGGGTTGATCTACTTGATATATTTTATTTATTTATTCATATTTTATGTTTTGGACAAGTAGCATTTTTTTTGTGGAAAGTAAAATAACCGTGATAAAGAAGATATCGTATAATATTTTGAGTATGGTATTATGAAATATATGTCCAAATAGTTATGATTCAGTGCAAAGGTGATTATACCATGTTATGAAAGTAAAGGGAATTACTCTTTTAAGAATGTTTATAGTCAAGGATGTAGCCATGACTCACCATGAGCGGGTGCTAATTTAATGGTGATTTTTGAGGGTTTGGGGACGGGAGTCCCCAAACTGAATTTTTTGAGGTTGTTTTTTATTATTTACGAAAGAATTAATTAAATATTTCTTTAATCTAATGGAAAGATAAATAAAAATTGATCGAGTAAAGATTTTAAACCCTAAAAGAGGAAGCAAAAATAAAAAATTTAATTTATAATTTAAACTAACAATCCTTAAAATTAATCCCAACATCAACCCTAAAATTAATCCTTACAAACATTAGCCCTAAAATTAGTCCCAAATTTAGCAGTAATATAAATAGAGAGGGAGAGAAACAAAACATACATGGGGGGAGGTGATAAATCAACGACTCGCCCACTACTTAGAGTGGTGACGGCTTGACATTTATCTTTCTGATCGAAAGATGTAGAGCTAACATTGGCTTGACCTTGAGGAGGTCTTTGGCCTTGAGCCGAAAACTTTCCATTCTCTTGGACGCTTAACGAGGATTGCAACCTACATCTGCTCGTATTCATCTCAGTGAACATGCACTCAAACTTGGCGTTGGTTTCATTTTGAGCTTGGATGAACTGGTTCAAATTTTCCTCAAGAGTCGTCCGCGGTGGGGTGATGTATGGGCCTAGAGGTGGTGCTTGCATGTGTGGTTGCATAGGTGGTGCTTGTTGAAATTGAGGATGGGGCGGAGGTAGGGAAACATGTGAATTTGGATTCAACAGAGTTTGTTGTTGCCCGTAGCTAAAACCGGGATGGTTCCTCCACAAAGGGTCGTAAGAGTTCCCATGCAGGGCATTTAAATTCCCCTTAAATCCCCCTGTTACTTCCACTTGCTCGTTAAGCATGCCTTTATAGGCGGTTATCGTTGGACATTCCTTTGTTGAATGGTTCGCCTCACAAATCGAACACACCTCCTCTTTCACAGCTCGGGTGGATCCGGTAGTTTCTCTTAGTCGTACCTCGATATATTTCTCTCATACTTTTCTCAAATTGATCAAGTCAACGGTCTAACAAGGTATCTTTGTCCAATTGGTACAAATTGGACGTAGGAGTGGTGGACGCTTGTCGAGGTCAGTTTTGGGCGGTGGGATCATATAGGTCCCATGCTTGAGTAGTCTCGACGACATACTTAAGATGAGCCTAAGCATCACTCGCATCTAATTCCCAAAACGGTCTTTCACACATAGTTTGAACAAGTTGTTTAGAAGATATAGTAAACCCTTGATGGAAGAAAGAGATAAGGTGATGCTTCTCAAATCCATGTTGTGGGCAGGCATTAACTAACTCTTAGAAGCGTTCCCAACACCGATCAAATGACTCAATATCTTGTTGTCGAAAGGCTTGAATTTGATCCTTAACGGAGTTGGTTTTATGTTGTGGAAAGAATTTCGAGAGAAACTTGGATTGCATATCCTCCCATGATATAATGGAGTTCGGTGGAAAAGACCAAAGCTAGGTCTTAGCTTTATCCTTTAAGGAAAAAGTAAAAAGTTTTACGTAAACAACATCTTGCGTTCAAGCTTGATCACTAAAGGTTTCACATGCCTCTTCAAACTCGCGGATGTGGAGGTATGGCTTATCTGAATCCATGTCATGAAACATGGGAAGAATTTTTATCGTCCTATTATGAAAGTGGAACTGTCCTGCATTGTATGGAAGTAAAATTCACCCAGGGGTGATAGTTCGCTCGAGAAATAAAAGTTCTTTCATGGGACGATATGGTAAATTCTCCTCACCCATACCGATACTGGAGATATTCGACATTGCTCTCTCTCCAATTGACTCAGAATCCTCACTCAGTGTTATAGAAATGTGAGTTAGCATCTGACTTTTGATGGAGTTTAGAGGTGTAGGAGGTGGAAACCAAAATTATGGGACACAAGGAGTGTGTGGGCTGTCAGGGTCGTACTCAACTATGGGTTTTTTGTGAATGCGAGTACGAGTAGATTTAGGGGTTTGTTGCGGATTTCGGAAGAAAGGATTTTGAGAGATGTTATATTTTTTTGCTTTTCAAAATTTTGAATTTTTTTGGATTTTTGAATATTTGATTTTTTTTGGCGTTTTAAGATTTAGAATCAATTTTTGGATTAATTAAACCTAACCTAAAAATCTACCTAAATCCCCGACAACGGCGCCAAAAACTTGGTGCGACTAAAAATATATCTAAAGTGCGTGCTTATATAGGCTCAAGTGCAAGCTTGTCTCGTAAGTAATAAACCCGGTAAGACGGGTTCGATCCTCAGGGAAATATGGCGATTGCTCGTAACGATGAAGGAAAGGAGACTAACCCTAAACTAATTCGAGAAAAAAAGAAAAGATGGTAACTTTTGGAATGAAAAGCAACTATCTAAATGCAAATGAAATTTAA
This sequence comes from Sambucus nigra, assembly GCA_949130495.1. Classification (NCBI taxonomy): domain Eukaryota; kingdom Viridiplantae; phylum Streptophyta; class Magnoliopsida; order Dipsacales; family Adoxaceae; genus Sambucus; species Sambucus nigra. The sequence continues at coordinate 127,760,756 of OX422219.1, read as the reverse complement.
ATTACTAACTAAGCTATGTGAGCAAAATTAACACTATTGCAGGTGATTGAATAGAAATGAGGAATAGCAGGTTAGGATACAATCCCCCAAACCCTAGTACATTTACCGGATAGAAAACTAGCTTTTGAATTAGATAGTTGATTAAACTCAGTCTTTATTAATCCCAAGCATTATATATATAAGGGTAATAGCCCTCATCATACATAATCAAGAGCAAGAATAAAGCGGTGTTGCAGTAGCCAACACGCACACCGCATCCTCAAACACTTCAGTTACCTAGGGCAAACGAGGTTAAAAGATCTACGATGGTTGTGTCCACTATACAACACGATTCATTCAATATATAATTCAAAACCAATTTTTTATACATGTAAACTACTTTGGACCCCAACCCTTAGAAATCTAGCTCGACATGATTAAATTATGCTTGAACACGAAATCTATTTTGCATGAATTCATAATTACATGAAAAATGGGACGAAACTTGTAAAAACGAAATGTAACCTATTTTCTACGAATCATCAAACAAAAAATGAAAGCAATTGAAAGCATGAATAAATATTATCTGGAATGAAGAAAACTCTTGAATTAATGCTTAAAATTTGAACAATTGTTGAAGAAAATAGTTCCCTAGGGTTCTTAGCTTCAAAATCTCTCTAAAAATTACAAAAAGAGAACTTCCCAAAGTCTGGTAATTAGTTGGAATAAATACCCTTCGGATTTATAAGAGTTTGAGCTAAATACAACTCTAATTTTGAAAAGAATAAGTCAGAAAATCGGCAACCGAACTGGGCAGATCTGGGGTCATCGGTTCGGTTTGGTACACCGGACTGGTTTGTTTTTGGTTCTAATCGGATCAGTTCGGTAGTTTGCTTTATGCAGGAACTTTTAAGATGCCGGACCGGTTTGTTTTATGTTGATATCAGATTGGTTCGCTCGATTCAGGAACTTTGTCTTCACCGAACATGTTCGTTTTTGGTTGACCCCGGATTGGTTCGCTGATATGATTCTTCCTGCTCTTGTTATAATTTTTTCTCAACTTCTAAGCTTTATAACTTTTGATTCGGGACTCTGATTTGGATGTTGTATCTTCCTAGGTGCTTTTAGACTCGAGGTCTTCAATTTTCATTTTGGTTCCTTATCCTAATTCCAGATGTAAAATTACTCTTTTTCCCTCTGACTTTTTTTCTTTTCTTTGTATCTTGGTTTCTTGGTTTTGAGTTTCCTGTTCTCTTCACTTGTATAAAATACCCACAAAATGCAAGAAGAATAAACGAAACTTAATGCACTATATATGAAATGTTAGTGGCAAAGGTATGAGATAAATCAACACATTTTACATTGTATAAGGTGATAAAAGCCTCTAAATTAAGGGGATAAATCGAAAGAATTTATGCCAAATCAGTCCACCTGCTCCCAATGCTAATTGGGTCCCAAATGAATACCAACATGCCCCACGTACCTCGCCTATAAATGGGTTTCCTCCTCCTCTACTATTGATTTTGAATCTTTCCCATCCAGGGACTAAACTACTAGTGCTCGTGGAACCTAAAGAAGAAGAATCGAACAAGATCACGGAATACCTCAAGCTGCTGTCAAAGAAATTCGACTAAGTCAAGATCTTCAAAAGTTACATGGACTACACACACATGTCTCCCTATCCTAAGGACAGATTACTAGAAAAGTTTAAGATGCTGAACAACGAGAAGTTTGAGGGTAGAGGGCCTCCATTTGTGCATCTACGCAAGTACCACTGAGCCATGACCCTTCTTGGAGCTTCAGAAGAAATAATGGCCCAGATGTTTCAACAAACCTTGAAAGAGAGTGCTCTCCAATGGTTCTTGTCTCTTAAAGAATCCAGGATCTATAGTTGGGAGGATGTAGCCAGATAATTTATGTCCCAATACAAATGTAATGAACTACTAGAGGTCACACGCAGAGACTTAGAGCTTCTCAATAAAAACCCTGAAGAATCAATAAGTAGTTTCATAGGGAGGTGGAGAGAAAAAGTTGCCACTATGACCAACAAGCCCTCAGAGGAAGAACAAGTGAGTATAGTGAAGAAGAACTTCCTACCCCATTTTTGAGCATCGATAGGAGGACATTACTACCCTCACTTCAGATCCCTCTAGGAGGTTGGGGTGGAAATTTAAGAAGGGGTTGCTAAAGTAGAGTTTGAACCGAAAAAGGTAACCGAACAATTTACACTGCAAAAGTATGACAAGCCCACCAATGCCTCTATCTCAACCATCAATAACACATCTCAACCTGCCACTTCTTGGGCACCTGAAATTCACCCCAATCCAGTAAGAATAGAATACACTGAATTCTATGCTCCCCTATCAAAGGTACACCAAGCCCTGCTAGCTCGAAACCTCATCAAACCATTGGAATCCTAACCATTACCAAATTCTTTCCCTAAAAACTTTAAAAAAGATGCCTACTGCGACTTACACCAAATCACAGGCCACACCACCTACCAGTGTTTCCACATTAAAAACATAATCTAAGGCCTTATAGACCAGTTCCACCACATAATCCAAAACCTAACACCAATCATAACCCTCTCCTTGTACATGAAACCAGAGAAAATGCCATCTTCCTGGAAAATAACCATGAATTTGAACCTTTTACCCAAATTGTGCCTGCCAAGATACCCAACACCTCCAAAATCTCATCAAACCCCCTCAAAGTCCATCTTTTCTCCTACATCGCATAAGCTTTTCTGATCAAGCATTGTCGCTCCTCGCACGAGCCTATATTATCGTTCCCACCTAATCAAAGGGGAAATGTGGGGAACTACCTGTCGTACTAAATCAATTCCAAAGGTTTGGGCTAAAACTGGCCACAGAGATGACCATAAACTACGAGAAATTCAATAGCCTATTTTTGGAAGTCCAAAAGTGGGCTAAAAATTAGAAGAATGGGTAGTACCCGTAAAAGAAATCAGTTTGGATGACATCGTGCATACCATGTCCGATATGTTTCATCAAAAAGGGGAGATATGAAGCATCCCCGAGTTTCTCACAAACTTGAGGGATGTCTGGTTCCTTCACTCCTACACTTTCTCGCTGACGAGGATGAAGCTGTGGAGGTTGTAGAGTGCATCGACTACTTTCGTAGGATGACATTATTTCCACCAGATGGGGTGATAACTTTAAAAGCTCAGAAGGTGAATTCAAGGGCGAAGACTTCCCTTTTGATGAATTCTCTGAATCATGGTATGACCCCACAAAGAAAAGGATGAATTCAGGAATGGAGATATTCTTTCAAGATGACAACACTTGGGGTGAGGAATGGAATCACGAGGTGAAACCTCTAACTTATGAGACCATGGAAATCACTGAAAACTTTGAGGGTAGAAGAATTGAGCAATTAGTTGACTTACAAATACTAGGACTAAGTCTTTGCATGATTCGCCAAGAAGCTACGTCATCATACCCATCCACCAAGATTGAAACTGCTAAAGCACATCTCCTTGATTGGCATGCCATTCCGGTCCAGCCAGCCTATGCCCAGCTAAACCCTGCTATTCACCCCATTTAAAAAAAATTATGTGCTTGTCACTATTTCTCCTATTCCTAATATCAATGTAAATGAGGTCTCTTTTGACGAGGTTTTCAATGTTGTATTATGTGAGAATGAAATAAAACAAAATTTTGATTATCTTACTGCGCCTTGCATTAATTTCATTAATTATAATCAAACTTTTGATGACGATAATGCTATAAATAAACAATTCTTAATTGATCTTAACAATGAAAATAATAAACAAAATAACTTCTTTCAAACTAATGATGATGAGACTGTTGTTATTAATCTCGGTTCCAGTAACCATAAGCGTGAGATTAGGATAGGATCCACTCTTAACGAGCATGAGCGGGCACAATTTAAAGATTTTTTGAAGGAGTTCATGGACGTCTTCGTATGGTTTTATGATGATATGCTCGACATCGACCCAGAGATAGCTCGGCATGAGATCCCCACATTCCTAGAAAGCAAACCTGTTAAGAAAAAGTTGAGGAAGATCCGAACAGAATGGTCCCTCAAGGTCAAAGAAGAATTAATCAAATACCTGAATGTGGATTTCATTCACGTTGTAGAATACCCTACATAGCTTGCAAATATCATCCCCGTGCCAAAATAGGGAGGAAAAGTACACATGTGCATCGACTATCGGGATCTGAAAAAAGCATCCCGAAGGATGATTGAGCTCTGCCCAATATTAACATGATCGTAGACAACACGGACAACCATGCTCTCGAATCATTTGTTGATGAATTTATTGGCTATAACCAGATTGAAATGCACCCTGACCACCAGGAGAAAATTCCCTTTATTATCCCATGGGGAACCTTTTTCTTCACCGTCATACCATTTGGGCTCAAGAATGTAGGGGCTACCTACCAAAGGGCTATCGTAACCATACTGCACGACCTCATACACAAAAAAGTCTAGGTCTATGTTAATGATATGATCATTAAGTCCAAGATTCAAGAAGGTCATATCCCTACCCTAAGAAAATTCTTCGAGCGACTGTGATAGTACATATGCATCTCAACCCACTGAAGTTTGTCTTTGGCATTACTAAAGTGAAACTCCTTGGATTTATAGTCAGTGAGAAAGGGATTGAAGTAGACTCCACCAAACTAAAATCCATACTCGAGATGCCACAACCCCGGATAGAGAAAGAAGTACGGGGATTCCTGGGTAAGCGATAATACATCAGTCCGTTCATCAGCCAACTAACCTCTATCTGTGAACCCATTTTCAAACCTCTTCGGAAGAAGTCAAATAAAGTTTGGAATGAGGAGTGCTAAGAAGCCTTTGAACAGATCAAGCGACACCTCACCCGACCTCTAATGCTCACGCCTTCCCAGCCAGGTCTCCCCCTCCTCCCATACTTGACTGTCACTGATACCACAGTAGGGGCCTTGCTAGCCCAATACATTGAAGAATTTTGCAAGAAAAGAGCCACCTACCACGCCAGTCAAAAGCTAACAGGGTACGAAGTCAACTACACTGCCTTAGAGAAAGCGTGTGTTTCCTTAGTCTGGGTCACATAGAAATTACGGCAATACATGCTTGTATTTCCCATCAGATAAGTATCTTGCATGAATTCCATGAAATACCTGTTAGAGAAACCCACTCTGTCAAGCCAAATAGCTCATTGATTGATGTTGCTAGCCGAATTTGACATTGTGTACGTCACACAGAAAGCCATAAAAGTGAGGGCCATCTCTGACTATTTTGCCAACATCTTATGGAAGGAATCGAGGTTTGCATCTTCGAATTTCCAGATGAAGACATACTCTGCACCTCTCAGGAGGACCTAGGTGGTATATGTTCTTCAACAAAGTTGCCAATGAGAAAAGGTTTGTCATTGGGATACTCCTGATCATTCTCGATGACTCTAATACCCTATTGCCATCAATATAGACTTCCCTTGCACTAATAACATGGCTGAATGTGAGGCGTGTACCGTAGGGCTCAAGATCGCCCTCGAAAAAAGAATGAAGCATATAGACACCTATAGGGACTCTGCCCTCATTGTTGGACAAATCCTTAGAAAATAGAAAGTAAAAAATGAGAAGCTACTACCTTTTTACGTCCACCTATAAGAGCTTGCCTCCTAATTCAAAGATGTCACCTTCCATTACATTCCTCGCTTGAAGAAAAACCAGTCGACACACTAGAAACTCTAGCCTCCATGGTCAACATCCCCGAGGGAATAACAATGGCCCCTTTCTTGGTTCAGAAACAAGCTGCACCCACTCACTATTACCACATCGAGCTCGTCACCGAAGAAGACTCTGACATGACGGGATTATGGTAATATAATATCTGCACCATATCAAACATGGTATGTATCCCCAAAATGCAGATAAGAAAGATCGTACGATCCTTCGCAAACTGGCTACCTAGTACATCATCTATGATAGGGAGCTTTTTAAGAGGAACTTTGATGGAAACCATTTGCATTGCATAGGGGATGAAATTGAAGGAATGATGCAGACAATCCATAGCGGAGAATGCAGAGCCCACATGAATGGTTAAATGCTTACCAAGAAAATCATTCGCCAATGGTAATATTAAATTTCCATGACCCCAGAATGTACTTCGTCTGTTCGAAGATGCCTCAAATGCCAATAATTTTCTAATCTTCAAACTTACCTCCTCGAGAGTTGTACAATATGACCTCTCCCTGGACTTTTTCGATCTAGGGCATAGACATCATATGTAAGGTCACCCCCAAAGCTTCGAACGGGCATGAATTCATCTTGGTCACCATCGACTACTTCATAAAATGGCTCAAAGCCGAGTCATACGCGATGTTGAATGTGAAGAAAGTGGTCAAGTTTATCAGAAAGAATATCATATACCCCTATAGGGTTCCCTATGAGTTAGTATCAGACAATGGACTCCAATTCAAAGCCTAGGTCACATAATTAGTTAATGAGTATGAAATTCAATGGCATAAATCTTCTTCCTGTAGAACCCAAACCAATGACATTGTCGAAGCTTCCAATAAGAGTCTCAAAACCATCATCAGTAAGATGGTTGAAAGTTACAGAGACTGGGCCGATCGGATCCCATATGCCCTCTAGGGCTACCGCACCTCTATCGAGACACCTACCAGGGCTTCTCCTTATTATCCTATATATGGAATGGAGGCGGTTCTCCCCATTGAGCTAGTAGTGACTTCTCTGCATGCCATGCTCGAAAGCAAAGTCAGTGAGGAAGACTAGCATCAATTTCGCTACGATGAACTCACACTCTTAGATGAAAGGAGACTCGAAACTCTATACAATATACAAGAGTATAATCATTGGATCTCGCGATCATTAAACAGGAAAGTCAAGGGCCACGATGTCCAAGAAGGAGACCTTATCCTCAAAAAAATCATAGAACCCATTAGGGATCCCAGGGGAAAGTTCAAACCTAATTTTAGTGTCCCCTATATTGTGAAGAAAATCCGTCAAGAGGCGTCGCTATGCTTACAAAGCTCTACGAACAAGAGTTGACGCGTCCAGTCAATCTGAACCGTCTCAAGAAATTTTGTCCTTAGTTTAAACTCTCATTGTCCTACGAATCTTCTCATCCCCCTTATATTCTTAAGAAAAATATCTTCATTTCTCTCTACCCAGAACTACGTGGGACTGATCCTCTCAAATACCCTTTTCAAAATGAAGCTCACACATTTTCAAAACCCATAGAGGTACATGGGAAACCCTTACAACACACGAGGACGTGGCCCTTTCCTTCTCACAAAATTGTATTCTTTTCTTCCCCCAAGAACGATGGTTCATCTCATCATTTACATGAACAAACGGATTATGCATGCCTAAGTAATTGGTATAGACAATTCAAATACAAAATTAATCAAAAGGCACAATAAAATATGTCAAAATTACTTTTATTTCAATCAAGGAATATGATTGTTACAGGAAATATCAGTGATGGGAGTCAAACAAACCACTCCCCTTACTAACCTTATTACAACCTATGAGTTCCTACCATTAAACAAGCTTCATAAAAATTCCAAAAACATACCAAACATACCTAGGTACAAATTCCCCACAAAACACAAACACAACTAACTTCATAAAACTTTATCCTCAGCTATTAGATGGGACCGTCTCATCATCTTTACCTTCTCCTGGAGGCCCTCAAGTGTCCCACTCTTGATTAGTGTTTTGGATGCGATCCATGCAATGGTATGCATTGATAATCTTTGACGAAACCACAACACATTCCTCCATGGTATCAAAAGCGACAAGCCATCTTTTCCCAGTCTCCTCCTCCGAAATCTTACTAACCACCCATTTCCATAACCATTTCAAATAATCCTCAGATACAAACCAATCCCCTCCAATGGATTGTGACAGACGGGTAAATGGCCATCGATGCTGCCATAGAGGCCCCAATATCATCTTTAAGGACTCGATGACATCCTCCACTGGAACAAAATTGGTTATACGGGGTGGCACAATTTACTTCTATCCTACTTGGCGCAGAAGCCGCCAAGGAAAGTAGAAGGAAGTTTGGAAAAGCCCAACTAATTGCACATATCAGTATTCCCCTAGTTGTAAAATAGACTGCAAGTCTCTTGATCGAGCATAAATATTGTATATTTATCCCCTTAATTTCGGTACCTTTGTAAACTCGAGTGGTGCAATTGATATGGATTTAACTCATAATTATGCTACTAACCTTCGTTGGCAAGTATTTTGTGTTTTGTGTTTCTCTTATGTGTTTTACAGGTAAAGTATGCAAGCAGCGCAAAAGAGAAATCAAAACAATGAAAGAAAAGCTAAGAAGGCATGTCAAGGGCATTTTCATAATTTTGTAGCTTGATCTCGGAGGTGGGCCAACTATATAGTTGAAGATCTCAGAACAACGATGACACTAGAAAAATTGGCACCCAAATCCGAGCTACGGTTAAGGAGTTATGATCATTTGAAGTTGAGAAAAAATCCAAGAAAGAAAAGAAGAAAACATGAAAATATTTCTAAGTGTTGAATTTCCAGCAAGTTTCCTCGAATCACAGAGTGAACCGATTTTGGGGCGAACCGATTCGGGATACCTGATGCGCAAATTTTCACTTGAATGTTGATTGGTCCAAAGTGTTCTAATATGTTAGAAACTCTTCTAAAACGTATTTATATCTTGGTATAGATTTAGAAAACATAGGTATGAATAGTTTTTTATAGAGAGAAAATGATAATACCCTAGGAACATAGCTTTGATTTGGTACTTTAAGATCAATTATGTTCGGGTTTTATTGAAAGTTTTAATTCAATTTTCATTCTCGCTATTATTGTTCTTGCATGTTTCAGTATACTTTCATCATGATATCTTTCACATGCAACGTAGTTAATTTATGCATAGTTAGGTTCAATATGTGCAGCTATATTTTTAGGGTTGGGATGCATGAACTCAACCCAATGTGAGAGTTGCATGTGTATAAAATTAATCCTCTAAACTTAAGGTTTTATTAGACAGTAGTGCGTAGCGAGCACAACCATTGTAGATCTTTGGATCTCATTTACTTCGGGGTAACCGGGATGCTTCAGAATGCAATGCGAGTGTAGCTATCGCGATACTGCTTTACTCATCTTATGATTACGTATGGTACGGGATTGAACCTCATATATGTAATGCTTGGGAGTACTAAAGTCTAGGTCTGATTAATCACTTAAATTTACGATTAATTTTATACTAGCAACACACTAGGGGTTGTATTCCCGGCCTGTTTTTATCTTCATATTTATTGCTTCATTCGTAGTTATTAATCCTTGCTTAATTCGTTAATTCCATAGTTTTAATCTAGTTTCTTTTTACTTAGTAGGATTATTCGCAAATCAATCATCTTTTCATTTTTTTAGAGTTGAACTTAGGTTAATCATCTATCCTTCTGTCATCACAATTTTCTCTTCCTATTTCCCTGTGGAGATGATCCCGACTTACCAGGTTTATTACTAATGTGACAGGCTTGCACTTGAGTCTAGAGAGTACGCACTTTAGAGACACATTCTTAGTCGTGTCAAGTTTTTGGCGCCATTGCCGGGGAACTGGGTAAACGTAGGTTAGATTCCGTTAATCTAAAACTTCGACCAAAAAAAAATAAATCAAAAGGCACAAAAAGATACTTCATCTCTCAAAGGCAAGTTAATGCAAAATCCTGAACTCATTCTAACTCCCCAAAATACTCCAACTAACATTCATAAAAACCCGATAGTTGAGTACGACCCCGATAACCCTCACACTCCAAATGCTCCATAATTCTGGGTTCCACCTCCCACGCCTGCACACTCAATTGCAAGTAACACTTCGACATCCCTCTTAGGAAACTCTTCAGAGCACGCTCCGAGCATACCAAGTGAGGATATAGAGTCATCAAGTGAGAGAGACATGTCACAACAGGGTAGTATAGCCGCAGATGAGGAAGAGGCCCCGTATCGCCCTTTGAGAGAAATCTTATAGCCTGAGCGAACTGTCACTCCATGATGCATTTTACTCCCGTATAATGTAGGGCAATTTCACTTTAGGAATGGGATGATCCAGATACTTCCTAACTATCATGGAATGGAGTCAAAAAAGCCATATCTCCACATCCGAGAATTTGAGGAGGCGTGCGAAACCCTCAGCGATCAAACTTGCCCAAAAGATGTGATCCACCTCAAACTCCTCCCATTCTCGCTAAAGGATAAGGCTAAGACCTGGCTATGGTCTTTACCTCAAAACTCGATTGCATCATGGAACGAGTTGCAATCTAAATTCCTCAAGAAATTATTTCCCCCACATCGAAAGAACTCGATCAAGGCTCAAATTCAAACCTTTCGACAATTAGAAAATGAGTCATTTGATCGATGTTACAAGCATTTTAATGAGTTAATCACTTCGTGCCCTCATCATGGATTTGATAAATTGCAAATCATTTCCTTCTTCCATAATGGGCTGAATATAAATTCCAAATAACTCGTTGAAACCATGTGTGATGGTCCCTTGGTTGACCTAGACGCCAACGATGCTGAACTTCACCTGAGGTATGTCGTCGAGACTACCCAAGCATGGGATACATCTGATCCTAGTGCTCATAATCAAATGCGTCAAATGACCACCACTCCATCGGCGACCAACCTATTTCACATAGAAAGCATACTATGACGGCCAGTCGAGGAGATCAACTTGAGAGATGAATGCGAGAAGTACTTGAGATATGTGCAAGAGGACCAAATGGCTCCATCCCGAACCCCATTAAGAAGGTGTGTGCTATTTTTGAGGTGGTACATTCAACATAGGAATGCCTAATGATACCCGCCTACAAAGTTATGGTTCAAGATCAAGTGAGTGGTGTAGGAGGATTTAAGGGTAATTTCGATGCACTGCACGGGAATTCTTACAACCCTTCATGGAAAAACCATCCTGGTTTTAGCTATGGACAATAAAATGCTGCGATGAATCCTAATTCACATGTTGCCCCTCCCCCACCATCACACTTTCAACAAGCACCACACATGCAAGGACATGTGCAAGCACCACCACCTCCAAGGCCATATATCACTCCACCACGGAGAAATCTCGAGGATACGATAAACTAATTCATCACTGCCCAAAATGCAACCACCGCTAGACATGAGCGCATGATCAATAACATAAATGTGACTATTTCAAAGATGCAATCATCGTTGAGTATCCAAGATAAGGGCAAGTTTCCTACCCAGGGCCAAAGACCTCCCCAAGGTCAAACTAGTGTTAGCTCCACCTTTACAGAACATCAGGAGCAACGTCAAGCTATGACCACTCTTCGTAGTGGTAGAGTCATTGATTTATCACCTCCTCCACACGTCGCAACCAAAGACAAGGAGATTTCATCTGGCACGAAAGAGGCCGAAGGTGTCCTCTTGAAAGAGAGTGATAAAGATTACACTAGTGAGCCCGAGGTAGTAGTGAAACCACCCTCTTCCGTTTCCTTAAAGTCTAGTTCCGTCCCATAAAGGAAACCCCCGTGATGAAGTACTAGACGTGCTAAAGAAAGTAAAGTTCAATTTACCTTTCCTCGATGCCATTAAGTAGATTCCAGCTTATGCAAAAGTCATCAAGGACTTGTTAACAGTGAAGAGGAGGATGAAGGTAAAGAAAAATGTATTTCTAGCACAAAACGTGAGCTCCATTCTACTTAATGATCTCCCGCCAAAATTCAAAGATCCTGGTGCACCCACCATTTCCTGCATCATTGGAGAAAATAAAATTGATAAATCCTTACTTGACTTGGGAGCAAGTGTCAATATCCTCCCTTAGGCCATCTATAGGAAAATTATTCTGGGCGACCTCAAGCCCAAAAAGATCACTATCTAATTGGAGGATCGAATCGTGAAGATCCCAAGAGGTATAGTTGAGGACGTGATCATCCAAGTTGACACTTTCTACTTTCTGGTAAACTTTGTCATTTGGGACACGGAGCCCTCCTTCGCCTCGAGCAATCATGTTCCCATCATTCTCGAGCTCCCATTCTTAGCTACGGATAACGCAATAATCAATACTCAAAATGGGCAAATGCAACTCACCTTTAGGAATATGACCTTAGAGACTAACATCTTCCATATAGCCCAACATACAGGGGAAGAAGATGATCTTCACGCAGTGAGATTAATCGACGAGATCGTAGAGGAGTACTTTGAGGAAAAATATTGTGGAAATGCCCTAGGGACCTGCTTAGTGTCGAGTCACGAGAGTGAGGGGGAGTATACTGAATTTGATAAGGAAGTTGAGGAGTTGAAAGAATTACTTGATGAGAGAGTGTTGGAAGAGGACGCGAGAGATGTAAGTTGGGTTTCTCAATTCGAGGAGTTACCGCCAAGGGAGGCACGCATGGTTCCCTCCAGTGATAAATTTCCAACCCTCGAATTGAAAAAACTACCCTCCCATGTTAAATATGCATATCTAGGAAAGTATGAGACATTTCCTATTGTTGTCTCCTCTAGCCTAAATGAAGAGCAGGAGGATAAGCTATTAAAGATTTTGAGGAAGCATTAAAGTGCTTTTGGTTGGTGTATTGCTGATTTGAAGGGGATAAGTCCTAGAGAAATGCAAATAAGGCTAAACTCTAATATGAAAGAAGTGGTGAGGATCGAAATTATTAAGTTATTGGATGTCGGGATTATCTACCCAATCTCGAATAGCAAATGGGTGAGCCTTATTCAAGTTGTCCCGAAGAAGTCGGGCATGACAGTGATTAAAACTGCTAAGGGAGAGCTAGTACCCCAACGTACCACCATCGGGTGGCGCGTTTGCATTGATTACCAGAAACTCAATGCTGGAACTAGGAAAGACCACCTCCCCATGCCATTTATTTATCAGATGCTTGAGAGAGTAGCGGTCCATCCTTACTACTGCTTCCTTGATGGTTACTTCGGATATAACCAAATTGAGGTAGATAGACTTGACCAGGAAAAAATGACCTTCACTTGCCCCATGGTACGTTTGCCTACAAACGTATGCCATTCGGCTTGTGTAATGCACCTGCGACCTTTTAAAGATGCATGTTGAGTCTATTTAGAGACATGATTGAGAGAGGACTTGAAGTGTTCATGGACGACTTTAGCATTTTTGGCACCTCCTTCGATCCTTGTCTGGCAAATCTGAAAAAAAGGACTTACTCGGTGTGTGGAGAAGAACCTAGTGCTAAATTGGGAGAAATGCCATTTTATGGTCACCGAGAGAATAGTTCTTGGCCATATAGTTTCATCCAAAGGGATTGAAGTTGATAGAGCTAAGATAGATGTCATAGCCGATCTACCCACACCAAAATGGCTCAAAGATGTGCGCTCCTTCTTGGGCCACGTGGGGTTTTATTGAAGGTTTATTAAGGACTTTAGCTCCATCGCTAGGTCCTTAAGTAACCTCCTTATGAAGGATACCCCATTCGAGTGGAATGAAGCATGCCAAAGTGCTTTTGAAAATTTGAAAAGCATGCTTGTTTCCGCTCCTATCATGCAAGCACTAGATTGGTCCTTACCATTCGAGTTTATGTGTGATGCAAGTGATTTTGCAATAGGGGTTATTTTGGGCCAACAGAAAGATAAAAAGGCTCATGTCATCTACTACGCTAGCCGGACTCTTACCGGACCACAACTCAATTACTCCACTACGGAGAAGGAATTTCTAGCCGTAGTATTTTCTCTAGATAAATTTCGATCCTATCTCATTGGGTCACCCATCACTTGTTTTACCGACCACACGGCTTTAAAATACCTCCGTACAAAGACGCAAAGCCGTGCCTCATTAGGTGGATCCTACTCCTGTAAGAATTTAATCTCTCCATTAGAGATAAAAAAGGAGTAGAAAACGTCGTCGCCGATCATCTATCTCAGCTTTCCTATGATGTACCTAGTGATTCAATACCCATAGACGAATATTTTTCGGATGAGCAACTCTTTTCTACCTCTTCTTTGCCCTGGTTTGCGGATATAGTGAAGACTGCAAGATAAGAAGAGGTTCATTACCTGGTCGCACATGTTTTTCTAAGACGATCCCTTCCTTTTTAAATATTATGCTGACCAAATCATCCGACGGTGCGTACAGAATGATGAGATACCGAAAGTCATCCAATTCAGTCATTCAAAAGCTCGTGGAGGTCACGTTTTGATGAAAAAGACGGCCGCTAAGATTCTTCAAAGCGGCCTCTATTGACCCTCGATATTCCAGGATGTGAGCAATTCTTGTAAATCTTGCGATAGATGTCAAAGGATGGGAGCGATTACCCGACGTGACATGAATCCATTAACCCCGATACTCATTATTGAGATCTTTGACTGCTGGGGTATTGACTTCATGGGCCCTTTTCCCTCATCTTTTGATTTCCTATACATCATTGTCGCGGTAGACTACGTTTCTAAATGGGTGGAAGCTATAGCTACCAAGACAAATGACAACAAAGTGGTGATTAGGTTCCTACAGGAACACATACTTTCCCACTTCGGTGCTCCAAAAGCGATAATTAGTGATAATAGCACACACTTTTACAACAGGCCATTCGAGAAGCTCATGGGAAATTATGGCGTCATTCACAAGGTTGGAACGACCTATCACTCACAGACGAATGGGTAGGCCGAATTAGCGAATTGAGAAATCAAGCACATCCTCGAGAAGATCGTCAATCCCAACCAAAAAAATTGGTCACTTCGATTGAATGATTCACTATGGGCCTATCATACCGCATATAAAAATCCACTCGGCATGTCCCCATTCCGCTTTGTATATGGAAAACCTTGCCATCTTCCCGTTGAATTAGAGCACAAGGCGTATTGGGCGATTAAGAAGGTGAATTATGACATGGATAAAGCCGGTGAAGCTCGCAAGCTTTAATTAAACGAGTTTGAAGAGATACGCAATGACTCATATGAGAACGCAAAAATTTCCAAAGAAAAGATGAAACTCGCCCACAATTAGATTATTCGATGTAAAGAGTTTCTTCCCGGGAAAAAAGTGCTTCTCTATAACTCTCGGCTTCATCTATTTCTGGGAAAGTTAAGGTCTCGATAGACTGGCCCGTTCGTTGTGAAGTATGTATTCCCTCATGGAGCTATGGAATTAGAAGATATAAAAGGGGGGAATACGTTCAAGGTGAATGGACAATGCCTAAAGCCATATCTAGAGGTGTGTGTGGAAGAGGTCGACACCATTTGGTTGTCGGACCCCGTTACGGGGTAGATTAAGCTAAAAATGAGAGGTCGTCGCACCCCCGACGCGTATGGGGTGAATTCTTGTGTACATTAGTAGTGTATGATTTAGGATATTTACAAGTTCGGAGGCATATTTCATGATAGGGATAGAGGTAGCACACTTTTTAAGAGAGCTTGCATGAATTTCGAGGGAGTGGTAGAGGATTTTTCAGGAACCCGAGGGTCTAGGATATATTAAGGGGCCATACACAAGTGTTGAGGCATTGATGAGCACTTGGATTTTGAGAGATGAGAGAAACAAGGTTTCCAAGATAGCAAGATCCCCCAAACCACAGAGTGAACCGGTTCGGGGGCGAACCGGTTCGGGGTACATGGCAAACTGGTTCGAGGATCCTGGAAGGTTCTTCCCCCTTATTTTTCCAAATCCATTCTCTTCTCATCTTTCCCTCCATTAATTTTTACCCTTTAAAAACTTCCCCTACCTATTTCAACTCCAAATTCATTCCCACCTTCATCTTCCTCCATACCTATTCCCATTTACCACCAAAAGTCATCCCCACACCCCTATAAATTCACCATCACCCAACCTCCATCTCTCATACTTTCACCACTCCATTTCACTCTCTCTCTTCAACACCATATCACCTCTCTCTCTCTCTCTCACCATGCCGCGCCCCCGCCAAACAAACTTACGCCCTAAAAAATATGACGACACAACCATACTCGATGATGAGGGTGCGCGAGAATTTCGATCCATCCAAGAACGTCATTGGGCCGAACGCTATTTCTCGACCACTCGCACCATTCATATTGAGCGACTTGTTAATTGGGAGTAGCTGCCTGGCAAAGTCACCGCCCTTTTTCACCGCCGGGGGTGGTGTTCATTTCTCTCCCCTACAAGCAACAAAGTCTTCGAATCCAAAATTCATCAGTTCTACGCGACGCTCGTGCGCAAATCCTCCATTCTCCATGAGGCATATGTTGGCGGCATTCAGATTCCTTTCTCCGTCGCCATCATTGCGGGAAAAATGCGGGAAAAAGGGGTTGTCCTCCCCGTTCCTTTCATGTATCCCACCAATGGTTCCCCCCTCACCAAAGATGAATGTGTCGCCGAATGGCACCCGAGGAG
This sequence comes from Sambucus nigra, assembly GCA_949130495.1. Lineage (NCBI taxonomy): Eukaryota > Viridiplantae > Streptophyta > Magnoliopsida > Dipsacales > Adoxaceae > Sambucus > Sambucus nigra. The sequence goes on along the minus strand of OX422219.1, from coordinate 127,744,439 downwards.
GAATGGATGCGTGATTCATTTTCGGTAGGAAGTCTTTCGGACACGGTGCGATTCACGCACCTTATTGCATGTGGAGCAATCCACCAAACCACCAACGATTCGGTGGTTAGGCTGCGTCAGGACAACTTTTTGTATCATTTCCTCGACCCCGAGAGCACTATTAATCTGGCCCACCTTTTCTACGCAGACATCCTCCATGCAGCCTATGACGAGTGGGGAAAATCAGCGATCCCCTACGCCCGCCTTATCACTGAAATTATGATTGATGCTGGAGTGCACAATCCAGAGAAGCAAGTCAAACTCCCCCGCCCAATTAGAGGTACTTCTACCACCCGTAGTGAACTCCAAATGAGGGTGGACCACCCCGACCGTCCTATTCTCGATGATGATTCCGATGAGGGTGCGGGGGGTGGGGGTGGGGGGGGGGGGGGGGGAGGGAAATGACGCCCCAATGATGGATGTGGGGGACGAGGAAGAGTATAATGAAGATGAGGATTCCGACTACACGCCGGAAAATGACTACCTTGCAAATCGTATCACCTCCCTGGAGTCCAGTTTTAATGGGTTCGTGAATGAGTACCGGCGCGACACTAGCATGATGGCACGTCTACAAGCCGACCTTTACCACCTTCAAGTGGGTCCGAATGCTCTTCTCCCTATATACTTCTATGACCCCTATGCTTCCAATGTGCCCGGTAGATTCTACCCACCTCCAACACCTTAAGCCCATGTTGTCAAACTCTTGTATTTCGCATGATTATGATGTGTGCATCTCTTTCTTTGTTTCCTTATTATAACCAGTGCCTATACAATGAAAAATCTGCATTTTTCTTTATTTGCTTGTTTTATTCTTACACTCATTATTTCGTCTTCTTTAGATTTTCATCCTTTTTGATTGAGGACAATGCAAAAGTCTAAGTTAGGGGGGGGGGGGGGTGATAAGTGCGTTTTTCTAAAACTTCGTAAATTTTTCAAAATGCCCAAAAATATTTACTCTAAAAATTGAAAAATTTTGAAAAACCAAAAATATTTTTCTTCAAAATAAATAAAAATTGGAATTTAAAATTTTCAAAAATATCAACTTTATTCTATTTGTAGTTTCAAATCGTTAAATCTCAATTGCACTAAGCCGAAATTGACCAAAGATGGAATTTGTGAGAAAATTGACGACTTAACGAATAAGTGTGCAGATTAACAAAACTTGGTGAGATTTCTAACCTATCGATGTTTTTGAGTTTTTAAATCAATCCGAGTTAATGGTTAACTCATAGTTCTAATTCAGCGTCTAAAAAGTCGTCACGATCTCAATACCCTTGTTTGATCGGTTATGGGAAATGGAATGTTGTCTTGAAAAAAAACGAGCTAAAAATTTCTAAATTAAATTAATCTCGAGATGCATATGGTAAATTAATAAGTAATTCGGACAATGAAGTAATCCATCGTTTGTTACCCAAAAATATTAGCCATAAAAAGATGTGAAAAATTATCTTTTTGATAACCCAAAAAATCCAAGTAGCCCGAAATTGTAAAAATTGGAAATGTCATCAAGTAAGTCCAAATAGTGCAATAAAAAGGGGCAAGAAAAAGAAAAAAAAATTGATAGAAAAATGCTCAACAAAAATCTCAAGAAAATAAAAGAAGTGAAAAAAATATAGAAAAAAAATAAAAAATGAGCAAAAGCCCGAAAAAGCACTAAGGGACATCATAAGAAAAAATTTTCAATTCCAAAGTTCTTAACCATTTCCACGTTACCCAATACACCTTTAACCTGAAAAGTCCTACCAAGTCCGGAATGCTAAATTAATTATTGCGTGGAGAGCTGAGACATTAAAAGATAAAAAGAAAGACTGAATGGTGTGTATAAGAGGTAATGATCTCGTTTTTCAAAAACCGTATTCCGATGAAGAGATCGTTTCACCATATATTTTCGTCATTTCAAAATAGTATGCGTGAATTTGTGTTTCAATGAATTTACTCTTTATGACACGTATACCGAGAGAATATCCACAATTCGAGTGATTCGTTTGTGAGATCATCCCATGAGCATTTGAATCAAAACAAACTTTCGAAAAGAAATGTAATGATCAATCGGTGGAAATTTGAGGTTAATTTTCGGCTTCGCACACACACACGACAAATTGAGACTCTTTTGAATATGAATTTATGGTGATTATTTTTTGAAAAGTTTAAATTGTATAACTTTTAAGTATTTTGATTTTTCATTGAGTCTAAGTCGAATTTTGTGGGTATATTCACAGTAAACCCTCACGAGACAACACTCGTCCTACTAGGGTAACCTAGGGGTTTAACGAGTTGTTTCATACGCTAAATGCAATCGCTTGCCCGCAAAAAAAGTATTCTATTCCAATAAAGTGTTTAGAAGAGTTGTGACATTATTATTTTTCTTTTAAATTGCTCAGGACGCACAAAGTTCTAAGTCAGGGGGATTTGATCGGGCATAAATATTGTATATTTATCCCCTTAATTTCGGTACCTTTGTAAAACTGAGTGGTGAAATTGATATGGATTTAACTCGTAATTATTCTACTAACCTTAGTTGGTAAGTATTTCGTGTTTTGTGTTTCTCTTATGTGTTTTACAGGTAAAGTATGCAAGCGATGCGAAAGAGAAATCGAAACAATGAAAGAAAGGCTAGGAAGGCAAAATCAAGGGCATTTTTGTAAGTCTTCAGCTCAATCCTGGAGTTGGGGCCAACTGGAAAGTTGAATATATCGGAACAACAATAACACTAGAAAAAACGGCACCCAAATCCGAGCTACGGTTAAGGAGTTATGATCATTTGAAGTTGAGAACAAATCCCAGAAAGAAAAGAAGAAAGCATGAAAATATTTCTAAGTGTTGAATTTCCAGCAAGTTTTCCTGAACCACATAGTGAATCGGTCGTGGGCAGAACCGGTTCGGGGTATATGCAGAACCGGTTCGGGGTACCTGATGCATGAATTTTCACTTGAATGCTGATTGGTCCAAAGAGTTCTAATATGTTACAAACTCTTCTAAAACGTATTTGTATTTGGGTATTGACTTAGAAAAGATAGTTCTGAATAGTTTTTGATAGAGAGAAAAGGAGGAGAATACCCTAGGAACATAGCTTTGATTTGGTACTTCAAGATCAATTATTTTCGGATTTGATTGCAAGTTTTAATTCAATTTTCATTCTCTCTATTATTGTTCTTGCATGTTTCAGTGTACTTTCATAATGATTTCTTTCACATGCAACGTAGTTAATTTAAGCATAGTTAGGTTCAATATGTCCATCTAGATTTTTTAGGGTTGGGATGCATGAACTCAACCCGATGTGGGGACTGCATTTGTATAAAATTAATCCTCTAAACTTAAGGATTTATTAGACCGTAGTGCGTAGCGAGCACAACCATTATAGATCTTTGGATCTCGTTTACTTGGGGTAACTGGGATGCTTTTGAATGAAATGCGAGTGAATCTATCGCGATACCGCTTTACTCGTCCTATGATTACATATGGTGCGGGATTGAACCTCATATATGTAATGCTTGGGAGTACAAAAGTCTGGGTCTGATTAATCACTTAAATTTACGATTAATTTTATACTAGCAGCACACTAGGGGTTGAGGAATTGTATTCCCGACCTGTTTTTCTCTTCATATTTATTGATTCATTCTTAGTTATTAATCCTTTCTTAATTCGTTAGTTCCATAGTTTTAATCTAGATTCTTTTTACTTAGTAGGATTATTCGCAAATCAATCATCTTTTTATTTTTTTTAGAGTTGAACTTAGGTTAACCGTCTGTCCTTTTGTCATCACGATTTTCTCATCCTATTTCCCTGTGGAGACAATCCCGACTTACCGGGTTTATTACTAACGTGATAGGCTTGCAATTGATCCTAGTGAGTACACACTTTAGAGATAAATTCTTAGTCATGTCATCTCCCCACCATAGCACAGACCATCAACGACATTGAGCCCCATGCTCCACAAGCCAGTTAACCCAGTTCGCCATTGAAGGACTAAAACTGAAGAAGATCTTGGTAAAAAAATTAGGAACACCGAGGGTACTCAGGAGGGGCCTCCAGACGCAGTCTCCCAGAAAGACATATGAACAACATGACAAGGCTTCCCAGCAGAAAGCCATTCAAACCTTGTTTCTAGGAATCCAGTCCATTTAAAGTCTTTGCTAATGCCACCATCGTAGGACTACAACGGTAAGACAACCACGCCGCTATTGTGGCTGCCCGAGGATCAACTTCCAGGTCATCGGTCACAAATAAAATCCTAACAGTCAGACCCAAGGCTATAACTCTAATAAAGCCATTGTCAAAAAAATCCCACCAACACACCGAGTTCATAACTACCCGGAGGACAATATTTCCTCCGTGAACTAGCGGCCGAGTGGCTAAGGGGGAGACATGAAGAAACTCTGTCAAATACACCTGTGGAGAACGGGATAAATTTGGCATAACTTCCGCTACACTAGAACTGACTCCTAGCATCGCAAAGAAATCTTCATAGGTGGGGGAACACATCGTCTTAGCTGAATCAAAAAACATTATCTCCAGGGTACCAAAACTATACCATTTCTTCTAGAATATTCCAGTCTATGGCATGGTTGCGCCATAAAGAGACCTTACGTAAACTAAAGGCTTCGTAGTCAATTTTATAGAGGCACATCGCCTCTAGACCCTACAAGTAGGAAGAAAAAGCCACGGACATGAAAAGATCTATTTGTAGAGAAGAAGAAAGCTACATAGGAGAGAAAATGGAAGATGGTGAAGAAAACACCTCCAAAGCCCCTTTTTATGCTAAAAAATCCACAAGAACACAAGCCATTCAAAGCACCACCGGTTGCTCTGCCCTCAAAGCACACAAAGTATGAGAAATTTCAATCAAAGCCAAAAGGGTGATTTGGACTTTACCCTTATGCCAATAGGCAGGCCAAGGGGTATGCCGATCGGCAACCCCCTTTAAAAATTTCCTTATTTCCCTTTTACACATATCAATTTCAAAAATAACATTTTGCTTTGTAAAAAGTCAAATCTCCGGGTTGTTCCTTTTTGAAAAAATTATTAGTTTCCCTTTTGTAAATAATTTCTAAAAATAAAATTTCCCCTTTTCACTTTGAGTCCCTTTTTATTTTTATCTCTTTCCAAATAATGAGAAACCTTACCAGTAAATTAAAGTGCATATAGAGTAGATTAAACCAAGATAACACCAAAAACTAAATGAATTTCTTATATATATATATATTATAGAATTATTACACTTCCTTCCAGGTACAAAAGAAAAGAGAAAAATATACATTGGGACGCAAATCGGATCCCTAAAAACTAACCCTTAACCTCTGCGGTGTACACCTTTCTCATGCGATGAGCGGTATCCCTCCGCTCCCAGAGCCAGAACTCTCATTAGATGTAGCTAACGGAAAAAGACAGGCACTAGCTAACTTCTTCACATAGGCTAATATCGACGCCATCCAATCCTTAATATCTCTCAGCCAGGTGGTCAACACGTAGACAATCTGTAAGAAAAAGGAACAAGAGCAACAAAAATCAAGCAAGTCAGTAAAGAGAAAAATAAAACAAAAAAAAAAGAAATAAAAAGGGGAAAGAAAGGAGTATACCTCAGTCTGGAGGGCATCATAATAAAGACCCCCAACCCCTCCACCAATGCATGAGGGAAGTGGGGCATCGACACTTTCCCGCTACTCAATCGAAAATGGTAGGAAGGAGTAAAGATCTGAATAAGTACTGCCTCCTCCGCCACTGCATCGCGCCTCCTCTAGTGCTATGGGCCAATATTTCCGGTACACCGGTACCTCACCCCAAAGCAGTATTAGGTGGAAGTATATTCTCCACGTCATATATGCATAAAGGCATCAACCAAGTGGTCGCAAAATCCAGGTAGTCATAACCCCCTGTCATATCAGTGTAGAGCGTATAGGGCTCACCCTTAATCGCAGCCTCCCTCGCCTCATACGTTATCTCTCTCACCCACCTCATGTACTCTGGGGGTGAGAATGGTGGGACCTCCACATATCCCTCCATAATATGATGCACCACCCTCTGCCCGAGGTATTGGATGTACCCGAACTCATGCACCAACAATCGCCTCATCTACACGTGTATGCCCGTAGCCCTCACAACCCTCGAAAGAAGATTCCAAGGGTAGAAGGTCACCTATATCCCAGCCAAGAGTTAGTAACTACCTAGAATAAAAAGATTCTAAAAAGATCAGAAAGTGAGAAGGATAAAATACCTAACCTAGTTGCTCGTTAGGGTGTTCAACGCCACCCGCATGTCCTTCAAGGCAAGGGATTAGTTTGAACGCCTGTTCGACTTCCTCCACCCGTACATCTTGCTGAACTCTCCCAGCTTGATCTTCTTCAAGGCCACCAACCCCACATTATGCCTATCACCTTATAGAACTACATCTGTAAAAGGCAATATCAAGAATCAAAAGAAAGCAAAGTATTACAAGAAAATAAGAGGTAAGTAAACCTAAAGATTACCTCCAAAAGTGACGTGGTTATCGTGATTGTCTATCGATAGCACTGACCGAACGCATCCAAAGAAGCATAAATAGATGCTAGAGTGAAGCTCCTCCAATCTTACAAATGGATGTCCGAGATGAATAATAAATAAGCAGAAAAATAAATAAGCAGGCTACCTATCTCACCTGGTGCCCATCAATCTCATCAATTTGCCTTGTCCACAGAGTCTCCTTCAGCACTGATATACGGATAGTTACCCTCGACATAATTCTTCTAACATCCCCCAAGTCAACCTGCACCATCGCTATATCTTTAGGTTCGCAGAATTGACCTCGACCTGCAGATTTGGTCGCTATATCTTTAGGTTCGCAAAATTGACCTCGACCCACAAAAATGTTCTCTACATCTTTAGGTCTACAGAATTGACCTTGACCCACAGAATCTCTCGCTACATCTTTAGGTTCTCGGAATTGACCTCGTCTCGAAGAATCCTTCGCTACATTTTTAGGTCCGCAGAATTGGCCTCAATTGCAGAATTGATCTCTACATATTTAGGTCCACAAAATTAATCTTGACTCGCATAATCGGTCACTACGCCTTTAGGTCCTCATAATTGAACTTGACCCGCAGAATCGATAACTACATCTTTAAGTCCACATAATTAATCTCGACCCACTGAGTTGGTTACCTCACTCTTTAGATCTGCTAAATCGGACTTGACCAACTGAATTGGTTATCTCAACTAGGTGTGTACAAAAAAATTGACCGAACCGCCGAACTAATTGAATCAGGCCGAATCGATAATTATGGGTCCGTTTAATTTTAAGGTCGCGTCGACTCGATTTAAGCAGGATCATCATCATCTTTACCTTAATCCCATCACATGGGGTCGGCCACATGGATTCTTCTTTTCCATTCTAATCTATTATAATCAATATTAGGATTCAAATTTAGTTTCTTAAGATATCTCCTAATAATTTCCTCCCATGACAGGTTAGGGTGACCCCTTTATCTTTCACCCTCCATTTCTAATAATCTTCCTCGTATTATAGGTGAATCTACTAGTTTATGCAACACATGTCTGTACCATCTAAGTCTGCTTTATCTTAATTTATCACTAATGGGATCTACTCTTAACTTTCTCTCGCATAATGGTTTTTAATCTTGTCCTTTCTAGTAATTCTTATCATCCACCCAAACGTCCTCATCTTACTAACATGAAGACTTTGTTCATGATTTTTCTTTAAAGTCCAACTTTATGCCCTATAGAGGGTCGCTGGCCTAACAACTATTCTATAAAAACTTTCCTTTTAATTTATTATTTATCCTCTTATCGCATAACACCCCACTTTCTTGTGTCCATTTCATTCAAACAGTTGATATTCTACTCGTAACATCCTCATCAATATCCCCATTACTTTGTATCATTGAACCTAAATAACGAAATTTATTAGTTTGGTTTATCACATTTTCTTCAATCTTTAACATTGTGCTATTATACGCTTCATTATTAAATTTATAATTCGTAAATTCAGTTTTATTTCTACTAATTTTTACTCCCTTAGACTCTAAGGCATTTTTCCAAGTATCTACTCTCATCGCTAAGGCCTCCTTTGAAGTGTTTACCAAAACTATATCATTCGCAAACAATATACACCATGGGACATATTCTTGTATGTCCTTAGGAATCTCATCTAATACTATGGCAAATAGGTATGGACTTAAAGCCGATCCTTAATGCAAACCCACTTTAATTGTGAAATCACTAGTTCCTCCATAAATATTTCTTACTCCAGTCTGTGTTATTATATATATCTTGAATGACTTTAATTTAACTCATAGGGATTATTTTCCTCCTTAAAACCCACTATATTATATCCCTAGGTACTATATCATATGCCTTTTCTAAGTCTATAAAGACCATATATAAATTTGTATTCTTACTTTTACAATTCTCCATCAATTGTCTTAATAAGTAAATAACTTCCATGGTTGATCGCCCTAGCATAAATCTGAATTGATTGTCTGAAATAGTTGACTCATTTTTTAATCTTTGTTCTATAAATTTTTTCCATAATTTCATAGTGTGATTCATCAGTTTGATTCCTCTATAATTATCGCAGTTTTGTATCCCCTTATTTTTATTCAAAGGTATTATGGTAATTTTCCTTCTCTCATCTGGCACGTTTTCTTCTTTTAAATTTTTATTAAATAAACATGTTAACCATTCTACCCCTATACTTCCAAGGGTTCTCCATACCTCTATGAGTATTTTATCCGCGCAAACCGCTTTATTCCTTCCCATTTTTCTTATTAATATATTTACTTCTTTTTTAGTAATTGGATATACCATTCCTATATTCGGTTCTATGTTCTCAACATTGTTTTTAAGATACTATTCATTCAATAGTCCTTGAAAAAACTCTACCCATCTATTCAGAATTTCATTATCGTTACTTATTATATTTTGATTTATGTTTTTAATACACTTAACTGGACCCATATCCCTTGTAAATCTATCTCTATTCTTTTCCAATTTATATTTCTTCTTTTCACCTTCCTTGGTACCTAATTTACTATAAAGATTATCTAGTGTGTTTTGCTGTGCATTTTTAATGATATTTTTTACTTCACTTTTTGAATTCTTATACTTATCTAAGTCTTCTTGATTTTTACTCTTTTGCCACTCTTAAAACTTACTCCTTTCTTTTATATTATCTGTTGCACTTCCTCATTCCATCACCAAGTCTCTTTTTTCATGAATCTTTTTCCTTTAGTCACACCTAAAATTTGCTTACCTATTTCTCAATATCATTCTTTGTTCTTGATCAAATGTTGTTAGTATTATCGTCCCAATTTCATTTCATGTTTAACAATAACTTCTGCCTAAATTCTATCTCTTTGCATCCTTTTTAAATTCTTCCATTTTATATTTTGTTAACATATCTTATCTTTTCAGTATTTAAATCCTTCAATGAATAAATCTATTACTAATAGTCAATGTTGATTTGCTAACCTTTCACTTGGTATAACTTTACAATCTTTGCATGTGTTCACGCCTCTTCTTTTAAGTAGGCAATAATCTATTTGAGTTTTATTCTCTTCACTTTTAAATGTTCTTCCCAATTAAAAAAAATGTGTTTGTTAGTGCTAGATTGTCGGCCTTAGCAAATTCTAAGATAGTTTTTCCTTGTTAATTTCTCTTACCAAAACCACAACCTTCATGTATCCTTGGATAACCGTCCCTCTCTGCTCCTACATGTCCATTCAAATCACCTCCTAAAAATATATTTTTATGTGTAGGAATTTGTTCTAATATTTCATCATATAATTCCCAAAATAATTTCTTTACAATTTAATCTAAAGCTCTTTGGGGCGCTTAAGCACTTATAACATTCAATATTGTTTTATCTAAAACAATCTTAATGCTCAGTGATCTATCTCCCCATCTTTTAACATCCACCACTTTATCTTTCATATATTGATCAATAACAATGCCTACCCCAATTCTACAATTATTTCTTCCTCCCGAATAAAATAATTTATAACCTTCTCCTATCTCTCTATCTTTTTCACCATTCCGTTTAGTTTCTTATAGGCACAGTATGTTGATTTTTCTCCATTTTAAGTATCCATAAGTTCTTTACACTTTCCAGTTAGTGTTCCTAAATTCCACGTACCAATCTAAGCAGGATAAAAGCCAATAATTTCGTTTCAATTTTTTGTTTGGGCCACATAGGGCATGGGTAGAATCAAACTGAACAACTCTACTTATTATATAATATTATATATAATTTATTATTAGTTAGTTATATAATATAATATAATATATTAAAATAATAGAAATGTTTAAAATGGTATTTTATATTATAATATAAAATATATAGAATATTTTATAAATGTATTTTATGATTAGTTAGTTATATAATATAGTATACTAAAATAATAGAATTGTTTAACATGGTATTATGTGTTTAAATCAAGTTGAAATGTTAATATATTTAGGACACTTTTGAACCATTTTTAAAATTTGTTGCATATAAATAAAATAGTTTTAGATGAATGTAAATGTAAAATGATTAAAACATAATGAAAAAAATATTGCTGAATTGACCCTCTAGATATCAATCCTGTCAAAAATCGACGGTAAAACCTAATCGACCATATAAAAACTGATCCTGTTCGGTTCAGGTAACCGATATAGGTGGTTCGATTTCGGTTCAAAATATTCGAAAATCGATAAAATCGATTCGGCTAAAAAAAGACTAAAAACCAAACCGACGACCTGTGGAGAGCACTAATTTCAACCCTTAGGTCCTAAGAATCGATCTTGACCTTATGAATTAGTCATCTCAACCCTTAGGTCCTCAGAATTGACCACGACTCACTGAATTGATCATCCCACTCTTTAGGTCCACATAATTGACCTTAACCCTCTGAATCGGTCACCTCCATCCCATAGGTCCGCAGAATTTACCTCAATCCCCTTCTCTAACGTCGATGACGTGTTTATCTTTCAATGACCTACACTTGTTCCAAGATCTCCCATTAGGGGGATCTATACACACACTATCTTATTACCCCAATAAGCACCTCCTTACGTCCCTAACACTCATCCACTCACCATAAACCCTAGCTCCTACTCCGAGTACCGATCTAGAGCCCACCTGGCGCTCTCAGGCCCCGTTTGACTCTGGTCAACTCTTCCACCTAAGCAAAGCTCAATGAAATCTCAAAGGGATCTGAATCCCACTTTTAATGGTCCATGTCATGATCAAATCTCCCTCATGATTCGCACGAACAATCTATTCTTCTCTAAAGGATCGTCGGGTGTTTCGAGCCTCATTTGACCTTAGTCAACTTTTGAACCAAGCGAATCTCAATGAAATATAGAAGGGCACTGGAATCCTTTCTAACAGTCCATGCCTTGTGTGAATCACCCTCACGGTTCACACGAACGACCCATTTTCTCCGAAAATCTCCTCTCTAGAGATAATCGGGCACTTTCGGGCCTCGTTTGATTTTGGTTAACACTCGGACTAGAGAGTGGATGAATGGATTCATACTCGTAATTTAATTACAACGGTACCAACCGTTCGCGATTCAAACTTACGGTTTGCATTTTATGCCCTTTTTTTTAGGAAGTCCGTTCTGGACTTCTTATAGGCACCCTAGACCCTCTGCCTATCTGCAAGGTGTACTTTCCTTACCGATCAAGGCAAACACAATGTTGATAGGTAGTCTAGGGACTATGCCGATCATCACCCCTTAATCCTCAATGTCACTAGCCCTAAAGGAGGTCCTTTTCAGCAGTCAATAAACATTCTCTTGAAATCAATGCGTTCTCATTACCAAAAAAGTTCATTTTTCGACATTCCCCCACCTCACTTTCTTACCACATTTAGTCATCCACCTCACCTTCTCGTATTAACTTTATACCACTTTAAAAGCCAGCCTACATACATTTTAAATTCAGTAACAAAGTTCGATAAGGAGGTCTATTCCTCACCCCTATTCTAGTTTAACCATTGTAGTATTATTATCTACTTTATTCTCAATTTGTGATAGCTACTAGTTTTGCTTCATTATCTCACATTAAATAATATTCATTTTTTATTATTAGTATTTCACACAACTTATTTTCATAAATGCCCAAAAACAGACAAAAATAGGATTTATTCATAAATTCCAAAAGTAAGACTTCCATTTTCTCACACTTTCACACATTCTCCTTCAAAAACACTCAAATATGAGTCATACATTAGGATTTATGGGTTGAACCCCACCCCTATGCTTTTTTCGAACTATGTAGACTTTTATTCCCCTTGGGCTACGTAGGCTTCTTGGGCCAATCCTGATATTCAAGTCCTCCCTTTTCATTTCATTCCTTTTATATTATATTATATCTATTTCGTGAGTCTTGGAATCTTACATGTTTGTATCTCATCTGACATGCACACTCTCTCTTTTATAGCTATTCGTGATTTGACGGACACTTACACCATAAGTTTATTTTTTTTATTACATTTCTATGGATGAGTCCGCTCCATCCATTCCATGACGCGAGCCAGGTAATTCTATTCTATCATTATTCATATTATACACATGTACACACAAAACATGTAGAAAAAGGGAGAAGATTAACATAGACCATGATAGACCGAAAGGGTGGAATGGATGCCTTACACCTTCCCATTATGTAACTTTGTCCCCGAACCTTCGAAACACTAGGTTTCTTATGTATCAGTATGACCTTGATGTCGTTCTCTCGAGGCGACGACATTCTTTTGCCTATTTTGAGAAAAATAGGTTGGTGACTCCATCTCTTCGCGTTTTCCCCATTTGACGATGGCCAATTTTATATCCAAGGAAGACTGCGAAGATGCTTACATGAGTGGCAGAAATAGGACCTCCATATCCTCGAATCACCCACATGTACATGGAAAAAATAAAAAGATAGATAGATAGATAGATAGATAGAGAGAGAGAGATAAAGAGGAGGAGGATATATTTTTGCCTTCTTTCCCCTCGTTCCGACTTTGGGTCTAGTCCCGCACTAAAGGAATCCGCCTAGATGTCCAAAAATAGGAAGGAAGATTTTAACCATGCTTTAACAGTGGGAACTTGGGTAGTCATGAACCACTACCTCACAATAAGAAAATGAGAGCCAAACTTCAGTACAAAGGAATCAAAAGAGTCTACTATTGCTTTATGGATCAGGTTACCAAGGCTGCAAATAGAATGGTTTGAGGAGAAGTATTTATTACAAATATAGGTAGAAAAATTGGCAAGCCTATCAAGATTGATTTTAACTCTACATCTTCAACAAGAGGTAAGTATTCGTGAATTTGTGTTAACGTTGACTTAGCTAAAAATATAATTCCTTCATATAAATTAGAAGGAAGGAGACAATTGTTTGAATATAAATTTTTACCATATAGGTGTTTGCACTTTGGTCGGATAGGCCACCAGAGTGATTTTTATCATATCAGAGTTAAGATTACGACAACATCCAATGTGAGTAGAAAAAATATTACCATTGTAGGAGGTAACGGTCATTTGAAGCAAAATAACATGTCCAAAATAGAAGATGATATTTTAGGTAATCAACAGAACCAAATTATGAATACTATTCCAGTTGGTAATAGTGACTACGGGAAAAAGAAGAAAATGTTGGTCCTTGAATGCTTGTTAAAAATAAAGGAAGAAAATACTCACAACAAAGTTTCAATCAAGGAGTAAAAGTTCAAAATATCTTGAAAAATAATACTAATAGATACAACGTATTCGAAGTGGACCCACTATTGACAATAAATGATAAGGGAAAGAGAAATTTATCAACCATTACTAATGGGATAGAGAACAGTGGGTATAGAGGACACAAAGCAGCTTCCAAACAATTAGGACTAATTAAAAAAATTGATAAAACCAATGGTAAAAAAGGTAATCATCTAGAAACTTATGTTGACAAAGCCATCAATGGAGAAAAGGTTGTCCAACTTATGAGGACTGGAAAAGGAAATGTGAAAGGGAGTATAGGGTCTTCATAAGGCATTAATGGAGGATAACCACGGTGTGCGATGAAAGAAAATCAAAGACATGAGGTATATGATTCTTGGACGAAATCGTTGTCTTCCAATCCCATCCGTGAGATACAAATCAATCTTATGGCTATTGACATTCCTATAGATAGTAACCCACGTGATTCTAAATAAAAGGACACTATGATCCACAACACGCTACCTAATACTACTAATACATAAACTCCATCAATTAGCTGATAAAATCCCGCTTCACACGACCATTCTCCCTAAACATTACCAACCAAAATAATTACCACCCCAAACCCTGAACCATAAAGCCTTCCTTTTCAAACCCATGTAAAACCCATTATCACCAACCATCCGAGAAAAAAAATGCTAAATTTGATAGAGACTAAAAAATAAAAGAAGACACTAGAACCTCCTTAACATAATATACGGTCAATGAAAGAGTGGGGATTTTCAAAATGGAGGTAGAATAGGAGATCATTGCTAACATAGAAGTGTATTGGAGTATGTGCCACAACTGAATCCTCATTCAACTAGCAAAGATAAGGGAACACAAGGAATTTCGATATGCAGTGAGAGTGATGAACATGTCTCCAACGATGCAAGTTTAAATGAGAATCAAGAAATGACTTGCATGGTGTGAAAAGGATCCACTACAAATACCTATTTATTACCCATCAATAATTTTTCTTATTTGTATCTATCGGGGGGCCGATAAAACTTTCTTCAATCCTACTATGAGAGAAATTGCATTATTTTATCACATTGATGTACTCGTTCTATTGGAAGCCTAAATTCACCATTCAAACTTGGAGGATTTCGTTTGTGAATTTGGTCTAATAGAGGGTATATTTTTTTATCCAAGAGGCAAAGTGGGAGTAATATTGACCTTATGGAATTTGAACCAGGTCACTATTAGACCTGTTGAAATATTTAATAAAGCAATCCACCTCCTTATCACTAAACCAAATTATGACGATTGGTTATTTAGTGCCATTTATGCTTGTCCAAATGCTTATCTCCGATAACTACTTTGGGAAAAACTTAAATCTCTTTCCCAAGACCCCATGATACCTTGACTGGTGGTTAGCGATTTTAATGATCATCGAGACGTTTCTGAAAAAAGTATGTCAAAACATAAGTCAATAAACGCCGCTGCAAATTCACCAAACATATTGATAATTGTAATCTCACAAATTTGGGAAGCACGTGACCACGTCTAACTTGGACAAATAGTTTAGAATGTATTACAAACACCCTAGTTAGGCTTTATTGAGCTATTACGAATCCTGACTGGAGATTTTTTTTCCAGAAGCAAGGGTGGATAACCTTCTGAGGATGGCCTTTGACTACTGTCCAATGGTGATGTAGAAATATTGAAAACTATCATGGTAAACCCTTCAAATTTTTCACTTGTTGGTTATTTCATTCTAATTTTGAAAACCTACTTTCTAATAGTTGATTGAATGAAGGTGATCTTATTACCAATTTATTTATTTTTACTTAAAATGATAAACTTTAGAACAATGAGGTTTTTGTAATATTTTTAAAAGAAAAAGAAGGATCCATTCCCACTTAAAATGAATCCAAATGGATGAAGAAACTAAATTCTCCCACAATATGAATTTGTTTGATAATAATCTACGTATTGGGTATAATAATGTTCTGAAATAGGAGGAAGTTTTTTGGAAATAAAAATCTCGTATTTAATGGTTTTTTGAATGTGGTAGAAATACTAAATCCTATCATCTCTGTACTACAATTAGGAGATGAAGAAATAAGATTGATAAACTGAAAATTGAAGTGGTTGGAAATATTCCTCGACGGTGGTTGGTAATCACGTTAGAGATTTTTCCAATTGATTTTCACATTGAAGTACCGATTTAACTAAATTTAATGATAACTCTTTTTATAAACTTTTGATTACCGATAATAATTTACTTACCGCATCGATCAACCTTGGTGAGATTAAAAAAATGATATTTTTGACATGAAACTTTGGAAGGCTCCGGGTTCGGACGACGTTCAACCTATATTCTTCCAAATTTTTTGGAATGCGATTAATCCTTCCTTAGACTGATTTATAAACAATTGCTTTGTTTATGATAAGTTTCCTGATGAGTTAAATGCTAGCCACATCACCCTTATCCCTAAACTGGATAATCCAAAGAGTATTGTCCAATTTAGACCTACTACTCTTTATAATGTATTGTAGAAAATCCTTACTATAGTTATTGTGAATAGGTTGAGACCTATCCTCAATAAGATTATAATCCCTTTCCAATCTAGTTTCCTTATGAGTAGACAAACTATGGATTATATTATTATTACCCAAGAGATTATTGACACCCTTGAAAAAAAGAAAGGAAAATTGGGAGGTATGATTTTTAAAGTTGACCTTGAGAAATCATATGACAAGATTAATTAGAGTCCTTGAAAAATTTATATATGGCTTTAATTTGAACCAAAGTTGGGTTAATATCATTATGTCATGTGTTACGAGTACTACCACTCATATTCTTTGGAACGAGATGCCTCTCCCTTCTTTTAATATATATATATATATATATAGATAGATATATAGATATAGGAGTCCTTATGTCTTCATATCTTCTCCTTATGTGTAGGGAATACCTTTCGAATCTTATAACATATAGGTTAAAGAAAAGAGTGGATAAGATTCAAATCCTCTAAAGGTGGCACGATTATCTTTCATCTTTTTTTTTTTGCAGATGACTTAATCCTTTTTTCAAAAGGTAGACAAAATAGATTCGGATATAAAAACGAAATAGATTAACCCAACTAGGTGGACGATTAAAAGAAATGACTCCTCAATTTGGAGAAGTATTCTTAAAACTAAAGATATCATCTATTGAGAGTGCACTTACGTTCAATGTCCAAACTTATTTAATTAAACTTCAGTTTAATCACCAGAATTAATTAAATCCTAAACATGCATCTAATGTGATTGAACACGATAAATTTATCTATCATGCAATCCAAACAATCACAAACACAAATTCAGGAAAAATCTCCAAAGGGGAAAAACCATTTATTTCACTATATATTGTAAACCTCGATTTACATATACATAGAGAAATACAACGTTTTTTACAAACGAATACTCGCAGGTGTCGGTTCGATGTCGTCAGTAAGAGATCCCTCAAGAGCTCCAACAGTCAGTAGTGTAGACAGGTTTCCTTCTCCATAAGATGTACTCCAGGAATGAGTAATATGATCAAAAGGGTTTAACAATGATTCACATAGATGATTTAGGATTTTTGGTGAATCAAAGTAGGTTTTAACTTAAAAGAATGAAGTCTTAAATCGTATAAGTTCTGCAGAAAACAGAGTTGTAAAAGACCTGGAAAAACTTGATTTTCGAGCAAGAATTTATAGCAGTAAAAAAATCCTAGGTGGCACAATGTCATTTGAACGACATTAGATGTCGTTAGATCCCTTAAGTAACGACCATATAAACGGTGTATTAAAAACCAAAGCATTACGTGGTTGTTTGATGCATTGAAGAAACGAGGTATATCGCGACCTAAGAAATGACATGAGATGTCGTTTGATCAGGTAGTTTGAACGAGATATGAATGTCGTTTGAATGACACTGTCATGTCGTTTGAACGACTTACGAAAAAAATTATTTTTAAACAGCCAACCTTGTTTTTATAAAATACGAACAATTATAAAAACGATTAAAAAATCTCATAAATATGTACATGGATATTATTAACTCCAATTAAACATTATACCTTTAACGAAGTGGAGATAGTGGAGACCGGTTGAAGATGCAAGATGCACGTTGAATAATGATGGGTGCATGTTGATAATACGTGCAACTAGAGATTCGGATAATGGACGTCAAGTATGAACGTGTGAAGACATGCCAACTGAAGTAGTATCTAACGGTATGCGACATATTAGCTGTGATATAGGACAACCCATAAATTCCTAAATTCTAGACGGATATTTATAAAATCATGTCCTTACAAATCTCTCCCTATATCTGTGCCGGAACATAGTTAAAAAATTCGAATTATGTATCCAAAAAAAATCCTAAGACATACAATATAATATCCCCAAACCCATAAATGGATATGTCAAAGTACATGTCTTTAAAATCTTCAACATCTTCAAAGCTTCAATTCTCCAATGTTTATGTATCATCATCAGGGTGTGAAAAAAAATGATCCTCAATTTGTACCTACGCACATGAGACAAGAATTAAATACCCGTGATGCGCAAAAGTTTGAAATAGAATGATAATTATAAAGATAATATCAATTAAGCATAAACAAATCATTAAATCAAACAAATCTGCTCTCCCATAATTCGTTCTCTCCTTTTTTATGATGTCCCCAAATAGACAAATAAGAAGAACATAGCAATGTATACGGAGAGTGACATAAGGTAATAAAATTATTTTCTTTTTCAAAAATTTTCAAAACTTTTCTTCCAAAAAAAATATACAACACATAATCACACCATGAAAGAACACTAAGATAACCCAGTTAATGAAAGCGTACATGTAGGGGTGTGAACAAATTCGATTGGAAAATCAATGTAAACATTCATAACATATGTGCATGATGAATTTCAAACATTCCTAATGAATGAAGTCAAAATCGTCCTTAGGTGTAAAAATACTGAATTGAAACTCATTCTAATGAACAAATCAAAGTCTAAAATGATTTCCACACCAATAACGTCTAAAACTATGTAATGCTTTTTTAAGACATTGTCAGGACGTGCAAACCCATTGATTTAGTTCCAACCAAACTCCCTAAAATATAATAATGATCATATTTTTCTATACTAGTCTGTTCGTTTGAATGATAATATAGAACTAAACTAGTTTGGCCTTGGCTACTTTTTCCAATGCCACACTTTTTTGGCCCTTTTTAAACTCTTTGGGACTTGGATAGTTTTTACAATGCCACACTTTTTTAGGCCTGTTGTATACGGTGGCTTTCTCGCAAAGGATAATTATTCCTTTCGTAGCCCTTTCTCGTGTATATTCATCATTTTTCATAGTAAAACAAATTCCTCACGGGCAACGGTTCTTACATCTACTACTTTCATTGTCAAGTTTTTTCGCATTTGGTTCGTTTTAAAGATAGAATTGAAATGAAAATACTTCGATCGACATGTGATAGACTAGTACAATAATCACATAAATTCGTGCACGTATGCATTAAAGGATATAAGGTGCCAAACATGTAGAAAGATATCACATCGAAATGACTCCAAACATTATAAATCACATGGATGAAATGATGTAGTGTCTCAAATCACTATAAAAATATCACATGGAATATGGAAATGATGGTGTAACTTTGGCCATCCTAAATGTTCATCCATAAAAGGTGTAAAAATAAATACAAAAGTCTTTTTGTGTTTTTTAAAAAATGTATAAGACATAATCTTTTTGTCTTTTTTAAAAATTTTATCAAAAATAAAATATTTTTGGCCTTTTCAATTTTTAGTAAAAAAAATAGAAAATCTGTTTGTATTTTTCTAAAAAATATGAAGAAAAAAACATAATACAAAAAAATGTTACAAATGATATAGTCTAGCAATAGGAACCATATGATATGAGCATGAAAAATGTATCCTATACTAGAAATAGTAACCACCTCTCTGTCAACTGTGAAAATTCCTGAAGAGTTCCTAAGACTCTCGAATCTAACGACATATAAAGGATTCGTGAAAATAGTGGCTAACTGGAGGTCGGTGAACACAAAACTCAAGGACATGACTTTCACTTCAACCAACTCTTGGATAAAGTGCTCGTGTATCCTAATATGCTTTGTGCGCGAATGCTAGACTGGATTGCAAGATATGTGTATCGCGCTCGTGTTATCAGAGGAAATAGTCACGGTGCCCTGTGAAATCCCATAGTCCTCCAGCATTAACTTCATCCACAGAAGTTGCGTGCAATAACTCCCGACGGCTATGTACTCCGCCTCTGTAGTGGACAAAGAGATGGAGTTTTTCTTTTTTCTCAATCAAGAGATAAGAATCGAACAAAAATAGAAACACCCATCAGAAGTGCTCTACATCCATCTACATCCCCGACCCAATTTCCATACGAATAGGCGAATACACGATCGTCGCTATCAAACGAATAACAAATGCCGTATGATAGAGTTGCACTCACATATTTGATAATACGTTTAAGAGTGAGTAAGTGTGACTCTTTCGGGGATGCCTGATATCGCACACGAACTCAAACACTAAAGGAAATGTTGGGATGACTGGAAGTTAAGTAGATAAGGCTACCAATCATACTCCGATACAAGGTTTTCTCTACGTCCTTGCCTAAAGTGTCCTTGCTAAGATTAATTGAGGTACTCATCGGGGTACGTGCATGCTTAGCGGATTCTAAACCAAATTTCTTCACAAGGTCTCTTGCATATTTGGATTCGAATATGAACATCCCATCCTCTAGCTGACAAATCTGGAGACCAAGGAAGAATGTAATCTCACCAACCATGCTCATCTCGAACTCACAATCTCTTCCTCAAAGTCTTGAGCATGGAGGGAGAACATGGATCCAAAGACTACGTTATCCACATATACCTAGGAAACCAAAATAACACCTTTCCCTCTCCTAACAAGCAACGTCTTATCTACTCCCCCTCTCTTGAATCCACGTGCCAAGAGATAGGAAGTAAGCCTTTCGTACCAAGCACGGGGTGCTTGCTTCAAATAATACAAGGATTTTCTCTGAAAATAGAGGTGTTCAGGGTACTTAGTATCTTCAAACCCTTTTGGTTGTTCCATGTAAACCTACTTCTATAGATTGAAATTCAAAAAGGCACTTTTGACATCCATCTGATATAACTTTAAGCGCAGATGACATGCGATGACGAGTAGCAAATAGACGGACTCAAGCCTCACAATAGGAGAAAATGTCTCCTCAAAGTCTACACCTTCAATCTATGTGAAACCCTGAGCGACTAACCTAGCCTTATTGCATGTAATGGTACCATTCTTATCCATATTATTCTTATAGATCCACATGGTACCAATCACGTTCTTCTTACTAGGTCGGGGGAAAAGTTCTCAGATATCATTCTTTCTGAACTGAATCAACTAATCCTACATAGCGAATATCCACTATTCATCTTTGAGTGCTTTTTTGACGTTCTTGGGCTCGACTTTAGATGTGTAGTACATAAAGCTAACCACGTTCTCTAGCTGAGCACGAGTCTTGACCCTTAAAGTGGGATCTCCTAGAATGGAGGAAGGATCATGACTCTTATGAACCCAAGTAGGTATGTCCCCTAAATCAGGAGTAGGGTCCACCTTAAATGTGTGATAGACAATTCGATCATCACATAGAAGTGCGTCATCCTTACACAAAAGGCTAGGATCAATAAATGTCGGCGGTTCATCATCTTGCATGTTGATGTTTATTGACTCCATAACTTTAGAGATGCTCAGGTTAAAAGCCCGGTATGCTTTACTTGTCGATGAGTATCCTAACAGAATTACCTCGTCGCTTCGGGAGTCAAACTTTCCTAATTGCTCTCTTTCCCTAAGAATGTAGCACTTACTCCCAAAGACACGAAAATATGAAAGGTTGGGCTTCTTACCTGTCCATAACTCATATGGCGTCTGAAGTGTGTGTGGATGAAGATATACCTTATTCATCATGTGACACGTAGTAAACATCGCCTTTGCCCAAAACCTCTTAGACAGTCTACGAACGAGAAGCATGGATATAACCATCTCTTGAATTGTCTGATTCTTCCTCTCAACAATCCCATTTTATTGAGGAGTTTTCATGACCGAAAATTCACGTTTGATTCCAAGGCTATCACAGTAAATATCCACTTTTGCTCCCTTAAATTTAGTGTCGTTGTCACTACGCACTCTGTTGATAGTGACACCATGTTGATTTTGCAGTACATGATACTTGGTCGTAATAAACGCTACAGCATCAGATTTCTCTCTCTGGAAACCTACTATGAAATAACGAGAGAAATTATCTACCATCACGAGGATATACCTCTTACCACCCAAACTCTCAGTACGAGTAGAACCCATAAGATCCATGTGAATCAACTCAAGCACACGTGTAGTGGTAATAGAGTTCAATTTTCGATGGGAACTACAGACTTGTTTTCCAAGTTGATAAGGTCCACAAACCGTGGAAGTTGGCTTCCCAAGTGATGGCAAGCTACGTACTAGGTCCTTCTTAGCTAAATGCTTCAACTCTCTAAAATTAACGTAACCTAGATGTTGATGCCACAGATCCATAGAAGAGACCATGGCATTGTGGCAGATAAATGAGGACTTGGGCACAATCCCATAATAGTTATTTTCTATCCTCACCCCTTGAAATAGAAGTTTACTGGCATTATTATAAACGTTACACTCCTTCAAGTCAAACTTTACTGGAAAGTTAGCGTTGCACATCTGGCTAATGAGGAAAATGTTTTCTTTCAAACCTTTGACATACAAAACGTTCTCCAGCTTAAGAAAATTGGGGTATCTCTATTGTACCTCGTCATACTATGCTATATTTGATCCCATCTCCCAAATTGACTTTACCTTCCTTGTGATCCTTAAGGTTGGTGAAGAATGAGACGTCACCTATCATATGCCTGGAGAACCCACTATCAAAATACCACTATGAGGTGTTATGAGCTTTAAGAGCAACATGAACAATAAGGGCTTTTGCCTCATGCCGAGGTACCCAAGAAGTTGTAACCTTATGTTTGCCTTTATCATTGTTGGTTCTATCGGGGATGTTGGAAGTATCCACTAACGGCAAAAACAGTCATTGGAGATTTTCCATCAAACTGTGAGAAGTGGCGACTAGAAACTCAACCTCCTCTCTAACACTAGTAAGATCACTAGTGTGGTGTGACGGAGCATGTGTACGTCGAGTCTTACCCAAGCTATAGTATTACTTTATAAGTTGGCCTTTTTTCTTGCAATAAGTACAAAGGTACACAGTCTTAGGTCGACCTGGGTTTGATTTTCTTGGTCGTACTGTTCTTTGGGGGGTTTGGTTGATGGCCATATGGATTCGTTATAAAATCAAGAATCGATTACGGTGCAATATGAGACATGGATGCACCGTCAAAACCTATCCCCTACCTTTTACCAAACCCTAAAGTGGGGTTTAGGATCATCTTCACCATCTTTCAAGATTTTTCCTCAATCTTTACTTTGACCTCCCGAGCTCTTTTAAGATCATGAGTAAGTTGGGCTTCAAGGGATTCAAGTTTCTTCCGAGCCTCTACGAATGCACAGAGCTCACTCGTAAGACTAGCCACTTGTTTGGTCAAGTCCCCTTTCACTTTTTCAAAACTATTCTCTCTTCATCCAAAATCTCTCTCTCTCTCTCTCTCTCTCTCTCTCTCTTGTTTCTTTTAAATATTTCTTTAATGCGATGATCCTAAGAGCTAACCCTTTATTTTGCTTTTTAGTTTTAAAGGACTCAACATATAAATCGGCGTACACACGTTATAGGTTACACCCTCTTTCACTTGAAGCATCCTTACCCTCACTCACATCGTTTTCACTGTTGAGGTGTCCTTGTGAGATAACATCCTCATCGTTGTGAGACGCACTAGTCATACTCACATGATTAGCCATGAATGCAGTGAAATGGCATTCATTTGGTGATTCGTATCCTGAATCCACCGACTCGACCTCACTATCGTCACTAAGGGTGGCGTTTAAAGCAGCTTTGCCTTTGTATTGATGCTTTAATCTAGTTTCACATTGAAAGGCTTTATGACCTCTCCCATCTCACTCGTAACACCTCTCCTCCTCTCTCTTAGGGGTGTCCTTTTTGTCTTTATCAAATTTCTTTCTAGATTTATTTTTTCCAAAACTCTTTTTGTCTTTAAAATTGCCATTATTTTTTAGTTTGAGAAACTTCTTGCAATTTTTAGCAAACAGGGCCAAATCGTCTAAATCAAAATCATATTCAGAATCTGACGTTTCTTCCTCTTTCCTTTTAGATGACTCTTCTCTCTTTCTAGACAACTCCTCACCTTTACTAGACTGGTCTTTAAGTGCAATTCGTTTCTCTTTAGGTTTAACTGTTTTAGAAAACATATCAATTTCATATGTTTGGAGGTCTCCTACAACTTCTTCTAACCTAAGAGAATCTAACATTCCTAAAGAGTTAAGCACATTGACTTTTGGGATAAAACGGGAAGGAAATAATCGCAAAATCTTTTTAACTACTTTAGTGTCAAGAGTTTTTTCACCAAGATTAAAGCATGAATTAGCAATATCCGACAGGCGTGCATAAAACTCATCAAAACATTCAGATTCAAGCATGGTTATGGTTTCAAATTGAGTAGTTAAATTTTGCAATTTTGACGCTTTAACCTCCTTAGTTCCTTTATGAGTAAGTTGTAAAACATCCTACGCCTCGTTAGACGTGGTTCATGTCATAATTCAGTGAAACTCGTCGGGAGTGACGGCTCCAGATATAACACTTAAATCACGTGAATTAAAATTACTTCCCTTAAAGTCTTCTTCAGTCCATAAAGACACATGTTTGGGTAATATTTCATTACCAACAACATGAGTGGGTGCACTCCACCTCTTTCACAAGTGATTCAAACTCTTTCATCAATGTCTTTTAACAATGACCTCATACGGGATTTCTAATATGCATAGTTTGTCCCATCAAAAATCGACATTCGATTATATAAGTTTTCCATTGAATTTTAGTTTTTCAAAAATCAATTGTTTGATAAAATTGATATCCAGAAAAATTTTGCAGAAAAATTACACGGTAGAATTGTGTAATTGGCTCTGATACCAATTTGAGAGTGCACTTACGTTCAATATCCAAAATTATTTAATTAAACTTCAGTTTTATCACCATAATTAATTAAATCCTAAACATGTATCTAATGTGATTGAACAAGAAAAATTTATTTAGCATGTAATCCAAATAATCACAAACACAAATTCAGAATAAATCCCAAAGAGGTCAAAACCATTTATTTCACTATTTATAGTAAACCTCGACTTATATATACATAGAGAAATATAGCGTGTTTGACAAATGAATACCTGCAGGTGTCGGTTCAATGTCGTTAGCAAGAGATCCCTCACGAGCTTGAAAAGTCAGTAGTGGAGATAGACTTCTTTCTCCACAAGATGTACTCTAGGAATGAGTAATAATATCAAAAGGGGTTAACAATGATTTAGGATTTTTGGTGAATTAAAATAGGTTTTAACCTAAAAGAATGAAGTCTAAAATCGCAGCAGTTCTACAGAAAATGGAGTTATAAAAGACTTGCAAAACCCTGATTCTCGGGCAGGTATTTATAGTAGTAAAAAAATCCAAGGTGGTGCAATGTCATTAGAACAATATTTGCATGTCGTTTGAATTACATTAGATGTCGTTAGATCCCTCAAGTAACAACCATAGAAACGACGTATTAAAAACTAAAACAGTACGTGGTCGTATGATGCATTAAAGAAACGAGGTATCTCGTGACCTAAGAAAATACATGAGATATCATTTGATCAGGTCGTTTGAACGATATATTCATGTAGTTTGAACGACACTATCATGTCGTTTGAACGATTTAAATAATTTTTTTTAAATAGCCAGTCTTGCTTTTATAAAATATGAACAGTTATAAAAACCATTTTAAAAATCTCCCCAGTATGTGTGTGAATATTATTAACTCCAATTAAACATTATACCTTTAACTAAGTGGAGATTGGTTGAAGATTCACGATACACGTTTAATGATGATGGGTGCGTGTTGATGATACGTGCTGCTAGAGATTCGGATAATGAACGTCAAGTATGAACGTGTGAAGACGTGCCAACTGAAGTAGTATGTAACGGTATACAACATATTAACTGTGATATAGGACAATAAAAAAATTCCTAGATTCTAAACGGATATTTATAAAATCATGTCCTTACATCTATAATAATACCAAGTATTTGAAAGCCAAAGGGTAAAAGATCCATACATTTAGATATTGGTGGTGTGGTGAGGGTCATGTACATGGTGGGGATGTCTTTAATAAATAAGGATCATCTTGTTAATGATCTTATTGAAACTAATGGGGATTGGGATACAGATAAAATTATTAGGTTATGCAGTAATAATATATCTAATGATATCCTTAATATCCAACTTCCCCCGTTTTCTAAAGGAAAGACAAACCTATTTGGGTCCCAAATTCGTATGGTAAGTTCAATATCAAATCTTGTTACACATCATTAATATAAGTTGATAATAATATCTCGAATAACATGTTTTGGAAAAAGATTTGGGAGCTACATATCCCCCCAAATGCAAAATGTTTCTTTGGCTCTTTTTACATGATAGACTAATGACTAACCACTTTAGAGTGGTGAGGATTTACCAATGATGGAAATTGTGTGTATTGACAATTGTATGAAGATACTTACCTTCTTTTTGGGGCATCCATAAATCCAAATCTTTTTGGTTAAATTTTGTCTCTCTTGATATGTAGAGTAAAGGTATGAATGTTAACTTCCTGAAGTGGTTAGGTGATAACATTTTCTCTAAAGGAAACGTTAAAGTAAGGGGTACCCAATGGAATACATTATTTATATCCATACATTGGATCATTTGGAAGGATCGAAATAAAATGAATTTTGAGAAGGTTGATATTCCCCCTCATGTGACTCATAAATTAAGTTGAGAGTTTTCTCAAGAAATTGAGTAAGCATTCCCAATGAAACTACCACATGTAAGGGGTGCATATTATAACTTAGTAGCATGTAACTTTTCTCTTGTAGGTACAGTAAAGATTAACACGGATGGTAGAGTAGATAGTGGTACTGGGCTTGGTAACTATGGTGGATTAGAAAGGATGGATCAAGGCGAATGGGTAGACGTGTTTTATGGAAAGTTGGTAGGAAAATGCATTGAAATCAAAGCATAATTGGAAGGTATTTATCATGGTTTAGTATTTATCAAGGAGAGGGGTTGGTGTAGTGTGACAGTTGAGGCATATTCTAGAAAAGTAGTGACATTAATCTTAAAGTATAATGTCGGAAACTATCTGTTGTGCAACCTCATAGAATATTGTATGGGGCTCATGAGAGATACCGAGACCAAGGTGTTAGAGTAAAATTTAATATATGGGCTTATATATAAAATAAATATGAATTATAGGCTATCAATTAAAAGTAGGCCAATTAAAGTGATTAATTTAAGTTTTGGGGCCTTACTAATGTATTATTAAAGTGTGGGTTTTATTGTGTAGAGACAAGCGTAATTTCTATTTTTATGATGGGCTAAAATAGAAATATACGAAATATGAAAAGACACGATTGTGTTATAAATAGGGGTCATGGTCCCCAGATCACACAACACCAATCTTCTGATTCCCATTGTGAGAGAGAACTTTAGAGATGAAATAAAAGTGTTGATCTGGAAGAGCATAAGACCTCAGACTCAGATATTTTAACTTTTTGTCATGGATTTAGGTACGCTTTCTCAAAATTAATATTTATATTTCTTGATAATTCAATATGAATGTTCCTATTTGTGTGATAGTTTTCACAAAATAGAAATTAATCCATCATGTGGTATCAGAGCTAATTCATGTTGAATTGTTGAGAATATATTAGGAAGGTATTGATATTAATTTTCGACTGTAAATAATTTTTCAAAAAGGTTTAATATTTCAGAAAATTTTTGGATTCAGAAATATTCTCATTTCATTACGATTCCAACGATATAAAATTCATGAAATTTGGACTAGCGCTTGATTTGATGGTAGTGAAAGGTTAAAGGTTCGACTCTTGGTGTTTCATATTTAAGCCTCTTAAATGATGAAAATTATGAAGGATCTCAAGAGGTTTTGAACCCATGACCTTTCAAGTCTGGAGCCAGAGGGGTTTTGAACCCACGACCTTTCAAGTCTAGAGCCAAAGGGGTTTTGAACCCATATACAAATTTAAATTCAAATATTGGTGTATTTATATATATATTTTGAGATAAATTAATTTAAACAATATGTCACCAAAGTGACCTCTTTTGTTCAAAATTAATTTTATTTCAAAATATAAAAAGAATTATGTGCATGTAATTTATGTGAATATTAATCGGACCAAAGGAAGATTATTTTTTAACAAAATTATATGTGCCACTTTAATAATAAGCACGTGATAATTATTTAGTTTTACATATGAATAATAAATCGGCCCAAAGGAAGAATTATTATTCAATATGTTCTTATTATCAGTGTTTGATTATTACGGCAAGATATCACTTACAAGTTAATATTTTTTCCAAAGATCAAATATTAATAGAGTGTCCGATATCTTAAAATGGGATTTGTCCTTTATTTGAATTTATTTTTTATTTAAGACTTAGATGAGCTAGTTTTATTTGTTTATTGTTCTCTGATTTAGTTATCAATTCTGCTTCCAACATTACTGTCAGTATTAATTCTATTCCCATGCTTAATGGCACAAACTTTAAGTCATGGCAAGAGAACCTTCATATAGTTCTCAGTGTCATGGATCTGGACCTTGCATTAAGGGTTCCTTCTCCTGCACCTCTTACGGATAAAAGTTCCTCTGATGACAAAAAGGACTTTGAAAGGTGGGAGAAGTCAAATCGTATGTGTTTGATGATCATAAAGAAGGCCATTCCAGAAGCATTCAGGGGCACAATATCGAAAACGATAAAGACAGTCAAAGAGTTCCTAGAAGAAATTAAGAACAGATTTGCCAAAAATGAAAAGACTGAAACAAGTACACTTTTGGCAAGTCTCATCTCAATGAAATATAAAGGTAATGGGAACATTAGGGAGTACATTACGGAAATGTCTCATCTCGCTTCAAAGTTAAGAGCACTTAAGCTTGATATCTCTGAGGATTTGCTTGTGCATTTGGTTCTGATATCTCTTCCCACACAATTCAGTCAATTTAAGGTGAGCTACAACTGCCAAAAGGAGACTTGGTCTCTTAATGAGCTTATCTCACATTGTGTGTAAGAAGAGGAAATACTAAAGCAAGATAAGACAGAAAGTGCTCATTTGGCTAGTACTTCCAAGGACAAGGGGAAGAAAAGAAAGAAGGATAAAGAAGCTGCAGTGGTTCCATATCCAAAGAAACAACGTAAACAAAAAACTGTTGATGGTTGTTTCTTCTGTGGAGCTGCGGGACATAGGAAGAAGCAATGTACCAATTATCATGCTTGGCGTGTCAAGAAAGGTACACTTCTTAACCTAGTTTGTTCTGAGGTTAATTTGACTTCGGTACCTAAACACACTTGGTGGATAGATTCTGGTGCAACCACTCACATCAGTGTGTCTATAAAGGGTTGCCTGAGTTGCCGAAAGCCAAATGATGGTGAAAGATACATTTTTGTGGGCGATGGCAAGAAGGTTGAAGTTGAAGCAATTGGGATATTTAGGTTATTATTGAAGTCTAGTACTTATTTGGATTTGAATGAGACATTTATCGTACCGTCATTTAGACGAAATTTGGTTTCTATTTTTGTATTGAACAAATTTGGTTATACTTGTTCCTTTGGAAATAATAAATTTAGTTTTCTTCATAATTCAAATTTGGTTGGTACTAGTTCTTTATCTTATGTAGATAACCTTTATATGCTTGATACCATTGCTTCATATCATGAAACCTTGCAATTAAGTGCTCGAGGTATTAAAAGAAAATTAACCAATGCGAATTTTACATCATTATGGCACAAGAGATTAGGTCACGTCTCCCAAAGGAGAATTGAAAGACTTGTGTCAGATGGAATTCTAGATTCCCTTGATTTTTTCAGATTTTAAAATTTGCAAAAATTGCATAAAGGGAAAACAGACAAACATAAGGAGATCTGGTGTTAATAGGGCTACAGACGTCTTAGAACTGATACATACAGATATTTGTGGGCTATTCCCTATGATTTCATGGAACGGTCAATAATATTTTATCACATTCATAGACGATTTTTCACGTTATGGCTACCTTTATCTCATCCATGAAAAGTCCCAATCTCTGGACATGTTCAAGTCATTCAAGGCTAAAGTTGAAAATCAACTCAGCAAAAGGATTAAAAGCATCAGATCTGATCGTGGTGGTGAATACTACGGTAGGTATGACGGTTCAGGTGAACAACGCCCATGACCATTTGCTAAATTCCTAGAGGAGTGTGGTATCGTCCCGCAGTACACCATGCCAGGTTCTCCAAGCATGAATGGTGTTGCTGAAAGGCGAAACAGAACGCTTAAAGACATGGTAAGGAGTATGATCAGTTACTCTAACTTACCAGATTTACTCTGGGGTGAAGCATTAAAGATTGCAGTGTATATCCTTAACAGAGTACCAACTAAAGAAACTGGATTCCAGAACAGTTAGTTGCTATTTTGTTGGATACTCTAAAAGATCTAGGGGTTACAAATTTTATGATCCTACTACCAAAATAATTTTTGAAACTGGAAATGCCCGGTTCTTTGAGGATGTTGAGTTTATCGAGGGGCATAAGGTTAAGGATTTTGGTTTTGAAGAGGAATATGTTGATATTCCCATAGCTGTTATTAACATTGATCAGGATCCAATTCCTGACATTGTTCAAGAAGCAGATCCTAATCAAAACAATATCCAAGAATCTCCCATTCTAGAAGAACAAACTCTACCACCTCCAGAACCTATACCATTAAGGAGATCCACTAGAGAAAGAAGAAGTGTTGTGCTAGATGATTACATTGTATTTCTCCAAGAACATGAGTTTGACATTGGTGCGGTGGAAGATGATCCAATTACCTTCCGTCAAGCCATGGAAAGTTGTAAATCTCAAGAGTGGATTGATGCCATGAATGAGGAGATAAATTCCATGAAGGACAATGACGTTTGGGATCTTGTCCCATTACCTGAAGGTAAAATAAAAAAAACCATTGGTTGCAAATGGATATTTAAAAC
Organism: Sambucus nigra; assembly: GCA_949130495.1. Classification (NCBI taxonomy): domain Eukaryota; kingdom Viridiplantae; phylum Streptophyta; class Magnoliopsida; order Dipsacales; family Adoxaceae; genus Sambucus; species Sambucus nigra. The sequence goes on along the minus strand of OX422219.1, from coordinate 127,713,474 downwards.
CAAGAGGGATTCGAAAGGTGATGTGGAGAGATACAAAGCCCGTCTTGTCGCTAAAGGATTTACATAGAAAAAAAGGCATCGATTGATATGACAAATATAGCACCCCGCCGCGGATAGGTACTCATACATGGGCGGGCTTATAGGCCGCGGCCCTAACCAACAGGGTGCGGCCCTAACCAACTCGCGTTACATACACAGGCCGCGGCCCCTCCCTTGGAGGGCCCGACACCTTCTGTTCAGCATATGGTGCCGCACTTATCATCTATCTTATAGGCCGCATCCCTCTCCACTGCAACCAACTACGGACCATGTGCTCATAGCACGTGACACCTCACATCACTCTTATAAATAGAGGACCGCACCTCGAAATAAGGGATGGATTTCCTCTCCTCTGGAACAGTCTCTACAACGCTTGCTTAAGCCTCGCACGGCTCTCCCCGTACGACCTCAACATACGACTTGGGGGCTACGTGGCCTGACCTCCGGCACACCCGGAACCTCGACAGCCATGTATTCTCCCTATTTCTCATACTTGTACGCCTCTCTAGGCAGGCTTATATTGTAAAGTGCATCGTATATAATGAGAACGGAGCAACACAGTGGACGTAGGCCTATTTTAAGGGCTGAACCACTCTATACCTTGTTTTCTATCTATTTACTTGCTTTATCAACTTATTCTACACTTACACTTGATCTGCTGGTACGAGATCTACCTGTGTACGATTTCTCGTATCATCAGTTTGGCGCCGTCTGTGGGAACGAGATATTTCAATCTTGTTTCTCTACATTTTGAGTTCATAAACACCTTATATTACACATGGGGATCCTTTGGATCAGAATCTCATGTGTGAATTTTGGTTAGTTGAGCTCTGCTTCATATTCACCCCTTTGATGGTTATTTCTCAAGTCCAGATCTACTCTTGGACCTCTGTTTCATAACTTTAAATCTGTTTTGCATTCCCCGATGATATCGTTCCACCTAGATGGTGCTGAAAAGCACGATGGGTTTTAACCCCAAAAAGATGAACGATTAGGGAAGGATTGTACCTATTCCTGTTTTATTGTACATGGCCTGTGATCTAGGGTTTATCGTTCAAGCTGTGCCACTTTGTGCATCGAGAGGTTATGTCCTCATGAACAAACCCAAGTAGGTATGCTTTCTGTAAGCGCCGGGAGGAAAACTCGGCCCTCAGGAGTAAGTGTGATTGCTCCTTGCTGCCTATGAGGGGATGCGACTAGACAGTGAAAATGTCTTATGGCCGCGGCCTCTACCAGCGTAGCTGTTTAACAAGCTTCAAAAATTGCGAAGCGGAATCGGAGGAGCACTGGCCCTAAATTGGAATCAATTTAGGCCGCGGCAGTATATCTGTGTGCTATGGCCGGCGGCCGCGGCAGTAAGCCCATGTGGCAGTGCAAACGCTGCATCCCCATTTTTCTACTTGGTTACTCCACTATTTGTGAGATTACTTACTGCTGTTAGTTTTGTCTCAGATTATATATATATTTTGTAAAAGACTAACAAAAGCAGAGGATGGAAGGAGAGTCCAGTCAAAGCACAGAAGTCAAAGACGAAATTGTGCAGCTGTACAGCCATCTCAACCATCTGTATGACAGCCATGCCTCGCTCCAGACCCAGGTCAACTACCTAACTCAGAGGGTACTCATGCTAGAAGCCGCGGCCTCACCCAATACGGGCGCGGCACTCATCTCAGCAGCACCCGCGTGCTTGACGACCGCGGCATCTTCAAAGGATGCAGCTGTAGAGGCAATCAGCGGCCAAAAGAGGAAGGCAGAGAAGAAGTCAGGGCCCTACACCCCGCTGGCCTACCCGATTGAAGTGATACTTGAGTACATCAAGGAAGATCAACTTTTGAGGTGGCCAGAAAAGCTGAAAACTCCGCCCCACAAGAGAAACAAAGCCGCTCAGTGCCAATTCCATCAGGACCATGGCCACGAAACGGAGCAGTGCTACGCTCTGAAGGATGAGATCGAAAGACTAATTGGGCAAGGGATGCTGAGGAGGTTCCTCAAGAATGATTAAAGGCTGCAGCCAGACCTAACATAGGCCGCAGGCCACATCTCTCCCTTAGTTTTTCTGTTTTTCAGATCTTTCTGTTTATGTTTGAGGAAGCTCATTACATCCTTTATCTTCAAGATTTTATGTTTTATTAGCAAAGTCATCAGCTGAAACATACATATATAAATATATGGATTAGCAAATTTTGCCATATCTCATTCCTCTCTTGTTTTCATAATTTGTCATCTCACAAGAAGACCTTTTGTCTTAAACAGATTCCAAGGGAAGAATAACACATTATCTTGGAAGATTATTACTATTTTGGGATGCACCTATGGAGGGATTGCGGTCTTAATTAGCTCAAAAGTTCCCCTCACGATGTGCAACTGTATCTTATCATATGATGATTACAATCATGAAAGCGTCCGAGGATTCAAGGAGCTTTTATTAGCCACGGGGGCTTACAATGCCTGTTCTCATCTCTTGGGACGCGTCATCAAGCCGGGAGGCTTATAATCTCTGGCTATGGAGGGCTTTGTGTATATCAGTAGCTGTGGGCGGCTTAATAACATAGCCCAGCCTGGAGAGGCTTGATAGTGTCTCACGCATTAGCTGTGGGTGGCTTCATAACATAACCCAGCCTGGAGAGGCTTGATAGTGTCTCACGCATTAGCTGTGGGTGGCTTCATAACATAACCCAGCCTGGAGAGGCTTGATAGTGTCTCATATATTAGCTGTGGGCGGCTTAATAACATAGCCCAGCCTGGAGAGGCTTGATAGTGTCTCATATATTAGCTGTGGGCGGCTTAATAACATAGCCCAGCCTGGAGAGGCTTGATAGTGTCTCATATATTAGCTGTGGGCGGCTTAATAACATAGCCCAGCCTGGAGAGGCTTGACAGTGTCTCACACATCAGCTGTGGGTGGCTTCATAACGTAACCCAGCTGGGAGAGGTTTGATAGTGTCTCACATGTTAGTGCTTGGTGACATGACCCAGCGCGAGAAGATTGGGAAACACCAGCATATGTCTACAAAGGCACATCGTTCAGATGAACCGGAAATGTGCCGCACCCCACCGGTACGGTTGCAGAGCTCTAAGAGCCACTCATCCGTGAAAGCGCTGAGACACTAACATCTAGAGGCATGAGAGGGTTACAATGTCGAATGCCACGGTGGAAGAGAATCAATTGTACCAAGTCTAAGGGAAGAGTTTGCTTCATGATTCATGTTGATTGTGGGACAACAAAAGGCAAACAGTTCAGACAACTGGGTGCAATGAAGGCGGATGGAGACGCATGCAATCAGCAAGTCCCAGCCTTGAAATCAGGACCGCGGCAACCAGGCGAAGACATTTATATGGCATGGCATAATGAAGAGCCGCGTCTTGCACACAGCTACCTCGTGACCGCTAAATCCTTACTTCAAAGACGTCGCACTATCTATATGTCCGCGGAAATGGGATTTTAATCAATATACGAATTCGATCTCTGTCCGCGGACTTAAAATATTATGTTTATCTGGACACGGATGCGTTTTCAAATATGCGGCAGTTACGATGAATCATTCATTATAAACAGGCAATGTAAGAGAGCAAGGAATGGAAAGATAAAAATCATGTACAAAGTAGTCAATATGGCCGCAGCCTTGATATTAATATTCAAGATTACAGAAAGGAGGCCGCAGCCACAAATGCAGATTACAAAAAGAAAGGACGCAGCCCTGAATTAATGATGAGCTCCAGAAATGGACTGAATTCAAGAGGCTGCGTCATCATCTTCATCATCATCTCCTCCATCCGCGGCAGACTCTGTCACTCCTTCCGCAGCCGCTGCTTCGGCCTCCGCCTTCATCCTTGCCCTCTCTTCCGCCGCGGACTTAAGCTCAGCGATGCACTCATGATGCTCGGCATCGCTCAACTTCCAGGCCAGGACCCTCTCCTTGGTTTCGGGGAAGTTCTTTACAAATCTCTGCCGCAGCTCCTGGTAGCCGCGAAGGTAAGCCCTGTTGTTGACAATAAAGAAGTCCTTGGAGCCTTTAAATGACTCCACGGCGTGATCTATGGCAAGCTGGAGGGATTCACCATGATCAGCCTCCAATCTTTTTATTTCCGCGGCGTGGCTTGCTGCATCCTGGGCAGACTTGGACTCCAGCTCCTCATATTTCTTTTGAAGAAATATAAGCTTGTTATTGGCAATCTCTGCAGCTTGGGTAGCTTCCGCGGTTTGAGCCTGCGAGGCTTTTAGGGATTCCGCGGCTTGTATGAAATTTTGCTCCGCTTCCTCCCTTTCCTGGTCTGCCTTCTCCAAGTTCATTTTTACCGCCTGAAGAGCCGCGGCAGCAGAACTCTTCCCAGCTTCAAATGAAGAGGTCCGTGCAGCCTGCAAGTCCGCGGCATGGGCACTCTTCTCGATCTCCTTCAGCCTGTACAAGGCCTCGTACTTCCTCTTCTGAACAACAATCACATCCGCGGCCTGAAATAAAGAGGAAATATGAAAAATACATATGGTGCAAAAGTTGAAAGAATGACGACAGGTACGTACCCTCAGAAGGCTGTGGAGGCCGCAGTCCTCTAGGTCTTCATGATCTTCGCCAACTAACCTATCTAGGTCCGCGGCATCCAGTGCACGCTTCATTCTCCGTGCAGCCTTTGCAGTGGTGTCCCAAGAGGAATTGGGGTCGGGCTGCCTCAATTGGGGTCTTGGTCTTCCATCAGGCCCGGACTCTCCGCGGAATTGTGGGGGCGGCAAGTTAGCGTTAACCCCCACAACAGCTGGCGGTGGAGGAGATGATGGATGAAGGGGCACATCGGTTGACATCAAGCCCACCGCAGCCAGGTTTTCCCCTATGTCGTCATCGAATTGGTCATGTGGAAGGCCGTCATTAACCACCTGCTCTGCGGCAGGATCAGTCGCCTTATTTGCAGTGACCGCGGCTTGGGCAGCATTATTTTCTTCGGAGGGAGCAGTGGCAGGTCCCTTGGCCGTGGATCTCTTCCTTTTTCTGCTCCGCGCAGTATTATTGAGGACCACCGCGTCCTCGTCCATCTCCGCCAATTGTGCGTTAAGCAACTCCCTGTCCACTTCCTCACCTGAAAGGGAGAAACAATGTTAAGCACAAGCATTTGAAGAACTCAAAAATCAAGTTGTAATCCGCAGATTAAAAGTTACCTTCCACGGCCATTTTCAGGGGGATCGACTTATTAGGGAAGAAGCCTGCGTTGAATATAGTGGCAGAGGTCACTAGAGTGCTGAATCTCTTCTTATCAGCAGAAACAGCCGCGGCTTCGGCAACTCTCCTCTCCTGCCGCGGGTTGAGTTGCAAATTGTCAAGGACTGCAGAAGACATTACAAGGGTTAGTATAAAAAAGTGGCAAATTATAAATAGGGGACGCGGCTATTAAAAAGATACCTAGTTTGGATGGGGTCCCCCATCGCTGCGGCATTTGAAAAGACCTCTCCCTCTCATTCTCTTCAGGGTGGAACTCCCACCCCTCTCCAGAAAGGAAAAAGTACTTCCCTTTCCAGTTCTTTACACTGGTTGGCCTCCCAGTATATAGGGTCTCATCCCTGCCGCGGATGGAAAGGTAGTAGTAGCCCGCGAACTTTACAGAGTTCTCTTTCGGGCGGTAGAAATGGAAAAACTCCGCGGGAGTAATGTCCTTTTTGAACAAATTCTCCCAAAGAACGACCGCGGCAAGAACAGCTCTCCAGCCATTGGGATCTAACTGGGCTGGGGCCAGTTTCATAGTTTGAAAAAGTCGACGGATGGGAACAGGAACAGGCAACCGCAGCCCGTAAATAAATGCATGAAGTGGAAAGCATATCCCATCAGTGAGTGCCGTGCACGGCCTTTGGTTCGCGGCAGGAGCTGAGCATATCAAATTTGATGGAAATTCGAAGGACTCCGCTACCTGGTCGACCCAATCTTGGGTCATGATGCTGTGGATGCCAAGAGCAGCTAAGGGTCGCTCAGCCCTCCCAGACGTACCAGCTGGGGGGTCTCTAGATTCCGCGGCAGTACCTCCTGCCCCCAGTGGATGATTGCTCGAATTGGCTTCTTCCTCCATCGGCACGGACTGAGAATCAAGCTTAGAATCAGAGTCCGCGGAATCAGAATCTAATGTTATGCAGTTGGGGCAATCCTTCAATTGGCAAGACCCTATTGATCTTAAGGGGGGCACGAAAGAGAGTTCAGGAGGAGAAGTCCTAAAGTGCTTTGCCCAAAAGCCCTTCAGAAAGTTGTCTGGGTCAAAGCTCATATGGCTGCAGCAGTACCTGAAAAGCAGAGACCGCAGTTAGGTGCCGCAGCCAATATGGTCCTAAAAAGCTCCTAGGAAGCCGCGGCAGGATTATTAATATGATTAAAGTGGAGTAGCAAGATGGGCTAAACATGCCAAGTGTTGGGTTCTAGAGCCCTAAAGGATGTTTGTAGCCGCGGACTAAAGTTATTGAGATGAAGACAAATTCTGGGTAGCCGCGGAACCTAATCTAAAACTGAGTCACTACAGGCTGCAACCTTTATTTAATACTGGTTACAACCCTTATTTACTACATGCCGCAGATGATTTTTATTAAGCAATGAAGGACATGTTGACTGAGCAGCTCTAAGTTATTTAAGAAATTATTTCACTCCGCGGCCTCAAACACAAACAGGTAATTACTTCAGCAGTTGTAAATCCGAAGATCAAAACCCTAGAACACTCAAGAACACAATGGGAACTCAGAAGCCCTAAAGTTTAACCCTAAACTGCAACATTGATGTTCTATTCAAAACCTATTACCCAGTACAAATCCCAAAACAACTATGCAGAAAAGAGCATGGCAAATCTAATACGAAGGAGAATACATGATTCTAGGTTGAGATATTTACGAATGCAGAAGTTAAAGAACTGTTAAAAGGTTGATGGGTGGAAAAGTTACCTTTTAATGAAGAAACCGGCGGTGCTCAGCCTTCAACCACCACGGAACCGCCACACACCGCTTTCGAAAGTCGCCGGAAAACGCAAGAACAAGGAGGAACAGAATTTTCTCTCAAGGTTTCGAAAATGTAAAGAAGTCCACGGCCAGAAGCCATTTATATAAGGGAACGCGGAAGATGAAACGTCGCCTCGATCAGGCCGCGGCACGTCATGCAACACCGCTGCCTGGGATCAAACAGGCCGCAACATAATTCAATAAGCACGAAACATCTCTCAGCATCCGCGGTTGGTACATAATTCAGCCGCAGCCCCAACATTCTACCAATTGGCACTACGGCTTGGGGGCTTATTGATATGACAAATATAGCACCCCGCCGCGGATAGGTACTCATACATGGGCGGGCTTATAGGCCGCGGCCCTAACCAACAGGGTGCGGCCCTAACCAACTCGCGTTACATACACAGGCCGCGGCCCCTCCCTTGGAGGGCCCGACACCTTCTGTTCAGCATATGGTGCCGCACTTATCATCTATCTTATAGGCCGCATCCCTCTCCACTGCAACCAACTACGGACCATGTGCTCATAGCACGTGACACCTCACATCACTCTTATAAATAGAGGACCGCACCTCGAAATAAGGGATGGATTTCCTCTCCTCTGGAACAGTCTCTACAACGCTTGCTTAAGCCTCGCACGGCTCTCCCCGTACGACCTCAACATACGACTTGGGGGCTACGTGGCCTGACCTCCGGCACACCCGGAACCTCGACAGCCATGTATTCTCCCTATTTCTCATACTTGTACGCCTCTCTAGGCAGGCTTATATTGTAAAGTGCATCGTATATAATGAGAACGGAGCAACACAGTGGACGTAGGCCTATTTTAAGGGCTGAACCACTCTATACCTTGTTTTCTATCTATTTACTTGCTTTATCAACTTATTCTACACTTACACTTGATCTGCTGGTACGAGATCTACCTGTGTACGATTTCTCGTATCATCATCGATTATAAAGGGACTTTCTCTCCGGTTTCATCGAAAGACTCTTTTAGGATAATAATGGCACTTGTGGCGCACTTTGACCTTAAGCTTCATCAGATGGATGTTAAGACTGCGTTTCTCAATGGTGACATTGATGAAATAATATATATGGTGCAACTAGAAAACTTTGTGTCGGGAGATGCAAAGAAAACAGTTTGCAAATTAAAGAAATCCATTTATGGGCTTAAGCAAGCTTCTCGTCAATGGTACTACAAGTTTCATCAAGTTATCATCTAGTTTGGTTTTAAGATGAATCTGGTTGATGATTGTATATACCACAAGTTCAGTGCGAGTAAGCATATTTACTTGGTTTTATATGTTGATGACATTTTTCTTACCACCAACGATATAGGTATGTTGCACGAAACCAAGAGATTTCTTTCAAAGAAATTTGAGATGAAAGATCTTGGTAACGCTTCTTTTGTGTTGGGTATACAAATACACCGAGATCGCTCTCGGAGTACACTTAGTTTATCACAAAAGAGTTATATCGAGAAAGTTCTTAAAAGATATGGCATGCATGATTGTAAACCAGATGACACCCCTGTAGCTAAAGGAGAAAAATTTAGTCTCAGTCAATGACCTAAGAATGATTTTTAGATTCGGAGATGCAAAAGATTCCTTATGCGTCAGCAGTAGGAAGTCTTATGTATGCTCAAGTATGTACGCGTCCGGATATTGCGTACATTGTTAGCATGTTGGGAAGATACTTAAGTAATCCTAGAAAGCATCATTGGATAGCAGCCAAGCGAGTCATGAGGTACTTACAGAGAACAAAAGACTATATGCTCACTGTTGATATCAAATTTAGCCTGCTAACGTGGATCAATTATGTGGAGACATGCGTCGACTTACATGTCACCTACAAACATTTTCAATGAACAATACAATAACTCCGAGAAAGTTAAACTCCCTGACCAACTCAGGCATCCCGATCAACCCATGTTACCCGAGGAACTTCATTATACCGAGCAACTTAAGCGGTCCGAGCAACTTAGGCGGTTCGAGCAACATAGCACTCCAGTCAGGATAATCAAGGAGACGACTGCGCATTAAATGCTCATTATTATCATACAGATGTACATGTCTACTAGATAATAGCGCATTGTCCTTTCATTTGTACAGCCTCAAGACTATAAATACATTGTAACCTCCTCATTAGAAGAGGACCGAAATTTCTTGAGAAAACCATTCCTCGAGAATTCCAAGCAAACAGTCAGCAATACAAAAACAGTGGATGTAGGCCATTCGTATAAGGCTGAACCACTTTAAAAATCTATTGTCTATTATTTCTTTATTCATTTTTATCTGTGATTAAAATAATTAGGTTAAATCTAATTTTTTACATCAATAAATTGGCGCCGTCTGTGGGAACGACTGTAATTATCATTTTTCACCAAAATAAGTCATCACCAATGGCTGATCATCCTGAATCCAGTAATCAAAAAGCTGGGATCCCTCCAAATCCTCCATCTACTCCTCCAAATGTCCAAGATCTGGATGGTATAATGGCTAATTTGGCCCAAGGGCAAACGACCATGCAAGAAACCATGCGTCAACTCATACAAACCGTTCAGGGCGGAGTGCCAACCCAATCAAGACAACGAAGCGTTCAAAGAAATACTTGTTTACTCTCTTCGTGAACTAGGTGAACGTTATTCCTAGAGGAATCTCAGTCCAGACGCATCGATTCATATCGTACTGAGAGATCTAATGATCCTTCTTATCAGCTTGGACGGACTTCTTCGGTACGAGCTACAGACACGCAACAAAATATCACTCTGTCTCCACAAAGGACAAATGCTCTTGAAAGATTGAGTAGAGTTTCACCTTTTGATCATTTGGGTCCTAGGAGGAATAGAAGTCCCCCTAGGATTATGTCGAGGAACTCTCAACGACCATCTAATTTAAAGGAAGGCTCTGCCCAATCACGACCAACTGCTCGTCATGAAAGATCCCAAGAGGAAAATTCAACACGATCAGTTGCTCGAACCAATAGGATCGAAGAAGGAAATGATGCATGGAAGGGCTCAATTCAAAGGTTGGAGGATAGATTAGGGGAGATGGCTAAAACCAAGAACCCTATACAAAGGACTTTTGTCCGAGGAACATCATTCATACAGGAGATTGTGAACTTTTCCACACCGTCAAAATTCAAAGCCCCGGTACTAACACCAAAATACGATGGAAAAACTGATCCTATTCTCCATATAGAACAATACCAAGCAGCTGCCAATATCTATGCTATTCCAGACGAGATGCGATGCAGGGCATTTTCAGGAACTCTTAGCGGATCTGCTCAGATGTGGTACAATAACCTTCCTCGGGAGAAAATTGCGACCTTCATTCAGCTAGCAGAACTCTTTATTGGAAATTTTTATTTTGGAGCAAAGCCAGTCAAACGAGTAGCACATTTGCTAAGTGTTAGACAAAAGACAAGTGAAAGCACCAGGGATTATATTACTCATTTCAATAATGAGAAACTGGAAGTAATTGATTATGAGGAGAAAACTGCAATTACTGCTTCGATGAGTGGACTGTTACCTAATAAATTGTACTACACTTTAGCCAAAGATCCGCCAGGACCATGGCAGAATTGATGGCAAAAGCAGCCAAAATCATGAATGCCGAGGAAGCTATGGCTGTAAAGAAAAATGCAGATACTAAGGAGACCAAGGTGGAAGATGGAAAAACCAAAAAGAAGGATCAAAAGAATAATGCTGGTAATAGGCAATCAAATGGTAAGCAAGCATTGGAACAGATGACGAAATACGGAAATTATACTCCCTTGAAGGTGGATATAAATCACATTCTGGAAGAGATCAAGAGCAGCGAGGAGCTAGCCTGGCAAGCAAAAATGAAGGCAGATACTGATAAGAGAGACAAGCCTAAATATTGTGAATTGTACAAAGATCACGGTCATACGACCAATCGTTACATAACTCTTCAGAATGAAATTGAAGCACTCATTAGACGAGGAAAATTGACCATGTATGTTGATTGTCAAAGCGGTGGTCGAACCAGCGAACGAGGAAGGCAAAGGTCTAAATCTACTCTTCAGACAAAAGATGACAAGAAAAGAGATCATGAAGATAATCCAGAAGATGACCCCGATCTCCCCAAAAGACCAAGATATCCAGAACGTGAGGTATTTTCAATCCACTTTGGATTATTTTAGTGTAATGTCATTACAGGTGGTGATGCAGGAGGAGGAAATCTTACCGTAGAAAGGAAAGCTTTCCTTAATGAGGCTCAAGCTTGCTCATACATACAACGAATAAATTTAGCTGAAGATGATCGCCCGAGGAAGGTGAACAAGGACAAACTGGTCATCGGTTTCTCTAAGAACGACCTCGCAGGTGTGATATATCCTCATGATGACCCATTGGTGATCAAAATGAGAATGAAGGAAGTAATGATTTCATAAATATTAGTGGATAATGGTAGCTCGGCAGATATCATGTTCTACCCATGCTTTGATAGTTTGAATCTAAAGCTATCCCAGTTGGAACCATATCATAGGCCCCTCCTTGGTTTTACTGGCGAGAAAGGTTTTCCACTTGGGACGATCAAGTTGGATATGTTCATCGGTACATGGCCTGCTTGTCGAACAGAAATAGTACGCTTTTTTGTGATGGATAAAAATGTCCAATCAGCTTACAATATCATCATGGGAAGAGTAGGTTTGAAAAAGTTCGAAGCAGTACCATCTATTGTACATCAATGTTTAAAATTCCCAACCAACTTTGGAGTAGGAGTAGTGAAGGGCGACCAAAAAGTAGCTCGAGAATTCTACTATTCATCTACCGAGCAAGAAGAGCGTGAAGAATCCAGGAAGAAGACTACTACTTGTCAGGTAAATGAGATAGAAGATGAGGAGATTGAGACTTTAGAACCAAGAGATGAGTCTCAGCTCGTTAAGGGTCACGTCATGGAGGCTACTGAAAATATCATTCTGGAAGATGAGCATCCAGAACGAACAACTCAAATCGGTGCGTCACTAGATGTGTCAATAAAGCAAGAGCTGATAGCATTTCTAAGACGCAGAAAGCAGACTTTTGCATGGAGTCATGAAGATATGCCAGGGATAGACCCACATTTCTTATGTCACGAGCTCAATGTGAATAAGGAAATCAAGCCAGTGAAGCAATGGCGAAGGGTATTCAGTCCCGAGAAGAACCAAGCCATACAAGAAGAAGTAGAGAAACTGCAAAAAGCCTCTTTTATTGAAGATGTCAAATATCCTGATTGGCTAGCGAATATGGTAATGGTGAAGAAGAAAAATAACAAGTGGAGGATGTGTGTAGACTTCACCGACCTTAACAAAGCCCGCCCAAAGGATTATTTTCCTTTACCTCGAATCGATCAGTTGGTGGATGCTACCTCGGGACACGAATTATTGAGTTTCATGGATGCTTATTCTGGTTACAACCAGATCAAAATGAAACCTAAAGATAGGGAGAGTACCTCTTTTATCACGCCAAGGGGAACTTATTGCTATAATGTTATGCCTTTCGGTCTTAAAAATACAGGTGCGACGTATCAGAGGCTGATGAATAAGGTGTTTGCAGAACAAATATGTCATAATATGGAGGTGTATGTTGACGATATGCTGACAAAGAGCAAGAAAGATGCTGATCATCTAATTGACCTAGGTCAGACCTTTGATCAATTAGAGAAATATCAAATGAAGCTGAATCCCACTAAGTGCATATTCGGAGTACGAGAAGGAATGTTCCTCTGATATATTGTCAATCAATGTGGAATTGAAGCAAATCCTGATAAGATCATGGCCTTATTAGAGCTAATATCTCCAACCACAAAAAGGAGGTTCAAAGTCTCACAGGGCGAGTAGCAGCACTCAACAGATTTGTGTCACGAGCAACAGATAGATGTCTCCCCTTCTTCAAAACACTTCGAAAAACATTTGAGTGAAATGATGAATGTGAGGAGGCCTTTCAAGAACTAAAAAAGTACCTAGGAATACCTCCTTTGCTATCCAGACCAGTGATGGGAGAGAGATTGTACTTATATCTGGCAGTTTCAGAGAATGCAGTTAGCTCGGCATTGATAAGAATGGAAGGTGGAGTGCAGAAACCAGTCTACTACACTAGCAAAGCTTTTCGAGGAGCAAAAATTCGATATCCAAGGTTGGAGAAGTTGGCATTAACGCTAATTGAAGCCAGCAGAAGAATGAGACCATACTTCCAAGCCCATACTATAGTTGTATACACTGATATGCCATTAAGGCAAGCTCTACATAAGCCGTAGAAATTGAGAAGATTGATGTACTGGGCAGTGGAGCTCGGTGAATATAACATAGTTTATGAGCCTAGACCGTCACTTAAAGGGCAGGTTGTGGCAGATTTTATCACAGAGTTCACCTATCCTGATACCTCCGAAGAGCAGAAATTGAATACCGACCAGCTTGTGGATGTTATAGGATCATCAAATTTAAACCACGACCAACTTATGGAATTTGTATGTGGAATTTGTATGTGGATGGCTCTTCGTGCACTACAGGCAGTGGAGAAGGGATTATTTTGAAAAGTCCAGATGAGACTGATGTGGAGTATGCTCTGCGCTTTTAATTTAAAGCTTCTAATAATGAGGACGAATACGAAGCAATGATTGTAGGTTTAAGTCTATCCAGAACAATGAAGGCAGAGCAGGTTGTTGTATTTAGCGATTCGCAGTTAATCGTAAATCAGATTCTTGGAATATATACAGCAAAAGGAGAGTTAATGATCAAGTACCATGCAAAAGCAATGGAGATGGTATCAAGTTTTACTGCTATTCAGCTGGTTAGAATACCGAGATTGGAAAATACAAGAGCAGATGCCCTAGCCCGACTAGCATTAGCCACCCGCACCGAGCTATGAAGAACAATCCCAATAGAGATTCTAACTGGTCGGAGCATAGATGAAGATCTAATGATAAATTTCATTGCTCTTGACTTAGGACCATCCTGGATGAATCCAATCAGAGCCTATATTGAAGATGGTACTTTACCAACTGATAAACTTGCAGCCAAGAAACTAAAGTTTAAAGCTTCCCGTTATATGTTGACCAATGGCATTTTGTATAGACGAGGAGTGATAGCAGGGCTACAAAGATGCTTCCATCCCTCTGAAGTGAAAGATTTGATCGAAGAGGTTCATGAAGGGTTTTGTGGAGACCATGTAGCTGGTCGAACGCTCTTACAAAGAATAACCACACAGGGGTACTGCTGGCCAACGATGGGAGCTGATTGCGCAACCTATGCTAAGAAGTGCGACAAATGACAACGCTTCTCGTCCATACGAAGAAATCCTCAGGCATTGCTAACACCCATAACGTCCCCTTGGCCATTTGACATGTGGGGAATAGACTTGGTCGGGCCACTCCCAACGACCAAGGAAAGATTCAAGTACCCGTAATCGTCATGGATTACTTTACCAAATGGGTGGAAGCCGAACCCCTTATTGATATGACATACGAAAAATTCTATCAATTCATTTGGAAAAACATTATTTGTAGATATGGTCTCCCACATGCATTTATTACTGATCATGGAACCTAGTTTGACAATGAGGAGTTCGCCGCATACTGTCATCAATCCAATATTCTGAAAACTCATTATGTACCAGGTCACCCACAAAGAAATGGATAAACTGAGGTGACAAATATAACGCTACTATGTGGATTGAAGAAACGACAAGATAGTGCAAAAGCAAATTGGATTAATGAACTACACTCTGTATTGTGGGCTTATCGCACCACACCGTGAACAGCAACTGGAGAGTCTCCATACATGCTGGCATTTGGGAGTGAGGCTGTGATACCTGCTGAATTGGGTCTACCCACGCACATGGTACTTAATTTCAACTCCCCTATCAGGGATTTGATGAGAAGATTAGACCTGAATATGCTCAAGGAAGTCAGGGAAGAAGCAGTAATCAGGAATGCAGCTTATCAACAACGAACAACTTTGTTCTATAACAAAAGAGTGAAGAAGTGTGATCTGAAAGAAGGGGAATATGTGCTGAAAAAAGTGATCCAAAAGAATAATAAGCTGGAAGCAAACTGGCACGAACCCTACAGAGTAACAGAATTTGTTCGTCTAGGGTCGTACAGGATTGAAACCTTGGAGGGAGAAGAATTCAAGAATGCATGGAATACAGAGCATCTACGAAAGTATTATCAGTAGTTGAAATCTCTATGTAATACAATTAATTCAATATGAATAAAGTGATGTTTCCCCCATTTCTCTTTATTCGTTAAATTTTTTTTCGGAGTATTAGTGCTACACACTATACAACTTCGATTGGTCGGGAAGCAAATTACCACCAACTCCGGTTGTTCGGGAAGCAAATCACCACCAACTCAAGTTGGTCGGGAAACAAACACGACAAATTTCGGTTGATCAGCAATCCAATTACCACCAACTCCGGTTGGTCGGGAAGCAAATTACCACCAACTCCGGTTGGTCAGAAAGCAAATTACCACCAACCCAAGTTGGTCGGGAAACAAACATGATCAACTCCGAATTGATCGGCAATTCAATTACCACCAACTCCGGTTGGTCGGGAAGCAAATTACCACCAACCCAACTTGGTCGAGAAACAAACATGACCAACTCTGATTGATCGACAATTCAATTACCACCAACTCCGGTTAGTCGGGAAGCAAATTACCACCAACCCAGGTTGGTCGGGAAGCAAATTACCACCAACTCCGGTTGATCGGCAATTCAATTACCACTAACTCCGGTTGGTCGTGAAGCAAATTACCACCAACCCAGGTTGGTCGGGAAACAATTTTAAAAACCAAACAAGACATTTTTGTCTTTCTACAGATGTACATACATGTTCATTAGTAAATAAAAGATATATTCTATAAAATATTTCCAAACCAATGACAATTAAATTGCAAAGAAAACCAAAAAATTTCTTCATTAAAACCAGAACAAATTACATATTATATAAATTACAGATCACATGTGATATCAATTGAACAAATTCTACTCTATGGGTTTCTTTCCCTCTGCCTTTGATACAGGGTCTACCCCAGCAGGAGGATCATCAAGACTATAAGGGGAATTTATGAAGTTCAGATCTTGCAGCATTCTGACGTTCATTATAGACGGACGATCAAGCAGGTGCTCTGGGCGAGATATTTGAAAATTTGAATGAAGACTATAATCATCAAGATACTTGAATATTAGAACGCAAGGAATGGCCCGAGCTGGAATCCATCTAAGGTCAATCTTGAAAGGAGGCACGGGTAAATGAAGAACTCCAGGATTATAGTAATCCCATGGGAAATGACCTCTCTCCAATTTTAAAACACAAAGAGCATTCAACCAGCCCTGTTTATACCCTTTGTTGTTCGACTGTTCTAAACGAGCATCAAGATGACAAAGTTCTTCATTGTAACCATCCATCCAAAACTCTCTGGGCTGTTTATGGAATTGGTAAGTTAACCTCTCCAGTTGCTCGTGATGATTCTTCACCAGAATTTCTTTATTTTCCAAGGCAGAGCTTTCTGTAGAAAGTTGTTCGCTGAGGTTCAGAATCTTCTTGGACATCTCTGTTAAGGCTTGGTTCTTCACTATCAACTGAAAGGCCTGATTCTCCAAGGCCGCTTGAGTTCTTGCTTCTTCAATAGAAATCCGACCAGCTCTTGCTCATCCCTGAGAAGAAGATCTTGCTCGTCCACTAGTAGATGTGGAGGGTCCAGCTCTTTTCAAAGTTTCCAACTCATCTCGCAAGTTGGCATTTTCTACCTCCAAAAAAGAAAAACCTTTATCATTAACAGGGACCAAGGCTCCCGAGGAAGACGCGGCAGACTTGAGTTGTTTTACTTCCTCTTGCAAGGCAATGTTCTCTTGCTCCAGATACTTGGCAATATGCTTATGCTCTTCAACTTCAAGCTTTTGAACTCTCTCTTTCTTCTCTAAAGCAGAGATGAATTTATCATATCCTTTTTCAGCACTTAACTGTTGATATTTCTTCTCGTACACTTGGTGCAAAAGTGTGGAGGACTATTTGTACTACTGCTCGAGTTCCTCTATAGTTCCTTAAAGATCCTCAATCATCTCATAATAATACACATTATTAGAAATAGCTCGGTCGAGCAAGCACTTCAGATATTGGCAAGCTTCGACTGCTCGTTCAGAAGTATCTGGACCAAGGATGTCAATAATTTGAGCCTCGTTTAGGTCTGCATGACCAGCTTTAAAATAGTTATTGCATTTCTTCATCAACTCTGTGTCATGAGCTGATAGGAGCTCCATCCTAGCCAAAAACTAGCAAAGATAAAAAAGAGAATCAATAAGGATGCATACAGAGCAAGTAAAAGAGAAATTCAAGGTGAGCAACAAAGTTTGAATTTTATTTCATCAAAGAAGAAAATACAAAGTCCGAGGTTACATTCAAAAATAACAAAACAAACACCCGAACAACTCTACACCTTCTCCTTGTTCCCTACGACTTCCTCAGAAAGTTTGGAGGAAATGACTGGTTGCTCGGAGGATGAACGTAATTTCTCGACAGAAATGCTGGTGGGTTAGAGTTGCTCGGAGAAAGTTTGAACAAATGGAGCAGAAGGAACTTGATCTCCAGTCATCATGGAAGACTCATCTGAGGTAGCTTCATCCTCTTCTTCTTCTCCAAGAGAGGGAGGAGGGCCATGAGTGTGTTGCTGGAATAACTCAGAATTCTCAGTAATTTTTAGCTCTTGCAAGGCTGCAACCCATCCATCCCTAAAGTATTTAAGGCTGGCATACTCCATTTGTGAAGACATGGCGGCCAGGCCTTTATTCCAGCCTTTATCCCAACCAGCGCTAAAATATTTTTTGACTGCCTTTTTCCTTTTTGCCTTCTCCGAGGAGATCCTTTCCCTAAGGAGCTCTTCGGCAGCCTTCAATTTCTCCTCCACCTCCTATTTTTAGCGATCAACATCATGAAGTCTAACAATTTCCTCTTTAGTATTTTTGAGCTTATCCTCAAGCTCTTTAGTATTCTTGAGCTTATCCTCAAGCTCTTTATTGTTTTTCTCAAACTCTTTCAATTTCTCCTCCAAATCCTTGGAGGCCTCCACAACTCTCTCTCTCTCTCTCTCTCTCTCTCTCTTATTTAACAGACTTAATCTGCTTCTCCCAAGCAAGTTTATTTTCCTCATACTTCTGATGAGAGTCTTTCAAAGATTGGGTTAATCAAGTAAAAGCCTTTTCTACTCCAGTCAAGGAACTGGAGGCCCTGATTGCTTCATCCCTTTTTACAATGCTGTTGAAACACGTGTAACACCCCGACTAAAATAATAACGGGTGGCCAACCCTATACTATATTAAATCAAGAGTTTCAGATGGTCCAGTCTCAACATCATTTGTCGGTACTATATAATATAGGACTAACTACCCGATATCATATAGGCGAGATGCTAAAATTAAATAAAATTTTCAACAGATAACCAACTAACACTACTAATAAAAGAAAGAAAGATGCATTAAAGAACTAGATAAATGAAATGCTAGAATAAAAATGAAATAAATAACTACCACAAAATATACTAAAAAAGTAGACCCGAATAAGCTGTCGGGTCACAGCCAATACAATAACTGGAATGGAATAAATATAAACATCTATAAATATCCCTTGGGTACAAACCCGATATACAACATGAATCCTACCTAGAATTTTGAAAGTAGGAGGCGACTACCAGATACATCCCGCAACAGTCCGCGCCTATCACGGCTCCCAAGACTCTGGATAGAAAGTCATCCGGCATCCATGCGGTAGGACACCTGTAGTAATATATATATATATATATATACAGGCAGGAGAGAAAAGTAAACGGGTCAGAGCCCGAGTTGTGAAAAATATTTAGCAAGTGTGTTAACCGTGCATAATAAATATCGGTGCACATATTTCATAATTAAATTGGGATCGCACTCTCGTGGAGCCCCAACTCACCTCTCATCTAAAGGCGCGCACCTATTCGCGTCCTCAACTTTTAGTTAAATTACCCCCATTTTTATTAGGACAACCTAACTTATCATAGGCCTAGCCTATACCCACGAGATCTACCTCCCTATCACACCCCAAGAATCCACCCCTTTTTTTAAACACAATTAAGTATTTATTTTCAATCATACGTGCCTTATTAGGCTTAGCGGATTCCGGTTTATACTTTAACCAATTATAATTTAATAAGTTACCCAATATGCATTTGGGTTGAAACACATGATTTAAATTTCTAATTAATAAGCATGCAAAATTATTATTGACACAACTTCCCTCCAATTTCAACGTTGCGCTGCGTTTCGTGCGTGGGGTGTCTCGCAAAGCGAAATCCAAACAAGGAACCACCCCGTTACACTACTCCATGTCAACGTCGATCGTGGAGATCCATTATGCCACACATAAATATCGACAGAACTTTTCTCTACTCTCAACAATGTACTACATTTCATGCGTGGGGTGTCTCGCAAAGCGAAATCCAAACAAGGAACCACCCCGTTACACTACTCTTTGACAATGTCGATCATAGAGGTCCATAATGCCGTACATATCATAATTGGCAGAACTTTTCTCCAATTTCAACACTGCACTGCGTTTCATGCGTGGGGTGTCTCGCAAAGTGAAATCCAAACAAGGAACCACCCCGTTACACTACTCCTTGACAATGTCGATCCTAGAGATCCATAATGCCATATATACAATATAATACTACCACTATTACCAAAACTCCAATAATATCCTTGGGATGATGTAATCGAAATATTCCTTAAATGCGATACATCAACCCCCATCAATCTAGTACACCATAATCATCCAAGATGTACTCTACAAAGATTCTATATCCTTTCATCTATAGGATATATAAATATATATATATAGGTATTTTATGCTCACCATATATATACATATACCAATCATCCATACCCATGACCAAGTGTACGTATCATATCTGATGTACAATGGACATGAACATAAATCCACCCGGCTATATATATCGCCGATAAAACTGCATCAATGCTATCATCTTCTCAATGACCGGCTCACGTAGCAACTGGGGACCACCTGGTGGGGATCAACGACACCCACCTCGTGATAACTAACACACACGACGTCCCGAGAAGCGGTCATAGCTCCAACTGGCAATGAGACGAAACATACCCACCACGTCTCATCCCAAAAATATATCTATCGTATAATAACACACCGGACGACTATGACCTGGGGAATATCCACACCCTGCTCTATATGCCAGGATGCTCACCCTCTGCACGGAAATTTCCCAATGATAGCATGAGCGGGGTATGCTTAACCACATAAGTATATATATCACTCACATGCGCAATATACATACATCCATATGATCCCATCATATGATCAAATAGTAAACCATCATATACGGTTTAAACATCCATACCATGTATGTCCACAACATAAATATATCCATATATTCATATTTATATATAGATATATGTACAACAATCACACATCGCTACATCATTATATATACAAACTAATTATCGTTCATATGTATAAGATATATAAACCCGGCCATAAGTATACATAATCCTCAATATACAAGCCGTCACCATAATTTCCTTTAAATTTACCTCGATATGTGAATAAAATCCCTCACTGGAAACATATTCAATAATTTTTCCTATGATGAATAGTCTCCCAAAACCATATGTATATATCTATACATATATATTCAACATTAGGGTTATCACCCAAGAGTTTGTGTAGGAATCCATCACTACACATTTCATCCATATTTAAAAGTACATATTTTCCTTTAGTACTATTTACCCATAGGCACATACATGACTTAATAGTGTAAAACCTCAAATTATCCCAACCTCGTTTCAAGTATTGGAATCTCAATGGTCATATCCCCACAATTACGTGTAAACTATCCTAACTAGAATTTATGCTACCGCTTATTCTAGTCGATAGTACGATCCCAAACATTCCCAATTTCACCTATGGTTCAAATAAATCTCAGGAACCCTTACTACTATTGAGTTATCAATTGTTCCTTAGTCTAAACATTTCTAAGGATATGAGACCCCTCACTCTTTAAGAGTATGCAACCACTCTCTTCCATTTGGCCCCAAATTGTATCTAAACAATATCCTATCCTTATAAGGATTTGACATAAATGTCGGCCTAGAAATTTCACAACATACATGGATATTTCTTATCCAATTATTCCAAGAAGTCTCCACTATCATATACTAAGTGAGAGACCCCCTATAAGTCACCAAAAGATATCTCTTACTTCATAAGAGAAAGCCCCAAATCAATAAACCCAACCAAAAAGGGTTTGAATTCACTAAAGAGAAAATTTCTCAAAATGCTCTGTTTCCGAATCGATTCGGCCTATCCGAATTGATTCGGCCCAACAGCGAATCGATTCGACCCATCCGAATCGATTCGGTCCAAGGGACCTGAGATTCTGCGACCCTCCGAATCGATTCGCTAAGGGCGAATCAATTCGGTCCTAAAGACATGAGACTTCTGCAACCCGACGAATCGATTCGGTGTGAGCGAATCGATTCGGCCAGTTCAGAAAGCCACGAAAATGGCTATTTTTTTATAACCCAAAATTCCCCAAAATTCGATTTATACTACTTCCAACCCTTAATCTTCAATCCTAACATAATTTCCAACATCAAAACACATCCTAAATTTAACCTCATCAATTTATATCCCTTAAACCCAATTAAAATCTTCAATTTCAAGATTTGAACCGAAATTTAGGTTTTGATGTTTATACCCAAAAACCATTTCTTTAACCCACAAATTATGAAATGAAATACACAAATAGCTATTTAGCAAGATTAAATACTTGCCTCAAATTTGTAGAGGTTGGATCATCCTCGATGTCGCGATTTGGCCGGAAATCCCCAAGCTTTTCTCCCTCTCTCCTTTCCTTTCTTCTTCTTTCTCTTTTCTTTTTCTCCCTTTTCTCAAAGGAGAAGGCTTCATCCGTAAGCCTTAAATCCTTTAAAACAATAAACCCAATTTTAAATGTTAATACACACTTTAAATGACTCGTTCACTCCAATTCGAGTCAAATGACTTAAAAGTATTCCG
Source organism: Sambucus nigra (assembly GCA_949130495.1). Taxonomy (NCBI): domain Eukaryota; kingdom Viridiplantae; phylum Streptophyta; class Magnoliopsida; order Dipsacales; family Adoxaceae; genus Sambucus; species Sambucus nigra. The sequence continues at coordinate 127,691,396 of OX422219.1, read as the reverse complement.
GAGCCGAAATAAAACTCAATGACAGTCATTTTGACTATCTCGACCCTTCCGGGATCAATGGTACCCTCAAAATCCTCATCCGGAATACTTTACAACATCCTATATTTTTGGACTTAAATTCCCAAATTTAAAATTCTCCGATTTAAATTAAATTTTATTTTCCCAAAAATTTAATTTCTCAGTCTCAAAAATCGTGGGGTGTTACAACACGTTACTAGTTGATAAAAGAAATAACTCTAAGTCAATGTATGAACATAGTATTAAAAAGTAAAAGGCTTAGATCAATAATACTTACTGAGGCAATGTGTTGAGCAGCTAGAGCAGTAACTCTCTCACGAGTGAGAGTATTTTCAATGTTAGGGACCTCTGGGATAGTCCAAGATTTTACTAAGCCCACAGCGAAGCTCGGGGGAATAAAGGTTGAAACACCACCTTCAACAGTTGATGGTTGAGAGACTAGTTCAGCAGGTCACTCAGAAGAATTTTTGTTTAACCTCATTGGAGGAACAAGAACATTCTCAACTAAGGACGTTGTCTTAGCTGGTGATATGACAATAACCTCACTAGGAGGAGTAATAGCAACAATCTTGCTCGGAGCCACAGGGGGCTTCTCAATAACTTTCTCGGTAGCAGCAGGAGGAGGTGCATCAATAATTTTTGTCCCTTCTTCTGGGACATTTTGTTTGCTTTTCTTTGCCTCCACATTGGTAGAGGCAGATTTATCAAAGAAGGCAAGAGCTCTTCTTCTCTTCGTTAGATTAATGACGGGAGCAATTGACTCAGAAGAAGAACCTTCCAAATTAGTTTCAGAAGCTAGTATTTGGTCAAGACTAACCACCACTGGACGAGTTAAAAAAGAAGAAGTATAACTCTTGTACTGCAACAAATAAGAGGCTTATCTAATATGTTCTTTGACAATGGATTGGTGTAAACTCTAGATAAGTTTCAAATGCTTTAAATTAACATCAGTTTCTTTGGGAGATTTTCTTTTGCTGTCAACTACAAATAATCAAAAATTAAATGTCAATGATACATTTTATCAAACACAAAGAAAACAAGATTTCAAAAAATAAAAGCAACCTATCCCATTGCCATAAGGAGGACATCTAGGACATTGGTATACATCATCTCCATTTAATGTAGGATGTTGCCAATTTTTCATTACCACTCCGTGTTCAAAATAATCCATGTAGGTGTCAGGAAGATTGACAACTAATGCCCTATTCAAAAACCTAGTTTTTAAATAAAAAGTACTATCACTGACAACCCATCTGTAGCAATACATAATCTATGAAATCCCTAAATGGGTTCCATGAAGTTGGTTCAACCTATGAACTCCATTAACTATCCTCCAGGTATTTGGTGCTATTTTTGCAGGTTTAACGTCAAAATATTGACAGAACTCCAAACATAAAGGATTTGGAGGAAAAGAAAAGCCACATTCGGCCACAAAGAGACTTGGAAACCAATGTCCCTCATCCAAAGAAAAATAGTCAGAGGGTTCAGAAAGTTCTTCCAATATGATCCATGAAGGAATTGAAAATTCAGAACGAAATTTGTCAAGCGATTCAACAAGGTAAACCATGATGAACAAAGTAAATAAAAGAGAAGGAATAAAATCTTACAAGAAAAGAGTCAATCAGTTGACAACGAACAATGGAAGAAACGAACACACAAGATAGAGAAGAAATGAAGAGTTCAAAGATACAGATTTGAAAAGTGAAAGACGATAGAATTTCTGCCGCGCTTAAATTCTTTGCCTCGGGAATAGAGAAAGAAATAATTACAAGGAGGGACGTTTGCGAATTCGGTGGCTAAAAAGAAGAAAAGGGGCACAAGAAACGAAGCGGTTATGGAAATTCAAAAAACTTTAAAAGCCTGATACTATGCACTAAAAAAAGGAGTTATATACAACGAAAGTTTGCCTAAAATCCATGAAAACTGAAAAACTAAGCAGCAAAATGTTCCATACTTTTCTTCAACATCAAACTACGAAACATTGGGGGCTTCTGTTGATATCCAATTTAGTCTGCTGATGTGGATCAATTATGTGGAGACACGCGTCGACTTACATGTCACCTACAAACACTTTCAATGAACAATACAATAACTTCGAGGAAGTTAAACTCCCCGACCAACTCAGGCGTCCCGAGCAACCCATGTTACCCGAGTAACTTCATTATACCGAGCAACTTAAGCGGTCCGAGCAACTTAAGTGGTCCGAGCAACTTAGGCGGTCCGAGCAACATAGCACTCCAGTCAGGATAATCAAGGAGACGAGTGCGCATTAAATGCTCATTATTGTCATATAGATGTACATGTCTACTAGATAACAACACATTGTCCTTTCATTTGTACAGCCTCAAGGCTATAAATACATTGTAACCTCCTCATTAGAAGAGGACCGGAATTTCTTGAGAAAACTATTCCTCGAGAATTCTAAGCAAACAGTCAGCAATACAAAAACAGTGGATGTAGGCCATTCGTATAAGGCTGAACCACTTTAAAAATCCATTGTCTATTATTTCTTTATTCATTTTTATCTGTGATTAAAATAATTAGGTCAAATCTAATTTTTTACATCAACACTCACTTATCGAAAGTCAGAACAGTTAGAGATCATCGGATATTCTGACTCCGATTTTACTGGATGCCAAGATAGCATGAAATCTACTTCAGGTTTTATCTACTTACTTGCTGGAGGTGCTGTATCATGGAAGAGTGTTAAGCAGTCTATTATAGCTTCTTCCACCATGGCAATTGAGTTTGTAGCTTGTTATGAGGCGTCCAATCAAGGAATATGGTTGCGAAATTTTGTCACGGGTCTGTGTATTGTGGATGACATTGAAAGACCACTTAAGTTATTTTGTGACAATAAATCAACAGTACTGTATTCCAACAACAACAGGAGTTCTACGAAGTCAAAGTTTATTGACATTAAATTCCTAGTTGTAAAAGAAAGAGTTCAGAGTGGACTTATATCTATAGAGAACATTGGAACAAACTCCATGATTGCGGATCCGCTGACTAAGGGATTACCACCCAAGGTCTTTCATGAGCACACTACTCATATGGGTGTAATTTCTTTTCAGGATATGTCAGTTTAGTGGGAGTTTGTATTTTATATTCTTTCATAGACATTTTGATTTAATGGATATTGTATGGTTATTTACTGCAGTAAAGTATTAAGTTTATATTCACTCTGACTTTATATGGTTTGATCTCACTAAGGTTTAAGGAGGACCAGTTGGAAATAGGCATGTTAAGATCACATTGCCTGAAATTTCCATGCTATACATTCACACTTGATCTTTGTCATTAGTTGCATTGATATATGTGATCATTGATGGGTCTACTTACGAAATATGTAATGACGACCGCTTTGATTCTATATTGGTGCAATTAATGGACAAGATTGTTAAGATACATAAAGTTTTGATAGCTAAAACTCACGAGCTCATAAAGTATAATTCAAATTTATAAAGTTACATATATATATAGCCCAAGTGGGAGATTGTTAGAGTAAAATTTAATATATGGGCTTATATATAAAATCAATATGAATTATAGGCTATCAAATAAAAGTAGGCCAATTAAAGTGATTAATTTAAGTTTTGGGGCCTTACTAATGTATTATTAAAGTGTGGGTTTTATTGTGTAGAGACAAGTGTAATTTCTATTTTTATGATGGGTTAAAATAGAAATATACGAAATATGAAAAGACACGATTGTGTTATAAATAGGGGTCATGGTCTCCAGATCACACAACACCAATCTTATGATTCCCATTGTCAGAGAGAAATTTAGAGAGGAAATAAAAGTGTTGATCTGAAAGAGCATAAGACTATTTTAACTTTTTGTCATGAATTTAGGTACGCTTCCGCAAAATTAATATTTATATTTCTTGATAATTCAATATGAATGTTCTTGTTTGCGTGATAGTTTTCACAAAATAGAAATTAATCCATCACAAGGTAGTTCACACCTTACGTGAAGGAAATAAATATGCCGATAAGTTTGCAAAAATGGGAAGCCAAGGAAGCATAACAAATCACTTCTTTAGAGGATCCTCCCGAGGATATAAAAGAAATGCTTGAAGCAGATAGGCAGGGAACGAGCTATATAAGAGGCAACCAATCTTCTACTTTTTTTCCATTGTACCCAAAAAAGTTTGTAGTATCGTTTGATTGAGTACATGTCATTTAATTTGACTTGATTTCTTCTAGATAGTACAAGGATTGTTTCGAAAAGCACGGGTCAGAGTTGTAGAAATGACCTTTTAGAAGGATAGTATCTCAACATGAAGAGAAAATGGAAGACAACGATAATCACATTATCACACTGAGGGAATAAATAACCTTTTTAGTCACAAGGTTTTAGAGTTTGGATTCAATCTTGGTTAAACATATCAATCGGTAAACATAATTATAGTTTAGATGCATCTTCAATCAAATCATGTCCCATGTATTTAAACACCAAGGGTGTGTTTGATAAATAAGATGAAAAATAAACACTAAGAGTCAATTTTTATGGAATTGAAAATTTGAATATAATTTCCATGAAATTGTTTTTTTGTGTTGTTTGATTGCAATTATTTTCCAGGTGAAAAATGCTCTATTTTCTATCTTTTGTGTGTTTAATTCCCAATATTTTCCATGAAAAAAAAGTAGAAAATATATATAAAAACAGAAAAAAAATAAATCCCAGAAAATTAATAAAAATAACCAAATTTTTTAAAAAAAACACAAAAAATGAATAAAAATCCAAAAAATAAAAAATGCAGAAAATGAATAAAAAAATAAGAAAATAAATATTAACCCCAGAAGTATTAAGAGAAAACAAAAAATGAATAAAAACCAAATCAACCACGCCCTTGCACCCCAAATCCCAACTGTTTTGTCCTCCTCTTGTTGCCAGGTTTGTTCTTATTTTTTTTATTTCTCTTGTTTTCTTTGATTTTTTTTTCTAATATTTGCTTTTTTATTAGTTTTCTAGGATATTTATTCATTTCCATTCTTCTAAATTTTTGAGAGTTTTTATTTTCTTTTATTTTTTCTTAATTAATAAAGTTATGACTTTTTAATAAATTTCTGGGTTTTTTTAACTTAATTCAGGGGTTAATATTTATTTCCTATTTTTTTATTCATTTTCTGTACTTTTTCATTATTTTTGTGTTTGTATTGATTTCTCTTCTTTTTTCTGAGCTTTTTTTCAGGGAGTTTTTTTAAATTATTCCGAGACTAATATTTTTTTATGTATTTTTTTTTATTTTTTGTACTTTTTACATTATTTTTTTATTTTTAACTATTTCTGTTTTGTTTTTAAATTTTCTGAGGAATTTTTTAATTTTCTGTTATTTGTTTTCTGAATTAATAAATTTTTGAGTTTTTAAAAAATTTCTCGACCTTTTTTCTGAATTAATTCTTGGGTTAGTATTTATTTTCTTTTTTTTTATTCACTTTCTATTTTTTTTCATTATTTTTGGTTTTTTTATTCACTTTCTAGATTTTTTTTCATTATTTTGGGGCTTTTTTTCATTTTCTGAATTTTTTTCATTATTTTTGGGGTTTTATTCAGTTTCTGGATTTTTTTCCCATTATTTTGGGGTTTTATTCACTTTATGGATTTTTTCATTATTTTTGGTGTTTTAGTCACTTTCTAGATTTTTTTAATTATTTTTGGGTATTTATTCATTTTCTGATTTTTTTTTCATTATTTCTGGTGGTTTTATTCATTTTCTGGATTTTTTCCAATATTTTTGCGGTTTTATCCACGTTCTATAATTTTTTTTCATTTTTTTGAGTTTTTTTATTCACTTTCTAGATTTTTTATAATTATTTTTGCGTTTTTATTCATTTTCTGATTTTTTTTCATTATTTTTGGGGTTTTATTCAGTTTCTGGATTTTATTTTTTATTTTTGGGGTTTTATTCACTTTCTGGATTTGTTTTCATTATTTTTGGGGTTTTATTCATTTCCTGAATTTTTTTCATTATTTTTGGAGTTTTTATTCATTTTCTGGATTTTTTAATATTATTTTTGGGAGTTTTATTCATTTTTTGGATTTTTTTTCATTTTTTTGGAGTTTTATTAACTTTTCGAGATTTTTTTTCTTTATTTTTGGGCTTTTGTTCATTTTTTGGATTTTTTTTCATTATTTTTGGATTTTTTATTCACTTTGTGATTTTTTTTTATTATTTTTGGGTTTTTATTCTTTTTTGGATTTTTTTTCTTTATTTTTGGGGGTTTTATTCATTTTCTAGATCTTTTTCATTATTTTTGGGATTTTATTAACTTTCTGAATTTTTTTCATTATTTGTTGGTTTTTATTCATTTTCTGGATTTTTTTTCATTTATTTGGGGGGTTTAATTCATTTTCTGGATTTTTTTCATTATTTTGGGGTTTTTTATTCCCTTTTTGGATATGCTTTTCATTATTTTTCAGTTTTTATTCATTTTCTGTATTTTTTTCATTTTTTTGTGTTTTTATTCACTTTCATGATTTTTTTCATTACCTTTGGATTTTTATTCATTTTCTGAATTTTTTATAATTTTTATAGTGTGGCAATTATTTTCCCCGAAAAATGAATAACAAGGTGGGATGAGGTTTTTCAATTCCATATTTTTGTAGAAAAAGTGGTTTCATGATTTGTTTTAAGGAAACCAATTCCTTGTAAAATTTTGTTTATCAAACATTCAAAAGATAGAAAATAACTCCATATATTGTATTTTTCATGAAAAATTAATGTTATCAAACACACTCCAAGTGAAATATTATTTTTAGGTTATCTTTTTATTATGACATTAATACATTGGAATGTTGAAATAACCCTACCAAATATATGTATGTTCTTTTATAGACAAATTATATTTGTTATATTATGTCTGTTGTACACTTTGATAAATTTAATTAGTCCAAACAATTAATTATCGATAGATATCTGCTGAACTGGGACCGCTGGAATGGGTGGTAATGCTGCCATCTGTGGTGGCGCCGGGAGGGCGGCGGGAAACACGGGTCTCTGCGGCTCCTGTCAAGCACCCTGCTGCTGCTGCGGGGCCCTGCCCCTATCAGGACAGTCCTGGCGTTTATGGCCAGTCTTGCCACAAACGTAACACTTCCCCGGGAAGTTTCCACCTCTCTGTCCCTGCTGCCTCTGGCCTTGGTGGCCGTTACCGTTCCTCCCCTGGCCCTGCTGGAACTGCTGTTGTAGACCATTATGACCCTGCTGGCCCTGATGGCCGTTCGGACCCTGATGGCCCTGCCGGAAACCTCCCTGTCCGTACCTGAAATTCCCCGGTCTGAACCTCTTATGATCCCCCTGCTGGGAACCCTGGTCACCCTGTCTCTGCCCCTGAACAGATTGTGCCCCACTGACACCATGTCCTCCAGTCCTGCCCTGATGGCTGGACTCTCCCGATCTCTTTCCCTCAGCCATGTGAAAGCGGTGATCCTGGCAGTGTAACAGTGCAGCGTTAACCACATCAGAGTAAGTGGCCAACGATAGGTTTCCCAACAAATGCTGACGGATCCTCCAAGTCAACCCGTCTGTGAATTTCTGAATCTTCTTCTCTTCCGTCGGTATCTCATCCGGTACAATGTTCAACAAATTTGTGAATTCGGCCTCATATTCGTCCACAGTCTTACCCTCCTGTCGAAGGCTCATCAACTTCCTCCTCATTTCCGTATGAACCGCTGACGAAAAATATTTGCGGTCGAACCGCATTCAAAACTCCTGAATAGTGAGAGTGTCCCTCTCCTCCACGGTGGTAATAGACTCCCACCACTGCAGTGCAGACCCCACTAGCTTAAAGGTAGCTAGTATCTGCTTCTGGACATCGGTGCACTCATACATCCTCAGGTGCCGCTGAATGTCCTTCCTCCACTGACTCGAAACCACAACATCGGAGCTACCTGCGAACTCCGGAGGGTGTGCTTTCTGAAAAGCAGCACAGACACGTTCCCAAGCAGACGGGAATGCATGTGCCTGAACTGGCGCGGCTACTGGCGCCTGAGGTGGTGCCTGCTGAACTACGTCTAGTGTGGCATTTACCGCTTGGGCTACAATGGCTGCAACCTCGGCGACATTCATCGTGCCCTGAACTGGTGCGGGCTGTGGTTCTGGCGTTGCATCCCTAGGAACCCGTTGTGCACGGCGTGGAGGCATCTGAAATAAGAATAAAGTTTATAAGTTCGCAGTTATAAACTTGAAATAGCTGAAGAACGTAGCATATACAAAAGAATACAACAGTCCTAAAATATAGGGCTCTACATCAAAGAAAACTCAGCAAAAACATAATAAGCCGTACAGATCCTAAAGGACACTAGAACCTAATGCTCTGATACCACCTGTGACACCCCGACTAATTAAATACCGGGTAGCTACTCCTTTATTAAATCAATACAAAATGCCAAGTTGATTCAGTTAATAGCATCACTGTCGAAAACATTTTAATGATTACTAACCACCTAGTATTTAAAAAGTAAGTTGCCAAATTTTAAGTTAACTCAGTTTAACATGCAATAATAGGATAATGAAAGAATTACAACCATTCACCATAACGAAGCAATATAATAACCAACAAAATAATAATAAGTTCGGAGGAAAACTCCTCACAACAATCCCACAATTGAACTAAGTAAAACAATGTATCCTGAATTAATTACATGCCAAGAGTCTGAAAATCTGAAATAGGAAATGTTTCTAATAGAAATGGGCGACATGCCCTACAACTGATGAAACTGAATATAGAGTCAAGATAGATGAAGCGTCTACTAGCAAAGTCCTGTAACTTCCACAAACAGCTACAGCTCGTAACCTGAATGATGATCCTAAGCATGGTGTCCTTGTGTCTGGGAACCTAAAATGGTTTTACAAAAATAGATTTGAAAGAAAATGGGTCAGAGCCCGAAAGTGGAAATTATTTTAAAAACAGCAAGTGTTTTAATAACATTAAAACAATAAATGCAAAATACATGTTAGGACGTGCACTCACATGAAGTACTCACCTCTCGACTAATTGTGCACTCCTAACGTACCGTACCCATCTAAGTAACATACACATCTAATCAAATCGTAGTAAGTTCTACCCCTTACTACTCAATTCCCGTTATACATTCTAGCGTTATCAATGAATAGAAGGCTTTCCTTAACTCATATTCTCAATTATTAGTAATACAATTCTCTACCGGTTATCCCGTTATAGCTTCTCAAAACATTGCCATAATTATACTCATAATACTTAACATGGAAGTTCTCATTATTTAAGTGTATATTATTCACGTCATAAATATACAATACAAGCACCCCGACACTAAGCTGCGGTGCACACATACTCTGCTATCTATCCCGGTACATCACGTACATAAGGGTCACGCATTCCGAATCTCTCAGGAATCGTTCTCAGATAACATCAATCACAAACAATGGAGGCGAACACAGCCACATCACATGGGTCACGCACATACCTACGCTCCCACGATCAGCAGACTTATTAACATCCCAATAAGCCCTTCTCTGACCTATGTTCTCGAGGTATCAATCTAAATCCGGGCAACACAAGGATTAGAGGGCCCTAAGCGAACGTAAACCTCCCGTGATAGCAAGTATGGTAGGTATGTCATACACATAAAATCATATACATATACTAAGTATACACACTTCTTAGTAATCACCGTAATTTATTTGTGGTACATTTCTCATTCTCGTACCGACTTATAATGTTACACAATTCATATGTTCCCGGTTAATTCAATTATTTAAGCTGTCAATAATTCTCGCATCGTAATAGTCACTCACGTCCTATTCCACAATTTCCATTCAATTCAAATCACACTTCTATGTTTCACTCCTCAATATATCCCAAATAACCCAACTATATCAATTTATCATCAAGGGAATGTTATCTCTACAATTAAACAAGGTTACGGGACACGCGAAATCAAAACAGGCCAAAAAGGCCTAAACTGTCAGCTCGTTAGAAGTCTCGTTCGAACGAGAGTTCGTTCGAACGAACTGGGCATCTAACGCGATCTCGTTCGAATGAAAGGCATCGAACGAACATCCCTCTCGTTAGAAGGAAAACTGTCAACTCGTTAGAAGCTCGTTCGAACGACCTGGGCAGGTCTTCTAACGAGAGGCCAGTTTCGAGCCCAGATTTTCCTATTCTCGTTTTCCCCTCTTTTCTACACCTCTAATCTCATCTAAACATCAATCCAACAATTGTTCAAGGTTTCTAATCCTTCCTAAACACACTTAGGTCATATACTAACGTATTTTGTGGGGTTAATTCATCCTAAACATCATCCAAATATCCAAACTCTACATTTTTCCCCAAACTCAAGAACATGAACCCTAGAAATTTTTAAGATCATCAATGGTCATAATTTAATCCGTTTTTGTTTCATACAAGATATATTATCATCAGAATAATCACCTAAATACAATTCTACATGCGATTTCTCATCAAAATGTAAGTTTCTAATTCCAATTTAATGGGTTTTCATCAATCTTCCAAAAACAATGAAATTTTCAGAAATGTCTAAGCATGGAAGAAACATTCAATGCAATTAACGAAATTAAACCACTTGCCTCTGGTATATCTCTGAATTTGATGTTGAAGCTTTAATTGTTCTCTCTCTCTCTCTGCAGAATTTCTCCTCCCTCTCTCTCTACAACTCTTCTTCTCCAAGGTGACAATGGTGGCTAGGGTTTGCCTTAGGAAACTTTTGGAACTAATTCCAATAACTCCCGTAGTCCATTAAGTCATTTAAGATAGTTAGTGGGTTTAGTGGATGAAGTCCACATCAGATATTAATTCCTAATTTTCGTGGGTTTTAATTCCCAAAAATCCAAAATTACCAAACTACCCTTATACGTTGCCGGCATGACCTAAAAATGCCCCGGGACCCAGACTAAACCCCCGGCTAGTGTTTTCTGACTATTTTGACCCTTCCGGACGCGTTGGCGCACTTAAAATGACCATACGGTTAATAGAAATAAAATTCACTTTTTAATTAATAATAATATTCCTGACGCGACTGTCACACGCGTCTCAACAAAGTTTCCAAATTGTCGTATTTCAATCTCACGACAAATTTCATAATTCAATATTCATATATTGCCATATAGACACATTATAATCAAATACTAACTCACATCTCGTTAATATTTTATCCGAATTAATTTCCAATTAATACACATTTTATTCAATTAACCCCATAAATAAATATCATAAAAATACGGGGTATTACAGATACTTTCCCATTTTTGTTTTTGGGTGGAAGTCGCCACTTTAGAAATAAATTGAACAAATTAAATGTCTCAAACATTTCTATATGTAATACCCCTTAATTTTGTGAAATTAATTAAATAATTATTGTAATTGGAAGAAATTTTATATAAATTATTTAAGTGAAAATTGAACTTTATATGATTTGAGTAATAAAAATAAAGTTTCATATGTTAAGTTGGAGTTTGTATGTAAATAAATTGGAATTGGGAGATTTATTATAATTTTAAAATTTATTTGATAAAATTTTAAATTATTTGGTGAATTAATAAAGTAATTGTGTTTATTTATAAATAAAGTAAAGTAGGGGTTAAATCATAATTACAAATATTAAGTGAAGAGGTTGGCACATGAGAAATTGTAGAATGAGTTAAGGGTAAAGAGGTAATTAAAGGATTACTTGGAGAAATATTTAGGATTAGGTTTAGTTAAGGTGGATGATTAAATAAAGAAAGCGAAAAGGCTTCTTTAAATAAATGAATTTAAAATTTAAAATTAAAATTAAAAGGGGAAAAAAAATTCATAAAAAAATAGGCGGAACTTTCTTCGTTCTTAAAATAGAGCCTCGTTCATTCCGTACATATATGTATAAAAAAATCCTACTATCTTTATCCTTTGCAATACCAACTTAATCCAAAAATATAATCCAAATCTCAAATAAATTACATCATTCCAACCCTAAAAATATACTGTACAATTCTCAACAATAATTGTATTTTTATGGGATACTTTTTTGGCTAATATTTACACTAATTTTGGGAGCAATTGGAAAGTTTTTTCAACAATTTTCAAGGAGGATTTCTTTTATAATCTTGCACCTTGTAACAACCCGTATTTTTAATGATTTTTATATTGAGATTAATTAAATTAAAATGGAAATTAATATAAAATTAATCCGGATTAAAATAAATATTAATTGGTGAGACAAGGGTTAATATTTTTTGTATGAATTATATTGAGTATTACTTAGTGAACGAGTAATAAATTAGTAAGAATGCAATATGATTGTCACGAGTGAGAAATATGACAGTTATGGTAATTTAGTCGGGACGCACGTGTCAGTCGTATCGGGACTTAAATTTATGAAATAAAATGTTACTTATTTATGGGTAATCCAAATGGTCATTTCGAGTACGCTAGTGTATCCTAAAGGGTCGAGATAGTTAGAAAAATATACTCAAGGTTTTGGATTGGGTCCTGGAGCATTTTTAAGCCAAATCGGCACCCCGGAAGGGTATTTTGGCCTTTTGACTTTTTAGAGTAAAGGGACCAACGAATTTAATAGGGTTATATCAGCATATTGGTTGAGGGTGCTAGGGTTCGCAGTTAGAAAAACTGAGAGAGGCCATTAAAGGAGGAAGATGAAGGTTTCAAGGCTCCCCACACCACTTTTACACCGCCACCATCATCGGAGTTTAGATCTAAAGGAGAGGAAGACAAATCCACCATTTTTCTGCATAAATCAAACCTACAAACTCCAGGAAAGTGTTTATCTTGCAAAATTTGAGTATATATACTATCCATGTTAGTGTAGGATTTAATATCTTCTTGGATAAATGATTATTGGTGTTAGATTGGAGATTAAATGCATGTTCTTGGGCAAAAATCATGATAAATATAATTCATTCATGTATGTAACATGAATCTGATAATTTAGTAACATGAGAATGTGGAGAAATCTGGGTTTGTTGATGCCCTTGAACCAAGAAAGAATAATTTAGGGTTTCAGGATTAAATTGTAGAATTAATCCGGTTTAATTAATTCCATGATTCAATTACGATATAAATCATTTATATATGTTATTATAGGGTATGGTATAATTAGTGGGAGTTTGGGACTGTATTATGAAGGTTTAGAGGGTTAAAAATGGTGAAAATTGTAACAGTTAAACAAAGGAGACGACCTATAGCATTTCGAATCGATTCAGCTCAGAGAGCGAATCGATTCGGTTAGCGAATTATTTGGCCTCTTCACCGAATCAATTCGGCTGCCCAGATTTGACCAATTTTGTTATTTTGTGCTCTAAATCCATAAATAAATTATGGGGAGACTTTTGGGGGCATTATTAAACGTTAATGAGGGAGATAGTAATTTCAGTAAGCACACGGTAGGGTTGAGGTTTCCCCAATTGAGCATACAACATGAATTAATGGGCATGCTTTGATATTTAATGAATATACGAGAATTAGAACGGGTCACGGAGAGTATGAGTCAACCTAAGACCCGACCAGTAGTAGAGAGATGTTATGACTACTAAAATAATTTAAGGGGTAATTAGGACCCTTCGAGTTGTGAGAAATACTCTGGAATATACGACAAGAAGGATAATAATAAATTGATAATACATAGGATATTCGAGAGTTATATACTGCGTATGGGATATATTATGGGTTACATATATACCTATACGTATATATATATATAGGTCGTGTGAATACCTATTGTGTGAACTCTTATGTGTGTGAACATACCTACGATACCTGCTATCACGGATGGTTCCGCGTCATGAAGAGTCTTATCCTGATGAGCCATTTGGGGGGAGGGGATTTTAGACTTGTGCCTCAGAACATAGAACTTAGGTTTGAACACTACTTGAGCGTATGATAGTGTGACTAGTCATTTGGGTGCATTAGGTGTACTTTACATAGTATGTGACGTACCAGGACTCGATAGCAGAGTATGCATGCATCGTGGGTCTCCACCCACTGATATCGTATTCGTATATAATACAAGAGTGGTGTATACATATATACGTGTGATTTATTCTATTGTGTCTGCATTAGTAGATAAGATAGATAGTGATATCGAAAGTAAGCTAAGTACGTAAAAACTTAATACTTACTTGGTGATTTTTACCTAAAGGGGTTAGAAATTTGGTGACATATTGTATGGGCAATAAGGTGGGCACAACGAATTATTAGGCAGGAAGAGACTTAGTTCAAACTAGGTAGGCGAGGTAGCGTAACTAGGTAGGTTTAGGAGAATAAGTTAAGCGTGCACAATAGTTGAGAGGTGAGGATCTCAAGAGAGGGAACATGAAGTTAACATGTATACAATATCTGCTCTTACTAAATTTTAGATACTTGTAGTATTTTTTAAAATGTTCTTGGCCCGTTTCAAATCTATTTTTGTAAAAACCTTTTAGGTGCCCAACTACAGGGATGCCAAGCTTATGAGTCCATTCTTATTTGGCGTGCTGCAGCTGCTGTGGATGTTGCAGGACCCTGGTAACAGACGCTTCCACTGTTATCAGTTCATTTTCATCATTCAGTTATCTCAGTCGGGCATGTCACCCATCTTTAGTTAGTGGTTATTTTAGAGCTAATGCATTTCACTTTTATTTCCAGTTGTTGGATTTGGTTTTTATTATGGACTATTGTATGTTGACTTCAGTCTGGAGTGTTTACTTCCGTAACATTTATTTATTCAGTTGTTTTATCATTTATTACATTAATTACTGGAATGGTGAATGTGGTTTAGTAGTTTAAAGTATTGCATGTTAATAAAAAGATTAAAATTTTGACACCGGACCATTAGGGTACGGGTAACATAATTTTGTTTCGACAGTGATGCTAAGAATGAAACCATTAATGATTCCTGTTTAATTTAATAATGGAACGATCACCCAAGATCAGAATAGGTGGGGTGTCACAAATGGTATCAAAGCATCAGGTTCTAGTATCCTCAGGATCTGTATGGACTTGTTACATTTCCAGCATAATGTTCTTTGATATAGAGCCCTACTATTAGGATTGTTGCATTCATGATTACGCATCTACGGCTTCAGCTATTTTGAGATATATTAAACTGTGAACTTAGAGAAATTCTCTCTCATTTAAGATGCCACCCAGACGTGCACCACGAGACACTGGAGATGCACAGCCCGATTCGCATTTAACTCAGGCACAGGGGACCATGAACGCCGCTAAGGTTGTCGCTATTTTTGCACAGGCAATTAACGCATCTTTGACTACATTGGCTCAGCAGAACTACATGTTCCATCTCAGTCGTAGGCTATGGATCCAGACCAAACACACTCGTTTCCTTCTGCTTGGGAGCGAGTTAGATACGCCTTTTAGAAGGCTCATCCTCCCGAGTTATAGGGAAGCTCAAATGTCATTGTTGCTTTCCAATGAAAGAAGGACATCCAGCGAGATACTTTTAAGCTAGTGGGAGAGACCTTGTAGTGGTGGGAGTTTGTTACCACCACACATGAGAGGGATAACATGCATATTGAGGAGTTTTGGGAGCAGTTCAAACGCAAGTACTTTCTATCTGCAATTCAGACAGAGATGAGGCGGTAGTTTTAGAATTCTCCCAGGAAGGAAGGACAGTGGACGAATATGAAGAGGAGTTTACTCGGTTGGAAAATTTCATACCAGATGAGGTGATCATAGAGGATAAGAGTGTACGACTCTTTATTAATGGTCTTAAATGGAGAATCCAATAACATTTTTTAGTAAATCCTGCTCTTAAGACGTATACGGATGTTATGAATGCTGTTTTATTGCACTGTCAGGATCATCGCTTCCACGTGAAAGGAATCAAGCACGTAGGAGAGTTTGATTAGCAGGGTAAAACAGAGGGTGGCAGTGCCAGTGGGGCACATTTGACTCAGACTCAGACGAGACAGGGTGAGCAGAGTTCCCAACAAGGGGATTCTGCTAAGCATTTTTTATAAGGAGATTTCAGGCAGGGGCAGGGTGGATTCAGGCATGGCCATCAGGGCCAATAGAGACAAGGGAGAGGTGGTACCAGTCATCAGGGCCGAGGCCAATAGGGATAGAGAGGGGAAAATTTTACTGGTAGATGCTTTTCATATGGTAAGAATGGCCATAAACATCAGGATTTCCCTGATAGGGGCAGGGTTCTGCAGCAGCAGGGTACTCTCCAGGAGCCCCCCAAACCTATTTTTCCCACCACCCTTCTAGCACCAACATCGGGACCAACACTGCCTGCCGTACCAGTAATCCTAATAGTCCCACCATAGTAGGGGCAATTACAGTATGGACGTGTGTACAACGTCTACCAGGCCGCAGTTCCACATGCACCACCCGCAGTTGAGGGCACATTTCTTATACATGGGACTTCAGGGTGTATCTTATTTGACACTAAGGCTTCACACTTATTTATATCCACTAAATTTTCACGAGCCACGGGGTTGTTAGACATGACCGATAGTACAGTCACGTGCGTAGACTCATTATTGGGTAGCGGGGCACTTATTTTCTTTATTTGTCGGGGCGTGAGTATAGACATTGGGAGACTTATTTTGCGCGCCGATATGCTCATGTTAGATATATCGGAGTATGACGCCATTATTGGCATGGATTGGCTAGCAGTGTATAGAGCCATGATTGATTGTTATAGTAGGAGCATCGTGTTTTCTATTCCGAGCCATGAGATGTTCTTAATGGCGATGCCCCGTCCTGAAGGAGGATCATCGATCCACTTATACTATATAGAGGAGGAGACTTCAAAGGGGGTAATGATCTCCCTATATTTGATTCCGGTTGTGTGTGAGTTCCCTGACGTATTTAAGGAGATACCGGGATTGCTGCCTAGCTGAAAAATAAAGTTTATCATTAATTTAGTGTCGGGCACTCGGTCGATAGCTCGTGTGCCTTATCATATAGCCCCTATGGAGATGAGGGATATACGGGATCAAATTGAGTAGATTTTGGGATAGGATTTTATCCGTAGGAGTACTTCGCCTTGGGGTGCCCCAGTGCTGTTTGTGAAGAAGAGAGATGGATCTCTACGCCTATGTGTGGATTAGCGAGAGTTGAATAAAGTTATGATATGGAATAAATATCCATTTCCCCAAATCGATGACTTATTCGACCAGTTAAAAGGAGTCGCCTACTTCTCTAAGATAGATCTGAGATCAGGGTACCACTAGTTGCACATCCGGGAGCAAGATGTATCCAAGACTTCCTTACTGATGAGATATGGGTCTTATGAGTTTCGAGTTATGCCATTTGGGCTAACCAACGCGCCAACGGTGTTTATAAACTTGATGAATAGGGTGTTTATGGAGTTCTTGGATCAGTTTGTCATTGTCTTTATTTATGACATCCGAATTTATTCTCGGACTGAGGAAGAGTATGCAGAGCATCAACGTAGGGTTTTGCAGGCATTGCATGAGCACCAGTTGTATGCTAAGTTTGAGAAATGCAGTGTTTGGTTGCGTGAGGTACAGTTCTTAGGTCATATAGTATCTGATATAGGTATATCAGTGGATTCGAGTAAGGTGTCAACGGTGAGGGAATGGGGATAACCCACGACACTGACGATGGTGCGCAGTTTCTTGGGATTAGTCGGGTACTATCGACGATTTATTCGGGGGGTTTCTAAGATTGCAGGTCCGTTGACCAACTTGACTCACAAAGGGGTATCGTTTATCTGGGATGACACTTGTTAGTTATCTTTCGATGAGCTAAATGACAAGTTGACTTCAACACCAGTTCTCGCACTGCCCAGGATGGGAGTGGAGTATCTTGATTTTTACAGACGTATTCTTACAGGGACTTGGGGGTGTGCTACAGCGGGAGGACCAGGCTATGGCTTATGCTTCTCATAAGCTTAAGCCTCACGAGAGGAATTACCCCACCCACAACTTGGAGTTAACGACAGTCGTATTTGCGCTACGAATTTGGAGGCATTACCTTTTGGGGGAGAGGTTTCGTCTATTCACAGATCATAAGTCATTACAATATTTGTTCACTCAGAGAGAGTTGAATATGCGTCAGCGTAAGTGGCTGAAATTTGTGAATAATTATCAGTTCAACATCCAGTACCATCCGAGGAAGTCTAACGTGGTGGCAGACGCATTGAACCATAGGCCAATAGGGGATGTGGCAGAAGTTTGGAAGGCAAAATGGAAGCAGATGGGACACTAGAATTCAATTATTAGATCATTCATATCTGTTATAATCGTCACACCCCAGATTGTCACCAAGATTATACATCCAAGCACCGGATTAATTTTGTCAAGATCGAATTTGATAGCTGTTGGCCGGGGGAGCAGATTCTTACTTCGTGAGTGAGTTCAGAGGGAGGCTTACACTTCAACGGGAGATTGATTATCCCAGAGGGGGAGGACTTGCGACACGCGGTGATGGCGGAGTCGCACGGATCACGATTTACGGTACAACCTGGAGGGGATAAGATGTACCAAGATATGAGACGTCAGTATTGGTGGAGTGGAATGAAGAAAGACATTGCATAATTTGTCTCGAAGTGTGCCACTTGTCAGCTGGTGAAGGTGGACCATCAGAAACCAGTGGGGGTTTTGCATCCGTTAGAGATTCCAATCTGGAGATAGGAGAGCATTTCCATGGATTTTATCACTAGGTTGCCTACATCTCAGAGGGGTCACGATTCCATTTGGGTGATAGTGGATCGGTTAACTAAGGTGGCCCATTTTCTTTCAGTTCGAACGGATTATACCATGGGATAGTATGCCTAGATCTTCGTCGCTGAGATAGTAAGACTACATGGGGTGACACTCGATATTGTATTCGACAGGGACAAGATCTTCGTGTCTCATTTTTGGAAGAGTTTTCAGGAGGCCACGAGTACAGAGTGGCGATTGAGTATGGCCTATCAACTACATAGGAATGGGCAGACAGAGAGGACAAATCAGATGTTAGAAGATATGCTGCAGTTGTCTATCCTTGACTTTAGCGGAGGCTGGGAGCAGGGATGGCAATTTGACCCGCCCCATAGGAGCCCCGCCCCTAATGGGACGAGTTTTAAAACCCAATTAATGAATTAGGAACGGGTATGGGTTTTTAAAAAAATCCGTTTATTAAATGGGGCGAATTAGGAGTCAAGTTAAATAAAACCGCCCCGCCCCACCCTGACCCGCTTAACTTATGTCTACATAATTACCCTTTATTTGTATGATAATTACAATTAAACCACACATATGTATATATATATATACACACACACACACACTAAAAAAAACCTTTATTTTTATGTTAATTTTGTAAAAGATCTATGTGAAAACATGGATTGACAATTGGGGTGATATACCCGTTTATACCCTCAGCCTGGATGAGGATTACCTCCTATACGGACGACCCTACGAGGGGCCGACCCTTCACTAGGCCATAGCTGGCCACCAGTAGGTCCAGACGACCCTACGAGAGGCCGACCCTGACCCAGGCTCCGAACGACCCTACGAGGGGCCGACCCTTCCCCAGGCTCCGGACGACCCTACGAGGGTACGACCCCTCCCCAGGCTCTGGACGACCCTACGATGGTACGACAGTACGAGGCCAGAATCAAGCCAGACTCCCTACCGGATGAAACTTTGCCCTCGGCCTCGGCTCATAGGCCGAGAGTGACATCATGACAGCGTGTGGTTTGGGACACGCGTGGAACAGTGCATGTCAGGCTCATATGACACGTGGCAGACCGTTATAACCAAATCACACCCTCACGTGAGGGAATATTATGTCATCATTTGGCATCCACAGGTGTCAACAGGGGATTTGTTAGATCATCATTCACATGCACCATGCTTACTTGGGAGGTACACTACACCCCCCAAGACCTATATATACTTGTCACCTACAACCCTACAAGGGATCGATCCATGAACAATAGCCCTAGCTAAAACTCTGCTTGTACACACACAGTAGAGAGAGAGAGAGGGTTATGAGCATTATATCCAAGGCCATTAGTGCCCATACTTAGTGGATCACACACTCACAGTGGATGTAGGCCAAATTGGCTGAACCACTATACATCATTGTCTTATTTCCTCTTATACTCATCCCCTTCTACACACTTACATACTTATATACTTGCATCCCTATGGCTGCCATGGCTGCTTCTCCTTGAGCTCACTATCACTTATCTGGTGATGCTAAATCTTAGCATCATCAGTTTGGCGCCGTCTGTGGGAAACGAGAAGACATCTCTTCCTTTGTACAGCTTGACCTCACTGGGCACTCTGGTGGCGAACCAACACTCCCCCTGAGAGGAGGTGTTTCACCATTGAAAGAGACCCACTAAGGTTCCCAAGCTCACCAGTATTTTCTTCAGTTCAACTTTTCATAGCTCAAGCACATGGCACCTGAGATGCCACCGCCACCACTTCCCCCGCCGGATGAGGGGGGAAGACCCAGTTCCAGTCAGCCGCCGCCTCAGTCTGAGATGGCTGATGTGGCAGCAGCCCTAAAGTCTCTGGAAGCAAGCCAGCGGATGATGCAGGAGCAGTTCACAGCTCTGAGCCAGAACATACTGAGACCACCAGGGGTCTCACCTGAGATGATTACTCCGGCAGCAGCCCCAGGACAGCATGAGGCCAGGGGACCACCCCAGGCACCATGCAAAGACCTGCCACTCCCTCAGCGGCATAGGGATGTTGCTGACCCCAGGCGTTTGCGCCTGGGGAGGCAAGGAAACCCTTGCCCTGAAGACAGGTATGATGATCTGGAGGGGGAGAAAGCCCCAATAGAATGCTGGGAACCATACGAGGTCTCCAACAATACTGTGCGACCTCTCCAGGACAGTAGAGGAAAGTGCGGGAGACCAAACCCTGATGATCGTCCGAGAGGCTCTGCTTTTGACCGCCTGAGCAGGGGGTCAGCCTTCGAGAGGCTGGGCCCAGTAAATGACCTGCGGGATAAGCTGTCCAGGTCGAGAAGTGATGCGAGATCTAGGAGGGAGGCAGCAGAGGGCCGACCCCAAAGACGGGATGACGGCCAAAGGGAAGTAAACAGCCGACACAGGCCTGCTGCAGTGGAACCCCCCATCCACCTCCAAGAGGCAGCGGGGGATAACATCGGCCACGCAGACCCTGTGAGGCCCTGGAATGACTCAATCCAGTGGTTAGAGGATAAGATTGGCGACATACTAAAGAACCGAGACCCTCTTCAGAGGGGATACACCATAGGCTCACCCTTTGTGGCAAAGATAGTCAACTTCCCCACGCCATCAAAGTTCAAGCCTCCTGTGGTCACCCCAAGATATGATGGGAGCACCAACCCTGTCCACCACGTGGAGATGTATCAATCGGCGGCATACATATACTCTATCTCAGATGAGATGAGGTGTCGTGCCTTCTCTGGTACCCTGACAGGGGCTGCACATGCTGGTACACTTTTCTTCCAAAAAATTCCATTGAAAACTTCAAGCAGTTGGCAGACCGGTTCATCCACAACTTTTGCTTCGGGGTGAGACCACAGAAGAAGACCACACACCTGCTCTATGTTAAGCAGGGAAAGAATGAGACTCTGAGAGACTACATAGCCAGATTCAATAAAGAGAAGCTGGAGGTGGAAGACTATGAGGAGAGCATAGCTATGACAGCCCTGATTGGAGGGCTCCAAAAGGGGAAGCTATTATGGAAGCTTGCCGAAGACCCTCCGAGGAACATGGCTGAGCTGTTGTCAACAGCAGGGAAGGTGATGAACGCCGAAGAGGCGATGGCCGCAAAACATGAAGACGAAAAAGGAGGTGCAAGCGGGGGCAAATACCCTAAGAAGAACAAAGAAGGGAAGAAGTGGTCCACGGATGATAAGTTCGTTGGTTACACCCCTCTAACGGTCAACTGTGAACAGATCCGCAATGAGATAAAGAGTGACCGATCCCTGAAGTGGCCTGAGAAGCTGAGGGCAGCCCCCGGCAAGAGGAACAGGAACCTGTGGTGTGAATTTCACCAAGACCATGGTCACGTAACAGACAAATGCTTTTCTCTGAAAGATGAGATTGAGAAGATGCTGAAAGAAGGGAAGCTCAGAAAATACGTGGACCGAGAGGCCTTCAAGAGGGGCCGAGGGGACGACCCCAGAAAAAAGCAAGTTGATGCATGTAAAGAAGGTCCTCAAAAAAGAGGGAACGACCCCTCTGATGATGAGGACGACCCTGACCTCCCGCCGAGAGACGACCACGGTCCTGTCAAGAGGCTCAATATAATCTTGCTCGGTGTAGGAATGATCTCCGGGGGATTAGCAGGAGGAGGGTCTGAGGTCGCTGACAGGAAGGACCATGTTGCTGAGGCTAAGGCGGTGACGAAGGTGGTGCACTCAACCTCCCTAGAGGTCAAGTCAGAAAAAAGGAAGAAGGTTGACATGGACACTTTGATAGTGGGATTTTCAAGGATGGACTTCAAAGGCCTCTTGGCCCCGCATGATGACCCTCTCGTCATCACTACCAGGGTGCACGGGTGCGAAGTGCCGAGGATCCTGGTAGATGGGGGCTCATCCGCAGATGTGATGTTTTGGCCATGCTTCAAGGCCTTGGGCCTCAGTCGTGCCAGACTTGTCCCATACCATCATCCGTTGATCGGGTTCAGTGGGGAGAAGGTTTACCCCCTGGGAATATATGAGGTTGATGTCAGGATGGGGGACGAATGGCCGAGATGGCTCACCAAGAGGGTCAGTTTCTTTGTGCTGGATGAGTATGTGTTTTCGGCATACAACATCATACTGGGACGTGTGGCCCTCAAGGGGTTTGAAGCTGTGCCATCCACAGTCCACCAGATGGTTAAGTTCCCTACCCCTTACGGGGTGGGGGAAGTTCAGGGAGACCAGACGACAGGGAGAGAGTGCTACTACAATTCCGCTGAAGAAAGGGAGGCACCCCAGGGACGAGACGAAGCTTAAAAAAGGAGAGGCCGCTGAGGAGGTAGAACCCATCATCCTCGATGAGGATGACCCGAGAAAAACCGTCCAAGTTGGCAAGTCTCTGGAGCCCAGTATCAAGGAAGACCTCATCAAACTGTTGAGGAGAAGGCGAAGAGTCTTCGCGTGGAGTCATGTAGATATGCCAGGGATCGACCCTGAAATCATGTGCCACAAACTCAATGTGGTAGAGGGAGTGAAGCCGGTAAAGCAGAAGAGGAGGATTTATTCTAGAGAGAAGTACGAGGTCATCAGGGATGAGGTTAAAAAATTAGAAGACGCTGAATTTATCAGAGAGGTCATCTACCCTGAATGGCTGTCCAATGCAGTCATTGTCCCAAAGGCCAACGGGAAGTGGCGGATGTGTGTGGACTTCACAGACCTCGACAAGCACTGCCCCAAAGACAGCTTCCCTCTCCCTCGCATTGACCAGATGGTAGACGCTACTGTAGGCCATGAGCTCATGAGTTTTATGGATGCCTACTCAGGGTATAACCAGATCTTCATGAACCCTGATGATTCGGAGAGGACTGCCTTCATCACTGATAAGGGGACATACTGCTATAGGGTCATGCCCTTTGGCCTAAAAAATGCAGGGGCAATGTACCAGTGCCTCGTAAACAGAATGTTTGAAGATAAAATTGGGAAGTTTATGGAGGTCTACGTAGACGACATGCTGACTAAGAGTCTGAAGGCAGAGGATCATGTGGCAGACCTGGAGAGGACCTTCGATACGATGGACAAATATGAGATGAAGCTTAACCCGGCCAAATGTGTCTTCGGGGTCGGAGCAGGGAAGTTCTTGGGGTTCATTGTCAATCAAAGAGGCATCGAGGTCAATCCTGAAAAGATAAAGGCCCTTATTGAGATGAAGACCCCCAAGTCCATTAAAGACGTTCAGAGGCTCACAGGGAGAGTGGCTGCCTTGAACAGATTTGTGTCAAGGGCCACAGACAGGTGTCTACCATTCTTCAAGATCCTCAGGAAGGCCTTTGAATGGAGTAAAGAGTGTGATGAGGCTTTCAAGGAGCTAAAATCATACTTAGGGTCTCCCTTGCTGCTGTCACGGCCCGTGCAGGGTGAACGACTTTATGTGTACCTCGCCGTCTCAGAGTCTGCCATCAGCGCAGCCATTGTGAGAGACGAGGACGGAATACAGAAGCCTGTATATTTTAACAGTAAGGCACTCCAGGGGGCAGAGCAAAGATACCCGAGGATGGAAAAGTTGGCCTACGCCTTGATCCATGCCTCAAGGAAGATGAAACCATACTTCCAGTCCCATACTATGGTCATCCTTACTGACTCTCCTCTTAGGCAGGTCCTACACAAGCCTGAAAAATCAGGAAGGCTAATGATCTGGGCTATAGAGCTAGGGGAGTTCGATATTGTGTATCAGCCTAAGACAGCCATTAAGGGGCAAGCGCTGGCAGACTTCGTGGCTGAGTTTACTTGGGAGAGCGATGAAGCCGAGGGTGAGACCCCCGGGGAGACAGATATCCAACAAGACAGGATCATCGACACGCCTGCAGCCAGGGCTGAGGCAAGCACCGCTAAGGGGAAAGCAACCGAAAACGAAGAGGGAAGATACATCTTTAGACAGGGGTCCCTCTCCGAGGGAAGTTTCTCAGAAGAAAAGACCATGTGGAGACTCTTCGTCGACGGGTCCTCTTGCGAAAGCGGGAGCGGAGCTGGACTGATAGTATCAGCACCCGACAGCACAGACATCGAGTATGCCCTGAGGTTCAATTTCAAAGCCTCCAACAATGAGGCTGAGTATGAGGCCTTAATAGCTGGCCTTTCCTTGGCCAAATCTCTTAGTATCGGCCAAATTTTGGTTCACAGTGATTCGAGGCTGGTGGTGAATCAGATACTAGGAGCCTATGAGGCCAAAGACGAGAGGATGGATAGGTACCTTGAGAAGGTGAGGTCATTGCTGAAGGACTTTAAAGAAGTGAAATTCAAGAGGATACCTAGGCTCGACAATGGCCGTGATGACGCCCTTGCAAGGTTGGCCTCAGCTACTAGGACAGACATAAGGAGGACAGTCCCGGTAGAAATCTTGCTTCGACCAACTATTGAAGACGTCGAGGGAACACTTGGCATTTGCATGAATGTTTCTCAAGAACCGTCATGGATGGATCCTCTGATCAGATACATTAAAGAGGGAGAGATGCCAGAAGCAAGCCAAGAAAGGAAGAAGCTGAGATACAGGGCTGCAAAGTTCACTGTCATCGGAGACACGCTGTACAAAAAGGGGTTCCTACTCCCCTTACTTGGGTGTGTGCATCCCTCAGAAGTCCCTTCTATTCTGCAAGATGTGCATGAAGGGTCGTGCTCAAGCCACATTGGGGATAGATCCTTAGCGAAGAGGGTGGTCACCCAGGGCTACTGGTGGCCGACCTTGGGGAAAGATGCCGCAGCATATGTAAAGAAGTGTGACAAATGCCAGAGATTTGCCACCATCCCTCACCAGCCCCATCAGCCTCTCACCTCCATTACATCCCCATGGCCGTTCGCAGTGTGGGGGATTGATCTGGTAGGACCCTTACCGAGAGCAGTCAATAACTATCGGTTCCTCATCGTAGCAATTGACTACTTTTCAAAGTGGGTAGAGGCCGAACCGATGGTCACGATCACGGAGCAGAAGACCTTCCAGTTTATCTGGAAGAATGTGATATGCAGATATGGTCTACCCAACACCCTCATCTCGGATAACGGGACCCAGTTCAAGAATGCCTCTTTACAGAAGTACTGTGAGAGGGTAAGTATCAAACAATTTTTCTCCACCCCAGGCCAACCTCAGGCCAATGGGCAAACCGAAGTTACGAACAGGACAATCTTAGATGGGATTAAGAAGAGGATTGAGGAGGCAAAAGGAAGATGGGTCGAGGAGTTATATGCAGTGTTGTGGGCATACAGGATGACAGTAAGGACCTCTACTGGGGAGACCCCCTTCATGTTAGCTTATGGATCAGAAGCAGTCATCCCCACCGAGGTCGAGTTTCCCACTCATAGGGTCCAAATGTACGACCCCTAGGGAAATACGGAAGAGAGGAGACTTGACCTAGATTTGATTGAGGAAAGAAGGGAGGATGCTCAGATAAGGCAAGATTCCTACCAGTAGAGGACCGCAAGGTTTTACAACCAGAGGGTGAAACAGAGGCCAATCGCAGTAGGAGACTTGGTCCTCAAGAAGACTTGGCAGAAGCCCAATAAACTCCATCCTAATTGGCACGGCCCCTATAGGGTCACCGACGAAGTTGTCCCTGGGACCTATAGACTAGAAAGCCTAGAGGGGGAACCTTTTTCCAACCCGTGGAATGCGGATCATTTGAAAAAATACTACCAGTAGTATTGTAAGGTCTTGATAGGACATGGTTGTAATAAGCATTGTTTCGACAGAACACATGGAAAATTAATGAGAAATATCAGTGTTTCCCTCATCCAGTGGTTATCAGTTCTATCACGCATGGAAATATATACAGAAAACTACCCTCGGCTATAATGAGGATCAGTGGAGGGGACGACCCCACCACAGTCCTCAAGAAAGACGAGGGTAGACTTTATTAAAAACCATTAATTTGGTAAGTTGAACCCTCGGCTATAATGAGGATCAGTGGAGGGGACGACCCCACCACAGTCCTCAAGAAAGACGAGGGTAGACTTTGTTAAAAACCATTAATTTGGTAAGATGAACCCTCGGCTATAATGAGGATCAGTGGAGGGGATGACCCCACCACAGTCCTCAAGAAAGACGAGGGTAGACTTAAAAACCCATTAATTTGGTAAGATGAACCCTCGGCTATAATGAGGATCAGTGGAGGGGACGACCCCACCACAGTCCTCAAGAAAGACGAGGGTAGACTTAAAAACCATTAATTTGGTAAGATGAACCCTCGGCTATAATGAGGATCAGTGGAGGGGACGAACCCACCACAGTCCTCAAGAAAGACGAGGGTAGACTTAAAAACCCATTAATTTGGTAAGATGAACCCTCGGCTATAATGAGGATCAGTGGAGGGGACGACCCCACCACGGTCCTCAAGAAAGACGAGGGTAGACTTTGTTAAAAACCATTAATTTGGTAAGATGAACCCTCGGCTATAATGAGGATCAGTGGAGGGGACGACCCCACCACAGTCCTCAAGAAAGACGAGGGTAGACTTAAAAACCCATTAATTTGGTAAGATGAACCCTCGGCTATAATGAGGATCAGTGGAGGGGACGACCCCACCACAGTCCTCAAGAAAGACGAGGGTAGACTTAAAAACCCATTAATTTGGTAAGTTGAACCCTCGGCTATAATGAGGATCAGTGGAGGGGACGACCCCACCACAGTCCTCAAGAAAGATGAGGGTAGACTTTGTTAAAAACCATTAATTTGGTTAATTGAACCCTCGGCTATAATGAGGATCAGTGGAGGGGACGACCCCACCACAGTCCTCAAGAAAGACGAGGGTAGACTTTGTTAAAAACCATTAATTTGGTAAGTTGAACCCTCGGCTATAATGAGGATCAGTGGAGGGGACGACCCCACCACAGTCCTCAAGAAAGACGAGGGTAGACTTTGTTAAAAACCATTAATTTGGTAAGTTGAACCCTCGGCTATAATGAGGATCAGTGGAGGGGACGACCCCACCACAGTCCTCAAGAAAGACGAGGGTAGACTTTGTTAAAAACCATTAATTTGGTAAGTTGAACCCTCGGCTATAATGAGGATCAGTGGAGGGGACGACCCCACCACAGTCCTCAAGAAAGACGAGGGTAGACTTTATTAAAAACCATTAATTTGGTAAGTTGAACCCTCGGCTATAATGAGGATCAGTGGAGGGGACGACCCCACCACAGTCCTCAAGAAAGACGAGGGTATACTTTGTTAAAAACCATTAATTTTGTAAGTTGAACCCTCGGCTATAATGAGGATCAGTGGAGGGGACGACCCCACCACAGTCCTCAAGAAAGACGAGGGTAGACTTTGTTAAAAACCATTAATTTGGTTAATTGAACCCTCGGCTATAATGAGGATCAGTGGAGGGGACGACCCCACCACAGTCCTCAAGAAAGACGAGGGAGGGGTTAATAGCATCAACAAGGAGCAAACCATAAAAGAATTAAGTATGGAAGACAACAATTATGGAAGAGACTGGTATTAATAAAACATAAGTATCAAGTGTTTTTACAAGGCCTTTGAACAAAAATACAAAAACGAGGGTATGGGCTACAGGCAGCCACCCTATGGGACGACATCAGAGGGCAGGGCCTCAACATCAATGGGAATGGTCTCCTCAGTTACCAGCACCGGATGATCTTCAGATGTACCGACCCCCTCGATCTGGACTTGGGACTCCACCTGGTTGAGGGCCTCGGCAATTAGGGGGTCGTCCAGTTGAACACCCTCCAGTGAAGGGCGAACAGAGGAGACGACATCGCCAAATATGAGGACGACCCATCGGCAGGCCGTCCTAATCCCCCTTTCTAGATATTCAAGGCCGAAGCCCTGAAATTCATCTGAGGTCTTGTATGCCTCAACAGCGTCAGCCTCGGCTTTCCTGATGGCTGCTTCCAGATGAGTCTTATGCTGGGCCTCCAGGTTGATCAGAGCCTCATCCCTATCCTTGATGATCAAGTCCTTGGCTTGCAAGTCGGCATCGTGCTGCCTCATCAGCTCATCTAGGACCCTAGCATGCTCGGTCCTGGCACTCTCAAGCTCAGCCCTCGCAGTGTCAAGCTCAGTCTTTGCTATATCTAGCTCTGCCTGCAACTCAGCCTCATGTTGAATGGCCCTCTCAGCTTCGTGAAACTTTTGTTGATTCTCGGCCATCCACTTGGTGGCTGAGGTCAAGGCACAGACAGACTGCAAGAAAAAATAAAGAAATATCAAGGGGGGCCGAGGGAACAGTTAGTGAAATTAAAGAAGGTCAAGACCAATACCTGAGCAAGGGAGTGCGGACCGTAGTCGTACACTTTGGCTGGTGGCATCTTACCCAAGAACTCGAAGTCAGAGGCCGACGGTGCAGAGAACATCGAGGCCTTGGCTGCCCCCAGGTTGGCAATAAGAGATGAGGGGTCGGCCCTCAGATGGGACAGATTTTGAGACCAGAAGGCCCCCATGCTGGACGAAGAGGTCGTCCCCTCAGAGGCTTCGACCCTTGCCCTCGTCCTTGGATCAGGCCGATGCTCAACAGGAGCCTCAGGCTCCTTCCTTTTGTGACTATCGGCTGTCGGCTCAACAACCGTCGGCCCTGAGGCCCTTGTCTTCTTGGGATCTTGCTGAGGCTCCTTCCCCTTCTTCTTTGACAAACCAGCAAGCAGGCTTGGAGCAGTCATATCCCAGAGGTAATCTGACACACCTGCAGGACGACCTGAAAAGGATACGATGCATCAGAAATACAGAGATAAATGGGAAACACTTCAAAAAAGTAAAAAATAGAAGACGTGCTGTATCACTCACATAATTCCGTGAGAGGGCTGACCCTCAAACCAGCTTCTTTGAGGCACCGGGGGGTCATCAAATCTTCGAACTTTGGGATCTCACCCCCTCTCCCTCGTCCGCTCAGATACTCAACAATATCCCTTTCCTCCAAGCTAAGTCCGGGGTCTGACCTAGCTTTCATTGAGGGATTAGACCATTTGTTAGGGACCCTCGGACCGTCGGCAGAAGGGGACGCCTCGGCAGAGCTCTCCCATGCCCCAGATATGAAGAAGAACCTCTTTTTCCAATCATGATTGGAAGTTTGAGCCACGTGGAGCAGCTTCTTCTCAGACCTTCTCGCCCCTAGATGATAGTATCCGGGCTGTTTAGATGAAGAGGTGATATTATAGCAGGCCAAGAACACGTCGGACGAGGGCTCATCAGTGAAAGAATTTTTCCACAAAGAGATATACCCCAATATCGTCCTCCAAGAGTTGGGTGGAAGTTGCAAAGGGGAGACGCCCAAAGCCGACAGAACATCTACAATAGCAGGATGGAAAGGAAGTCTGACACCTACTTTGAACATTTGCTCGTAGACTGCAACCTCTCCCTCTTCACCCTAAAAAAACCTCTCAGCCTCAGAGGGAACCCTCATAGTTACCCCAGAGGGCACTCCATAAATATGCCTCCATATCAGAAGGTCCTTATCCCTAACAGAGGAGATAAAAGACGAGGCATGGGAGGTATCAACCTCATCATCTGTATCGTCGTCCTCGTCCTCACCTCCTTCCCCCTCATCACCTGCAGGAGGACCCTGAGGAAAAGCCACTTGGAAGGCATTGGGGGATAGGGTTGTCACAGGGACAGCCTCAGAGGGGATCGTACCCTCGGCCTCTCGGGGAGGGCTAAGATCAGACGTGTCCCTTCTACCAGACGTCCCGGCACCAGTTGGAGAGAAGGTTCTCTCGTCCATTTCACTTGGGTTGGGTGTCTCGTCCGGACGAGATGACGACCCGCAAGACTCAGAGGGTTCAGATGGTCTTATGGTGGCAAGAGGAATGGGAAAGATGGGTCGTACCCAATTAGGGTCGGCCCCTCGTCTCCTCTCTTCCTCTTCCTCTATTCGTCTGATCTCGGCAAAGAGCTTTTCTCTCAAAGGTGGGAATTCAGACACTAGGTGGTAAAGCCTCCTAAGCATTAAAGGGAAGACCCTACACTTAGAGAAATTATACTAGACTTGGCTAATACAACTACAAACACTTGGGGGATTGACCAGGTTTGACTTTTGGATCAAACCAAGGAACTAAAACATTTTTCGTCAAGAATGTCCAAGAACTAACAACCGGAGAAGACACCGGAAAAGGCAATGGGGGAACTAGAAAGTGCTGATCTACGACCCTAAAAAAAAAAATAATACACTGAAATGAAGACAAAAGAAGGCGACCTGATGAGGAGAGAACAAGAAGTGCTGCGAGGCCTGACGAAACGAAGGCTGCAAGTGGCGAAGCTTACTGGTTCTAGAGAGAGAATAGACTTGGGCGCGAAGAAGAAGAAGATGGAGAGAGAGAGTTTGAAAATCTCTTAAATATTTTGGTAATGAGTGGACCCATTTACCAAGAAAGGTATAATTAGGGCACAAGGCCCCAAGTGCACTGCGCAGCCGCCATGCCTTGGAAACTGACACAATAATGAGTATCTGCCCAAGTGTCACTCATCTAACTGATCGTACATGCATCTCATTTAGTACACTATCCCTCAGCCATCTCAGCAGCACCTATGGCTAAGGGCTGGGGGTGATTGATATACCCGTTTATACCCTCAGCCTGGATGAGGATTACCTCCTATACGGACGACCCTACGAGGGGCCGACCCTTCACCAGGCCATAGCTGACCACCAGTAGGTCCAGACGACCCTACGAGAGGCCGACCCTGACCCAGGCTCCGGACGACCCTACGAGGGGCCGACCCTTCCCCAGGCTCCGGACGACCCTACGAGGGTACGACCCCTCCCCAGGCTCTGGACGACCCTACGATGGTACGACAGTACGAGGCCAGAATCAAACCAGACTCCCTATCGGATGAAACTTTGCCCTCGGCCTCGGCTCATAGGCCGAGAGTGACATCATGACAGCGCGTGGTTTGGGACACGCGTGGAACAGTGCACGTCAGGCTCATATGACACGTGGCAGACCGTTATAACCAAATCACACCCTCACGTGAGGGAATATTATGTCATCATTTGGCATCCACAGGTGTCAACAGGGGATTTGTTAGATCATCATTCACATGCACCATTCTTACTTGGGGGGTACACTACACCCCCCAAGACCTATATATACTTGTCACCTACAAACCTACAAGGGATCGATCCATGAACAATAGCCCTAGCTAAAACTCTGCTTGTACACACACAGTAGATAGAGAGAGAGGGTTATGAGCATTGTATCCAAGGCCATTAGTGCCCATACTTAGTGGATCACACACTCACAGTGGATGTAGGCCAAATTGGCTGAACCACTATACATCATTGTCTTATTTCCTCTTATACTCATCCCCTTCTACACACTTACATACTTATATACTTGCATCCCTATGGCTGCCATGGCTGCTTCTGCTTGAGCTCACTATCACTTATCTGGTGATGCTAAATCTTAGCATCATCATGGGGGATTGTCTCACATATTGAAATGCGAACCATTATAGACCTCCAAGACTATAATGTAATAATTTAAATTTTACTATTTTTAAAATTAGCCCAACCCGTAGGATCCCCGACCCGCCTCGTTTATTAAATGGGGCGGGTTAGGAGTTAATTTAAATAAAAACCGCCCCGCCCCGTTTATTAAATGGGACAGGTTACGGTTTTGCCAAACGCCCTGCCCATTGCCATCCCTAGTTGGGAGAAATATTTTCTACTGGTGGAGTTTGCGTATAATAAACTCATATCAGTTTACGACTGGCACGGCACCATCTTAGGTGTTGTATGGTAGACCTTGTCATTCGCCCACTTGTTGGCTAGAGGTGTGGGATAATAAGCTTCTCAGACCAGAGTTGGTTCAGGATACTTCAGCCAAGATTGAGCTAATTCGGAGTTATATACGGATAACTTATGATAGCCAAAAGAGTTATGCCGATGCCAAGCCATTCTTCCTGGAGTTTAACGTGGGGAACCAGGTATTACTACGTGTGTCTCCTATGAAGGGGATAATGAGGTTCGGGAAGAAAGAAAAGTTGGCACCAAAGTATGTGGGGCCATTCCCTATCATCGAGTAGATTGGACCAGTTGCGTATAGACTCGGATTCCCAGAACACTTACATCGAATTCACCATGTTATCTACATTTCTTCGCTAAGGCGATACCTCCGGGATAAGTTAGCTCACACTCACATTGCGTTGAAGGAGATTGATTTACAACCCAATATTTCATACGAGGATAGGCCGATTGCTATTCTAGACCATAGTAAGAGGATGCTGAGGTCGAAGGTAGTTCCACTTGCACATGTTCAGTGGAGGCACCATGATGCCGACGAGTCTACTTGGGAGCACTAGGATGAGATGCGTGATAAATATCCAAAGTTATTTATACCAGGTATTTTTTTCGAATTTCGGGATGAAATTCCATTATTAGGGGAGCATTTTGTAACAACCCGTATTTTTAATGATTTTTATAATGGGATTAATTAAATTAAAATGGAAATTAATAGGAAATTAATCCAGATTAAAATAAATATGAATTAGCGAGACAAGGGTTAGTATTTATTTGCATGAATTATATAGAATAATACTTAGTGAATGAGTAATAAATTAGTAAGAATGCAATATGATTGTCATGAGTGAGAGATACGGTAGTTACGATAATTTAGTCGGGACACGCGTGTCAGTCGTGTCAGGATATGATTTATTTATGGGTCATCAAAATGGTCATTTCGAGTATGCCATGTGTTCGTAAGGGTCGAGATAAATAAAAAAGTGTACTCAGGGATTTGGATTGGGTCCCGGGTAATTTTTAGGCCCAACCGGCACCCCAGAAGGGTATTTTGGCCTTTTGGCTTTTTAGAGTAAAGGGACCAACAAATTTAATAGGGTTATATCAGCATGTGGGTTAAGGGTGCTAGGGTTAGCAGTTAGAAAAACTGAGAGAGGACGTTAGAGGAGGAAGGTGAAGGTTTCCAAGGCTTCCCACACCACTTTTGCACCACCACCACCAGAGTTTAGATCGGAAGGAGATGAAGGAAACTCCACCATTTTTCTGCACAAATAAGACCTACAAACTCCAGGCAAGTGTTTATCTTACAAAATTTGAGTATATATACTATCCATGTTAGTGTAGGATTTAATATCTTCATGAATAAATGATTATTGGTGTTAGATTGGAGATTAAATTCACGTTCTTAGGTAGAAATCATGATAAATATAATTCACTCATGTATGTAACACGAATCTGATAATTTAGTAACATGAGAGTGTGGAGAAATCTGGGTTTGTTGATGTTCTTGAACCAAGAAAGAATAATTTAGGGTTTCAGGATTAAAGTGTAGAATTAA
The DNA here is from genome assembly GCA_949130495.1 of Sambucus nigra. NCBI lineage: Eukaryota > Viridiplantae > Streptophyta > Magnoliopsida > Dipsacales > Adoxaceae > Sambucus > Sambucus nigra. The sequence continues at coordinate 127,657,506 of OX422219.1, read as the reverse complement.
TCCGGTTTAGTTGATTCCCCTTGATGATTTAATGAGTAGATTACGTTAGAAATCATTTATACATGTTATTATTGGTTCTAGTATAATTGGTTGGAAGTTTGGGACTGTAAAAATGGTGAAAATTGTAACAGTTAAACAAAGGAGACGACTTGTAGCATTTCGAATCGATTCGACTCAAAGAGCAAATTGATTCGGGCTCTTCACCGAATCGATTCGGCTGCCCATATTTGACCAATTTTGTTATGTTATGCCCTAAATCCAAATATAAATTATGGGGAGACTTTTGGGGGCATTATTAAATTTTAATGAGGGAGATAGTAATTTCAGTAAGCAGATGGTAGGGTTGAGGTTTCCCCAATTGAGCATATAGTAGGATTAATGGGCATACTTTGATATTTAATTGATTCACGAGAATTAGAACGGGTCACGGAGAGTATGAGTGAATGAAAGAGTTGGCGCTTGCGTTCAATTAAGAAATAATATAATAAACACCTTTTTAACCCAAATTAACCCTAATCATGCAACTAGGCGTGATTGACATAGTATGAAGATCATGCAATAATAATTCAACACACAAAGTTTAAGGAAAAATCCCCCACAGGGGCAAAACCATTTGTATATCACTATAATTTGTAAGAGAAACGGATTACAATCGGATTACACTGAAATACAAGTTTTTGACTAAGAATTACCCGCAGGCATCGGATTCTGTAGTCGCGGCTGGAAGAATCCCTTTCCAGTAGGGCAGCAATGAAGAGGAAGGAACGGTCCACTTCACAAGGGTTGAACAACAACAATGGTGTTCTTGGGTTACCAAACTTGATTCACATAGATATGGAAGATGTGTGAATCTAAAAACCTAGAATCATAGGACTCAATAGGTGAAGACTTTAGGGTTGATATGCTCTGAAAATCGTTGAAAAGTCTTATGGAAACCAACTACTGATCGTGGTTTAAATAAGGAGTCAAAACCCAAAAAAATCTGCTACACGATCTGGCAGAGTTTATCCATGGCGGACCGGTCCGGGCCTTAGGAGGATCGGTCCGATAGCGGATCAGTTCTTTTAATTTGAAGCTGATTCAGTTCGCATTCGGTTCGGGGCTCACTGGCTTCAAAGCGCAAGGCGGTCCGGTCCGGTCTTGGGCGTATCGGTCCGCAGTCGGATCGGTTCTTTTTATATAAAGGCGGACCGGTCCGGGTAGTCAGAGACGGATCAGTTCGTTATAATTTTAGGCGGACCGGTCCGGATGACTGGATTTCTGAATTCTTCCTTTCTTTTGATCTTCGGATTCCGTTGATGATGAATGGACTTTGAATCTTTGCAACGGTGTTACGGCTAATGACATATACAAGTATGTTGGACAAAAAATGTCCTTACAAATCTCCCCCTATGTCTATGCCGGAACAAACATAAAAAATCCGAATTATCTATAATCACAATGCCTATACAAATCTACCCTTCCATGAACCCAAAAACTGAAAGTGGTACAAATGACTAAGGCTGCATCGTTTGTTCTTCGAATCTTCAGAAATCTCACCGCTTTTCTCATCAGGGTGTGCAACATGGGATTATCAAAAGATGTACCTACACACATGAGACAAAGCAAATACCAAGTGATGTATCGAGTTTGAAATGAGATAAACATAAGCATATATATCAATTTAAGATGATATTATCAGAATTTCAAAACTCCCCCATAATCAGATAATTCATTCTCCCCCTTTTTATGATGTCCCCAAATAGACAAATGAGAGAAATAAATCAAGCAATCAAGTACCGGGGTGACACAAGGCATAAAATCACACCATGAAGGAACATAAAACAACCAAGTCGGTGATAGCGTAAAAGAATGGGTGTGATCAAAATTCGATAGGAAAATCAAAGCATACAAACATGACATATGTGCACGATGAATATTGGATATTCCTAACGAATGAACTCAAATGCTTCCTTTGGTGTAAAAGATTGGAAATATAAGACATTGACTATATCAAATCTACGAATCAAAGCTCAAAGTGATTTCTACACCAATAACGTCCAACATGATTTTCATGCATTTTCAGGACTTTCAAGGAAGTGCAAACCCGTTTTTCTCATTCTCCAACCAAACTCCCTCAGATTTATATTTTTAATAGAGGTATACTAAATTCTCAAACTTTGGAGAATTGATGGTGAAAACCTAAATGGCCCATATATGGCATGTATTGCTTTTTATTGCCTTTAAATTTTTTCGGGCTCTTTTAACCTCTTAGGACCTCGGATATTAAAATTCCTCCATTTTTTAGGTCCTTTTTAACGGTGGCTTTTGCGCAAAGGATAAGAATCAACTTTCGCAGCCCCTCCCCGTTATGAAAATATACACACAGTCTCACCAAAATGGTTTTTACATGCAATCCAATCTTGTCAAGTTTTATCGCATATTGTACATTGTATAGACAGAATTGAGATAGAAACACTCAAGCCAATATGTGATAGACAAGTGCAATAGACAAATACAGCCGTGCATGTGTGCAATAAAGGATATAGGAGTCAAGCATGTAGGAAAATATCACTAATTACATCTCAAGGACTCCAATCAATGTAAAGCACATGGATGAAATGATGTAGCCTCTCAAATCTCTATCAAACAGTCACATGGATAAATGGAATGAAGTTGTGACTTGGCTATCTTAAATGCTCATCCATAAAAGGCAAATCTCTTTTTGAATTTTTTCAAAAATTTTTTCAAAATAAAATCTTTTTGAGTTTTTCTAAAAATTTTTCTAAAAAGAAAATCTTTTTGTATTTTTCAAAGAATAATGAAAAGCAAAAATAAGTAAAACACACTAATAGTACAATCTAGCAATAGGCATCAGAGGATATGAAAATGACAATGCAACCTACGCTAGACATGGACCAGCCCCTCAGTCAACTGTGCAAATCCCTAAAGACTTCCTAAGACTCTCAAATCTAAGGGCATCTAAAGGTTTCATGAAAATATCAGCTAACTAACGGTCGGTGGGAACGAAACTCAGGGATACGACCTTCTCCTCAACTAACTCACGTATGAAGTGCTCGCGTAACTTGATGTGCTTTGTGCGCGAATGTTGGACAGGATTGCGGGATATGTGTATCGCGCTTGTGTTATCACAGGAAATGAACATGGTGTCCTGTGAAATCCCATAATCCTCCAACATTTGCTTCATCCACATGAGTTGCGTGCAACAACTCCCGGCGGTGATGTACTCAGCCTCCGCAGTGGACAAAGAGATGGAGTTTTGCTTCTTGCTCAACCAAGAGACAAGAGCAGAACCAAAGTAGAAACACCCACCCGAAGTGCTCTTACATCCATCTACGTCCCCGGCCCAATCAGCATCCGAATAGGCGGACAAACGGTCATCGGTATCAAAGGAATACCATATACCGTATGAGAGAGTCCCACTCACGTATTTGATAATACGTTTTAGAGCGAGTAAGTGTGACTCTTTAGGAGACGCCTGATAACGCGCATAGACTCCAACACTAAAGGCAATGTCGGGACGACTAGCAGTCAAGTAGAGAAGACTGCCTATCATACTCCGATACAAGGTTTGCTCTACGTCCTTGCCTGAAGTGTCCTTACTAAGCTTGGTAGTGGTACTCATAGGTGTACGAGCATGCTTAGCGGAGTCTAAACCAAATTTCTTCACTAGGTCTCTAGCATACTTGGATTGGGAGATGAACATCCCATCCTCTAGCTGACGAACCTGGAGACCAAGGAAGAAAGTAAGCTCACCTACCATGCTCATCTCAAACTCACTTTTCATCTCCTCCTCAAAGTGGTGAGCATGCTGGGAGCATGTGGATCCAAAGACTATGTCGTCCACATAGACTTGGGCAACAAAGATAGCACCGTCATCTCTCCTGACGAACAACGTCATATCAACTCCCCCTCTCTTGAAGCCACGGGCTAAGAGATAGGAAGTAAGCCTCTCGTACCAAGCACGGGGTGCTTGCTTCAAACCATACAAGGCTTTTCTTAGATAGTATACGTGATCAGGGTGCTTAGGGTCTTCAAACCCTTTTGGTTGTTCCACATAAACCTCCTCCTGTAGAATGTCATTCAGAAAGGCACTCTTGACATCCATCTGATATAACTTGAAGTGCAGATGACATGCGATGGCGAGAAGTAAGCGGACGGACTCAAGCCTCTCAATAGGAGCAAATGTCTCCCCAAAGTCTACACCCTCTATCTGTGTGTAGCCTTGAGCGACCAACCTAGCCTTATTTCTGGTTATGGTACCATTTTCATCCATTTTATTCTTGAAAATCCACCGGGTACCAATAACATTAGTATTACTAGGTCGGGGGACAAGTTACCAGACATTGTTATTCATAAACTGAAGCAACTCATCCTGCATAGCAGATATCCAGTGTTCATCTTTGAGTGCTTCTTTGTGGTTCTTGGGCTCGACTTTGGACGTGTAGCAATGATGACTAACAACGTTCTCTAGTTGAGCCCGAGTCTTGACCCCTAAAGTGGGATCTCCAACAATGGCTGAAGGATCATGACTCTTGCGAACCCAAGCAGGTGTGTCCCCTAACACAGGAATAGGGTCCACAGAGTGTGGGATAGGAACAGGAAAATCACTGTCAGAACAGTCCTCATCCTCACACTGAAGGTTGGGATCAATAACCGTCAGGGGTCCATCATCTTGCACGGTGACGTTTATTGATTCCATAACCTTAGAGCTCTTCAGGTTAAAAACCCGGTATGCTCTACTGTTCGATGAATATCCTAGCAATATTCCCTCGTCGCTCCGGGAGTCAAACTTTCCTAATTGCTCTCTATCCCGTAGGATATAGCATTTACTCCCAAAAACACGAAAATATGCCAGGTTGGGTTTCTTGCCAGTCCACAATTCATAAGGCGTTTTGAGTGTGTGTGGACGCAGATATACCCTATTCACCGTGTGACATGCAGTAGACACTGCCTCTTCCCAAAATCTCCTAGAAACTTTACGACCTAGAAGCATAGATCTAGCCATTTCTTGGATCGTTCTATTCTTTCTCTCAACAATCCCATTTTGCTGAGGAGTTCTCACTGCAGAAAACTCATGTTTGATCCCAAGGCTATCACAGTATAAATCCACTTTTGCTTCCTTAAATTCAGTGCCATTATCACTACGCATCCTGTTAATAGTGACTCCGTGTTGATTTTGTAGGACACGGCACTTGGTCGTTAAGAACTCTACAGCATCAGATTTCTCTCTAAAAAAACCTACAATAGAGTATCTAGAGAAATCGTCTACCATAACGAGAATGTATCTCTTACCACCTAGACTCTCCGTGCGAGTAGGACCCATAAGATCCATGTGAATCAACTCAAGAACACGAGAGGTGGTAATGGAATTCAACTTCTTATGAGGGCTACGGATTTGTTTTCCCAACTGACAGGGTCCACAAATCATTGAAGTTGGCTTTCCAAGTGATGGTAAGCCACGCACTAGGTCCTTTTTGACTAAATGAGATAAGTCTCTAACGTTCACATGACCTAGACGTTGGTGCCACAGATCCATAGGAGTGATCATGGCGCTGTTGCAAACAAGTGAGGATGTGGGCTCAGTCCCATAGCAGTTATCCTCTGTCCTCACCTCTTGCACTAAAAGTTTACCGGCTTGATTATAGACCTTACAAGCTTTCCGGTCAAACTTCACTACAAAGTCATCGTCTCACAGCTGGCTGATGCTAAGAAGGTTTGTTTTCAAACCTTTGACGTACAACACGTTCTCTAGCTTTGGAAATCCTGGTAACTCTACTGTACCTCGTCCAACTATGCTAGATTTGCTACCATCTCCAAAGGTGACTCTCCCATCATTATAATCCTCAAGATGGGTAAAATATGAGACATCACCTGTCATGTGTCTGGAGCATCCACTGTCAAAATACCACTGTGAGGTATTATGGGCTTTGAGAGCGACATGGACAACAAGGGCCTTTTTTTTTTCTTAGGAACCCAAGAATAGGTACCTTTTTGTATTCCCTTGTTGTTGTAGGTTTTAGCCGGAATGCGGGGCGCATTCATTGATGGTAAGGTCATTCGTTAGAATTCCTCCATCAAACTCTGTGATGTGGCGGCTAGAAACTCAACACGCTCTCTCAGACTGGCAAACTCATCAGTCTGATGTGGTGGAGCAAACGTACGTCGTGTTCGACCCAACTTATAGCAATCATCCCTAAGGTGTCCGTTTCTTTTGCAATGAGAGCAAAAGGGCACAGTATTAGGAGGACCTTGGATTGCTTTTCTTGGTCGAACTCTCCTTCTTGGTTTTTGATGACGGCCATAAGGAGTCGTAGTAAACTCAGGAATTGGTCCGGGTGCAATTTGGGATGTGGAGGCACCATCAAAACCTATTCCTTGCCTGTCACCAAAACCTAAAGCGGGACCGAGGAGCATCTTTCCCATCTTCCCAGATTTGTCCTCGATTTGTACCTTGACTTTCCTAGCTCTCTCAAGGTCATGAGTAAGCTGGGCAACAAGGGCTTCAAGTTTCTTTCGAGTCTCCAGGGAGGAATGAAGCTCACTCGTAAGAGTAGCCACTTGTTTAGTCAAGTCCGCTTTCTCTTTCTCAAAACTGCTCTCTCTCTCTCTAAGCAAATTCTCTTTACTAACCCAGGCAGACTCTCTCTCTCTCATGGCGGTGCAGGTGGAGGACTCTCTCTCTCTCGTCTCTTCTAACTCTTCTTCTAACGCGGTGATCCTAAGAACTAACGCCTTGTTACATTTTTTAGTTTTGAAAGACTCATTATATAACTCGGCGTAGGCGCGTTGAAGGTTACTCTCGTCCTCACTACCTTCCTCCTCCCCCTCACTCTCTTCGCTCTCGCTGTCGAGGTGTCCCTGTGAAGTAGCATCCTCATCGTCGTGAGATGCACTAGGAGTACTCACATGACTAGCCATGAACGCGGTGAAGTTACGCTCATGCGATGACTCATCTCCCGAGTCCACCGACTCGACCTCACTGTCGTCACTAAGGGTAGCATTTAGGACAGCTTTACCCTTTTCCCTATTCAGACGAGTGGCACACTCAAACGCTCTGTGTCCCTTACCGTCGCACTCAAAACACCTCTCACTGTCTTTAGGGGGTTCTTTGAAATCTTTCTTTTCAAACTTATTTTTCTGAAAATTCTTTTTATCTTTGAAGTTTCCACCTTTTTTAAATTTCAGAATTTTCTTGAAGTTTTTAGCAAATAATGCCAAATCATCTAAGTCAAACTCACATTCAGAATCAGAATTTTCTATCTTTCTAGATGACTCGACTTTCTTTCTTGCCGACCCCTCACTTTTTCTCTCTTGGGCTTTAAGGGAAATTCCCTTATCTTTTGGTTTGGCAAATGTAGGAAACATGTCTATTTCATAAGTTTGTAAATCTCCTACCAGTTCTTCCAATTTTAGAGTATTTAAATTACCCAAGGAATTTAGCACAGTGACTTTAGGTATAAAACGCTTAGGAAGGGAACGAAGAATCTTTTTAACAACTCTAGCATTTGGAATATGTTCACCAAGATTATAGCTAGTATTAACAATGTCAGAAAGCCTAGCATAAAATTCATCAAAACATTCATTTTCATGCATGGTGATGGTTTCAAATTGAGTTGTTAAATTTTGCAATTTTGACTCTTTAACAGCATTTGTTCCTTCATGGGTAAGTTGCAATACATCCCATCCTCTTTTGACGTGGTGCACGTCATTATACGTTTGAACTCATCGGGAGTGATGGAACCGGAAATAGCACTCAATCCCTTAGAATTAAAGGAAGACCATCTTAATTCATCTTCGGTCCAAGTCGTGACATGTTTCAAATTTGTCACGTTATCAACAGTGACGGAGGGAGGTGTCCACCCTCTTTCAACAAGAATCCATACCCGTTCATCAATGGCTTTTAAAGCCGACCTCATGCGGGCTTTCCAATAGGCATAATTGGTCCCATAAAAAACAGGCAATTTATTGTATGATTTCTCCATTTGAACACGCTCTTTTCAAAAAATCAATTTATTTCAGAAATTGATATCTTTAGAAAAATTTTGCGGAAGTAAGGAATACGCGATAGAATGGCGTAACCCGCTCTGATACCAATTTGAAAGAGTTGGCGCTTGCGTTCAATTAAGAAATAATATAATAAACACCTTTTTAACCCAAATTAACCCTAATCATGCAACTAGGCGTGATTGACATAGTATGAAGATCATGCAATAATAATTCAACACACAAAGTTTAAGGAAAAATCCCCCACAGGGGCAAAACCATTTGTATATCACTATAATTTGTAAGAGAAACGGATTACAATCGGATTACACTGAAATACAAGTTTTTGACTAAGAATTACCCACAGGCATCGGATTCTGTAGTCGCGGCTGGAAGAATCCCTTTCCAGTAGGGCAACAATGAAGAGGAAGGAGCGGTCCACTTCACAAGGGTTGAACAACAGCAATGGTGTTCTTGGGTTACCAAACTTGATTCACATAGATATGAAAGATGTGTGAATCTAAAAACCTAGAATCATAGGACTCAATAGGTGAAGACTTTAGGGTTGATATGCTCTGAAAATCGTTGAAAAGTCTTATGGAAACCAACTACTGATCGTGTTTTAAATAAGGAGTCAAAACCCTAAAAAATCTGCTACACGATCTGGCAGAGTTTATCTAGGGTGGACCGGTCCGGGCCTTAGGCGGATTGGTCCGATAGCGGATCAGTTCTTTTAATTTGAAGCTGATTCGGTTCGCATTCGGTTCGGGGCTCACTGGCTTCAAAGCACAAGGCGGTCCGGTCCGATCCTGGGCGGATCGGTTCTTTTTATATAAAGGCGGACCGGTCCGGGTAGTCAGAGACGGATCGGTTCGTTTTAATTTTAGGCGGACCGGTCCGGCTGACTGGATTTCTGAATTCTTCCTTTCTTTTGATCTTCGGATTCCGTTGATGATGAATGGACTTTGAATCTTTGCAATGGTGTTACGGCTAATGGCATATACAAGTATGTTGGACAAAAAATGTCCTTACAGTGAACCTAAAACCCGACCACTATTAGAGAGATGTTATGACCACTGAAATAATTTAAAGGGTAATTAAGACCCTTAGAGTAGTGAGAAATACTCGAGAATATACGACGAGAAGGATAATGGTAAATTGATAATACGTAGGATATTCGAGAGTTATGTACTTCGTATGGGATATATTATAGGTTACGTGTATACCTACACTGATTATATATATAGGTTGTGTGAATACCTATTGTGTGAATTCTTATTTGTGTGAACATACCTACGTTACCCGCTATTACGGGAAGTTCCGCGTCATGAACAGTCTTATCATGATGAGCCATTTGGGGGGGGGGGGGGGGGGGGATTTTAGACTTGTGCCTCAGAACATAGTACTTAGGGTTGAGCACTACTTGCATGTGTGATAGGGTAATCGGTCATTTGGGTGCGTTAGGTGTGTACGTATCCCAAAATCTTAGAATTATGTTCGGCTCAAAATTGTGTCATTCATAAATTTATGGCTTGAGAGTGATTCCAAACTGAAAGTCCTTTACTTAGTACGTGACATACCAGGACCGGATAGTAGAGTATGCACGCATTGCGTGTCTTCACCCAAGGTTTCCGTATTCGTATATAATACAAGAGTGATGTATACATATATACGTGTAATTTATTCTACTGTATGTGCATTACTAGATAAGATAGATAGTGATATATAAAGTAAACTAACTACGTGGAAACTTAATGCTTACTTGGTGATTTTTACCAGCTAAAGGGGTTAACATATTGTATGGGAAATACGGGTGGGTACAACGAATTATTAAGTAGGGAGAGACTTAGTTCGAACTAGTTAGGAGGAGTAACGCAACTAGGTTGGTTTAGGAGAATACGTTAGGCTTGCAAAATAGTTGAGAGGTGAGGATCTCAAGCTAGGGCATGTGAAGTTAACATGTATACAATATCCGCTCTTACTGTATTTTAAATACTTGAAAATATTTTTCAAATGTTCTTGGTCTCTGACCCGTTTCAAATCTATTTTTGTAAAAACATTTTAGCTGCCCAGCCATAGGGACGTCAAACTTAGGAGTGCATTCTTGTTTGATGTGCTGCAGCTGCTGTGGATGTTACATGACCTCGATAGTAAATGCTTTCACTGTTATCAGTTCATTTTCATCATTTAGTTATCTCAGTTGGGTATGTCAGGGCCTGATCTCACTGCATCTCATGAACCTCAATTTGAAGGTTGTCAATCTTGGCAGTAAGTTGGAATAGGACCGTCATAAAATCAAGATGCACATTTGGTACTTGATCTACGTTCTCCACGGAAGGTTGGTGAAGGTGGATTCCGGACTCGGAGGAAGTAGCGGGAGAATTGATGGAGCTTCGAAGAGATTTGACGGAACACCGAAGCCAATAAGGAGCCAAGCCAAGGGTCGGGTATGCGATCGACCTGAGAGGAAAAAAGATTTGAATTTATTTTTTTTGAAATAGAAAAAGAAGAGTTATTTTTACTAGGAAAGAGTAAAATGTTTTTGATATTTTTTTTGGAAAGGGGAGGACAAAATGTTTTTGTTATTTTTTGATAAAAGGAGGGAAAATGTATTTGACATTTATGATAAAAAGGAAGAAAAATATTTTTGGTATTTTGATAAGAGGAGGGAGGAAAAATGTTTTTGACACTTTTGCTAACGGAGGGAAAAATGAGAGAAGAGTCTCAACATTATTATTCTTATGTTCTCACTTGTATTAGATTCACCTAAATGCAAAAGTAAATGTCAGACGAGACTCGAGCCTAGGAAAAATTGGGTTTGAAAAATATGTAAAACATGGTTTGACTTGTTGCCAGGCTTGTGGGAAGGGTCCCATTTTGAAAAAAGACAAAATCGCACGAAAATTTGGGCGGCATGCCGACTCGACATTTAGACCGAGTTTCGTGTTGTAACTGGTAAACTAAGTATTGGTGCCATATGTTTGACGCCTATATGAGGGTATGTAATTGTTGGGTTAGTGGAAAGGTTCCCCCCTCTAACATGACTTCTACGATATACTTTTTGCTTTTGAGGGAAATCAGTACGTATGGACAAGCCATTTGATATACTTCGGTGTATGTGAATTGCCTCACTATATACCTCATGGGGATAGTACGTGTGAGAGTGAATTCGATATACTAGATGTATATGGATGAGTTCCCTTCTATATACCTCCTATCATGAGTTCGGTTAAGTGATACGCTGTAGGGGGAACCGTTTAATATACGTCAAAGGTACTTAGCCAATGCAAGGTTAGAGATATATTGCTTAGGCTAACTGCAGCTTACCAGACTAATGCCCCTCACAAAGTGACCCCCCAATATGAGATAAATTTTGGTCAATATAGCAATGCTTTTGGTGATGTAGTGTGCAAAAATGCATGAATTTTTATTAACATATTATGGATAGAGTATTTTATTTGGTATGATGAGTACTAAACTAATAAGGAAGAATGTACAAGTAAAAAAGTAAATCTAGCATGGAGCATGAAGATTACACTAAGCATGGGTACGTGAGAGTGAGTAATATATGAATATCTATGTGTGAGTGTGTGACAGTGAGCCTAAGAATAGGTAACCATAAGTGGTCTATAATAAGCATAAAGTGATATGCGAAGTATAACCTCATCTAGGATCACAATGCCTTGGCCTGAGCCAACCGCCGCCCATCCGTTCAGAATTAGCAAATTATGACTCAGCCAGGATTGAATCGGGTAGGAATGACTTAGCCGATGGGTAGTCGTAGGGAATCTCGGCCTCGGCATAGAAGACCACTTAACATGTATTGCTTCACCAATCCTATGCTTCACATCCCACATCCTCGATCTACCTCCGAACGAACAAGATAGGACGAGATGACCTTCCCACAGGACAAGTGTCATCCAATCAGTGGACCATAAACCAACAACTCGGCCTTGTCCAGGACAGTTGGCCGAGGCTAGACACATGACAGGGTGCGTGCATCAGGGAACGCATGGGAGTATGCACGTGGGATACAGATCCCACGTGTATTAAAATTGTTATAATAACATCTCCCTCAAATGTGAGAGAATATTTGATTATCATGGCCTACATGTGACAGAGACAGTTGGCTCCTCCTTATTAGCTAGGAACAATCGATGCATGCTTATTACATGCTCGAGGGTACACTACACCTCCAAGGCACTATAAATACTTATCTTCTACATTATTCTAAATGATCGCTTATTGTAACCCTAGCTGAAACTATGTAAAAAAACACAGTAGAGAGAGAAAGCTCGAGCGCTTATATCCCAAGGCCATTAGATCCCATATTCAGTGGATTTCACACACTCACACAGTGGACGTAGGCCCTCTAAAGGCTGCACCACTTACATCAGGTGTTATGTTTTCATTTGCCTCATCTCTTTCTGTATTACATATATTTATCATACTCCATTGTTGTTCAATTTTGAGCTTACACACTACATTGACTCGGTGATACCATTTATAGTATCATCAATCTGGCGCCGTCTGTAGGAACGAGATAGCCATCCTCTTCCCTGTAACACCCCGCATTTTTCATGCATTAAATATTTAATTAATTCGGGAATTGAAAATTACTTATGAGTCGTAATTTAATTGAATTAATTAGGGAAATTTTATTTAAATATTAATCGAGGAGTAAATGGTTAATATTTACGGAAAGTTATTTACTAAGTGAATAGTAATTATTTACTTAAGTCATTTCAAGTATTAATGACAGGGTATGCACTTATCTCAACCGGGAGTCGGTATAGACTAAAGGGGTGAGGGGATAAATATTTTATAAATTAATTTGGATGCCAATTCTGAGTGTACGGTTGAGTCCGGATGGGCCGAGATAGTCGAAAAAGTGTACCCGGGGGTAGTAAACGGGTCACGGGGCGTTTTTAGACATAGCCGGGCCCACACGGGGGCATTTGGGTCACTTGGGCTTGGCCCATTAGGCAAAAAACGGGATTAGGTAAATTAAGGAATTGGGAGGAATGATAAAACGGCTGATAGGGTTTTAGAAAAGGCTAAGTGTATTAAGAAACCTAATAGCAGTTAAGGGCAGATTTGGGATCACTAGAGAGCCAACAAAGATCGTCTTCAACCTTGGAAATTCATCTCCGAATCAGACACTACGAAACCTAAGGCAAGTGGATAACTTGCAATAGTATTGAATCTGTTTTTGAAATTCATATTCATGTGATGTGTTTGATAAAAATTCATTTTCGGTGTTCATGGCATAAACATGAGGTTTTGAAAAAAATATAATCTGATTTACGAATTTGAATGAGGATTCTTGTAGAAATCTGATATTATAAATTGATACATATCTGGTAGGATGATATCTGGATAACTAGAAACGAATTTGGTGAAGGGATTTGGGATGTAAATGTGTAAGGAATTAAAGATGGATATTTCCCCAAATTCAGAAATTGTAGTTAATGGACGAATTAATGATGTTGGTGGACACTCTGGAGGTCCCTAATAAGGTTTCTAATATGTATTAATGTTAAGAGGGCTTGAGGATACTGGTAGAAGGAATTAGGGTTTGAGAATTTTCGTCCATGGCTGATTCTGTCTTCGCGAAGAAGACGAAGACCTGCTCGATCGATCGATCGAAGGTCTGGGGTCGATTAATCGAAGGTCGGCAGATTTTGGCAATTTTGCCCAGTTATGTATATAAAAGAGAATTTATATAATAAATCTTTATGTAATTAATTATGGGGAAATTAATACATGAGTTTAAACCTAATTAATCATGAGTAAAGTTAATTAGGATTTGAGGGATTTTTGGGTGTCACGTAATGATTAAAAATTCGGGAGTCGGGAATTTAGACTCGAGTGAGGTTATTTCGGACTACGAGAGTAAGTCCAATTTTATGGTGGGGGCGACACCAAAGGTGACTTAATTAATTAATGTGCGAATTAATTAATAATTAGAGTTAGGCCATAAACTCTTAATAAATTAAATGGGCTTATGTTACGGGTTTTGTACATGGTGTAGCCGGGACGTTTTATATATATGTATACAGAGTGTGGTAGTATATATATATAGTGTGTGTGTATTAATAATCAGTGATTGAATATTATTAGTATGTACTCTAGTGCTATAGGGGGAGGTTGCGCGCAGTGGATGAATCCCCTAGCTTGAGTAGTAGGGCGAGTATAATCCCAGGTCATAGCGTCCATTATATGGGTGGGGGGCATCTCACTTTCAGGAAAGGAATATGACCGCCTCCAATTCGTATGTTAAACTAAGTTAGTGAGCGAATCTAACTTGGATAAGTAGTTTACGTGAATACACCTAGTGGGATAACACTTGGGAAAATTTATATTTTGTGAGTATTCTTACTCGGTCGAAAGTTTGTATTAAATGTTATTTCAGTATGTGTGTGAATACTGTAATATGATTAAATATATAATTAGGTAAATAATTATATAGGGGATAATTAATACATAGTGAAAAATGTATTATGTGCATAACAGGTGTGAATGTTATATGAAATTAAAAAGGAGAAATGATTCAATTAAGTTGACGTTTATAATAACTTAAAAATCATGAATTAAGGCGTACTCAGTTAGAGTAGGTGAAATTCAAGGGTTAAAATAAGCATTGGGTGAGGAGCGTAGGACCTAGTAAATTAAATGGATGCGTTAGCAGTGCACATTAGAGGAGGGGTGAGGAAGTCCTCAAGAGAGTGCGGTACTAACTAAAATATGAAGAGCATGCATATTTATTTATTACTGCAAGTTAATCATTTGTTAAATGTTTTCAAATGTTTTTGGGTACTAACCCTTGCTATAAAATTTTTAAAAACCTTTTAGGTGTCCAACCACAAGGGCGCCAAGCTTGACTCTATTCCAGGTATCCTTACTGCAGCACATGTGGATGTTGCGGGGTTTTGATAGACGCTTCCTTCTTCCATTCTTGTAGAGACTCTCTAGTAGTTATTTGAGCTTCTCGCTCACAGTTCATTTATCAGTAGTAGACTTGTTAAGATGTTTTCTGATATTTACTTGTATTGGATATTTGGACCGATGGTTTATTCGGTTAGGTGTTTTAATTGTGGATGGTTAATTTAATTAACTATGATTGTGTATTATTGTATGTTCCGCACGAGTTTAATTTAATTAATTGAAAGATAAAAATTGGCACCAGTCTACTTTTCTCACTTAGGTGGTTAGTAATTAAAAATATGACAGTGATGCTAAGAATGGACCAACTGAGAAACCTTTTCTAACTTGATTTAGGACTGATCACCCGGGATTAATTAGGCGGGGTGTCACAGATGGTATCAGAGCCATCAGGTTCTAGTGTCCTTAGGATCTGTGCGGCTTTCTACATTTCAGTGTAGCACTCGTTTGTTATAGAGCCCTATTATTAGGACTGTTGATTCATTTTCCGTTTGTGAAATATCGTATTTCTACTGTGTATATTTTTTGTATAAATTGTGTACTTATACAATTCAATCTATTTCAGATGCCACCTAGGAGACTAAGAGCGGAGAGGGCTGAGGCTAGGGATGAAATTAGGGAGGCTCATCAGGAGCCGCAGGTACCGCTACCACCACCCCCACCCGAGTTGATTTCCACTACTCAGGTGGCAGTGATAGTGGCCCAGGTGGTCGAAACAGCAATGAGAGCTATGGAAGCTCACTTTCCACAGCCCCAGGAGCCGCCTCCAGTGGCACCAGCAGTTCAGGCTCCAGTGGGGACACCGTCTTGGCAGAGAGTTAGGGAGACCTTTCAGAAGGGTCACCCACCTGAGTTCCGGGGTAGTACAGATGTGATAGAGGCTTGTGACTGGAAGAAGAACATTCAGCGCCATCTGCGCATGCTAGAGTGTACCGAGGTACATAAGCAGATGCTTTCTACCTTTCGTCTATCAGGGGAAGCCTTATAGTGGTGGGAGTCAGTTACCACCGCCGGGGAGTGATACTTGATGCCGATAGCAGAGTTTTGGGTGCGGTTCGACCGAAAATACTTTCCACCAGCAGTAGAGACTGAGATGAGGAAGAAATTCAGCGATTTAGTTCAGGGTGACCGATCAGTGGCAGACTACGAGGAAGAGTTCACTCGTTTGGCAAACTTTGTGCCAAATGAGGTGAGCGATGAGGAGAGGAAAAAATCGAGGTTTATGGACGGTTTAACCTGGCGAATCAGGCAACACTTGATTGGGAATCAGGCGTTAGTAACGTATACAGACGTCGTTAATGACGCACTTGTACACTTCTAGGACCATCGCTTTCATGCGAAGGGGAGCAAGAGAACAGGGGGGCCGAGCCAACAGGGCAAGGCTGATACTAGTAGTGACACAAGTGGTACTCAGCAGCAGGCGGGTAGTCAGCAAGGGAATCAGGCTAAGAAGTTTAAGCCTGGTGGTTTTCGACAGGGAGGACAGGGGTTCAGGCAGGGGCAGCCGGGCCCGAACCAACAACAGCAGGTTCCTCAGGGCCGTCAGGGCCAAGGGAACAATGGGGGAGGCCAGCAGGGCCAGGGCCAGCCACGTCAGGGCCAACAGGGCCAACGACAGGGGGATGGTCAGAGACGCTATTTTGTGTGTGGCCAGCCAGGACATATCAAGAGGGAATGCCCACAGAGGGGCAGAGGTCAACAGCAGGAGGCCCAACAGGGGCAATGGGGACAATTACCACCAGCAGCACCAGCCCCACCCTCCCCACCTCAGCAGGGGAAGATGCACTACGGATGTGTGTATAACGTCCGGGATGTTCCTAATACCCCGGCGCAGCAAGCACCGCCCGCAGTTAAGGGTATGTTTTTCATTCATGGTTATGAGTGTAGTATTCTCTTTGATACGGGAGCATCACATTCATTCATTAAATTAAATTTTGCTAAACGGGCCGGACTACTAGAGACCGCGGGAGGTCTTAGGATGTGTGTAGAGTCGCCAGTTGGCAGCGGGGCTACGATTCACTCGATTTGTCGGGGTGTAGACATTTTGATCGGGAGACTTAGTTTAGCAACAGGCCTACTAGTGTTAGATATGGAGGGGTACGATGTCATCTTGGGCATGGATTGGTTAGCAGGTTATTGGGCGACGCTGGATTGCTACGAAAGGACTATCGTGTTCTCCATTCCAGGACAGAAGATGTTCTTAATAGCAATGCCACTACCCGAGGGAGGGTCATGCACACACTTGTATTACATTGATTAAGAAACCTCACAGGAGGTGGCTATTCCATTGGATTCAATCCCAGTGGTGAGAGACTTGGAGGATGCGTTTCAGGAGATACCAGGGTTGCCACCTAGCAGGGAAATCGAATTTGTGATCGATTTAGCACCGGGGACGAGGCCAATTGCTCGGGCCCCATACCGTATGGCCCCTTCAGAGATGCGTGAGCTGAGGGAGCAGATTCAACATCTTCTGGGTCAGGGTTTCATACGACGGAGTACATCGCCATGGGGTACACCTGTGTTATTTGTGAAAAAGCGAGATGGCTCACTACGGTTATGCGTGGACTATAGAGAGCTGAATAAGGCCACGATACGGAATAAGTATCCGTTGCCTAGGATTGACGACCTATTTGACCATTTGAGAGGGGCGTCTTATTTCTCTAAGGTCGACTTAAGGTCAGGATATCATCAACTACGTATCAGAGAGGTAGATGTTCCGAAGACCGCTTTCCTGTCGCGGTATGGATCCTACGAGTTCAGGGTGATGCCATTCGGACTCAACAATGCACCAGCAGTGTTCATGGACCTCATGAACAGAGTATTCAGGGAGTTTCTCGACCAGTTTGTTATCATGTTCATTGATGACATCCTGATCTACTTGTGTACTAAGGAGGAGCACGCAGAGCACCTATATATAGTGTTACAGACATTACGGGATCACCAACTCTATGACAAATTCGGTAAGTGTGGATTTTGGCTACGGGAGGTCCAGTTCCTTGGCCACGTGGTGTCAGACCGGTGTATTGCGGTGGATCCAAGTAAGGTATCGGCGGTGAGGGAGTGGGGACAGCCCACGACACCGACAGAAGTGCGCAGTTTTTTGGGGTTGGCCGGTTATTACAGACGGTTCATCAAAGGATTCTCAAAGATTGCGGGCCCTTTGATGAATCTTACCCGGAAAGGGGTACCTTTCACTTGGAATGATCATTGTCAATTAGCCTTCGAAGAGTTAAAGGACAAGTTGACATCGCACCCGTGCTTGCATTGCCGAAAGGAGGATTAGAGTATCGGGTTTACACTGACGGATCCTTACAGGGAGTTGGGGGTGTGCCTCAGCAGGAGGAAAGGGCTATAGCTTATGCGTCCAGGAATATAAAGCCCCACGAGAAGAATTACCCCACTCACGACCTGGAGTTAGCAACAGTCATTTTTGCTTTGAGGATATGGAGACATTACCTCCTGGGGGAGCAGTTCACGCTATTCACGGATCACAAATCACTTCAGTATCTCTTCACTCATAAGGATTTGAATATGAGACAGAGGTGATGGCTAGAATTCGTGAAAGACTATCAGTTTGATATTCAGTATCATCCTGGTAAGGCTAATGTGGTGGCAGATGCATTGAGTCGGAGACCAACTGGGGAAATATCAGAAGTCTGGAAAGCGAAGTGGAGAGAACTTCGATACGAGGATGATATAGCCAAGGCTTGCATGTCAACATTATCCATCACACCCAAGATCATTATGCGGGTTGTGAGGGCTCAGGCAGAGGATCAGACCTGCCGGGATAGGGTGAGACAGTTGCTAGCTGAGGGAGCAGAGGGCTACTCGATCAGCTCGGAGGGAGGCTTATGCCATAATGGGAGGTTGATTGTGCTAGAGGATGCGGAATTGAGGCACGCTGTTATAACGGAGTCTCATGGGTCAAGATTTGCGATACATCCCGGTGGGGACAAGATGTATCAAGATATGAGGAGGCAGTATTGGTGGGCAGGGATGAAACGGGACAAGATGTATCAGATTCCCTAGTGGTGGTTCAACCTCACACTTAGTTGAGCTTGAATCCCCATTAAATGAGCTTTGGTTTGAGTTCAATCTCACTTTTAGTTCATCCAGCTCACTTCCAGTACATTACTTGATTTTTTGGTCACAGGAACACTTCAATGGCATCAGATCCTTCTACTATAGGTGGAACTAATACCAGCCAAGCCCCACCTCAGTCAGAAATGACTGAGGTAGTGGAGACCTTGCATTCTTTAGTAGACAGCCAACGGCAGATGCAGGCCACTCTTACTGTGTTTAGTCAGAATACGGTGGTTAGACCCGCCGGTGTCGAAGATGAGATGATAACTCTTGCCGCCAAGGAAAGTGTTCAAGATCCAGTGGCTAGGGGACCACCCCTGGCCGTACTCAGAGATCTTCCTCCTTAGCAAAGGCGCAAAGACGTGATACGCCTGGGGAGGCCAGGTTGGGAACCCCCAGATGATGAGGATGAATAGTATGATGATGAGGACAACATAGAATATTAGGAGCCTTACCAAATTTCTAGAGGCACTTTGTGACCAATTCAACCCAGCCAAGGACGTAGCGACAGGCTGAACGGAGAGTGTAGGCCAAGGGCATTAGCTTTGGAAAAATTAAGCAGAGGGTCGGCCTTTGATAGGCTAGGACTAGTGACAGATGACTTGAGAAATCGCCTATCCCGATCTCAAAGTATCGCTGGTTTTAGAAGGAATGACTGAGGTGATGATCATAGACCTCTTAGAGGCCAAGACGAGGAACAACGAGAGGTAAATAGCTAACATAGGGAAGTTTCTAGAGAGCCCTCAATTCAGCTAGCTAATAGAGAGGGGGCTAGATAGAATATGGCCCAGGCCGAGGCTGTAGTTGCGATCGAGAGGCCCTGAAATGGTTCCAAGAGAATAAAGGACAAAATAATGGACATACTAAAGAGCTGAGACCCTTTGCATAGGGGATATAATGAAGTCAATGAGAAGAGGTTGGCGGATGACAAGTTCACTGATTACACACCTCTAGCAATCAGTTATGAGCACATCCTGAATGAGATAAAGAATGATCGGTCTTTGAGGTGACCCAAGAAATTAAAGGCTCCTCCTCACAAGAGGAACAAGAATCTGTGGTATGAGTTTCACCAAGATCATGGCCATACGATCGATAAATGTTTCGCTCTCAAGTACGAGATTGACAAAATGATAAAAGCTGGCAGGTTAAGAAAGTATGTTGGCAAGAGCAGTTCAAAGGGTGGTCGATATAACACCCTAAAGTAGAGGAATGATAAGTGTAAGCCCTATTCTCTAGCCAACCGAGAAGAGGATGACTCATATGATGATGCCGAAGGTAACCCTGATTTTCCACCTCTAATCACTGATCCTAAGGGTCGAATCCATATAATCTCTCTCGGAGTTAAGATGATCTGTGAAGGACTTGCTAAAGGGGGAAAGGAGATAGCTGATTAGAAAGGTTCACGTGGCAGAGGCCAAAGCTCTTCCTCCAAAACCTAAAGAAGTACACTCGGTAATGGTTGAACCAAAGAAGGTAAAAAGAACTAAATTTAATATAAATACTTTGATAATTGGTTTCTCCAGGCTGGACTTTAAGGGGATATTAGCCCCTCATGATAACCCATTGGTAATTACTACCCCTATGCATGGGTACGAGGTTCCAAGAGTATTGGTTGATGGTGGAAGCTCGACCGATGTGATGTTTTAGGACTACTATAAGGGTCTGGGGCTGAGTAAAAAGAGGCTGGTCCCGTATCACCAAACACTCATCGGTTTTAACAGTGAGAAAGTGCATCCTTTGGGCATTTATGATATAGAATTTAGAATGGGGAATAGTTGGCCAAAATGCCTCATGAATAAAATCAACTTCTTTGTAATGGATGAGAACGTCTGCTCAGCTTACAACATAATTCTGGGACGGGTAGCCCCCAAGGAGTTCGAGGCTATGCCCTCAACAATTCAACAGATAATTAAATTCCCAACTCCAAATGGAGTAAGCGAAGTTCAGGGTGACCGATTTTGGGAACACGAATGCTACTTCAATTCGTCTGAGGAGAGGGAGGCATATAAAAGGGACACAACAACTTACAACATTGATACTTTGGACTCCAGGGATGAGACTATGCTGAAGAAGGGTGAGGCCGCTGAGAAGGTAGAATCCATCATCCTCAATGAGGATGATCTAGAAAAACCATCTAAATCGACAAAGCCCTAAAGAAGGAGATCAAAGAAGAGCTAGTTAAACTGTTGAAGAGGAGTCAGGGCATCTTTGCTTGGAGCCAGGAAGATATGCCCGGCATCGATCCGAAGATCCTCTGCCATAAGCTAAATGTGGCCAAGGATGAAAAGTCGATCAGACAAATAAAGAGAGTCTATTCTCGAGAGAAATATGATGTAATTAGAGAAGAAGTAAAGGAGTTGGAAAAGGTGATTCGTATCAAATATTACATATTTTCGCCCGTTATCTTTATGCATTCTAGCGTTTTTACAGTCCTTAATGCTTATATTTATGCTCATTAACCAGACAACCTTAGATTTGGATATATACATATTTTGCAGGGGTTAATTGTGCTTTTGTAGTTATTGGAACGTTAAAAGTGAGGATTCATTGCATTTCGGAGAAGTTTCGTTGTTAGACGCTACTTCACGGACATTTTAGTCAATTCACATTTCTTATTCGGCTCATGGGAATTCTACGGATGCGTAATTCGTTGAGTTAGCATCACGTGGATGCAAACGGTGCGTCATTTGGAGTTCGAACGAAGAAGTTATGCCCGTTTCCGTTATGTGATTTCTTCCCCTCTTCATGGACCATGCTTGGCCAGAAAACAGAGTACCGGTCGATCGCGTCTAGGGGAATGATCGACCACGATTTGCTATTTTTCCATGGGAAGGAGACAGTTGGCTTTTGCCTGAAGGACCAGTCAATTCCTCTCTTGGTTTGACACCCATTTGGGTTTGTAAGTGTGCACTATTCATCTTCCCTACCATTTAATAAATTGTGTATTCCTTAATTTCTTGCTTTCTAGATAATTTACAAGCTTTCTAATTTAGGTTTACATGCTTTCTCTACGTGTTTTCTAGTATAACTTTACCGCGTTTATTTATCGTGTTTTTACTATGCTTTCTAGCTAATTTAAATTAGGTTGTGCTTGAATTGAACTCACTCGAGTTGACGCATTGCATTGCTTTGGTGATGGTATTTACGGGTCTATTTTGGGTGCGTTGTCCAAGTTAGTGCGCCTAGGAGATTTGACGGGGCATATCATGTATGTCCCGTGCTTACGACCTTTCGTGCGTAATTTTTGGGATATTTATTGACGCCAAAATATTATTAGGCTTTTATGCGGATTTAGGGGTGTGACAACCCTTGATTCAATTAAATGTCGAAACGAGGCCCATCCTAAATAACTCATCAACCCATGTATCCATTTTATACAAATTAACTCGGGTGAGGGATATTCGACGCAACCTATAGGTTTAATCGCTTTGTTAATCTAGTTTCATTTCCCTTGCCTAGATGAGCATTTCCCTTTATGCATCTTTTACTTTTTAGTTTGTAATCATCTTTTACACTTTTATTTCGGAATATTAGATCATATAAATTCTAGCAACTTGTCCCTGTCGATTTTTTATACCCGACTTACCGCTGTGCTTGCCTCGCAAGTGTAGTCATAATTTAGGTTTGTTTGTATTGAGTAGGCGAAACAAAAACAACGACTAGTGTTTTTACACGCACTACTTTTTGCACTCGATCAAAATGGCGCTGTTGCCGGGGATGAGTTTGTTTTAGACTTTATTTGATTTAGTATTTCATAGTATTTTCTTTCTATTTGTATTATTTGCTAACCTTTTTGCAGGACTTCCACATTAGAGCACTTAGAAACGCTCGAATTT
The DNA here is from genome assembly GCA_949130495.1 of Sambucus nigra. Taxonomy (NCBI): domain Eukaryota; kingdom Viridiplantae; phylum Streptophyta; class Magnoliopsida; order Dipsacales; family Adoxaceae; genus Sambucus; species Sambucus nigra. The sequence goes on along the minus strand of OX422219.1, from coordinate 127,634,656 downwards.
TTCCCGCGCGCACTTACTTTGTGGAATCCTCCACTTCGAACCATTTTTGGAGTAATCATGTCTTATTCCAATTCTTTCGGTAATCCTTGTTATAATTCTCAAAATTCATTGGGAGAATATTCGGCTTTTCTCAGTCCCCACATGTTTTTGTCACCCGTTTAATCCAAACCCCCCATCGTCCCTCCAAAACTTTTAATTGGCGATGGTTCATTTCTTTAGCCTTACACATGCCTTCCTTGTTCAAACGGAATTCATATGTTTCGAAAGGCATTCTTGTATGTGAGGGTACACTGATTATCTTCCAAAGTCAAATCATTTTTATGTGAACCCTCAGCTATTTAGACTTCTAGTGTATAGCTAGAGTGAAGCCTAAATAGTAGGTTATATATAGTTAGCTTTTTATTCTTTCTTTCTTTTTAATTTAGTCTAGTGTAATGAGTTAACTTTTTGTTATTTGTTTTTGCTATGCTCGCTACTAACTTGTTTTGAAGATTCTTTGGACTTGTTCTTATGGGGATCGCTCTAATTTTGGGTAATATCGCTATTTTCCTCTCTTTGAGTTGGTTCTTAATTTACATTGAGGACAATGTCAAGTTTTAAGTTAGGGGGTGTGGGATCACTACACCAAAAATAGTAATCTGGCACGGTTTAAAACTATGCCAGTTCAAATCTGGCACGGCTTTGAACTGCGCTAGAATCAGGTGTTCCAAAATGGCCATTTTTTTCTGGCATGGTTTAAAAGTGTGCCAGATTTGGCCAAACATGAACACTTCTGGCACACTTTTAAACCGTACCAGAATTTGATATTTCTGGTACACTCTTGGCACAGTTTATAAATGTGTCAGATTGAGCACATTTTGGTACACTTTTGACACAGTTAAAAACCGTGCCAAATTTTGATACACTTTTGGCACGGTTTTGAACTGTGCCAAATTTTTGGAACAAAGAAAAAAAAATTAATTATAAATAATATTACCCCCCCAAAAAATCAACATTTCCACTATTTTTCCTATCTATTTTATAATAACAAAAATTCAATAATAATATAAAAGCAGCATGACAAAAATAGTACAACAACAATACAAATAAACCGTAACAACACTAATACACATCAGACAATAATCCCATAAAAAATTAATGGCTCAAATTCCATTAATAGAAAATTCATGTCAATACATATGAAATTCATCTCAATACATGAGGAAATTTGAATTTTATCTCAATTATTGTCAATTCATATGAAATTCATGTCAATACATATGAAATTCATCTAAAATTTTGTGGTCTTCTCTTCAAGAAACACTAATGTGTTTAACTCCTCATTTATCAAGCAACACTGGTTCTACTCTACATGCACAACCATCGAACTTCCAATGAGTTCCAACCTATCAAACAAACAAACAAAATACAAAATCACTCATTAGTGAAATGGACACGCATAAATGAGTGATAAAATGATTACAACCCACTCTTTTTTTCTCAACTCATCACAACTCAATTTGGTTTTAAAACCAATACTCATCACACGACAATACCAATATCAATGAATTCAATATTTCAAAACAATCCATGGCTAAATATGAAATGTTATGAACCCATAAAACTAGAATTATTTAGTAGTTCAGCAAACTAAGAGGAAATTTTATTTACAAAATAAACAATAAAAATGAGGATAATACCTTGTATAATAGTGTTAACATTTATATATAGCATACTGAATAAATTTGGATTCAATTAACTAACTCGGGCTACATAATCTATATACTCAATTAACTAATACTGATTACATAAAAAATCTGCACTTTGAAATCAATATACTCAATTACTATCCTCCTTACAGACTACATAATAGCTCAATACACCAAAGCAGATCAAGACATATTAATAGTAGACTACGAGTTGCAAAGAGTTAGAATATTGGGCAAAGTTTTGGGCGCCTTATTTACAACATTAGAATTCTTAAACAAATTATTCATACCACTAAATATACAAGGAGATCATAACATATTAGCAGTATATTAGTTCAAGTAAATTTGAAAATTACAGCTAGATATTAATCCCAATCCAAGAAAATATGCTAACTACAATAGAAATGAAGGAAATTTTCGATCTGTTACTTTGAATTGTCAATCTCACATATTATATACATAATACATATGTATGTATTAAGATGAAAAGAGAAAAGGGGAACCTTTTATGAGACAATTCATCATCTGTACACAAACTAATTTACAGCACTAGAAGAACACGGGAGTAAGACTGAGAATAAGGGGCTAAAGAGGAGACTTTGCCGACCATTCGGGCTTCAGGCATAGTAATTTCAGTTGACAGAGACTAATGACGAGAAAAGAAGAGATGAGTAATGAATTACAAGTAAAAAATAAGAAAGCAAATCAATGTCAAAGGGGAAAGAAAGAGAGACAATACTCACCATAGCGCCGTATGTTGTGCACACTTATGTTAGGAACCCAAAACAAGACCCTCCTGAGAAATGTTGGTTACACAAAGAACATGTTGATCACTTAAAGGTGAAATATTTGACAGAAGTGCACCCAGGAACTTCTTTCTGGATCCTCCTCTGTAGTTTATGTTTGAGCAGCCTTTCGGGACACAGGAAGGTGGTCGCTCAGCTGAGTCGCAGCTAATTGGATCAATTTGTCAATCCCATATGCTTTTATTACATCATCTCCCTGTAAAACATGCAACATAAAAACATGAAATTATGTCTAACAAGGCCGATTGGTGAGGTGGCACATTCATTGTCAATTTTTTGAAAAGAAAACATAGCATTGATTATCAGGAGGTTGGAGATATTATAAAATGAGAAAAGGCAAGCAAAATTAGAACTATAGTTATTTGAACAACAGCATCAGTAACTGTTTGAACAGCAGCTGCAGTGTGCAGTAGTAGCTGTTTGAACACTAACGAAATTGACCCTCGAACCTGCCCAAATGATATTGTAAATCCATTTAATATAAATATTTGTTCACTTTCCCCAAAATTTTTAGCATAGCCATCAGAATCAGCTCATCTTCCGTCTTCCTCGAAATATTAAAGCGCTTATGTCCAGCAGGCTCATTATAACGTATATTCGTCCTATCAAATTTTAAGCAAAAATAAAATAAATAAACTCAAAGTAAAAGCGAGAAGAGTATAGGCCAAAGATCAATTGATCAACTACACAAGATCATATTGATCTCCAAAATTGATATTTGATAACAATATGAAAAGAGTATAATCAAAATTGAATTAAACAGATTTTTTATAAGAGAGGGAGAATCTTATCGAGCCAATCTACAAAATAAGCGATATGAAATTGAATTAAATAGATTTTTATAAGCAAAATTGAATTAATCATATACGAAGAGTATACCTCATAACACCAGCAATGAGCAACATTCCTGATTGTATAACCACCACACCCACCCGCAATAGTGTCACATTAAAAGATCTCACATATTTAACGCACTCTACATGACCCTTTATTGAAAGATTGAAGCATTCTAACGTGTCTCCAGCTAAAGAATCTGCTCCACGCTGCAGAACCATAGCCCACGGCTTAAAAACTTCCATCACTTTCCCAATAATTGTCTTGAACAAGTAGTGGTAGCTTTCATCGTCAATCCCATCATCCAAAGGTGCATTAAGGGAGTAAATTTTCCCTTTTCCATACCCTACATCGCGTATATCCCCAGTACCAGGATAGTAATCTCCAAATTTATGGAAAGAAATAGCCATGACTCTGTCAGTTGTGTAAAAAACCTCTTGTACGCCATCTCCATAATGAATGTCAATGTCCACATATAAAACACGCTGCATAATAAACAAAAGCAAATAGAAAATAAAAACTGACTATATGAAGTGTATAAAAGAATTACACCCACATAAAGCAATAGGAAAAATACTTTGGAGACTTCTGGGGGGATCTTAAGGTGGATATTCCCACTTTGGACAACAAGATGGATGTCGATGTTTTTATTTATTGACTAAATACGGTGTGGAAGGTGTTCCAGTATAGTAGTTTATGAGAACGTAGGTATTTAGCAGAGGTTTAAATTAGAAGATGCGTGATGGATCTATTTCTTCTTTCTCTCATCCAAGAAGGTGTCCTTTAATTAGTCACCTTGGTTATGCAGATGACTTAATCATTTTCTCTAGAGGTTTAAAGACAGGCATTCAAAATTTGATGAAATTTATTGATTATTATGAAAAAGAATCAGGCCAACTCATTAATAAACAGAAATGTTCTCTCTTTAAGTAATAAATCTTTTTTGTTGTTAGTGTTAAATTATCTCATCTTACAGGTTTCAATGTTGCTATTGGTCATATCACATATCTTGGTTGCCCTCTTTTTAAAGCGAGAAGAAAAACTCTTTACTTTGAACCTCTAATCCAATCCATATCTTCTAAAATTTATGTTTGGAAGTCTAAATTTCTATCATTGGCTGGAAGAGTTACTTTTTTATCCAATTTGTTCTTACTCCTATGCCTATTTATTCCCTATTTGCTTTACAACCTCCTAAGTTGGTTATTAATCCAATAAAATGATTGACTAGTGCCATCTTTTGGGGAGTGAACAAGGAATATAGGAAGAAATATCATTGGATGAATTGGGACTTTATTTGTTTTCCTAAACAAGAAGAATTAAATCTGCTTGGGATTCAATGGAATCAAATTCTATATGGATGGATAATGATTTCATATGGAAGCCTATTGGTTCTTTCTCATTTTCTTCTTCTTATGAGCTTATTAGAAGATCCAGATTATCTTCCTTGCCATTTAAATTTATTTGGGATCCAAATATCCCTCTAAATATGTCTACTTTTGTGTGGAAAGCTTTATCCAAATGTATTCCTGTTGAAGATCTCATCTAGAAGGTAGGAATCAAATTGGCCTTTAGATGTCAGTGCTGCTATTAGGAAACATAATCTCTAAACCACTTGTTAATATCAGGTCCTATAGCTCACAGAGTATGGGCTCATTTCTGTGGTTTAATGGAACTTTCTTAGATTTCTTTTACTATTCATGATTTCATAATCCAGTGGTGGTTACAAGCAGGTACTTCAAAGGTATCTCAATGGATGTTTAAAGTTATTCCAGTTAGCATTATTTAGGAAATCTGGCTTGCAAGAAATAAAGCCTTGTTTGAATCTAAAACTATGAGATCTAATTTGATTATTGCTAAGGTGATGTCTAGAGTTTTAGAGTTGAAACAAAATCTATATTTCAAAGATAGTATTTCTGACTTAAGTATGGAAACAAAGAATACTTTCTCGATATTTTTCAAGCAACCCCTGACCTCTATCAATTCTTTGGTGCCTTGGGAATGTCCTCCTAGTGGAAGACTTAAATTTAATTGCTCAGGTATATCAGATATCAACTCATCTATGGGAACAGGAGTTCTCTTAAGGAATGATTCAGGGCATTTTATTTGGACTTCTTCAAAGATCTTTGATAGGGGATCTTTTATCGAAGATGAAGCACAAGCAATTATGGTTGGCATTGATTACTGAAAGGAGAAGAATTTTACTAATATAGAGATCGAAACTAATTCGAAAATCATATTTGATCTTATCTCATCTTCTTCATCTTCTCCTCCATGGAAAATTATATCATTTTCAACTCCTAATAATTGTTATTCATGTAGAGAGCCCGGACATCTAGCCAATAATTTCCCAAAGAAAGGAACATTGATGGCGTAGAGAGAAATCTGTGGAAAAATGTCTCGAAGATAACCTTACATATGTTCTACTTGTTTATTAAAAGCATCCTTCAAAAAATCTAAAAGCGACCTCGAGGCATTTCTCTCGGGCGGAGCGAGGTGTAAGCCTCAATTTGGGGGAAATCCCAAGAAACAAACTAAAGTGCTAATAAATAATATATAATAAAAATCATCACAAAAAGATCTATAATATTATCAAAGTCAATAGTTTATTATCTCCAAATATCCCATCATAAGAAAAGTAAAAGAATATCTCCATAACAAAAGAGATTGTATCATCAACTATCATCATAATATCGGTTTATATAAGTATATAACATGTGTGTTTGGCCTATATAAGATTGTATCATCAACATGTTATATATCTGAATTTGTGGTTTGGCCTATATATATATATATATATATATATATATATGTAGTGCAACGAGTTGGGTCACAGAAAAGACCCAACTCAATTATACAAGAAGCACAATCTTATCTCCCTCAACTTAAGTAGGTCACAGAAATGAGTCATCAATTTGAAAGTCAAAGAAGACATTGCCTTACATGATATGACCAAACTTAAAGCTGAATTAGCTCAAGAAGCCATAGAGCAAATCACTAAGGGCTATGACAACCTTTTCTCAAAGAGTCTTAAGGAAATTAAATCTTCATCCTTGGATCCTAAAAAAGAGGAGGAGGAGATGATTAAACAAAATCAATAAAAATTATAGAGGTGCACAAATTAAAACACCTTGTACAGTCAAATAACATTATCTCATTTTTTTTTCTAAACTACAAAAGAAGTTAAAGTGAGATTAAAGTTATCCATTTTTAATAGAGTTAAGTTGATACATTCTACTATGCCTTTACAATTGAAATAAGAATAAATAAAACCTTTGACAAAATTTAGATGGTCAAAACATTTGCCGATTTTGAACACTTCATAGGCTACACGTTCATCTTATCTGATATAAACATATATACAAAATAAAACTAGATGAGATGACATATCATATCAATACGATATGAAATACATTAGTCCTAACGAATATATGATAAACATAGAAACGATTGGAAAATCAGTACTACATTAAAATAACAGAGCAATTGAAAAATGAATCTTTTTATATCTTTTAAGAATTTTTCATTGCGACCTCTTCACACTGGGCTCTCTTGTGATTGAAGTCATAGTGTTCCAGATGTATTATCACAACGTTGCACATCGTTACTTTTAATTCATCCCATGATTCAAGCCATAATGTTCCAAATCTCTAATGATTCAAGTCATAGTCTTCACGTTGGGCTCTCTTATGATTCAAGTCATAGTGTTCCAAATGAATCTCATACGATTCAAGTCATAGTCTTCATGTTGGGCTATCTTATGATTCAAGTCATAGTGTTCCAAATTAGTACTATTTCCTTTTTCTTAAATTTTCAACATAAAATATCATTTATCATACATTGATAAAAACAGAAATGCAAACACCGCCTCGTAAGAATAACTGACGCGAGCGTAGGGTGCCAGTTCAAATAATTTGAAAATTCTCAAGAACATGGGATATAGATAGCACTAGTGCCTTAAGTCATTCCCATGTCACGTACACGAATTGTCAAGTATAAATCTAAACATCTAATAGCATGCAATGACACTGATAAAGATAAATAATAAATTAGAAAAACCAAGAATTCAATCAATGTTTCGGTAATCAGTAATTGATCATATTCATTAATCATTAATACACAAAGGGAGCTAAAATTATATCTCTAGGTAAGGGTAAACTTTGGGCACCAATCATGATATAATAACCCCCACCCCAACCCCACTCCCACACACACCCCTTTATTACCAATCCCATACTATCCCACCAGAGAGTTTAACTAGTTTCTATAAGTAATCACAAATCATAAACATATGTATGTATGTATATATTTACCCTAAATTACAGTGAAAATAAATCACAACCAAACGGTTGTGATTTACCATAGCTTGAAATGAATAACAACAATGAACACGTCTTAGTTGACTCAATTACATCAATCTAGTATGCACCTAAAGAACATAAAGAGATACCACTGAATTTTTCAAAATAGGACATGCATAAACATTGTGTACAATACATACTTTTGCATTTCCAAACTACCAAAAAATGGGACAATTCAAGAGTTCTCACCGCAGTCGTAGTGAGACCTCTTGAATGGGTCTAGGGTTTTTCTACATGTGTAACATTATTATTGAATGTTTAGCATTAATGTCTACTTACTATTTAAATAGTTTTTTTTTGCTTTTTCTTAAATTTTCAACAAAAAATCTCATTTATCTAGAGTTTAATTGGTGGGGTGTCCACTTACTATTTAAATAGGATTTTTTTACATTATTATTGAATATGTTTCTCTTAAATTTTCTTAAAACTCCATAATCTATATGAATCAGAACAAATATGCCTTTTCAATAAAAGGGGGAGAACATAAAAACACATATTACCACTAAAAGATCCAAAGATTCGTCCAGAAATCAATGATTTGTCTTTTTCATTATCAACATTGAATTTGTACGAAAACAAATTATACAACACAATAAATGTTTAAAAATGTATATATAAAACTCGAAAAATGCAAAGTGGGAGTGCACGGGAGACTCCGAATGACTAAGTCTATTTTTTTTGGTTTTTTTATATTTTAGTCAAGTGTACTAAATTTTGGCACACTTAAAAATAGTGGCAAATTTTGGCACTGTTTTAAAGTGTGCCAGATTGTCATTAAACCGTGCCAGAATTTAGCACAGTTTAAAACCGTGCCAGATTTTTAATATCAGGGTGTGCCAAATTGTTATTTTTGGTTTAGTGGATATTCTATACATTTCATTATTTAGTCCATGTTTTTGCTCACATGTAACTTACTTAGTATGCTTTTCTTAGAAAAAATCAAAAATTTCAAAAAGATTTTCTTTCTTTTTCTCTTTTTCTGGGCATTTTTGCCTTTGTTTTCGATGATAAATTTCAATAATTGCCCGATCCAATTGACAACCCAATGATGCATGTTCTCGATTTTAGAAGTTATTAGACTTAGTTCTCGATTATTGATATTGTGAATAACTTCATGAATTAAACTTTAATCCCATGAGCACATGCACTTTTCTTGTTATATTGATTTGGTTTAAGATTTTTATAACTCGGTATTCTTTTGTTGCATTGTATATACTTACACCGAGTAGATTTTTACCTTTCGTCGTTTGTGAGTGTATACAATATTCTTTTCTCATTGAAAACATTGAATTCGTTGGTAATCTCTCTATTATTTCATTTGATCGTTCATTAATTGAGTTCATAGTTGAAATGTGTTACTTGATCATGATTTTCATATATTGTTTTGACTCGAGAATTGCGTAAACTTTGTGAAATAATCATAGGCCATCTTTGTTATATCACTCATATTAGCCTTGACCTCACCCTTAAAAGTTTACCCTCGTTAACCCCTTTGAGCCTAAATATAGCATTCCGTTTCATAACCCAAATCCCATAACCAACTATACATTGGAGTTTTGGCCCATATATACACTTTTCAAACCTTTGTTTGTAATGTTACTTGGGATTGAATGATGTTGTTATGTTGTCGGTTGCAATTTAGGCATATGAGAGTTTGATAAGTATAGAAAAGAAAGTAGTGAAAAAGTGAAGAAAAAGAGAGCAAAAAGCAAAAGAAAACAAAAGAAAAAATGAGAAAAAGAAGAAAAGAAAAAGAAAGAGAAAGTTGTAAATATTGTGTATAGTTCAATAAGCTTTTATTACTCTCCCCGATGATATATCTAATGCCGTTTTGGAACTTATTTTTCAATTTTGATATTGCCCGCATTTTCTCATTATCCCGAGTTTTCATCCCGAACACATTGAATCTGTACATACTTTCCTTCCATTTTATACCCTAGTCTAGCCTACATTATAATCCTATTAAAGTCATATGTGATCTTAGATGTATGTAATTTAAAAGTCATAATAGTTTTGATAATCTGTAAAAATGCATTTTGCCTCTTTTAGTGTGCGGTATCTTTCATTGAGATTACAGTCTTTCAGTTTATATATAACGTTCTTCATTTGTGACATATGTGCGGCCTAGTTTCCATTTAAATTTACTCTTTATGCCCGCATGTTCCGTGTGTTACCTCCCTATTTCGAGTGAATTCACTTGATGAGCGTAATGCCCGTGAGGATTGAATGTATGCTTGCTTTAATGTTTATCCAGTTTATATAAGTTTTTTGTCAAATCACACTTTGCATGTGCTCGCTCCCCCTCCCACATTTTAAGGTTTCAATTCTATGAGGTGCATTCTATAATGTTAATGATTTGAACTTTTGTTTGAATTCATCCATTTTGCTAATAATGCATATGAAATCTTTTCGCCATTGTTGGGCTTGTCGCATGTTGGTTTGGGCATATTTTGAGGAAACCAATTGATGTTTGTGGGTATCATCCCTGAAAACCCTCACGAGACCACACTCGTCCACTAGGGTGACCTAGGGGTTTAATGGCTTATTGCATATGCTAAATGCAATCGTGCTTCCTACGAAAGTGGAATTTATATTTGATGCCTATATACGTCTTGTACCGCCCTCTGTGGCCTGGTTTTGTTTGTTTCATTACTAGGGACTAGCAATGTTTAAGTTAGGGGGTGTGATTCATATAAAATATTGCATATTTTCACCCGTTATCTTTATGTATTCTAGCGCTTTTATGATCCTTAATGCCTATATTTATGCTCATTAACCAGATAACCTTGGATTTGGATATATACATGTTTTGCAGGGGTTAATTGTGCTTTTGTAGGTATTGGAATGCTAAAAGTGAGGATTCGTTGCATTTCGGAGAAGTTCCGTCATTGGATGATACTTCAAGGGCATTTCAGTTAATTCACATTTCTTATCCGTCTCATGGGAATTCCACGAATACGTATTCGTTAAGTTAGCATCGTGTGGCCGCAAATGGTGCATCGTTTGGACTTCGGACGAAGAAGTTATGCCCATTTTCGTTATGTGATTTTCCCCCTCTTCATGGACCATGCTTTGCCAGAAAAAAGAGTACCAGTCGACCGCGTCTAGGGGACCGATCGACCACTGTTTGCTATTTTTCCGTGGGAAGGAGACAGTTGGCTTTTGCCTGAAGGACCGGTCGACCGCGCACCTGTGACCGGTCGATCGGTGATGCCAAATATTTTCCTCTTCTTCCTTTTTCTTTTCTTTTTCCTTTATTTCTTTTGTAACTTACTATATAAACCAAATTTTGGTTTCTAATTCAGAGAGTTAGATATTATTAGAGGGTAGATAGTTTAGGATAGGGTTTGGAGGTGAAGAGCTCATGATTCTTCCTCTCTTGGTTTGACACCCATTTGGGTTTGTAAGTGTGCACTATTCATCTTCCCTACCATTTAATAAATTGTGTATTCCTTAATTTCTTGCTTTCTAGATAATTTACAAGCTTTCTAATTTAGGTTTACATTCTTTCTCTACGTGCTTTCTAGTATAACTTTGCTGCGTTTATTTATCGCGTTTCATTTACCGCATTTTTACTATGCTTTCTAGCTAATTTAAATTAGGTTGTGCTTGAATTGAACTCACTCGAGTTAACGCGTTGTTTTGCTTTGGTGATGGTGTTTACGGGTATATTTCGGGTGCGTTGTCCTAGTTATTGCGCCTAGGAGATTTGATGGGGCATATCATGTATGTTCCGTGCTTACGACCTTTCGTGCGTAATTTTTGGGATATTTATTGACGCCAAAATCTTATTAGGCTTTTATGCGGATTTAGGGGCGTGACCACCCTTGATTCAATTAAATGTCAAAACGAGATGCATCCTAAATAACTCGTCGACCCATGTATCCATTTTATAGAAATTAACTTGGGTAAGGGATATTCAATGCAACCTATAGGTTTTATCGCTTTGTCAAACTAGTTTCATTTCTCCTGCCTAGATAAACATTTCCCTTTATGCATCTTTTACTTTTTAGTTTATAATCATCTTTTACACTTTTATTTCGGAATATTAGATCATATAAATTCTAGCAACTCGTCCCTGTGGATTTTCGATACCCGACTTACCGCTGTGCTTGCCTCGCAAGTGTAGTCATAATTTAGGTTGAAAAATGCATTACTAAAGCCGTTTATTAAAAATAAAATATTTAAGTAACTCCGAGTTATTTTTTTGAAGAAACTCTTTTCTTAAATCAAAAAGAATTAATCAAAAGAAGTGTTTAATAAAAGTATGTACGAGATCTATTCAAGATTTGGGCAACAAGTTTAAAATATAGTTTAAACAAGTTTTAAACACAGCACAACCAAGAATGAGATGAGAAAATGTAGAAAGATTCTATTCACAATTTTTACGTGGTAAAACCTCACCAATTGAGGAAACATCCACGACTCCCTCTACGAAGTAAAATGAAAAATCCACTAAAACAAATTTATGAGTTACAAACTATATAACTAACATGCAAACAACTCAGACCTATATAAGTTTAGGAATGTACCCTCTGGTGTCCTTATAACTTCTCTGCAGTTCTGATTGTAGATGTAGTTCTCTCAGTTTGTCAACTTCTGATTTGTTCCAGCACTTTACGTCGACTTATGTTCACAAGATCTTATTACCAACACTTTTCGTGTTGTAGGGTGTAAGTGTTTGTGGAGGTGATTTCTAACACATGCATGCACACACACACACACTTATTAAGTACAAGCAGTCCTAACAAATTACAATAACACTATATGCTGTGATATTTTCTTTTCTTTTTTCTTACAAAACTTTGAACCTTATTTGACCTTTCAATTAATCCCAGAATCCACGGATATCTTGCTTAGAAATCAACCAAGATCTTAATCAATTTCAGTTTTGAAAAGATTTTCGAGATTGAAAACCTCCAAGGGAGATTCCAAACTAGGTCAAAGGTTTAGTTTTACAAGAACAAGAAACAGAAAGCATTTATTGTTGATTTCAAAGTAAGAAAACTTTTTAGAGAAAATAATCAACAATATATTTCTCAAGATGAGAAATAAAGAATGAAACTAAGTGTAATGTAACATGAATAACTCAGATCTGAGATTTCTATGAAATCAGAAACTAGATCTAAGTAGAAGTCTAAGTTGGAAACAAGATCTCACGAACACAAGGTTACAGCAACAAAAATAACTCAACTCAAACTCTCAAACACTCAAGAACACTGAGGATGGTGTTTTTGGATATGTCGTTTTAAAGAGGTGTTTGGGTTAGGTTTGAAGAGGATTTAGACGAATGAAGTTAGGGTTTCTAACTTTCTTTCTCTCTCTGGTTTCTCTCTTCTCTCAGAAATAATGAAATGGCAAAAGTCTTCGAAGTCTGAGAATAGGTGTCCTTTTATAGTGAGAGGAGAAGGTTCGAGATGCTGGTTCAAAATCAAGGGTCAGGATTAAGTCAGTTTAAATTGACTTGAATCTAAGGGCTCAAACAAGGCGGTGGTTAAACGAAACGTGATTGGTTTAAAAGGTTACACAGGGATTCATCAAGACGACATGCAGACCATTGATAACAAATGATACAAGGGTTGATAACACACGTGTTGTTATCTCAGTAAAGAAACACACTTCCAACCAATCAGAGGTAGACAGATGTAGGGCAAATACAGGATCTGAAACGCGCGTCTAAAATAATTAAAACCATACCCTCATGTTTATGCCGCTTTCGGTTTCTACCCAAGGTAGCATTAGGCCATAATACACAACAAAGTATATTTATAGAATGACCCCAAAAACTTATAAATCAAGTTTTAATTAATAAAATATGGTTTAAAAAAATCCCAAAAAATTATTAAAAATCAAACTTAGGGATTTAAACACACTCAACATATGTACACACATTATTATGCAGTATGACATGTATGAATTGAATTCTACTGTGTGTGAGAGTTGGCAATAGTCTCTTGATCACTATAAGTCAGAGAGATGAATATGCAATCCAACTTCTGAGGCTATTTGGTTTCTAGGATGGACATAATTTTGTCACAATTTCCAAACTAGATGAGCACTTATACAATATAGACTCAAGTGAGTCAAAGGTATAAGGGCTTCAATCTCCCCCTTTGGAATATGAGACAAAATCTCCTTTGAGTCAACTAGGACTCGTAGGGTAACAAAAATAAGAAAAACTTAGTCCTATCAAAATTCTATCTACTTAAATCCTAGAAATCAAAAAGTACATAACTCAACTATTTATAATTTAATACCCTAATACATCAGTTGAGAAAGACTTTACAAAAAGGAATACCTGCAATGAATCACTAAGATCAAGCTGTTTAGTATATGTAAGAGATTAGTAGACTCAAATTTCTCCCCCATTTTGTCTCAAATGGACAAAGGGAAAAACTTGGATAAGCAGCAAAGGTATTACTCAGCACAAACCATACCAATAGATTTACTTAATGAAATTAATCTATTATAATCTAGAGGTTTGGTAAACATATCTGCGAGTTGTAGATCAGTAGGAAGATAATTGATTTCTAATTCCTTAGATTCAACTAATTCGCGTATAAAATGATGTCTTATTTTTATATGCTTTGTTCGTGAGTGTTGAACAGGGTTTTTAGAAATATTAATCGCACTTTGATTATCACAATAGAGATGCAATTGGTTTTATTGAATACCATAATCACTTAGCATTTGTTTAAGCCACAATAATTGAGCACAACAGCTACCAGCGGCTATGTATTCAGATTCAGCTGTCGAGAGTGATGTGTAGTTTTGTTTTTTACTACTCCATCCTACCAAGTTATTACCAATATAATAATATGCTCCTGAAGTGCTTTTACTATCATCAGTACATCCAGCCCAGTCAGCGTCAGTGTACCCAATAATAGTGCTTGGTGTGTCATTAGTGTACCAAAGTCCTAGATTCAGAGTGCCTTTTACATATTTAATTATACGTTTAACATAGTTCAAATGGCTCTCTTTAGGGTTGTTTTGATAACGAGCACATACACACACATCATACATGATATCAGGACGCGAGGCAGTAAGATAGAGTAGTGTTCCAATCATACTACGATATAGGTAGGATCTATAGATTTTCCATTTTCATCTTTTGACAATTTTACCGTAGTACTCATAGGTGTTGTAGCATCTTTAGCACTCTCGAGGCCGAATTTCTTAACGATCTCTAAAGCGTACTTAGATTACGAAACAAATAGTCCTTCGGCATTTTGTTTGACTTGGAGACCTAGGAAGAACTGTAACTCCCCCATAAGGGACATCTGAAATTCCTTACTCATAATTTCAGAAAAGGATTTTACTTCTGAGGAAGAAGTTGATCCAAATATAATATCGTCTACATATACTTGTGCAATAGTTATGTGTTTTTCAAAATGTTTGACAAATAGAGTTTGGTCATTTCCACCTCTTTTGAAACCTTTATCCAAAAGAAAACTAGAAAGACGCTCATACCAAGCTCTAGGAGCTTGTTTAAGGCCATACAAAGCCTTTTTTAGACGAAATACATGATTTGGATATTTAGGGTCAATGAACCCTTTAAGTCGTTCTACATAGGTTTCCTCAGCCAGTATTCCATTAAGGAACGCAGATTTGACATCCATTTGATATAATGTAAAACGCATGTGACAAGCTATAGCGAAAAGCAGACGAACTGATTCTAAACGAGTAACAGGGGCAAAGGTCTCGTTAAAATCAATTCCTTCTATTTGGGAGTATCCTTGAGCAACTAATCTAGCTTTATTTCTAATTATTATCCCATTTTCATTAGTTTTATTTTTGAAAATCCAACGAGTACCAACAAATTTTTTGTGATCAGGACGTGGAACAAGATACCATACATCATGAATGACAAATTGTAAAAGTTCATCCTGCATAGCAGAAATCCAGTGAGAGTCATTCAATGCCTCATTTACATTCTTTGGTTCCACAAGGGAAACAAAACATACATAATGTGAAAAATTTCTAAGTTGGGATCTTGTACGCACTGGCTCACTAGGGTTGCAAACTATGTTGTTTATGGGATGATCTTTAGAAACCCAGTTAGGTACTTCAGGTGTCTCAATAGGTAATGCATTATCTATTTCATAAGGGACATTTTCTAAAATATTTGAAGACTCTTCTTCAATAGGTAATTCACCAGTGTTGCTTTCTACAGTAGTGTCACTAACAATTACATTTATGGATTCCATCATGGTTTTAGTGCGAAGATTATACACTCGATAAGCTCTACTGTTAGGCGAGTATCCTAGAAATATGGCTTTATCTCCCCGGCTCTCAAATTTAGATAAGTGTTCCCTATCTTTGCATACATAACAAGTACTGCCAAAGGTTCTAAGATCTTTGAGATTAGGCTTTTTATTGTACCAAAGTTCATAAGGGGTTTGTTTGGAATTCTTTCTAAGATAAACCTTATTAATGATGTGACACGCAGTACGAATAGATTCTACCCAAAAATATTTAGGTAAATTCTTGGCATGTAACATGACACGTGCCATCTCTTGCAAGGTACGATTCTTTCTCTCGACGATTCCATTTTGTTGAGGAGTCTTAGGAGCACTGAACTCGTGTTTGTAACCATTATAGTCACAGTATTCTATAATACCAGTGTCTTTGAATTCACCACCTATATCACTACGGATTCTATTTACTTGAGTGTCCTTTTCATTTTCAATCCTAAGAAGAATTTTTAGGAAGGTTTGAAAAGTGTCAGACTTTTGTTTTAAAAAGGCTACCCAAGTAAATCTGGTGAAGTCATCAACCATAACTAAGATATAACTGTGTCCACAAAGGCTAATAGTTTGGGAAGGACCCATTAGGTCCATATGGATGAGTTCTAAGGGATTAGAGGTGAGAATATCTTTGACTTTCTTATGAGGGGCCTTAAAAATTTTACCTTCTTGACAGGAACCACAAACAATATTATGAATGGGTTTAATTTTTGGAATTCCTCTTACTATGTCGTGAGTAGACAATTTACTAAGATTATCATAATTTATGTGATCCATTCTGTTATGCCATATCTCGTTGTCATCCATTCTGGCAACATTACAAATTTCAGAATTGTTCTTGACAGTGTAGCAATTGTCAGGAGTTCTGAATCCAGTAATTATGCATTCACCTTTTTCATTTAAAATTTTGCAATTTTTCTTTGAAAAGGTAACAGTATGATCTGAGTCACAAAATTGCGATATGCTAAGTAAGTTGGCCTTTAGACCTTTAACTAGAAGAACATCTTTAAGAATAGGAAGCCCATCTTCTTGGAGAGTTCCTTTGCCTATGATTTGAGATGAAACTCCATCACCAAAAATGACTTTACCACCAGCAAATCTGGTTTTGTTTAAAAGTTTAGATTCATCTCCAGTCATGTGCTTAGAACATCCAGAGTCTAAATACCAACAAGATTACGTGTGTTCGGCTTTTAAAGCAGTAACAACAATATTACACTTCATTTGAGGTAATAGATCATCTTTTCTAATCCAAATTGCTCTAGTTTTCATCTTGCGCTTATTAGCTCTCAACTGATAAAATTTGCGAGCATTAGATTTTTGCTGAAAAATGTTTTGCGCATGATTTTGAATTTTGTGAAAGACTTGAGCATTTGGTTTAGGAAAGTGCTTAGGATTTCTTCTAGGAAATGTTCTTTTAGGTTTGGTCTTTCTCTTTCTATAGTTAGAGTTTTTATCTGGCTGTCTAGGAAGTATATAATTGTTTCGACTCCTCCTAGAATAGTTAAAGTTCTGGTAAGTACGAGGATTATAGATAGGTTTAACAAGTCTCCTAGCATAGCAACCATCGAAAGAGTGACCATATATGTCACAGTAGGAGCAATAAAGATTGCTCAAGATGGGGGTCTCCTAAGGAAAGTCTCTAAACAAAGGTTTTGAAAAGTTTTGAGGCTGAACTTTATACCTAGGTAGTACAGGTTTTAAAGTAGGTTCACTCTTTCTGATAAAAGGGCAGACGTATTTAGCCTTAGGTGAACTTTCATACTTAGAGCAACTTGATTCCCCAATGTTGAAGTTTTGATGTTTTAAATCAAACTCAGTTTTTAAGGAATGAAAATCTGGGCATGTTTCAATAGGTCTTTTGCCTCCTGACACAAACTTGATAGGTTCAAAAGGTTTTGTTTGTGTTTTCAAATTGGGACAAAATCCTATACCAGTTCGATCATCAGAATTGGTTTTAGATTCAGCAACAAATTCATCAAAACAGTTAGAATTATTTTCAAATTTTGTAAATTTTTTGAAAATAGTTGCTGTCTTTTCTTTGGTTTGTTCCAATTATAACAGTGTCCCTTTGTACTTTTGCTCCAGAATTTCATTTGTTTCAGTCAAATTTTTTAGTTTTTCATCAAACATTTTAATTTCACTTTCATGAGTTAAACATTGGGTAGTGTACTCTTCAGCATTCAGTTTAACCATCAGGATTAGATCTTCCAATTTCTTGGTAAGATCTTTAACAGTCTTTTCTAGTCTAGCGCTTTTCTTGAGAGTCTTAGTGTAAAGTGTGTGAATGTCTGGGAGGTCTTCATTGTCCGAGTCACTAAGTGTGGTGTGTGAAGTGACCCCTAAGGCTTCATTCTTAGAACTCACACACCCATTGACATCGTCATTATCGCTTTCTCTTTGACTCACACACCCCGAGGTAGAACATGCAACATTCTCAATAATCAAAGCATCTAAACCAGTAATAACCATATTCGAAGTATCAGTCATAGAATTATTTGGTTCATCCTCATTAACAAACATAGGCATGTCATCATTATAAATAATCTTGGCAAAGAAAGACATGCAAGGATCAAAAACATCTGATGACTCAGGTTTTTCATTTTCAGAGTCACTTGAATCATCCCATGTTTTGCAAATGTTAGCTCTAGTGTGTTTGTTTTGAGTGTTCAAATTAACTCTACAGTCTTGAGCAATGTGCCCCAGTTTACCACATCTATAGCATTCAGTCTTCTTAAGGTCTCTATTAGGTCTGATATGAGAGTCCTTGTGATTTTTTTCATTGTTTTTTTCATGAGGTCTGTGACTAGAGGTAGTTGGATAATTTAACTTGCCTTGTTTATTTGCCACTTTGTTTCTAAACTTAATGATTTTCTTGAACTGTTTTGTCATTAAGGCAATCTGATTGTCCAAACTCTCTATATCGCAGTCCTCATCAGATTCATCATTGGAAGTGTTAAACTCAGGCTTAATCAATTTAGAAGAGAAGCTTAGATTGGAACTAGTCTGTTTCTTATGGGATTGGGTTGATTGTTTCTTAAATTCCAGTTCCATTTCCACATTTCTTAATTTACTACTGAGTAATTCAGGAGTGAGATTTATATCACACATTTCCTCAGTAGCATATCTTTTGTTATCAAACTTTTGTGGTAATGATCTCAGAATTTTAGATACAATTTCTTGTCTATCATAGGTTATCCCATTAGCATGCAGTTTGGTCACAATATCAGTCAGGTTCATATAGAAGTCATCAAATGATTCAGTCTCAGACATAATTAAGGAGTTATACTGCTGGATAAGCATTTGGGTTTTAGCAGCCTTAATTCTAGTGTCTCCTTCATGAGCATTGACTGAGGTGTCCCAAGCTTCCTTAGAAGTGGTACAGGATGAGATTCTTTTGAACTCATGTTCATTTATAGACATAAATATGGCATTCTTTCCTTTGTTATTATTTCAAGAAACTTGTTTCTCTTCTTGAGTGAACTCACTTAAAGCTTTCTTAACTCTCTCATTACTTCCTTCGTTGGCTGATTTAGTAGGAAAAGTATAACCATTTTCAACAATGTCCCAGACATCATCTCCCAAAGTTCCTTGAATGAAAGAAATCATCCTTACTTTCCAGTAAGCAAAATTGGTTCCATCAAAGATTGGAGGTCTGGTCAAGTTACCAAATCTTTCATTTTTCTCGTCCATATTTGATTTTCAAAAAACAATTTCAGAAACACAGGATCTCTTTAAAATCAGTTTTACCAAGCTCTGATACCAATTGAAAAATGCGTTACTAAAGCCGTTTATTAAAAATAAACTATTTAAGTAACTCCGAGTTGTTTTTTGAAGAAACACTTTTCTTAAATCAAAAAGAATTAATCACAAGAAGTGTTTAATAAAAGTATGTACGAGATCTATTCAAGATGTGGGCAACAAGTTAAAAGATAGTTTAAACAAGTTTTAAGCACAGCACAACCAAGAATGAGATGAGAAAATGTAGAAAGATTCCGTTCACAATTTTTTACGTGGTAAAACCTCACCAATTGAGGAAACATCCACGACTCCCTCAACGGAGTAAAATGAAAATCCACAAACAAATTTATGAGTTACAAACTATATAACTAACATGCAAACAACTCAGACCTATATAAGTTTAGGAATGTACCCTCTGGTGTCCTTATAACTTCTCTGCAGTTCTGATTGTAGATGTAGTTCTCTCAGTTTGTCAACTTCTGATTTGTTCCAGCACTTTACGTCGACTTATGTTCACAAGATCTTATTACCAACACTTTTCGTGTTGTAGGGTGTAAGTGTTTGTGGAGGTGCTTTCTAACACATGCATGCACACACACACACACACTTATTAAGTACAAGCAATCCTAACAAATTACAATAACACTATATGCTGTGATATTTTCTTTTCTTTTTTCTTACAAAACTTTGAACCTTATTTGACCTTTCAATTAATCCCAGAATCCACGGATATCTTGCTTAGAAATCAACCAAGATCTTAATCAATCTCACTTTTGAAAAGATTTTCGAGATTGAAAACCTCCAAGTGAGATTCCAAACTAGGTCAAAGGTTTAGTTTTACAAGAACAAGAAACAGAAAGCATTTATTGTTGATTTCAAAGTAAGAAAACGTTTTAGAGAAAATAATCAACAATATATTTCTCAAGATGAGAAATAAAGAATGAAACTAAGTGTAATGTAACATGAATAACTCAGATCTGAGATTTCTATGAAATCAGAAACTAGATCTAAGTAGAAGTCTAAGTTGGAAACAAGATCTCACGAACACAAGGTTACAACAACAAAAATAACTCAACTCAAACTCTCAAACACTCGAGAACACTGAGGATGGTGTTTTTGGATATGGTGTTTTAAAGAGGTGTTTGGGTTAGGTTTGAAGAGGATTTAGACGAATGAAGTTAGGGTTTTTAACTTTCTTTCTCTCTATGGTTTCTCCCTTCTCTCTTCTCTCTCTACTCTCCCTTCTCTCAGAAACAATGAAATGGCAAAAGTCTTCGAAGTCTGAGAATAGGTGTCCTTTTATAGTGAGAGGAGAAGGTTTGAGATGCTGGTTCAAAATCAAGGGTCAGGATTAAGTCAGTTTAAATTGACTTGAATCTAAGGGCTCAAACAAGACGGTGGTTAAACGAGACGTGATTGGTTTAAAAGGTTACACAGGGATTCATCAAGACGACATGCAGACCATTGATAACAAATGATCTAAGGGTTGATAACACACGCGTTGTTATCTCAGTAAATAAACACACTTCCAACCAATCAGAGGTAGACAGATGTAGGGCAAATACAGGATCTGAAACGCGCGTCTAAAATAATTAAAACCATACCCTCATGTTTATGCCGCTTTCGATTTCTACCCAAGGTAGCATTAGGCCATAATACACAACAAAGTATATTTATAGAATGACCCCAAAAACTTATAAATCAAGTTTTAATTAATAAAATATGGTTTAAAAATTGTTTATAAAAATCCCAAAAAATTATTAAAAATCAAACTTAGGGATTTTAACACACTCAACATATGTACACACATTATTATGCAGTATGACATGTATGAATTGAATTCTACTGTGTGTGAGAGTTGGCAATAGTCTCTTGATCACTATAAGTAAGAGAGATGAATAGGCAATCCAACTTCTGAGGCTCTTTGGTTTCTAGGATGGACATAATTTTGTCACAATTTCCAAACTAGATGAGCACTTATACAATATAGACTCAAGTGAGTCAAAGGTATAAGGGCTTCATAGGTTTGTTTGTATTGAGTAAGCGAAACGAAAATAACGACTAGCGTTTTTACACGCGCTACTTTTTTCACTCGATCAAAAGGCCGACTTCATCAGGGAGGTCATCTACCCTGAGTGGTTAGCGAATGTAGTTATCATCCCCAAAACCAATGGCAAGTGGCGGATGTGTGTTGATTTTACGGACTTGAATAAAATCTTCCCCAAGGATAGCTTTCCCCTGTCGAGGATAGACCAAATGATTTACACCACTGCCGTCCACAAATTAATGTGTTTTATGGATGCCTACTCAGTCTACAATCAGATATTTATGGAACCGACCGATGTTGAGAAGACATCTTTTATAACTGACAAGGGGACCTATTGTTACAAGGTTATGCCCTTCGGCTTGAAGAATGCCAGGGCAATATTGTGACACCCCGCCAAATTAATCCCGGGTGATCAGTCCTAAATCAAGTTAGAAAAGGTTTCTCAGTTGGTCCATTCTTAGCATCACTGTCATCTTTTTAATTACTAACCACCTAAGTGAGAAAAGTAGACTGGTGCCAATTTTTATCTTTCAATTAATTAAATAAAACTCGTGCGGAACATACAATAATACACAATCACAGTTAATTAAATTAACCATCCACAATTAAAACACCTAACCGAATAAACCATCGGTCCAAATATCCAATACAAGTAAATATCAGAAAACATCTCAACAAGTCTACTACTGATAAATGAACTGTGAGCGACAAGCTCAAATAACTACTAGAGAGTCTCTACAAGAATGGAAGAAGGAGGCGTCTATAAAAACCCCGCAACATCCACATGTGCTGCAGTAAGGATACCTGGAATAGAGTCAAGCTTGGCGCCCTTGTGGTTGGACACCTAAAAGGTTTTTAAAATTTTTATAGCAAGGGTTAGTACCCAAAAACATTTGAAGACATTTAACAAATGATTAACTTGCAGTAATAAATAAATATGCATGCTCTTCATATTTTAGTTAGTGCCGCACTCTCTTGAGGACTTCCTCACCCCTCCTCTAATGTGCACTGCTAACGCTTCCATTTAATTTACTAGGTCCTACGCTCCTGACCCAATGCTTATTTTAACCCTTGAATTTCACCTACTCTAACCGAGTACGCCTTAATTCATGATTTTTAAGTTATTATAAACGTCAACTTAATTGAATCATTTGTCCTTTTTAATTTCATATAAAATTCACACCTATTATGCACATAATACATTTTTCACTATGTATTAATTATCCCCTATATAATTATTTACCTAATTATATATTTAATCATATTACAGTATTCACACACATACTGAAATAACATTTAATACAAACTTTCGACCGAGTAAGAATACTCACAAAATATAAATTTTCCCAAATCCTATCCCACTAGGTGTATTCACGTAACCTAGTTATCCAAGTTAGATTCGCTCACTAACTTAGTTTAACATACGAATTGGAGGCGGTCATATTCCTTCCCTGAAAGTGAGATGCCCCCCACCCATATAATGGACGCTATGACCTGGGATTATACTCGCCCTACTCCTCAAGCTAGGGAATTCATCCACTGTGCGCAACCTCCCCCTATAGCACTAGAGTACATACTAATAATATTCAATCACTGATTATTAATGCACACACACTATGTATATATACTACCACACTCCGTATACATATATATAAAACATCCCGGTACACCATGTACAAAACCCGTAACATAAGCCCTTTTAATTTATTAAGAGTTTATGTCCCAACTCTAATTATTAATTAATTCGCACATTAATTAATTAAGTCACCTTTGGTGTCTCCCCCACCATAAAATTGGACTTACTCTCGTAGTCTGAAATAACCTCACCCGAGTCTAAATTCTCGACTCTCGAATTTTTAATCATTACGTGACACCCAAAAATCCCTCAAATCCTAATTAACTTTACTCATGACTAATTAGGTTTAAACTCATGTATTAATTTCCCCATAATTAATTACATAAAGATTTATTATATAAATTCTCTTTTATATACATAACTGGGCAAAATTGCCAAAATCTGCCGACCTTCGATCGATCGACCCCAGACCTTCGATCGATCGATCGAGCAGGTCTTTGTCTTCTTCGCGAAGACAGAATCAGCCATGGATGAAAATTCTCAAACCCTAATTCCTTCTACCAGTAACCTCAAGCCCTCTTAACATTAATACATATTAGAAACCTTATTAGGGACCTCCAGAGTGTCCACCAACATCATTAATTCGTCCATTAACTACAATTTCTGAATTTGGGTAAATATCCATCTTTAATTCCTTACACATTTACATCCAAAATCCCTTCACCAAATTCGTTTCTAGTTATCCAGATATTATCCTACCAGATATGTATCAATTTATAATATCATATTTCTACAAGAATCCTCATTCAAATTCGTAAATCAGATTATATTTTTTTTTTCAAAACCTCATGTTTATACCATGAACACCCAAAACAAATTTTCATCAAACACATCACATGAATATGAATTTCAAAAACAGATTCAATATTGTTGCAAGTTATCCACTTGCCTTAGGTTTCGTAATGTCTGATTCGGAGATGAATTTCCAAGGTTGAAGATGATCTTTGTTGGCTCTCTAGTGATCCCAAAGCTGCCCTTAACTGCTATTAGGTTTCTTAATACACTTAGCCTTTTCTAAAACCCTATCAGCCGTTTTATCATTCCTCCCAATTCCTTAATTTACCTAATCCCGTTTTTTACCTAATGGGCCAAGCCCAAGTGACCCAAATGCCCCCGCGTGGGCCCGGCTATGTCTAAAAATGCCCCGTGACCCGTTTACTACCCCCGAGTACACTTTTCCGACTATCTCGGCCCATCCGGACTCAACCGTACACTCAGAATTGGCATCCGAATTAATTTATAAAATATTTATCCCCTCACCCCTTTAGTCTATACCGACTCCCGGTTGAGATACGTGCATACCCTGTCATTAATACTCGAAATGACTTAAGTAAATAATTACTATTCACTTAGTAAATAACTTTCTGTAAATATTAACCATTTACTCCTCGATTAATATTTAAATAAAATTTCCCTAATTAATTCAATTAAATTACGACTCATAAGTAATTTTCAATTACGAATTAATTTAATATTTAAGGCATGAAAAATGCGGGGTGTTACATACTCCCCCTCTTACAAAGGAATTTCGTCCCCCAAAATTAGGTCATACCTGTGATGAAAAGCTCTTGATAATGCTCCCGCATATCCTCTTCCCGCTCCCAGGTAGACTCGTTGATGTTGTGATGACCCCACTGTACTCTAACTAGTGGAACAATCTTGGATCGTAATTTCCGCTCGCTACGGTCAAGGATAGCCACTGGCCTCTCCTTATATGAAATGTCTGGCTGTAAATCAATTTCTTCTAGTTGAATGTGCCAGAAGGCCCTCTCACTCCTGCGATATTTCTTCAGCGATGCTACATGGAACACGTCGTGTATCCGCTGAAGATGCTCCGGTAATCCCAGCCTGTAGGCTACAGTCCCCACCCTCTCGATAATAGGGAAAGGTCCCACGTACCTCGACGATAACTTACCCTTCTTGCTGAACCTCATCACGCCTTTCATGGGGGACACCCTGACCAATACCTGATCCCCAACCTCTAACTCCACGTGTCTCCGTGAAGCATCAGCGTAACTTTTCTGCCTATCCTGAGCTATTTGAATCCTCCCTTGGATCAGCTCTATCTTGGAAGATGTCTCCTGAACAATCTCTGGCCCCAACAGTTTGTTGTCCCCCACCTCTAGCCAATAAGCGGGTGAACGACGAGGTCTCCCGTATAATGCCTCGAATGGTGCCATGCCGATCGTGAATTGGTAAAAGTTATTATACGCAAACTCTACCAGAGGAAGATATTTCTCCCAACCTCCCAAAAAGTCTAGTATACACATTCTGAGCATATCTTCCAACATCTGATTGACTCTCTCGGTCTGCCCGTCAGTCTGTGGGTGATAAGTTGTACTCAAACGTAACTCCGTGCCCATGGCCTCCTGAAAACTCTGCCAGAAATGGGCCACAAATATCTTGTCCCTATTCGAAACAATATTAATCGGTACTTCGTGCAGTTTAACAATCTCCGCTATGAATAGCTGTGCATAACGCATCGTCTCAAAGTTTGTGCGGACCGGTAGGAAGTGGGCCACTTTGGTCAACCGATCCACAATAACCCATATGGAATCGTGACCCTTCTGTGATGTCAGTAACCCTGTAATGAAGTCCATAGAGATGCTCTCCCACTTCCACACAGGAATTTCAAGTGACTGTAGCATCCCTGATGGTCTCTGATAGTCAACTTTCACAAGACGACACGTGGCACATTTCGAAACAAATTCTGCTATTTCCCGTTTCATCCCTGCCCACCAATACTGCCTCCTCATATCTTGATACATCTTGTCCTTACCGGGATGTACCGCGAATATCGACCCATGAGACTCCGTCATAATAGCGTGCCTTAATTTCGCATCCTCTGGCACAATCAACCTCCCATTATGGCATAAGCCTCCCTCCGAGCTGATCGAGTAGACCTATGCTCCCTCATCTAGCAACTGTCTCACCCTATCCCGGAAGGTCTGATCCTCTGCCTGAGCCCTCACAACCCGCATAATGATCTCGGGTGTGATGGATAATGCTGACATGCAAGCCTTGGCTACATCATCCTCGTATCGAAGTTCTCTCCACTTCGCTTTCCAGACTTCTGATATTTCCCCAGTCGGTCTCCGACTCAATGCATCTGCCACCACATTAGCCTTACCAGGATGATACTGAATATCAAACTGATAGTCCTTCACGAATTCTAGCCATCGCCTCTGTCTCATATTCAAATCCTTCTGAGTGAAGAGATACTGAAGTGATTTGTGATCCGTGAATAGCGTGAACTGCTCCCCCAGGAGGTAATGTCTCCATATCCTCAAAGCAAAAATGACTGCTGCTAACTCCAGGTCGTGAGTGGGGTAATTCTTCTCGTGGGGCTTTAGCTTCCTAGACGCATAAGCTATAGCCCTTTTCTCCTGCTGAAGCACACCCCCAAGTCCCTGTAAGGATGCGTCAGTGTAAACCCGATAGTCTAATCCTCCTTTCGGCAATGCAAGCACGGGTGCAGATGTCAACTTGTCCTTTAACTCATCGAAGGCTAATTGACAATGATCATTCCAAGTGAAAGGTACCCCTTTCTGGGTAAGATTCGTCAAAGGGCCCGCAATCTTTGAGAATCCTTTGATGAACCGTCTGTAATAATCGACCAACCCCAGAAAACTGCGCACTTCTGTCGGTGTCATGGGCTGTCCCCACTCCCTCACCGTCGATACCTTACTTGGATCCACCGCAATACCCCGGTCTGACACCACGTGGCCAAGGAACTGGACCTCCCGTAGCCAAAATCCACACTTACCGAATTTATCATAGAGTTGGTGATCCCGTAATGTCTGTAACACTATATGTAGGTGATCTGCGTGCTCCTCCTCAGTACATGAGTAGATCAGTATGTCATCAATGAACACGATAACAAACTGGTCGAGAAACTCCCTGAATACTCTGTTCATGAGGTCCATGAACACTGCTAGTGCATTGGTGAGTCCGAATGGCATCACCCTGAACTCGTAGGATCCATACCGCGACAGGAAAGCGGTCTTCGGAACATCTTCCTCTCAGATACGTAGTTGATGATATCCTGACCTTAAGTCGACCTTAGAGAAATAAGACGCCCCTCTCAACTGGTCAAATAGGTCATCAATCCAAGGCAACGGATACTTATTCCGTATCGTGTCCTTATTCAGCTCTCTATAGTCCACGCATAACCGTAGTGAGCCATCTCGCTTTTTCACAAATAACACCGGTGCACCCCACGGTGATGTACTCCGTCGTATGAAACCCTGACCCAAAAGATGCTGAATCTGCTCCCTCAGCTCACGCATCTCTGAAGGGGCCATATGGTATGGGGCCTGAGCAATTGGCCTCGTCCCCGGTGCTAAATCGATCACAAATTCGATTTCCCTGCTAGGTGGCAACCCTGGTATCTCCTGAAACACATCCTCAAAGTCTCTCACCATTGGGATTGAATCCAATGGAATAGCCACCTCCTGTGAGGTTTCCTCCTCAATGTAATACAAGTGTGTGCGTGACCCTCCCTCGGGTAGTGGCATTGCTATTAAGAACATCTCCTGCCCTGGAATGGAGAATATGATAGTCCTTTCGTAGCAATCCACCGTTGCCCGATAACCTGCTAACCAATCCATGCCCAAGATGACATCGTACCCCTCCATATCTAACACTAGTAGGTCTGCTGCTAAACTAAGTCTCCTGATCAAAATGTCTACACCCCAACAAATCGAGTGAAGCGTAGCCCCGCTGCTAACTGGCGACTCTCACACATCCTAAGATCTCCCGCGGTCTCTAGTAGTCCGGCCCGTTTAGCAAAATTTAATTTAATGAATGAATGTGATGCTCCCGTATCAAAGAGAATACTACCCTCATAACCATGAATGAGAAACATACCCTCAACTGCTGGCGGTACTTGCTGCGCCGGGGGATTAGGAACATCCTGGACGTTATACACACGTCCGTAGTGCATCTGCCCCTGCTGAGGTGGGGCAGGTTGGGCTGGTGCTACTCGTGGTACTTGCCCCCGTTGCCCCTGTTGGGCCTCCTGCTGTTGACCTCTGCCCCTCTATGGGCATTCCCTCTTGAAATGTCCTGGCTGGCCACACACAAAATAGCGTCTCTGACCATCCCCCTATCGTTGGCCCTGTTGGCCTTGAAGTGGATGGCCCTGGACCTGGCCCTGCTGGCCTCCCCCATTGTTCCCTTGGCCCTGACGGCCCTGAGGAACCTGCTGCTGCTGATTCGAGCCCGGCTGCCCCTTCCTGAACCCCTGTCCTCCCTGTCGGAAACCACCAGGCTTAAACTTCTTAGCCTGATTCCCTTGCTGACTACCCGCCTGCTGCTGAGTACCACTTGTGTCACTACTAGTATCAGCCTTGCCCTGTTGGCTCGGCTCCCCTGTTCGCTTGCTCCCCTTCGCATGGAAGCGATGGTCCTGGCAGTGTACAAGTACGGCATTAACGACGTCTGTATACGTTACTAACGTCAGATTCCCAATCAAGTGTTGCCTGATTCGCCAGGCTAAACCCTCCATAATCCTCGATTTCTTCCGCTCCTCATCGCTCACCTCATTTCGCATAAAGTTTGCCAAACGGGTGAACTCTTCCTCGTAGTCTGCCACTGATCGGTCACCCTGAACTAAATCACTGAATTTCTTCCTCATCTCAGTCTCTACTGCTGGTGGAAATTATTTGCGGTCGAACCGCACCCAAAACTCTTCTATCGGCATCAAGTCTCGCTCCCCGGCGGTGGTAACTGACTCCACCACTGTAAGGCTTCCCCTGATAGACGAAAGGTAGCAAGCATGTGCTTCTGTACCTCGGTACACTCTAGCATGCGCAGATGGCACTGAATGTTCTTCTTCCAGTCACAAGCCTCTATCACATCTGTACTACCCCGGAACTCAGGTGGGTGACCCTTCTGAAACGTCTCCCTAACTCTCTGCCAAGACGGTGGCCCCACTGGAACCTGAACTGCTGGTGCCACTAGAGGCGGCACCAGGGGCTGTGGAAAGTGAGCTTCCATAGCTCTCATTGCTGTTTCGACCGCCTGGGCCACTATCAATAATACCTGAGTAGTGGAAATCAACTCGGGTGGGGGTGGTGGTAGCGGTACCTGTGGTTCCTGATGAGCCTCCCTGTTTTCATCCCTAGCCTCAGCCCTCTCCACTCTCAGTCTCCTTGGTGGCATCTGAAATAGATTGAATTGTATAAGTACACAATTTGTACACAAATATACACAGCAGAAATACGATATTTCACAAGCGGAAAATGAATCGACAGTCCTAATAATAGGGCTCTATAACAAACGAGTGCTACACTGAAACGTAGAAAGCCGCACAGATCCTAAGGACACTAGAACCTGATGCTCTGATACCATCTGTGACACCCAACCTAATTAATCCCGGGTGATCAGTCCTAAATCAAGTTAGAAAAGGTTTCTTAGTTGGTCCATTCTTAGCATCACTGTCGTCTTTTTAATTACTAACCACCTAAGTGAGAAAAATAGGCTGGTGCCAAATTTTATCTTTCAATTAATTAAATAAAACTCGTGCGGAACATACAATAATACACAATCACAGTTAATTAAAATAACCATCCACAATTAAAACACCTAACCGAATAAACCATCGGTCCAAATATCCAATACAAGTAACTATCAGAAAACATCTCAACAAGTCTACTACTGATAAATGAACTGTGAGCGACAAGCTCAGATAACTACTAGAGAGTCTCTACAAGAATGGAAGAAGGAGGCGTTTATCAAAACCCCGCAACATCCACATGTGTTGCAGCAAGGATACCTGGAATAGAGTCAAGCTTGGCGCCCTTGTGGTTGGACACCTAAAAGGTTTTTAAAATTTTTATAGCAAGGGTTAGTACCCAAAAATATTTGAAAACATTTAACAAATGATTAACTTGCAGTAATAAGTAAATATGCATGCTCTTTATATTTTAGTTAATGCCGCACTCTCTTGAGGACTTCCTCACCCCTCCTCTAATGTGCACTGCTAAGGCTTCCATTTAATTTACTGGGTCCTACGCTCCTGACCCAATGCTTATTTTAACCCTTGAATTTCACCTACTCTAACCGAGTATGCCTTCATTCATGATTTTTAAGTTATTATAAACGTCAACTTAATTGAATCATTTGTCCTTTTTAATTTCATATAACATTCACACCTGTTATGCACATAATACATTTTTCACTATGTATTAATTATCCCCTATATAATTATTTACCTAATTATATATTTAATCATATTACAGTATTCACACACATACTGAAATAACATTTAATACAAACTTTCGACCGAGTAAGAAGACTCACAAAATATAAATTTTCCCAAGTGCTATCCCACTAGGTGTATTCACGTAAATTATATGAGATGAATTTCCAAGGTTGAAGATGATCTTTGTTGGCTCTCTAGTGATCCCAAAGCTTCCCTTAACTGCTATTAGGTTTCTTAATACACTTAGCCTTTTCTAAAACCCTATCAGCCGTTTTATCATTCCTCCCAATTCCTTAATTTACCTAATTCCGTTTTTTGCCTAATGGGCCAAGCCCAAGTGACCCAAATGCCCCCGTGTGGGCCCGACTATGTATAAAAACGCCCCGCGACCCGTTTACTACCCCCGGGTACACTTTTCTGACTATCTCGGCCCATCCGGACTCAACCGTACACTCAGAATTGGCATCCGAATTAATTTATAAAATATTTATCCCCTCACCCCTTTAGTCTATACCGACTCCCGGTTGAGATACGTGCATACCCTGTCATTAATACTCGAAATGACTTAAGTAAATAATTACTATTCACTTAGTAAATAGATTTCCGTAAATATTAACCATTTACTCCTTGATTAATTTTTAAATAAAATTTCCCTAATTAATTCAATTAAATTACGACTCATAAGTAATTTTCAATTCCCGAGTTAATTTAATATTTAATGCATGAAAAATGCGGGGTGTTACAAATATATCAAAGATTGGTCAACAAGATGTTCGAATAGAAGATTGGGAAGACGATGGAGGTTTTTGTCGATGACATGTTAATGAAGAGTCTCAGGGGTGACACTCATGTGGCCGACCTTGAGCAAACTTTTGATACTATGGATGAGTTTATGATGAAACTCAACCCCGCCAAGTGTGTCTTCGATGTGGCGACAAAACGAGTTTTTAGGTTTTATCGTGAACCAGAGGGGGATTGAGGCAAAACCCAAGAAGATCAAAGCTTTAATGGAGATGGAAACTCCAACAACAATAAAAGATGTGTTGAGGTTAACTGGAGGGGTGGCAGCATTGAACAAGTTTATGTCTAGAGCTACTGACAAGTGCCTTCCCTTTTTTAAGGTGCTCAAAAAAGCTTTTGTGTGGAATGAGGAGTGTGATAAGGCCTTTCAATAACTGAAGACCTACCTCAGCTCCCCACTCCTATTGTCAAGACCAATTCAGGGAGAGAAGTTATAATTGTATCTAGCAGTGTCAGAATCGACCATTAATGCTGCTATTGTCAGAGATGAGGATGGAGTCCGGAAGCCAGTGTACTTCAACAATAAGACCCTCAAAGGGGTCGAGCAGAGATATCCTAAAATGGAGAAGCTGGCCTATGCTTTAATCCACACCTCAAGGAAGATGAAGCCATTAACACCCCGTGTTTTTAATAGTTAATTAAATTAATTAATTTGAAAATTTGAGAAAAAATAATTTTTGGATTTAATTATTCTTAGTAATTAAATATGTTGGTTTTTATATATAAAAATAAGGTTTTACGTGGAATTTAAATCGGGATTAAAATTTAGAAATTATAACTTTTTGTATAAAAATGAGGGGAGGATCCGAGTTAAGGAGAATAAAAAATATATTTTTTAAAATTCGACTGTCCGACCGAGCTGAATTTTTCACAACAGCTCTGTCTCTCTGTTCACTACAACATACTAAAATTTCAATCCATTCTGATGGTCCGGTCATCCGTGATAATTTTTTGAGTGTTTGTATTAGATTAGGACTCAAATTCTTTTTGGTATATAAACATAAAGTGATGAGTTTAGGTCTTTTAAAACACACTTTAGACTTCTCAAAAATCATAAACCTCTCATATTCTTCATCTTCTTCAACTAGCCCCATTCAACATAAGTTTTGTCAAGATTAACTGTATTTTCTCAAGACGTGTCAAGAACGAATCTTTATCAATTTTTTTGAGAGGAATACACATTCAAGATCAGATTTCTAAATCAACTTTTATTCAAACATGAATACTCTATTATTTTTCTTGTAGTATTATGCGTTTTAAGCGTCCTCTAAACCCTTAATCATGTATTTTTGATTAAAATCAATTAGTAACTTAATTAGAGAAAGTGAACACTAAATTTTGGGACTGTTTTTGTGATTTTTTTTAAAATATGAATTAGTCTTTGAAACCCTTGGGTGCGTAGGCAAGATTTTGGGATTTTTATGGTTTTGGGTATAGGTTCTCATGTAGAATTTATGGGGGTTATTTATAGGTTAATTGGGACGCGTTCACTCTTATAAAAATTTGATGACTAATAAAAGAGAACGACCATGACGTATTGAATATTGTTGTATGTTAATTAATTTAACATTTTTGAACGTAAATAATTATGTTGAAAACGACGCTGGTATTATTCATCGAACTAAATTAAATTGGGACCTTTTTGATTAAATGACTATGTTGTACATGTTGAATTGTGCTTTGTGTGAATTATTTTAGCCACTTTTTCCATCGCGGGGACGAGGGGCTTTTGGGTAGTATTTTTCTTAACTCTATTTTAGATGCCTACTAGGTACTCATGGGTAGGCCTTGGTTATGATTTATGCTTGCTAGGTATGAGACTAGTTGGTGTAAATTCGTGGAGATTTTATATTTCAGGGTGGGGGAATTTTTTATGTCATATCGTCTTTTTGTTAGCCGAGGCATGAGACTAAGATGTGTTTTACATTGGTGATTCATCCTATAGGATAAGGCCTATGTGTACTTGAAGACTCTTAAGTATGGGGCTAAAGGGTACTTTGAGGATCTCACATTTTAATAGTCCCTACATGGACATTGTGACTTGTTATTTTCATCTAAGTGCTTTCTTGCGATGTCAATGAACGACAACATTGATTTTATATTGCTCAGATAACTTATTAGGCATATACATCCATCTTTTATCCATTTTTACCTTCCTGTTATACCATACCAATACATTGGATATAAATCGGTAATAATAAATAAAAAATTTAGTGATTTAATATTGATTCATTACTTATCGATGTCACTGTCGTTAAACGTTTTAGAAACACCTATAAACTCTTATAATTAATCCACTTCTTATTGATGAGTACCACTTCACCAAATTTAGTAGCATTTTAAAACACTTTATAATATAAAAGTATGGCAACATATATAATATCAAAGTGAAATTAACAATAGAGTGAAAATGATACCTTTAACTGAAACTTATTTTCATATCTGCAAAAATCATATTAATGTTAAAAATATGAAAAATAAGAAACTTTAAAAAATATCCAAAATCTATCAAGGAAATGAGACTGATACCTCTAATGGAACCTCAAATAAAGATTTAAAATCCAATAATGTGAATAATAAAATCATACATAAAAACACTAACACATATTTCATGTTATATCAAATAAACTAAATAAAAACTAAAAAAGTTCATAAAATCACGACAATGTAATCAGTGAATACCACAAGAGCATCTGAAAAATAATACCAGTTTCATATTTCTCTTATTCAATAAATACTTGAGTATAACCTAGGTTAATCAAATTAGAATATAGTGTAACCATGTATTTTCTTTTATATGTTATCATGGACAAAAAATACGTGAGTCTAACCTTATTTATGAAGTCAAGAAAGACTTATAAAGAATTAAGAAAATGAAATTGAAAAGAAGAAGCATATTGTATCAACTGTGAATAATTTACAAAGGCCTAGTAGCGTTTTGATTTTTTCCTTAAATTTGGAATAACAAGAGAGATGAAACTAAGGCATGCCTCCTCCTCCCAAACTTTTCCAAATTCTCACTTTTTTTACTATATCAATTATAGGTATGTTTTTGTAACTAACAAAGATAGAAGTATTTTTTTTCTTACAAAGGCCTATTAATCTTTAACCCTTTTTCCTTTAGCATTATTCTACTAATGCCTAATGCCCCTAACTCTTTCCTTTTTTTTTGTAATTTATCACCTATCTTTTTGTTGTCGGAGTCATTAACTCAAGCCTTTCTCCTCCTTATTTTCAATTTCTTTTTAAAAAGTAGATATTTCGAACACAAATTAAATGAAGTATGATTGCCTTACATTAACTATAACATTAAAACCTCGATTGTTGACGTTTAAGTTTAACTAAAATTTTACCTCATGATTTTAAATCATTTTTAGAATGGTTGACATGTCAAAACTTAATTGGTTGATGTTCTAAAGAAAGAAATTTAATCGTGTCATGTTAGTGGGTCACAAAAATAATCGAAATTAGTTAACTTAGAAGTACTCTTATTTTAAAGTTAAATGACAATTGGTACAGCCTAGTTTCGTGATTTACAAATATGTTGAGTGAAAACTCTAAATTTTTGTAATATATTTTACTAATATTTTTTGTTTTATATATCATGCAATATTTATCTTTCGTAGATGAATAAATAATATTGTTGGGGATTAATTTTCTTCATAATTTCTTGGACGCCCTAAAAATAAAATTTCGATTTCATCCTTGAATGCCAAAATAAGCTCTCTAGAATAATTAGGCTTTAACTCACTCGAGGTCTTGAACAAAAAAAAGTTGAGCAGGCTGGTAAAAGACATAAGTTCAAAATGTTATTATTAACCCCATAAATTAAACATATAACCAAATCAGATAACCAAAACTTAACCCCAAAAAAAATTAACTCCTTATATTTATATCTCTTAAATATTAACCCCATGTATTATTTGAAAGATTTGCATCTTCTTCTCATAAACCAGATAACCAAATACAAATATGAAAATTTCAAACAAATAGCAAATCAAAATAAAGTAACAAAAACCCTTACCATAGGGGAATGAAGCAGACAATCTTTGTATGCCTCTATGCGTCG
The DNA here is from genome assembly GCA_949130495.1 of Sambucus nigra. Lineage (NCBI taxonomy): Eukaryota > Viridiplantae > Streptophyta > Magnoliopsida > Dipsacales > Adoxaceae > Sambucus > Sambucus nigra. The sequence goes on along the minus strand of OX422219.1, from coordinate 127,599,226 downwards.
TTGTGCACCTCTGTGTATCGTTGTAAGACCGACGTCAGACACCGAAAAAGAGAAGCGAGAGGATAGGCCGAGACTGATGTAGATAGAGAGAGGGGGAGGAGAAAATCACAGCGAGAGAGAAGAGAGAGGATACGCCGCTGTGAGACTGGCACCAGACGCCGGAGGCCGGACGCTGCTGTTGGGCTTGATTGTTAATCGGCTTAGCTGAGATGGAGAAGAACGTTAGGGGTTTAGGTGAGAGGTAAGAGAAAGAGAAATGTTGGGTAGGGTTTGATCGTGAGTATTAATTAGAGAAATGAGGGAGAGAAATAGATTTAGTTTTGGATTATGTGTTTTTGTAAAATAAATTAAATCTTTTTTTTTTGTAACATAAACGACGTAGTTTTAGTAAAAAATTGTTATTCTTTTGAACTGAAATTGTCATTTCCTTACAATAGGTATTTCAAAAAAACAAATATAGCTGAAAAAATTGTCGTCGTTATTTTTATCAAGGCTTATATTTTTTTCCTCTTTAAAAGTCACTTTTTACAACGACATAATTCCTTGCAAAATATTTTTCATATTATCTTGATTTTAAGGACAAATTTATTTTTTCTTGCTAATAGTATACTTTTAGCAACATAATATATTTTCTTGTTAAGAAATTCGTTGCAAAAGCCTTTTCTTTGTAGTGTTCTGATATATTTGTGTACATAGGGCTGTGTTTTTTTTTCCGAACATTCCGATTTTTTCGATATCCGATTCGATATTTTCCGATTTTGGAACATATATAAGGTTTCCGATTTTCGATTTTTCCGAAAAAATTCGGATCGAAAGTTGGAAATAATTCTGAATTTCCGATTTTTTGATTTTTTCGATATGATTTTTCCGAAACTATGTCGATCCGATTTTTCCGAATTATTTGCGATTTTTTCCAAAATTTTTTCCGATTTCCAATTTGTCTAAACATTCTCATGTGTCCCACATCGGTTAGGAGAGGAAGAGACGCCCAAAAAAGTCCTCTATAAAAGGAGAATATCCCTCTATCCTCTACACAAATGAAAAAAATGGTTAAATCCTTATATATTTACATGTTGGGTTAAATCTTTTTTTTGATTTTTTTAAAATGAGAAATTCGAGTAATCGATAATCCGATATCATTTTTTTGAAATTTTGGAATTTCCTAAATTTCTGAATTTTTAGTATATTTTTTGAATTTTCGATTTTTTTCCGATTTTTCCGATTTTTCCAAATTCGGAGACTTTTTTGATTTTTCGAAAAAATTGGATAGGAAATCGGAACAAATATTTTATTTCCGAAAAAATCGAATTTTTTTCCGAAGAGTCATTTTCCGATCCGATCCGGCCGAAACACAACCCTATGTGTACATATTGGAAAAGTTAGTATAGTGGATTATAAAAATTTGTTAAAGCTAGAGAATTAAATATAGTTACATTTTGTACCTCTCGAAATATATATAAGCATATGAATTCGAATTTCAAAAAAGTTTCCATTTTATTAAGTCTCCTTCCGTAATTATAATTGTAAGATCAATTTTTATTTATAGAAAAATATGATGATATCTTAGTTCAATTCCAACCAAAGAATTTTAGGTAAGTGAGTTTAAAACTTAATATTAAAGTAATCGTTTACATTTTTTTTTTAATTTTCATTAAAAGAATTAGCTGTCCGATTAGTTGATGATCATTCAATTAAATTTTAATGGTAAAAGAATATATTTACTTTCCTTGCGACAGCTGGAGAGAGTTTGTATAGCAGTTTTTTTTTTTGGTTGGTAAACAATTTTTATATCCAGCAGTTCCTTACCCTTGAGTAATGAGGTTTGCTTCTCGCCTTCTCAGCTCTTTCTGACTCTCCTCCTCTCAATCCCATCACACGCACTTGCGTGTGTATATATGAGTATCCTTTAAATGCATATATTTTATTAGAGGAGCTGATTAATCGAGCTGGGTTTGTAGAGAATTTCGCTAAAGATATACTTTCTATCCAAGCAACCGCCTCTTTTTGATCCAACAAGCCGCTCTTTGATTAGGTCAGTGCTCTTGAGTATTCGTTTAGGGTTTATATTGAAACCTCTTCATCAGTACCTTTTTATATATTACACACACTTCCACTCTCTCTGTCTATTTTAGCCAAGAATAATGGAGGAAGGTAACGATCAACAATCGAAGAGATTGAAGAAAGACCATCAGAGATTGTCTGTTTGTGGTTCATCACCCAGTTCCGGTGACGAGAAGCTGATATTAAAGTTGAAGATCATTCCAAAGGTTCAAAACGCCGTCGTGGCTGAGGATCCGATTGGTGATAAAGGAAATAATCAGAGTCGGGTTTGCCCTGAATGCCACAAAGAGTTTAGTAACGGCAAGGCGTTAGGGGGTCACATGAGGGTTCATATTCAGATAAACAAAGAGATGAGGCCAAAGAAGCTCAAGAAACGAGTCTTAACTAATCTTGAGAATAACACCAGATGTAATATTTGCGGTAAAGATTTCCCATCGATGAAATCTTTGTTTGGGCACTTGAGGTGTCATCCTGAGAGGGAATGGAGAGGGATTCAACCCCCAGCTTGGGCCATTTCTTCATTTGTGTCTAACACTGATTCACCGAGGGTTGATTTGATGCAATGTTTGAGGGGTTGGTCAAAGACTGCCAAGCGTGGCAGTAATGCCAAATCCGAGGATAATGAGGAGTTACAAGACGTCGTAAACGATCTAATGAGGCTTGCTCAAATGGAATCTTTTGAATCTGGCTTGACCCACAAGGAACACAGTGAGGATATTGAGGTCACAAACATCAATTCGCCGACTATAAAGGCTGCAATTGAGGAGTCTTCATTGTTAAAAAATGATGACTTAAACGGTGAATCAGATATCAAGAATAGTCAAAGGTTACTGAATTGTGTGCCTAGAGAGAGTAATGACGGGAAGGTGCCGAGTCTGAAAAGGAGGAGGAAGATGAGGCTGATGATGGATTTGGAAACGTCCGTAAAAGATGTCGTGATAGTAGGGACAACAACAAAAACTACTACTGAAAAATTCAAATGCACCACATGTAACAAGTGTTTCCAATCTCACCAGGCGCTGGTTGGACACAGGGCTAGTCACAATAAATTCAAGGTGACCATCATCAACGCCCATGAGGATCCTTCATTGGAGGTTGAGCGTCCCATCATTACCAAACAAAACCAAGGCCCATCAGCTACCTACAAGTGCAAGGTTTGTGACAAGAGTTTCCCATCAGGCCAGGCTCTTGGAGGCCACAAGAGGTGTCACTGGACCACTCTGGCTCAAGCTCCACCCACCCGAATCCAATCAGCAGGTGAAGCCAGTCAATCGGGTCGTAGATTTCTGGAGATTGATCTTAATGAGCTTCCTACCATGGTGGTATCGAGTCTGAACATGAAGCTGCTCAAAATGGTTATGTGTCTTCCTCCGCTAACTCCAATGTTGCTTAATTACTTAAGACTTCTCCTGTTCCACTAGGAACTTCCTTACTAGTCATGGACAGAGGTTAATGCCTCAAATTTTGGCCTTCGATATATACATATATAGTTTAGTTAAGTTCTATTTTACTCATCTTCTAGTGCCATTAATTAAGATTAGTTGCACAGAGGAACAATCTATCTTCTTTTTAGTGTTAAATTCATGAAAATATCCAAACGCGATTTTTGTTTATTTCAAGCTTATGATGCTAATGTGAACAAGCTACATATTCTAATGGTTCTATTGAAGTTCTTCAGTATTTTAGTTTTATATTTTCTTAAATTTAGAAAGATCAACTGAGTTTTATTTTTTTTGGTTGTGTTTGCACTCCAAATTAGTTCTTAGTTATTGAGAATGATCATTTAATCCTTACCTCATCACTTGGTGAACCACCATTCACTAAAATAAGAAAATACAACCAAGTCTCTGAATGTTTATTGGTTCCTAAAAAAACTGTTTTTTTCTTTAAGAAAAACAGTTTTCTTATTTTGTAAAATAAGAAAACATTTTTTTTATAAAATAATTAAAAAAACAGTTTTTTTTTTGCAAAATAAGAAAATATTTTTTTTTTGCAAAATAAAAATCAGTTTTTTTTTTTGCAAAATAAGAAAACGGTCTTTTGGGTATTTGTTAATTTTTTGTCAATGTTTAACGATTTTTTGGGCGGTGCCCCAATTTGAAACAAGTTAAATACTTTAGGGACTAACTCAAGTCAAATAAAAGTTTGGGGGCCATTTAAAAACTTTTGTGATAGTTTATGGACTAAAAAGTAAGTTACTCCAAATAAAATTTCGTGGAGTATTATATTGTAATTGGGTCGTGTTCGTGTATTATTAAAAATATATTTATTTTGAATAATGTTACTCTTACTGGTACTTAGTCGGGTTAATACCAAATACGCTTATATTATTTGTATCTCGGCGTCAATGACATTAACCAATCGGTATTAAAGAGTTGAACTTTAATACTAAAAACAAAAAACATATATCGCAAAGCTCAAATCTTATTTTTTTTATTTAACAAGACATGGCCAAATAAAAGCGACACGATATGCCTCGACACAAATTTAAAAAAAAAAAAAATTCCAATAGTGACACGACACGACATAATTTTTTTTAACTAACGCGATCTAATTAAAACGTAACACGACATGCCATGATATCACATATAAATCGTATTTGGTATTAACTCGGTACTAATTACCAGTAAGAGTAACATTATTCAAAATAAATATATTTTTAATAATACCCAAACATGACTTAATTAAAATATGATACTCCACGAAATTTTATTTTGAGTAAATTACTTTTTAGTCCCTAAACTATCACAAAAGTTTTTAAATGGTCCCCAAACTTTTATTTGACTCGAGTTAGTCCCTAAAGTATTTAACTTGTTTCAAATCCGGGCACCGCCCAAAAAATCGTTATACATTGATAAAAATTAACATATACCCAAAAGACTGTTTTCTTATTTAGCAAAAAAAAAGGATCAAATATAAAAAAGTCTCTCAAATATTTTGTAATACACATTTAGTCCAAGCGTTTTATTTTGTACCAAAAAGTCCCTTATTCTCTTATCTTTAAAGGTCCGCTCCAGCGGCATGGTAAACCCTTTTTGGCATGGTGAAGGACTTTTTGGTGCAAAATAAAAAGGCTTGGACTAAACGTATATTAAACAAAGTTCAAGGGACTATTCGGTATATGGTAAAAAAAAAACTGTTTTCTTATTTTGCAAAAAAAAAAAAACTGTTTTTTTTTTATTTTACAAAAAAAAATGTTTTCTTATTTTACAAAACAAGTTTGTTTTTGTAAAATAAGATTTTTTTTAAAATAAAAAAATTGTTTTTTTTATGAACCAATAAACATTGAGGGACTTGGTTGTATTTTCATATTTTAGTGAATGGTGGTTCACCAAGTGATGAGGTAAGGATTAAATGGTCATTTTCAATAATTAAGAACTAATTTGGAGTGCCAACAGATTTTGAGGAGTGTCAATAGTGGCTCCCTTCAAGAACTTGGTGTATATTATATTCCACACACAACTACTTGTGGGGTCATTTGAATAGGTCATAGGATATGGACAACGATGCATAATTATACCCCAAAGCTTAAATTGCTATATGAGATGAAAAGAATTAGAAACACCCGCTAACAGTCTCTGTTAAATGTTGATGGATGCAAAAATTAGACTTTTTGGTCATCAAATTTCTGTTCAATTCAAACAGTCTTCCCATACATTTCTGGACTAAGAAACAGGTCAAAAGGAAGAAAAAACACAAGCAAATGTCAACGCCCCTTGAAGGCTTGAAGGCTTGATCCCCGTTTTCAAAATTGGAGTTGGTTCATACACACACATAGGGATATATATTAAATATATTGTTATCAATGCACGCATGCGTGGATTCTTTTTTATTGTGTTATGTGGTTTGACTATTTTGCACACAAGTCCAAACTTTGTAGAGTGACACTAAATTCCCTACAACGATTGTGAAAACTTTAGGGACTAATTGATTGATATTGATTTTTTTTTATGAAATAAGCTTTTTTAATTCATTTTTAACTTATTTGATGCTTGAATAAAATTCATTGAATGAAAACAATAATCATAAATGTGAAAAAGTGGCTGATAGCTATATCATTTTAAGTGGAAACACATTTTTTAACCACAACTCAAGAATCGATTCAGTATGACAAAATACAAAAGTAGGACAAAATCACGCCAGACCTTGGGCATGCTCTCAGAGATCGAGTCACCGCTAGAGAGTTTAACCGGTCGTTAACTTTAGAACCCCATGGAATATGATTGGGTGAAGCCCGGATACCCACGGTTATTAAAAAAAAAAACTTCTCATAAAATATTTTTTTCTCATCATTTTATTTTTTTATATCAAACAACCCCTTAAATATTTTTAATGTTAACAGTTATGGCCAGAAGCATGGGGAGAAATCCTATGTGTATATTAGCACACTCGGATTAAATCCATATAGCATATTACATATCTACAAAGAGGAACTTTACTATACCAATAAATCTTTAAAATAACGTAACTAAAGTATGAAGACAAAACAAAATTATAGACTCAAACATCTTGACCAATATCTAGAAATCAATTATGGCATCATTATGTAGAATCAATTAAGAATGAGTCTTGTTATGATTTCCAAATAAGTCCCTCAAAACCTCTTTCAAAAGTAATATATTTTTGTGCCGTGGCGGGACCTATATCACAAGACAACACTTAACATGTAAGTGAGAGAATAAGTGGAATCCATTCACTTTTAGGGAAAGTTTTGATATTCATTAAGAATTATAAACAGGAAATGTTAGCGTACAAAATATTTAAGGATTGAAATCAATTTTTAAATTTGTAGATCTCATACTAAGCATTTCAAGATATGTCTTTAGGTAAAAATTCAAATTCAAATTGGCTGCCGCAACCCCACCTAACCGTATAAACCATCCCTAGCCAAGGGACATATTTTTAACTAAAATAATGTCTAAAAAGGATAATTATCTTGGATTTGGTCAACTTATATTGGTCACTCAATTTGTCGTATTCTACACTTTCCACAACAACACATTTGAGCTCATTGTTATGCTCTCCACTTAGGGGGATTTATGTAATGTAGAAGGATAAAACTTAATGAAATATTTTGTGTATTATTCATTGTGATTTCGTGAAAAGTAAAATTTATTAAAAAAATTTAAATATTATTTTTGGTAAGTGTAATTTAATTTTAGTTAAAATCTTATTGTTTAAAGGTCAATTATTATTATTATAAGAAGTTTTACACATGAAAGTAATGTCTACAGCAGCAAAGCCTTTTGCATCTACAATTAAAATGTCTTGGAAAGATATCATCCTTAAGTAATAGTAGTATTACTTTAAAATGTTTTGGAAAAGTATCATCCTTAAGTAATAGTTATATTACTTTAACAATAGAGTTAGTAGACATTTAACAAGAAGCCTGTTAGTTTTTCAAATGATTTTTGGTCAACCATATTTTTGAAAATAAAGAAAATGGACTTTATTGTCACATTAGTTCAAGTAATTGTCCCATGAGTTGTACACTAAGATTTTATACGCTAGAGAAGTCACCAAAAGTCGATAGAAAATGCTGACGTGTCAGCCACCTTTCTCACTAAAATACTTTTTATCAAACAATTATTGTGTTTGTGATGATATATACGAGGAAGTAAATTTTTTATTCATATACAAAAGAGGCGAAAAAAGGACATATCTATTAGTATGAGTTCCTGTACCATTAAACGAGTTTTGGGTTCACAATTGAAGACAGTAGTGTTCGTAAGGAGCAGTTGGATGATTGTACAGGAAACACATAACTTTTACAGCTGATGAGTAAAAGGGGAAAACTCAACTGTTTTATTGACACATTCTCATGACCATTATATATGAAAGAAACTCTTCATATACCAATCACTTTGAATTTAATTTACCCTTACCGCATTTCTCACGCCATATCCTCAACTTCCTATATAGTTCCACACAGTGCTACTACTAGTTTACTGAATTTAGATTGTGTTTGAGGAATCTACTTTCAAGATTTAGAATTAAAACCGTTGGCATAAGAATTGAAAATTAAAACTAATTCTAATTCCGATGCATAAAATTTGAGCATCCAAACACACCCTAATATTACTTTGGAAATCTCCATGCAGATTATGTCATATAAGTTCGTGGCACAACTAAGTACATCATGCTTAATTGTCATGCCTAATACTATATATGCCAGTAGAAGTGGGATTTAATTATTAATCTTCCAAGTCTATTTTCAACATTTTAATTTACTTATGCATTGATGGAATGTTTCGAGTTCATCAATAGTATAAAACTCATTGCATTGACCTAGATGGGTACGTGTTGAGAAAAGTGAACGCCGATTGATGCACGGGAAGAGAGGAAATGAAACAAACAAAAAGGAAGAATCCTTAATATTTATGCTCTCTTTAGTACGTGGTAATATTTTCAATATTTTCTGATTACTTGAAAAGTGATTGCTAAAAAATCTTTTACTAATTCTAATAGTAATCAAAATTTAATGTTTTATTCATAAATAAAACATTACATTAAAATGTACAATATATACCAGTAATACACTTTAGCAATTTTATATATTTATGTGTGTGTGAATATATATATATATATTAAATTGATTTATTTTAGACATTTTATAAATAACACAGTTATACAGTTCATTATTCACAAATGTTTGAAACCAAAATGGGTTTTTTAAAAGTTTTTTCAATATTTAAAAAATGTAGTAATTTATGTTAGACATGTTTCAATTGTAGAGTAAGTAGATTAAATTCTTGTATGTGTAGAAAAAATGCGTAAATAACATTTGTACAAGTCTAAATTTGATACAAATTATATAACTAAATTGTCTTCATAAAATAAAAATTTAGATTTTAGGATAGTTTTAAATAAAAAATATATGGGCGGTTTTGTCTCACACAAAAATTATGAAAAAAAATGTTATTGAAATCAAAATTCAAAAGTTATTGAAATCAAAATTCATCCATTCTAGTTGAAATTCTTACTTTCCCATGTGAATTCTGACAAATAATTTTTGTGCGAGACAAAACGGTGGTAATTTGATTTCATTCGGATCCACATCCTCATGTAACATAACATGCACTTTTTTAGGATTCTTCAAAAGTAGTCCATCTCTAAATGTAATTGTGGATAATAAATGTGAAACTCATGCGATTTTTCGAGATAATCTAGACGAGCATTTTGTTTTACTAGTTAATAAACGAATATTGTTAAATGGATACTATATATCCTTTTTAATAAACAAAATAAAACCCAATATGATCATATTCAAATTTCGCAATTGCATAGGGATTGTTTATTAAAAATCCTACTTAATTGTTTATGACGATATTTTTTGAATCAGGATGCAAGTAGAGTGACAAAAAAATTAACTCCTCCTACGTTAATAATGCATGGAGTTACATATGGAGAGTTAAGGCACACATCTCAGTAAATTTGTATTCATCGTTTGTGTCTTGCAAGAATTACACCTGTAATTTACTATGTCACTTGTATTTCTCATGCCATGAATTTTTTTCATTGGAAATTATGTACATTCAGCCATATGCTTTTTGAATAGTTGTCTGACCGCGAACGAATTAGTTTACCTTGATCCACCGACACTGCTTGTTTCAGCATCAAAGAAATATGAGCAGGGTTGATAAATTCATTATTGTTATGGCTCAGTAGACTTTTAGCTACGCTAGAGAAAGAAGAGATGGCAAGCAAGAATGAGAAAAATATTTGTCCCCGGTCTTGCTCGTTCGCCACTAATTTGGACAGTTCCATTGTCTTGTCTTGTCATTTATTTTACCCCGTTATTGTATGTTACCATAAACGGAAGAAATGGTCGCCGCTTTTTGGTCTGGTTTTAAATGGTGTGTATGATTCCACTGCACTTCTTCTTTACCTTTCTCTTCTGCAAAGGATGGTCAAGATAGATTATATATAAAAGATGAACATGGGGATGATGATGATAAGCTTTACCATTGTATAACTAATTCTTACAGATTGAAGGGAGTGTTGAAACAACATATACTATCTCAAACACTGAATTGCACGCAGTCTTTGGCCACCAAGGATGAAACGGATTTACTCTTAATCGGAGCAAAAAGTTATGAAAAGAGAATATACATTTAAAAAAAGTCCAATTAAATACGAATAGTCGATCAACAATTAGCTAAAAGACAAAAAGAAGAGAGACCTTAATTAATTGATGATGATGGAAAGTATCATGCATAGAAAAGTTGGGCCAAGTTCTCCTAAAGAGGTTATTTTAGACTAATCCGTAGTAGCATAAAGAGAAGGGAAGGTATAAAGGTGAATGGGTTGTTCAATTGAAAAATTTAATGGCTTTCTACAATTGTTTGAAATTCAAAATTAATAATTATGAATGTGAATTGTGATATATGTTTCAACTAGCATGTACTTCGCGCGATGCGCGATAAAAAAATGTATGTTACGAATATTGTTGAATGAAATGTACTATATAAACATATTCTCAAAATTATATTATTTAAGCTTTGTTGTTTTGTTTGGATAAATATGTGTTTATCTTCTCGATTTTGAAACAATTATAATCTTCTCGTTTGTGCGGTGAAGAGTATCGTCAGAGTACGTTTCATATTTTAGATCTTTTGACTACCAAAAGATAGTAATAACTGGCATTTTTTTTATAATTATGAACTTTGTGTAAATTAAGCACACTTATTTAATATATTCCATCAATCCTTATTAGTCTTTAACTGATTATCGTGAGCGGATTATGATAACAAATAAATTTGTACTTCCATTTCGTGGTAATAAAAAACAACTCAAAATCACGGTTGTTTAACTTCAACCGCTAAAACAACTATTTTCTTGTAAAATTACTATATTATTTAATGTATCCTTGATAATTCGCATAAATAGTCAATCTCAAAGAGCGCATTCGATTCTATATGTAGTCAACATAGTACATAACATATATAACTTTGCCATCAAGAACTTTTTTTTTGTTTATGAAACATGGATCACACTAAGACAAAAATAGAATTCTTAATGTAAATAAAGGCAAACGATACTAACAATGTTAAAAAAAGATGAAAAGGTATATAAGGTGTCATCTAAAAGCATAGTAAATTTTTAATTAAAAGGAGACCAATAAACACTAACTAACATGAGCATAAACTTAAAATGAACCTCATATTTTCCCTTCTAGAGCCTTTGCCTGCGATCTTTCGAACACGACATTCAATATAAAATTTTAAATAAATGAACATTGCATAATAATTATTTTAAAAGTATTAAAAAATCTGAAAATGAAAAAAATGAAAAAAGATATATTCCCGTTAAAAAAAACATGTTTCCAATGATCAATAAAAAAATAAGTTTCCAATAGATAAAAAAATATATTTCCAACAAAAAACATATTTTCAGTTATAAAAAGATTTCATATTAAAATTAGGAATATACAAAAAAATCTACATAAAAATTTGGATAATAGTTTCAAAGAGTCTCAAAAAAACTGAGTAAATACTTTAAAGAGTTCAAAAAAAAAATATTGTGACAAATATTATTTCCAATAACAAAGAAGATTTCCAATTAAAAAAAATAGAGAAAATATTCAATAATTACCAAAAATATGGAAAATAAATTAAAAAATAGAAAACATAAATAAAGATATTGAAAATGCATAAAAAATATTCAATAAAGCGAAAAAGTATTTTAATTTTTTTTTGTGATGATGCTGTAAACAGCACCACCAGATAAGGTGTTGATAATCTCAAGATAGTAATAACAATGCACCACAAGGGTAAATATATCTAATAAAATAAGGTGAGGAGAAGAGGAGAAACATTAGTATATAAGTGGTTCAGCCAATCTGACCTGCATCCACTGTGAAAGTGTGAGTAATTTCATTATAATGGTGGCACTAATGGCCTGTGATACAATCTCTCACTTTCTTTCTCTACTGTGTATACTAGCAGAGTTATAACTAGGGTAACAATTCTTGATCCCTCACAATGTAGGAGAAGACAAGTATATATAATGCTTGGGGGGGGGGGGGTGTAATGTACCCCCCAAGCATGTAATGAGTATACATATGAGAATCGAACCAGTGTCCTGTTGACACCTGGCTAATCTCATGTAGATAATGATGACTAAATATTCCCTCTCGTGAGGAGAATGATTTAGTTATAAATGCCTAGCCCACGTGTTACAAGTTTTTCATGTGTTTGGGTGTGCTCATACTTGTGACATCATTTGTAGTAACCTCGGCCTGTCCGAGTACAAGGTTGGGGAAGTCTGATGATGTTGCTTTGTCCTGTCAATCACCAGTACGCCCTCGACCTGAGAGATTGGCCGAGGTTAGGATGCTACGTCGGTTGAGGCTGAGTGCGTTGTTGACCACAACTTGATCCCATAAGATGCAGTTGACCTCGGTTGCAGGCCAACCGAGGTTAGTCAATGAGAATCCGACCTTTCAGGAGACGACCTTCCCGATGGCTATTGTAGGCTTCCTGCCAACGCGGTTGTGAGAGAGGCCGAGGTTAATGGCCCTGAATATGAGGGTACACTTTGGGCATATCAATCACCCCCTAGCCCTTAGTCTTTTGTGTGAGTAGGTGAGTGAGGGGTATGAGAGCCAGGCTAATGAAGGGACGTTTTGATGTCTTGGGGTTTGGAGTGGTTCCTTGGACACATGTCATTCACTGAAGCGACTTGTGTTTTCCCCAAGATATGACAGTTTTGGAGGCACCTTTTGAGTTCCCTAGGGCAATGATGAGGGTGTTGAAAATCGCTCCCCATCATTGAGAAGGTTTATACCCTTCTCCTTCCTCATTTTCTCCTTTTTCTTCCTTTAGATTTCCCACCGATAGTTTTTCTGCGACTGTAAATCTCTCAAGCCCTCCATTGTTTAGCAAGTACATTAGTTTTGGATAGCCTTGTTATAAATGTATTGATCACGAGTAACAGGGATTTTTGGATGTCAACCGTGAGTAAGACGGGTGGGCACTAAAGGCATATTTAATTGTCATAATTTTATGACTGCATTGAGCTAGTAAAGTAGAGTTTATTACGGCAATGTGTAGTGATAATTATCGAATGTTTGAACGATAGTAAATTGAGTGATAGACTATCGTGCTAGGTACTCTGGGGGAGTAATATTAATTTGGTAAGGCATCACCCGAAATAGGGTTACGGATATATATATATATATATGAAAACTTCATGATATCATAGACTTTAGTGAGTTTGTTGTCTCGTTAGCTGTGATCCCGATGCGTAGGGATTTAATTACTGATATGACTTCGGATGCATTGTGTTCTATGTCAAGCAGCGAAATATAGCTCGTCATATATTTAGCGCCGAAAACTTGGGATAGTGAGAGAACCATGTTGCATGTTATTGTTAAGGACAAATGTAGATTAGTATGTCAACATACATAGATTATGGGAAGGTACATATTATGGACTGAGGACCTTACGGACCTCGACCACCGACAATGTTAGGTAGTAGTGTAGCGGGGGGGGGGGGGGGGGGTTCCTTGTTGGGATTTCGATTTGTGAGACATTCCACGTATGAAACTAACGAACGTCGGGAGTTGGATAGAATTTTGGATGATAGTACATGGGATTTGTACCTTAGTAATTATACATATGTGAGTATAATTGAGGGTTGATAATTCATTTATGACATGGGAATATATTTCATTAATACAATAATGCGCAAGGCATAGGGTGTATAGGCGCCCTAGGTAATTGAATCTTGATTTTGTTTTCATTCAGAACGTTTGGGATAAGTTAAATGAAGATAGAAATGGGGATATTGGGACTTAGTTGTAGGCACACAAGAATGGTATTATATTAGGCAATAGATTATAATTTTCATGTGGATTCGACAACATTTAACCCGGGGAGTCGAAGTTATTTTCGCAAGATTGGTAGAGGCTTACGTTTCATGAGAAATTGATTATTAGAGCTGGGGAAGGACCTGTGACACGCGGTGAGGAAAAGTCACATGGATCACGGTTATAGGTACATTTGAGAGAATATAAGATGTATCATGTTATAAATGTCAGTGGTGATGGGATTTAATGAAGAGAAATATTGCTAAATTCGTTTTGCAAAGGGTCACCTGCACGTTGAAAAAGGGTGAACCACCCGAAACTAGTAGGAGTTTATTCAACCGTTAGTGATTACGAAGTAGTAATGGGAGAGTATTCCCAAGGACTTTATCACGGAGGTGTTTACGACCCTGTATGGGTAATAATGGATCGGTTGATCCAAGTAGATCACGTTATGCCAGTTAAGACTGGTCATCTTACGAGACAGTATGGGCGAACCTTTATAATCGAGATAGTGAGGTTATATAGAGTAATATTCGTAGTAATGAGGCAGTATGCGCGAACCTTTACGGGACATAATTGCTGGGGAATATTTGTAGAGTAATACTTTTAATATTTCGAAAGGTGAATTAACCTTGGAAATTTCAAGAGAGTGAATAGAGGAAATAACTATATTATAAGTAGTAATGAGAGAATACTACGTATGAAAAATACATGTAAGCATGGGGTGAATACCTTGAATTTTCATAGGATGTGGGAATGCCAATTATATGAATATTATTATTATGTGTATTGCATACCAACGCTGCTTTATATCGGGACGAGATTTTTGCACAGTGGACAGTCATATCCTGGGTGACCCAATGGGGGAATATTTGACTTGTACCTAGAGTATATGAACTTGATTACGTGCTATCTGAGATGCAGGATAGTTTCAACGATTGAATGGGAGGGTAGGTAAGTGCATGGCACATTTGGTTGGGGAATATACTTGCCTCCAATATTTGTGTTTTGAATTTGTGGTTCGTGAGAGATTGAACCTGTAGTTCTTTATGCAGTGATTGATGCACCGGGATATGATGGCAAAGTATGCATTGTGCCAAGTGGTCTTAGCCTGAGGGTGTGAGATTATATATATGTATAGGGATGATGCGACTATGTATATATATATATATATATGTGCTTGTGTATAATCCTACTATGTGAAATTAGTAGATATAATAATGTTGATAATTAAAATAATCTGAGTGGGTAAAATATTTACAAACAACACTGAATATGAAATGTGGTTATTTAGGATAAATTATTGTAATAACGTATTGTATGGGCGATACGGGATACCCCTACTAAATATAATTTGAAGTTTAAGTCTATGACCTAGTTGAAAGAATTATAGATAGCTAGGTTGGGATAAATGTAGTTAGGCGTGAACAATAGTGGAGAGGTGAGAATCTCATGTGAGAGTTCGAAACTAACATGCACATGATACTTGCATTATTGCAGTTTTAAATACTTGCTAAAATAAATATTTTCATAACTCGGGCTCTGACCCGTTTCTTGTTATTCTCATCTCTTTTGATATATATATGTATTATATCACGTGCCCAGGCACAGGGTTACCAGAATTAGACGGGCGGATCATTTAGCGAGTTGCAACAGTTGTGCGAGTTGCACGTCCTTGCATTTAAACGCATCTATCAGTTCCTTCTATTTAAACATTTCATTTAGGTCATGTTTCGCCCATTATCAGTCGTTTTATTAGAGATTGTACTGAGTTTACTTCAGTAGTTTATTTATGTTGCACTTGAACTGGAAATATTTTATCTAGCCTTATTTATTTCAATATTCGATTCATGTCCAATATTCGTTATATTTACGTGGAATGAAAATAGCTTATATCTTAAAGAATGGGAATTTATTAATGGATTATTCGATCATAATTAAAATTAAATGTTTTGACACATATCTTATTTATTTATTAGGTTATAGATAAAGAACAAATATTTTTCGATAGTGATGCTAAAAATAAACCAGCCAGACACTTCGGTTTAATTTAATAAAGGACTGATCACCTGGTATTTAATTAGGCGGGGTGTCACAGGTCAACACACATCCGTCATTTCTTATTTGCTTTGGGCACCAGAACCACATTCGAGAGACGCTCTAGATATTTTACCTCTCTGATGAAATTGTCCGTCAAGAGTTTGTCAGCCTCCTTGGTAACAATAGTGTTTCTCTTATGGTCAAAGAACCTCTTCTTCAGGTGGACATGCCTATGGTTTGGGTCTACTCTGACATGGTTAACCGCGACCTCAGGGTCTACCTCGATCATGTGTAAGTGACTTAAGGCAAACACATATGTGTTTTCATTGAGGAATCGAGTAAGATCTTATTTCAAATAAAAAACATAGACTAGTCCTAATTTTCACAAACTTAGTAAGATCCTCTGCATTAATGGAAATAGTGATTAGAACCTTAGTCGGCCCCCATCTCAATTCCTTTTCTCCATCTCGTGGATTTAGAGTACCAACATTCATCACCTATGCACCTAAACTCTCTAGTGGGAGATCTGGCATCTCAAGGGGAAGTAGGAACTCTGTCAGGACTATAACACTACTTTGAGAGCTTTCTAGGACCATGGTCAAGCTTTGGGAGGTCTCAAGTGACTTTTGTTTCTCTTTAGTGGAAGTTTTATAACACCCCTTGACCTTCTTCTGGTCCCCAACTACCTCTCCCACAACTATAGGGGTTAAGAAACCTATCACCATCCTTCAAGTTGACAAAAAATCATCTAAATCATTGGACGAAGGTATGGCCAAGATTAAATTTCAGGTTGAGAGCAGGTGAACCATCAGTAACTTGTTCCAAATGGTAGAGCAATAGTCTTTATACCAATTGTGAGGGGGATTGCGACCTACTCATGGAATAGGTTTTTTCTCCACTCAAGTCAATCAGAGGGTTGGTGATGGGCTTAATGTGCTTCATGGTGAGGCCCAAGGCCTCTAAAGAATTTATGAACAAGCTATTAGTTAAGCTCTCGATATCATCCAAAACCCTTTTCATATGGTCAATACCCATAATCACCATGATGACTAGAGGGTAATCATGAGGAAGGATAATTCTCATGAGGTCCGTATCTAGAAAGATTATTATAGGAAATACCTTTGGGAATTGCTCATGGTGATATACACTGTTGACCTGCACCCCCATCGTCATGGATGCTTTTGAGTGAGATAACATGGTTATAGAAGAAGGTCCACCACCAGTAAACCCTCCAGAGATGGTATTCACATAGATTAGTTAGACATCATCTTTATTTTTGTTGTTGTTGTTATTGCATTGACCCTTAATAAAGTCTTTTGCCACAAACTCCTTAATATAACCTCTATTGATCACTCCTTCAATTATTTTTATGAGTCTCAAGCAGTCACTGGCTTTTTATCCACGGTCTCTGTGAAACCTATAATAGTTAGATTTGTCCCTCTTGCTCTCCATAGCCTTCATGGGTTTTAGATGAGGTAGAAAATCCTGAGCTTTTCTTTCTGTGATGGCCTATTCTATAGTGGATGTGAGTGGAGAAAAGTGCCTATCTTTCAGAGGTGCATTCCTCTTACCTTTGTTCTTCCTCTTCTTGGCCTCAACTACTTTAGGGGACTTTAAGGTGGGATAAGTCATTTTTCTCTATTCTTATTGGAGGAAGCTATGGGATGCTTCACTATTACTACATGCCCTGCATTCATATAGTTATTATCTCTCCTAATTAACTTAATCATGGACCTAGGGCTTTTACTAAAAGGACTCGATCGATCCTATCATGTTAGGTCTGAGATGAAGGCCACCATGAATATAGTATCATTTAGATCATCGATTTAGAGAGCCTGTTGGTTGGATCTCTTAGCATACTCTCCTACAGTTTCACCGTATTTATCTCTAAAGTGGTGGATGAAAATGTCTTGTTTCCTCATCTTCTGTCTCCTATGAAATGGCTGACAAAATATCTAAATAATTATGTAAAACTTACGAAGTTCTAGGTTTGATCAAGATAAACCAGTTCCTAGCCATCCCCCATAGATTGGCGGGAATGGATTTACATAAGACCTTATTCAGGGGTGCCTTGAAAGGGAATGAGAGATGTATAAGTCTCCATATGGTCTATGGGATCTTTAAATCCATCGAATGGGTCAAAACTGGGCATCTTCCACTTATGGGGAGAACGTAGTACTGGACTTCTTTATAGAATGAATATAGTGTCTTTAGGATGCATAGCTCAATTGTATTAGGAGTTTGCATTTTATACTGGTTGAGGAAATTCCCCAATTGGTCTAGCATCTTTCTGAATTTGTTATCCTAGGTTATAGATAATTTAGACCCTTATTGGGACGAGTCACTTGATAAAGACAACATATCCCTAATGGAGTACGAGTAATAGATCTTTGTTAGATCATTTCCTCCATCCAATAAAGGCTCATAATTTTCCCCAGTTTTGATATGCTTAGATCTATTTGGTTACCCAACCATAAGTGGTAAAGTAATATTTTAAAGAATGTTATTCATTTGTTCCTAAAGCTAATTCTGACGAGCTTCCATATTTTTAAAAGAGCGGGCTAACTTGGCGTTAGTTGTCATTTTAACGAAGTAAAAGTTTGTATATGATATGAATGTATATAGGAATATCCACATATGATTCCACACTAATGGGTGTTGAAATCATGTGGGACCTTAGACCCAACAAGTGCCCCCACAGTACCTCATATATATTAGTGGTGAGGTGTGTCAAAGTGATGGACAATAATATAAAGTGGTTCGAACTTCAAATAAGGATCCTACATCCACCGTCAAAGGGTGTTTTACTTTACATTAGATATTAAAAGGAGTATTACAATCTGACATCAGTGTGGTCTTCATCGCTAATATAAAGGCCCTTAGGAAGTAACTAATCGACTTTTTAAAGGATTCCTAAGCCTTAGTTTAGGAATCACCAGCGTATACAATATGTAAAACAGCTGGAAATGATCCAAACTATAGCTACTTGCTTCCAACAGTGGGTTAATAACATATATTACAACGGTTAGATACTTGTTTGATCTATTTTCCCTTTGTTCTTCTTATATTGGATGATTTTAGATTTCTTATCTCAATTAACTTGATTATCTGGCATTGTATCGTTCACAAACCTCCCCCCCCCCCCCCCCACACACACATATATATATATATATATATATATATAGTAGAGAGAATGAGTGGACTTTAATAATATGGTTGGGTCCTCTTCTGAGGTCTAATTGATACAGTAGAAAGGTGGAGTGTGGGAGAGAGGCTTGAAAAGTGGTATAAAATAGTTGATAGTGAATTCATTGCATATAAGAGTCATCAATTATAGTGGAAATGTGTGGTGGTGGTATGTAGAAAAGTGTCTGTCATTTTTTCCTGCCCTCCAGATAAGGTGCATAAGCTCAGCCGGAGGGGCCTGGAACTGGATAAAGTTATTCCTTAGGTGGTCCTGTTATATGTTGTAACAATATCATTCTAGAAGAGGGGTTTCATGACCTATAAATATCATTTATCTTTAAACTAAGGTACTTTGTACATGTTTGAAAGGGAGGGATGTCGGTGTCGGGGTCCATAAGCTTAATTACTAAGATGTATTGGAATGACAGGGAATTTTGGGTAAATAGTGAGGTGGATAAGGCATATGGTACAATTGTGGTCCTTTCCCCAAGTCAAATGTGGTCTTAGGAGATTAGTTGTAGTTTGGGAGAGGTATATGGTTAAATCTAGAACCTATTCTCTTGCATATGTTAAGAATAGAGAGTTATAAACACTTAGGATTCTAATAATCTAATACGGTATCATTAACTTGTATGTGGTTTAAATATTTTAATGTCTTTTCATCTAAGAGTTTTATCTTGCCATAATGGAATTGGTTCCAATCAACTTCTCTTACTTGTCTTTAGAGAATAACTTGGAGAGAAAGGATTTTAAGTGAGATAGGATGGAATTCCTCCATGCCATAAACTAGGGAGTGGGAGTATCCCTAATGGGTGTTTTGATAGACGTGAGATATCCTAAGATGGACCAAGGGATCCTATCGGCACAATATTTGCAATGTTTTGTCATCTTATGAATTATGGATTTGAGGATCTTATTTGCAACCTCCATAACCCCATTGGTGTGTGGCCTCTAAGGAGAAGACATGGGTATCTAAATCCCATATTCCTCGACCACTTCTATGACTTCTGCTTTAAAATGGAGGCCATTATCAGATACAACCCTTGTAGAAACATATGATATTTTTGCAATCGAACTTGGCCAATTACTTATAGTTTAATACTGCGTATGACTCGGCTTCCACCCATTTAGTGAAATAGTCAATAGTAACTAAGATGAACTCATCCCCATTAAAACCTTTGAGAGTGACTTTCTTAATGATATCTATGACATAAGTTAAGAAGGGTCATAGATAGGTCATATTGTACAACTTTTACGAGGTATATATTGGAGATTGGCAAATTGTTGGCATTTGAGACACCTTTTAATGTATGCTGCGTAGTCTTGAACTATGGTAGTCCGACCTAATCTAAGTTCAGAACTTATACCAACTCATCTATATTATTCTGACTTCTCCCAAGGCTTCTGATGTTGTAGATGTTCTCTCAGCTTTGTAACTCCACTCCATTTAGCTTTCAGTCGACCCCAAAAGTTAATAATCTCTCTACCAACACTTTTTTAGTGTTTTAGTGTTAAAGTGTTGTGTTTTCATGTGCCTAACACATGCATACAACTCACAATCACTTATATAGACAATATTCTTAACAAATTACAAATATCGTTCTAAGATGCAGAAAAAGATTTCTGAATCACAGTTTGTTTGATAGTCTCAGACTACTGATCTTAATTTCTATACATAGATATTGAGGTAACCTTGCTATATAAAGAAACTAAGGTCCTAAACACTTTCTTTTATTTTATTTACAAAGTTATTTCACAAAGTGTGAAATATTTTACGAAAGTGTAAAACCCCATTCAAGATCTTAACTAGATCTAAGTGTGATTTTTCTCGTAAAATAAAAAAAGAAATAAGTTTGTTGGTTCTGGTTTTGAAAAATAATCAAAAAAGAGTAAAACAACCAACAAATATGGATTTCTTGAAAAAATAAATCAACCTAAGGATATTAAACGTGTTTTATCACAAACTGTTTAGATCTGCAATTTCTATGAAAAGAAAATGAAATTAAAACTTTGTGAATGTTATACAAGAGATTAAAGACAGTGGAGCATGGATCTTCTTAACTAATGAACTCACTCAAACTCACAGGTTATTTTTCTGAAGAAAAATCAAGAGTTTGGTTTAGGGTTTTGAATTCTCTCTCTGTCTTTTCTCTCTCTCTTTCTCTCTCTATTCTCACTTTTTTCTTTCAGAGGTAAAGTGATCCAAATATTGTAAACGTCTCACAAATGGCTTCTATTTATACGAAAGCATAGAAGAGTCTAGAAGGCCTGGGCAAAGCAACGGTCGGGATTAATTACAAAAGATCGATGTAAATCTGACGGCTGAGATGTAATCGCTGTTAAAAGCATTTTGATTGGTTAACTCAGTTGTTACAATGATTGTGAAAGATAACATGCAGACCGTAGATAATATTGATCCAAGGGTTCTCAATCAATCTAAGATATGTGAGAATAAAGAAACACAAACCCAACCATTATCTCAGCAACACGTGTAAGTCCCAGATCAATGAAAAAATGCATGTTTTAGGTTTCTAAAGAATCCTATTTTCCACCACATAATAATATGTCGTTTTCAAATCCTACCAAAGCAAGCTTTGGGGAGAAAAGGGTAATTACAAACCAACCCACAAAATTATTAAAACCAACTTTTAAATGATAATTTTTTTTTATAAATTCCTAAAAATATTTACCATATCCCAAAAATTATTAAACAATCATTTTTATGGGATTTAACACACACACACACACACACACACACACACACACACACACACACACACACACACACACACACACACACACACACTAAATTATGAAGAATGCAACAAATGAATGCAATCCTAGGTGTAGTGCTGGTATTCTACCTTTGAGACTTTTGGAAGAATTTGATATGTAGAGTCTGAGTCTCATTGGTAGATAAGGAAATGACTCAATTTTGTCACTATTTACAAACTAGACAAGTTCCTATATAATTAGACTCAAGCGAGTAAAAAATATAGGGTGCTTCAATCCTAACCAGATGCTCTTGTTCAATTAGCCTCAGCAACTCTAATGAAGCTCAAAAGAACCATTCCAGTAGAGATTCTCACCAACAAGAGCATTGATGAGGAATTAGTCAACATCATTTACATAGAACTAGGTCCTTCCTAGATGGATCCAATCATGGACTACATTGAGAAGGGATTGTTACTAGCTGACCAAAAGGAACCAAGGAAATTGAGATATAAGGCATATAACTACGCCCTGGAGAATGGTATTTTGTACAGAAGGGTATATACTATCTTTTTACTTCGTTGTGTCCATCCAACTGAAGTATAAAATCTGATAGAGAGGTTCATGAAGGCTCATGTGGTTCTTATTAGGTTGGAATATCTTTGGTACAAAGGGTAGGCACACAAGGCTACTATTGGCAACCAATGAAGACATGTTTTGTTTTATTTGCCAAGAGGAGTGACAAGTTCCAAATGTTTACTACTATTTAGAGGAAACCATGTACTTCCTTAACCCTGATTACTTATCCTTGGCCATTTTCCATTTAAAGGACAGAATTGGTTAGACCATTGTCGACCACCAAAGGAAGATTCAAGTATCTAGTCATCATCATAGACTACATCACCAATTGGGTGGAGGCTGAGTCTTAGATTGATATGCCCTATCAAAGAGTGTTTCAGTTCGTATGGAAGCAAATCATACGTCGTTATGGAATTCCCTATGATTTTATTATTGATCATGGTACCCAGTTTTATAATGAAGAGTTTAAGGATTATTGCATTAGGTCCAAAATACAGAAGCTACGTTAAGGACCAGGACATCCACCATTTAATGGTAAAAAAGAAATCACTAATAAAACTTTGCTCAATGGATTTGAGAAGCGCTTGGATGGAGCCAAGGGGAATTTTCATAGCATTCTTTGGGCTTACAGAACTACACCAAGAACTGTAACAGGAGAGACTCCCTAAAAGATGGCTTTTGGTAGTAAGGTGGTAGTACCAACTGAAATAGGTCAACCAAAACACAAGGTGATGAATTTTGATTCCCCCAAAAGTGACCTCATAAGGGGACTAGATATGGACATGGTTGAAGAAGTTAGAAAAGATGCTTCAATTCGAATGGCTGCTTACCAACGAAGGACTGCTAGGTTCTATAATCGGCTCGTCAAGCCGACCAACTTGAGACCAGGAGACCTTGTACTGAAGAAAGTGATTCACAAAAATAACAAGTTGGAACACAACTAGAATGGGCCCTACCTTATCTGTCTAGGAACATATCGCTTGGAAACATTGGAAGGTAAAGAGTATAAGAGCCCTTGGAACGCCGATCATCTTCGTAAATATTATCATTAATTTTGTTTTTGATGTAATCAGTTATTCAAGTTAATAAAATTACATGTTTATCCTCCTCATACATCCTTTTTATGTTTTATTTTTTGGAGTATGGTGTGGAACCACACCACACCACCCCTTAAATTAAAAGCTAGATTTTAATTTCAAACTTTTCTAACTTCAGAAAAGTATTGCATACTTTTCCATCCTTCTCTTTATCAAACTTTTCCAACTTCGGAAAAGTTCTTCAGAAAAATTTTTCAACTTCAAAAAAGTTCTCTGTCAAACTTTTTTAACTTCAGAATAGTTCTTCATCAAACTTTTCCAACTTCAGAAAAGTATTTCAAACTTTTCCAACTTCAGAAGGTTCATCAAGGGTGCTAGGATGATTAATAGACTTGAAATCTCTGCTCCTATTATGCCTGCTACTACTTGGCCAATCAAGCAAATGTTGTGGACAAACATACGCGACTTCGCCCTCCATGCCATAATCCCTAAGATTTTTTCTAATCATACTTTGAGGGATAACACCAGAAGGAATCCAACTGACATCAATAGAAAAGGGTGGGTCAAGGTAATCCATGAATCACTGGTTAAGCCAGTACCATAGTTCATTGTCCTCAAGAGTCTTCATCCGAGTAAGCAAGTTCATCCAACTACATTTGTAGCCCTCATTCCTAGCCTACCTAATGTTCTTATCCAGGGAAGTTATAGCCTCATCATACTCATCCATCCAAATATCTTTGGGTTTCTTATGTAAATGGAAGGTAAGTAGATACACATTGTCTTGAAGATTTTTGATGACCTTGTCCTTCTCCATGAGCTTAGTCGCTTGAACGACCAGTGTTTTCTTGGTTCTCTCCTCATCAACAGCTGGCCGATCAACTATACCTTACCTTGAGGTTTGGCCAGGCTTGGTTTTCTTCCTTTACAAAGATTTTAGCTCCTCCAATAACCTGGCATTCTCAGTCTCCAAAAATAGAACCCCTTCATCTAGGCCAGAGGTGGTTAGTTTCTTTAAATTGTCAAGTTTGTTCCTCAATTCATTATTCTCTTTCTCTAACATGGAAATAATTTATCGAGAATTCTTCGATTCTTGGTTCAAGGCCAATTCCTTCTTATTCAGGGTAAAAGTGATGTCTTATAACTTCTTATTAATGCACCAGCCCTCACTCAAGGTCTTATAATTAGCCATGTAGTCAGAATGAAAGAGTTCTTTATAAAGTTTATGATCCTCCTGCCGATTCTCAATCATCTCATAATAATCGATATTATTAGCTATGACTCTGTTCAAAAGGCAATATATATGGATGTAAGACTCCTTCATTTGGTTGGAGACATATGGGATGGGCAACCCTGATAAGTGTTCCTTAGATGAAGGAACATGGACAACCTCAAATATATTTTTACATCGCCTAAGTAGGTTGGATTCAGTAGACATAATAGATTTTTTTCTAGCATCAAACTAGAAATTTGCAAGTATGATACCAATCAACTAGAAATTAACATTATTTGAAGATTGTAAACAACTGAGCGAAAAATGTTCTTTCATTAATCAGAGTCATGATTATAAGAGTGAGTACATCAGAAAGAACACAGAATATGAAATGGAAAATACATATAAGAAGGAACAAAAAATCTGGCTAAAAGGTGATAAACCTTATCCATGTCTTTGGCCTGGTCCTGGCTGGAAGCAGAAAAGTCAGTAATAACAGCTAACCCCACTGATGTATCAGTAGGCACCATTGAGGATTCTTCAGACCCTTCCTCATCATCAAACTCTTCATCCAAATCAGGAGGAGTGCTTAGGTCATATCTTTGAAAAAGCTCAAAGTCAACCTTTGTGTCGATCAACTTCAATGCCCCTGACTAATCTTCCTTAAATGATCACTTCTTGGCATATTCAATATAGGAAGAAGCTAAAAAAAATGCCTTCTCCCAACCCTTGTGAAAAATAGTATCCTTATTGTCTTTGACCTTCAAGGAAGAAACTTCAGTAGTTAGACCAATCACTTTATCATTTGTAGTTTTGGATAAGTTCTTGGTCTCGGTCACCTTGTCTTCTACAACTTTAGTCATATCCTCAACCGCCTTCAATTTGTTCTTGAGTTCATGGGCTTTCTCCTCGGCATCTTTTATCTTATTTTCTATTACATTTGCTCTGTTCACAACTTCCTACATCTTCTCATCCTAGAGTTTTTGCTTTGTTTCAAGAGCCTTTTGGGAATCTTTCATGGATTGCCTCAAACCGTTAAAGTCTTATTTTACCTCATATGAGGAAAATCTCAACTCATCATCCTTCTCCAAATTTTGATTAATTTCAATCAAAAATTGGAAAAGAATAAACACACAACGACATAAGAGGTTTAGAAAAATCAAGACAAATAAAAGTTAGACAAATACTAAATCCAAATTCTGGAAATCTGTTTCAGTTAGTCTTATCCTAGGCATAGTAACTGATGTCTCTCTATCTGTTGGAAGGGTTCAAGACAATCCAACGTTGATGGGCATAGAAGCTGACCCAATGTCACCCAAGTCAACCTAAATCTTTTTAACTAAGTCTTATTAGTCGGTTTGAGTTTTCTTTGCTTAGTTTAGAGAGTTAGGCAAGTCTTTATTCAAACTCTTATATAGAGGTTCAATGTTTTGAATTTCTTCAGCATTAAGAACTTAAGGCCTCTTTATTTTAACTATTTTAGGTCCCTTGCTAGGATCAATACTCTTGTTGGCAGGGGGAGATAGTGGCCTACTCTGCAAATTGGGAATCCTTCTCTTACCCATCTCAGCTAAAGGAGATGTAGGGATATCATATATATTAAGAGACTCAAATGACAAAGAAGCTTCCCCTTGGATGAATTCAACCCCATCTAATTCTGCACCCAATAAAGTGGATACAGGCTCTTCTTCCGAATTGATGGCAACTTGAGGCAGTGTAAGTGATGGCTGAGTGACAAAAGATGTAATTAAGATCTTGTACTCTAGAAGCACTTAGTTGCTCTATTTCATCTCTTTGATTAAGACCCCACATAAATTTAAGGTCCATAAGTTTAACTTCTCCCTCCTTGGGACACCTTTTCTTACTCTCCTCCGTTAAAAGAATATAAAGAAAGAAAGAAAGTTAGTCAACAAGTCTGTAAATATATGATAAACATAAAAAATTAAAGAGGAAAGTTATAACCTATGCCACACCCTTCTTGGGGGCACCAGGGTCCAGTGTAGGATATCCCCATAAGAAGGGGGCATATTGCCAAATCTTGATAATAACACCAGAAGCCTAATAATATTTATTGGAATCTGGCATATTAACCACTGAAGCCCTATTGGCTTGCCTAGTCTTCAGATAATACGTGCCCTCTCCATTGTTTCCTCACTTGTAATAAAACATCAATTGAAGGATCTCAACATGTGTACTATAAAGCTCATTCAACCTATGAACTCCATTTATAACCCTCTAAGTGTTTGGGTCTATTCTAGTAGGTACTACATAATAATAGTGACAAAATTCAACAAACGGAGGATTTGGTGGAAAAGTGATACCACACCCCGTAATGAAAACAGTGGGAATCCAATGACCCTCTTCTAAAGAATAAACATTTATGGGACCTTGATCTATTTCTAGGTTTACCTAGTCAGGAATTTTTCTCTTTGCCCTAAACTCCTCCAATGAACCCTCATCCACAACATAAATCATGGTTAAAATAGAGAAAAATGGTGAAAAATAGGGAAGACGGAATGAAAGTTTACATGAATCCATAAACAACTACAAATGTGAAAAAATGGTGACGGGTAATAGACGACAAGGAGTTATAGAAAGAAAACTCAAGAACGATAAAAAAACTCTAAGTGCAGAAAGCTTGAGGTGAAAAAAAAGAGGGAAACTTCCACCTCTTTATATATTGCCTCGATAGAAGAGACAAAATGATTAACTGTACTAATTATTGGATTACCATTAGCTTCATGCTTCCTAAAATGCAAAAAGACCAGCGTACCCTTTGGATATTCAAAAAAGTTTGAATTATTTGCTAAAATGCCATTAAGCACAGTGCCAACCAAATTTTTTACATGTCCGGAAGGTCATCTACCGACCAACTCTCAAGTCACATGACGAGAAATATTTGGAACAAATACTCCATACTTTCAATTAATCATCAAGCATGGAGCATTGGGAGCTTTTATTGTATGTAAAAAATACTTCCTCTTATGGGTCAATGAATGAATGACACCTGTCATTCTAGGTTGCCATTTAGGTGTCTTGATCAGCATCAGAGGAACCTAGTTGGTGGGAAGGTCGACCAACTTCAAAATTTTAACCATTAGGAATAACAAAAGTTAATCTATGGAAAGGTGATCAACACTGAATATCAAGAGTCAAATTTATTGTATACAAATGTAAATTCCTAGAAATATAAAGGGATTCCATCTATAGGGTTCCAGACCCATATTAATAAACAATCTCCCTTAGCTCAAGGGAACAATTAAATCATTCTCAAGCCCACCATACTAAGCTATTGTAATCAACATAAATAAAATAAATAATGGACGTAGACTTTCTTTGAAGCCGAAGCACTTTAAAAATCTTTGTCTCTTGTGTGTTTGACTAGAATGTTCTTATTATTCATATGTGATTATAAAATTAGATCACACCATTTTTAGACATCAACACCACAATAAGGGAAATATTCATCCTCTTTGGTGAAGTGACCATTGAGAAAATCTCAAAAAATAACTTCCTTTCTTTTCATCACCATCTTTCTGTATAGTTAGCGAAGAGACATAAGTTCAGCTAAGGATGGTTGGTACCCTAAACCATGTGGGGGATAAGTTGTCTTCAGATAACTTGGCTCAAGTATCCCTTATTGTCTACTACTTAGCCCCATTTTGGAATAAAATTTGCATTTTTGAACATTTGAACTACATTAACATTCCTATATGGGATGTATTCCGGACTCACATTTTCTTTGAAATTATCTCCAGTAGGGAGAGGGGGTGGGTTGATCTTGAACCAAGAAAGGAACATGTCATTGGTGTTATTTTGGATTTCCACAATCGGGTTTCTAGTGCCGACACCATATGAGTTTTCCCCATCCCCTATATTTGTAATGACCTAAAAATCTGCAAAGAACTTCATTTTCTGATGAAGAGAAAATACAACTCCTTTGATGCTATGAAGCCACGGGCAACCAAGCAGAAAATTTAAACATATTGGTATGTCGCTCACATGGAAATGTGCTTGAGGGATTATTATACCAACTCTTAGTGTGAGGAGAATTAACCCCAATACTTTTCAGCTAGTATTTCCACATGCATGCACAACATCGGATGTAGGAGTGAGGTCCATGATTTGTATCCCTAAACATCATAGCATTTGGAGCGAGCATAAAGTTAAGGTAAGGCCATTATCAATAAGTACCAATGGGACCGTATTCTACAAAACTTCAATTGAGATATTCAGTGCATATTTATAATCAAACCCAAACTTGGGGATATCCTCATCAACAAATGATATGAGACTATTGGAGGTCATAATTCCAACTCTTTGAGTGGATTCATCAAGGTAAGTTGACGGAGGAACCGTAGCTTGTGTATAAAACTTGATGAGGTAATTCCTAAAATGTTGAAAGGACATAAAAATTAACTATAGGGTGATATTGAATTGAGCTTTATTTGAAGAATATTTCTTTGCTATATGGTTATCTCAAGCATAGGTGTTTATTTGTAATGCCGGCCTGATCGGGTCACGTGGTTTACTGATGATGGGAAGAAGAGAAAATCGATTTCTTCATCTATCTCAAGGAAACTAAAACCTCTTTGATCTCTCATTAATGTTCTTCAAAATAAATCACTCCACAAAGGAGGAAATTACACTTGGAGCATTTTTCTTAGGTTCACCGTCTGAATGTTCAGAATCATTGACCATCCTGTGATGTTTATCTATTTGTTTCCCCAAAAGTCTATGAATTCAACCATTTCAAATGCTTCATAATATAAATCTTCCCATGCTACAGAGAAATGGTTTTGAGAAGGGACCAAATATCCCTTATCCTCAAGGCGACATGTAGAGAGGGGGTTTCACAAATTTTTCTTTTCACATACTTTCTTCTAATATTGTGTAGATAATGCTATCAAAGTTTAATTATTTGGGAAGTACAAAACAATAATGGGATTAGCGGGTCCACTTTCGGTCTTCCACGTAAAGATCTTTGGTTTAAGCACACTCTTCTTCTCAAAGGATCATTTTTTGTGTTTAACTTCATTTCAAATTATCTCAACTATATAATTACAGTGGGCAAGTCTATGCTTTGTTACTCTGATTTTCTATGGGTGTCTATACAAACTCTTATCATCTAAGAGAGGGTTTGGTCACGAGTGGCTTTAGGATAGGATGTGTACATTTGAAGAGGAACCATTTATTTATCTAGGTTAATGGATAAAGTGGGATTATTTATAGGTTTAATTTTGGTTAAGGGGTCAAATTTAGAATCTTCATCAATGAAAATGACATTCATGTCAAATTCATGCATTAGAAGAGGATTTTGGGTAGAGTTTAGTTTTGGTCTTCCAGAGGAACAATTATACCCTTGTAAATGAGGCTTTGCGCAACATTTTTTAGATGTGACATTGGTCGGTGGTATGCATGATGGTTTGGTGGAAGTCACAAAGGGCATCATATTTGAAATACCAGGGAAGAGGGCCAGGCAATGGATGAGGGTCTAAGAATTTGATGAGGATAAAATATAGAAGGACTTGATATATTTTAGAGGGGGGAATATGGATTTAGTGTACGCTTTTTCATAATGATCGTCTAGTTCCCATTAAGTGGTTGGTTGAGTGTAGATGTTATTGATGGAAGAAGTAATAGGTTTATTATATTTTCGAGGAGAAAACAGACTGATCGGCTTTTTCCCTTCTAATCATGTGTTTTGACTAGCATCATTCTCTTCAACTTCTATTTCAGATTCTTAGAGGGCTCTGAAATGGGTGTAATACTAGCTAGCCATGGTGTTTTGAATGTGCAGAAGAAAGTTTTTCTTCAGTATACTAAATTGCTCTTCCTTGTATGGGTAATTTGTCATAATGGTACATTTTTCTCACCACCTGGTTATAAAGTTGTTGACAGATTCTCAGGCCCTTGTTTGAGTAGTTTGAGGTCTCAGTGGGTTACTTCTAGCTCCTCGTTGTACTTGAACTGGGCCACAAATTCTCTGAAAATGTCATTCCAGTGGGTCGTTGGGTTTTGCGGATAAGAAGCGAAGGAGTTTGTGTTCCGATTTCGTAGACTTTTCAAGAACGTTTTGAGCCAAGTATATGATTTAACATCCCAAACATATCATCACCCTTCTCAACATCTATTTTCAGTCACTTGTGTATTTAGAAAATGGTGCCCAGTATTCACCCACTTTTCGTGATTTATCCAATAAGTATAATTATAAGATATTCCACGACTCAACAAATGACTTTTGACAGTCACCAGATCATGGAAATACGCATTTTAATAGTCCCTACATGGACATTGTGACTTGTTATTTTCATCTAAGTGATTTCTTGCGATCTCAATGAACGACAACATCGATTTTATATTGCTCAGATAACTTATTAGGTATATACATCCATCTTTTATCCATTTTTACCTTCCTGTTATATCATACCAATACAGTGGATATAGATCTGTAATAATAAATAAAAAATTTAGTGATTTAATATTGATTCATTACTTATCGATGTCACTGTCGTTAAATGTTTTAGAATCACCTATAAACTCATATAATTAATCTATTGCTTATTGATGAGTACCACTTCACCAAATTTAGTTGCATTTTAAAACACTTTATAATATAAAAGTATGGCAACAAATATAATATCAAAGTGAAACTAACAATAGAGTGCAAATGATACCTTTAACTGAAACTTATTTTCATATCTGCAAAAACCATATTCATGTTAAAAATACCAAAAATAAGAAACTTTAAAAAATATCCAAAATCTATCAAGGAAATGAGACTGATACCTCTAATGGAGCCTGAAATAAAGATTTAAAATCCAATAATGTGAATAATAAAATCATACACAGAAACACTAACACATATTTCATATTATATCAAATAAACTAAATAAAAACTAAAGAAGTTCATAAAATCACGACAATGTAATTAGTGAATACCACAAGAGCATCTGAAAAATAATACGAGTTTCGTATTTCTCTCATTCAATAAATACTTGAGTATAACCTATATTAATCAAATTTGAATAGAGTGTAACAATGTATTTTCTTTTATATGTTATCATGGACAAAAAATACGTGAGTCTAACCTTATTTATGAAGTCAAGAAAGACTTATAAAGAATTAAAAAAATGAAATTGAAAAGAAGAAGCATATTGTATCAACTGTGAATAATTTACAAAGGCCTAGTAGTGTTTTGATTTTTTCCTTAAATTTGGAATAACAACAGAGATGAAACTAAGGCATGCCTCCTCCTCCCAAACTTTTCCAAAATTCTCACTTTTTTATTATATCAATTATAGGTATGTTTTTGTAACTAACAAAGATAGAAGTATTTTTTTTCTTACAAAGGCCTATTAATCTTCAACCCTTTTTTCTTTAGCATTATTCTAGTAATGCCTAATGCCCCTAACTCTTTCCTTTTTTTTTTAATTTATCACATATCTTTTTGTTGTCGGAGTCATTAACTCAACCTTTTCTCCTCCTTATTTTCAATTTCTTTTTAAAAAGTAGATATTTCGAACACAAATTAAATGAAGTATAATTGCCTTAATATTGACATTCACTATAACATTAAAACCTTGATTGTTGACGCTTAAGTTAAACTAAAATTTTACCTCATGATTTTAAATAATTTTTAGAACGGTTGACATGTCAAAACTTAATTGGTTGATGTTCTAAACAAAGAAATTTAATCGTGTCATGTTAGTGGGTCACAAAAATAATCAAAATTAGTCGACTTAGAAGTACTCTTATTCTAAAGTTAAATTAAAATTGGTACGACCTAGTTTCGTGATTTACAAATATGTTGAGTGAAAACTCTAAATTTTTTAAATATATTTTTCTAATATTTTTTTTATATATCATACGTTATTTATCTTTCGTAGATGAATAAATTATATTGTTGGGGATTTATTTTCTTAATAATTTCTTAGCCCCCCTAAAAATAAAATTCTGATTTCATCCTTGAATACCAAAATAAGCTCTTTAGAACAATTAGGCTTTAACTCACTCGAGGTCTTGAACAAAAAAAAGTTGAGTAGGCTGGTAAAAGAAATAAGTTCAAAATGTTATTATTAACCCCATAAATTAAACATACAACAAAATCAGATAACCAAAACTTAACCCCATAAAAAATTAACTCCATATATTTATATCTCTTAAATATTAACCCCATGTATTATTTGAAAGATTTGCATCTTCTTCTCATAAACCAGATAACCAAATACAAATATGAAAATTACAAACAAATAGCAAATCAAAATAAAGTAACAAAAACCCTTACCATAGGGGAATGAAGCAGACAACCTTTGTATGCCTCTATGCGTCGTTGTGCACCTCTGTGTATCATTGTAAGACCGACGTCAGACACCGAAAAAGAGAAGCGAGAGGATAGGCCGAGACTGATGTAGATAGAGAGAGGGGGAGGAGAAAATCACAGCGAGAGAGAAGAGAGAGGATACGCCGCTGTGAGACTGGCACCAGACGCCGGAGGCCGGACGCTGCTGTTGGGCTTGATTGCTAATCGGCTTAGTTGAGATGGAGAAGAACGTTAGGGGTTTAGGTGAGAGGTAAGAGAAAGATAAATGTTGGGTAGGGTTTGATCGTGAGTATTAATTAGAGAAATGAGGGAGAGAAATAGATTTAGTTTTTGATTATGTGTTTTTGTTAAATAAATTAAATCTTTTTTTTTTGTAACATAAACGACGTAGTTTTAGTAAAAAAGTGTTATTCTTTTGAACTGAAATTGTCATTTCCTTACAATAGGTATTTCAAAAAAACAAAATATAGCTGGAAAAATTATCGTCGTAATTTTTATCAAGGCTTCTATTTTTTTCCTCTTTAAAAGTCACTTTTTACGACGACATAATTCCTTGCAAAATATTTTTCATATTATCTTGATTTTAAGGACAAATTTTATTTTTTCTTGCTACTAGTATACTTTTAGCAACATAATTTATTTTCTTGTTAAGAAATTCGTTGCAAAAGCCTTTTTTTGGTAGTGTTCTGATATATTTGTGTACATAGGGCTGTGTTTTTTTTTTCGAACATTCCGATTTTTTCGATATCCGATTCAATATTTTCCGATTTTGGAACATATATAAGGTTTCCGATTTTCGATTTTTTCGAAAAAATTCGGATCGAAAATTGGAAATAATTCTAAATTTCCAATTTTTTGATTTTTTCGATCTGATTTTTCCGAAACTATGTCGATCCGATTTTTCCGAATTATTTGCGATTTTTTCCAAATTTTTTTCCGATTTCCAATTTGTCTAAACATTCTCATGTGTCCCACATCGGTTAGGAGAGGAAGAGACGCCCAAAAAAGTCCTCTATAATAGGAGAATATCCCTCTATCCTCTACACAAATGAAAAAAATGGTTAAATCCTTATATATTTACATGTTGGGTTAAATCTTTTTTTTTGATTTTTTAAAAATGAGAAATTCGAGTAATCGATAATCCGATATCATTTTTTTGAAATTTTGGAATTTCCTAAATTTCTGAATTTTTAGTATATTTTTTGAATTTTCGATTTTTTTCCGATTTTCCGATTTTTCCAAATTCGGAGACTTTTTTGATTTTTCGAAAAAATTGGATAGGAAATCGGAACAAATATTTTATTTCCGAAAGAATCGAATTTTTTTCCGAAGGGTCATTTTCCGATCCGATCCGGCCGAAACACAACCCTATGTGTACATATTGGAAAAGTTAGTATAGTGGATTATAAAAATTTGTTAAAGCTAGAGAATTAAATATAGTTACATTTTGTACCTCTCGAAATATATATAAGCATATGAATTCGAATTTCAAAAAAGTTTCCATTTTATTAAGTCTCCTTCCGTAATTATAATTGTAAGATCAATTTTTATTTATAGAAAAATATGATGATATCTTAGCTCAATTCCAACCAAAGAATTTTAGGTAAGTGAGTTTAAAACTTAATATTAAAGTAATCGTTTACATTTTTTTTTTAATTTTCATTAAAAGAATTAGCTGTCCGATTAGTTGATGATCATTCAATTAAATTTTAATGGTAAAAGAATATATTTACTTTCCCTGCGACAGCTGGAGAGAGTTTGTATAGCAGTTTTTTTTTTTGGTTGGTAAACAATTTTTATATCCAGCAGTTCCTTACCCTTGAGTAATGAGGTTTGCTTCTCGCCTTCTCAGCTCTTTCTGACTCTCCTCCTCTCAATCCCATCACACGCACTTGCGTGTGTATATATGAGTATCCTTTAAATGCATATATTTTATTAGAGGAGCTGATTAATCGAGCTGGGTCTGTAGAGAATTTCGCTAAAGATATACTTTCTATCCAAGCAACCGCCTCTTTTTGATCCAACAAGCCGCTCTTTGATTAGGTCAGTGCTCTTGAGTATTCGTTTAGGGTTTATATTGAAACCTCTTCATCAGTACCTTTTTATATATTACACACACTTCCACTCTCTCTGTCTATTTTAGCCAAGAATAATGGAGGAAGGTAACGATCAACAATCGAAGAGATTGAAGAAAGACCATCAGAGATTGTCTGTTTGTGGTTCATCACCCAGTTCCGGTGACGAGAAGCTGATATTAAAGTTGAAGATCATTCCAAAGGTTCAAAACGCCGTTGTGGCTGAGGATCCGATTGGTGATAAAGGAAATAATCAGAGTCGGGTTTGCCCTGAATGACACAAAGAGTTTAGTAACGGCAAGGCGTTAGGGGGTCACATGAGGGTTCATATTCAGATAAACAAAGAGATGAGGCCAAAGAAGCTCAAGAAACGAGTCTTAACTAATCTTGAGAATAACACCAGATGTAATATTTGCGGTAAATATTTCCCGTCGATGAAATCTTTGTTTGGGCACTTGAGGTGTCATCCTGAGAGGGAATGTAGAGGGATTCAACCCCCAGCTTGGGCCATTTCTTCATTTGTGTCTGACACTGTTGTTGCAGTAATAAACAATTAAATGCAGAATTAAATTCAGGAACGAAATTACCCAATTGGAGCAAATAATTCTGGGGCAGAAAAATTATATAAGAATTCCGGAAACTGGACAGCGAAGAACACGGCTGAGTCGCGGACTAGGTCGCTCTCTTTAAGGTGTTTCGCGGCTCTGCCTCCAATTGTGCCGACAGTGTGCAGCCCCGTCACCCCCAGGATAAAATAGCCTCCAATTATATTACGGATTGATAGCACAAGAATTAATGCGGTCTGTATACACCCATTCTGTATTAGTTGCTCGATTCTATAATTAATCTGCACCGAATGAGATTAATTATTCTGGAAAAAGTATTCTGGGAGAAGAATTTTTTTTTCAGAACTGTAGAGAAAATTTTTGTGTTGGAAGAAGATAACTGTGTGCCAAAACCGGAGGCAACCAGCTCTTTTATGGGGCAAAAAGAAAAGAGACGTTGGTAAACAACGTGGAGAAAAAACTGGAAGAAGTGGGCAACTCGGTTGAAGAAATCAACACACAATAAACCACGCTTTAATTTTTTCAGAATTAATTACCGTTAAAAAATAATTTTTAAAGCCCAAAAACGTTAATTTATTTGTCCAAAAAATTAATTCTTAATGAGCCCAAGCCCAGGACCCAGGACCCAGACCTGGACACGGGCACGGGCCGGGCCGGCCGGACGGCGGCGGCGGCGCGCGCGCGCGTGTGTGACTTGGCCCATTGGGTCTGCCCCACATACCCACAAAAACTTCAATGCCCAAAGGGCTGAACCTTTGTTCCCAAAAAATTGTATATTAACACACTCCATTTTAAGTCTCCCACCGATGTGGGACACGGAGAGAAAACTTTTGCAACTTTAACAGCTTAACAGCTCAAAGCTGTTACAGCTGTTTTCCAACAATCCCCCACTTGCAAAATTTTGAAAATATTTTATCGAGCAATAATTCATAGAATTGTGCATAAGCAAAGGTGTCTTTCGACTTGAACCTTTACGTAGTAAAGATGATTCAGAATATACTAGAGTAACCGTAGTTTTGAACTCTATCTCTGACAACATCCCACACACAACCCTACTTGGGTGTAAGTCTAATAGCTAGCACGTTACGGCCATGTGCTTCTATCCCAGTATAGTGAACGCTTTAGGAATTTGCCCAAAATATCCATAGGAAGCGGCCACACTTCCACATTCACATAGGTGAGTCTATCAAGAATACTCCTGTAGCTAAGTACCCCACTCAAAATAAAGATATAGATCTCATTAAGAGTTATCATAACTCATCCTTAACTCGCTTCAGGATATCATGCTCCTTAGGGATGGTCTCGGAGTAAAACCCCGTTCTATTTTAATTAATAATCGCATGATTCAACCCATATCACTTGTGACTTGTTATTACCCTTTGAACATATTTTTTGGGATCTCCAGTCTATATGTTGGGTTACCATCACAAATGACTCATTTATCCAAGGGCTTTAGTCCTATCCCTTTCGTGGTGTTCCACACCTTCTCCCTAGCTAGTCTTTTCGTCAAAGGATCAGCTAAGTTCTGTTCAGACCGTATATGATCCACCCTCACAGCACCCGTAGAGATAAATTCTCTAACAGTACTGTGCTTACGACGTATTTGTCGTTTCTTACCGTTATAATAACGGTTCTCAACTTTTGCAATAGCCGCGGTACTATCACAATGAATCAAAACGGCTGGAATCGGTCTTTCCCATAATGGGATATCTGACAGGAGGTTTCTTAACCAACCTGCCTCTTCACTAGCAGCAGCTAGCGCTATCATCTCAGACTCCATAGTGGATTGAGCCAAAATAGTTTGTTTCTTAGATTTCCAAGAAACTGCACCACCAGCGATGCTAAATATATATCCACTAGTAGCCTTAGAATCATCAGATAGGGTGTTCCAATCTGCATCACTAAATCCTTCAAGGACAGCGGGATGCTTATTATAGTGTAATCCGAGGTTCATCGTCCTTTTAAGGTACCGCATAACCCTCTCAATAGCATGCCAATGCTCCATACTAGGTCTACTAGTAAATCTACATAGTATTCCCACAGCATAAGCTATGTCAGGTCTAGTGCAATCTGTAGCATAACGTAAGCTACCAATAATGCTTGCATAAGCATTTTGGTTTACACTGTCGCCAGTGTTCTTAAATAACTTTACACTAGGGTCAAATGGAGTACTAGCAGTTTTACAGTCAAAGTAATTATATTTCTTTAGAACTTTCTCAATGTAATGAGATTAATCCAAAGAAAGTCCCTTTTCTGACCTAGTAATATTAATTCCTAATATTACACTAGCTTCACCCAAATCCTTCCTATCAAAGTTGGCACATAATAATGATTTAACATTTTCTACGGCATGATTATTAGAACCAAATATAAGCAAGTCATCAACATAAAGACATATGATAGTGCAAATGTTCTCAACATATTTATAATAAATGCATTTGTCACTTTCATTAATTTTAAACCCATTAGAGATGACTAGGCTATCAAATTTATCATGCCATTGTTTAGGTGCCTGTTTGAGTCCATAAAGAGATTTATCTAATTTACATACTTTATTTTCTTGACCGTGTACAATAAAACCTTCAGGTTGATCCATATAAATCTCTTCTTCTAATTATCCATTTAAAAAAGCAGTTTTAACATCCATTTGGTGTACAATTAAATCATTTAAGGCAACTATAGCAAATAGTACACGTATAGACGTTATTCTAGTCACGGGTGAAAATGTGTCAAAAAAGTCTACATTTTCTCTTTGTCTAAAACCTTTAGCAACAAGACGTGCCTTATATTTT
Source organism: Sambucus nigra (assembly GCA_949130495.1). Taxonomy (NCBI): domain Eukaryota; kingdom Viridiplantae; phylum Streptophyta; class Magnoliopsida; order Dipsacales; family Adoxaceae; genus Sambucus; species Sambucus nigra. Next base: position 127,560,833 of record OX422219.1, on the reverse strand, counting down.
TCAACAGTGCCATCAGGTTTTAATTTCTTTTTAAGAATCCATTTACACCCAATTGTTTTACATCCAGGAGGAAGGTCCACTAAATGCCAAGTTTTATTTGTTTCCAAAGAATCCATTTCATCATTAATATCCTCTTGCCATAAATCGGCATCTAAAGAAGATAAGGCTTCTTGAATAGTGTTAGGATCCTCCTCTAAGGTGTAAGCATAAAAGTCGGGACCAAAATCTTTTTCTACACGAGCCCTTTTACTTTTTCGAATTTCTAAAATGGATTCATTATTTTCTTTATTTTTATTTAAAGAAATATTAGTGGATGACTCGCCCCCACTATTCCTCAATTTAAAAGGAAATTTATCTTCATAAAAATCGGCGTCATTTGATTCAATAATTACTTGATTTTTCAAGTCATAAAATCGGTATGCTTTGCTATTAATAGCATAGCCTATAAAAACACACTCATATGCTCTACTTGCCAATTTAGACCTTTTAGGGTCGGGTATACGTACATAGGCTAAGCACCCCCACGTTCTAAAGTATGACACGTTAGGCTTAATATTTTTCCAAATTTCATAAAGAGATATTTTCATTTTAGTCTTAGGAATTCTATTAAGCACGTGACACACAGTCAAAATAATTTCACCCCACCAATGTGAGGCAGCCCCGGAATTTAATAAAATAGCCACTACTAATTCAGTTAATGTCCTATTTTTTCTTTCGGCTTTACCGTTCATTTCGGGCGAATAAGGGGCAGTTTTTTCGTGAATAATACCGTGGGTTTTATAAAATTCAATAAATGGTCCAGAATCATATTCGGTGCCTCTATCACTACGTAACCTTTTTATTTTCCGATTAAATTGATTTTCAATTTCATTAAGGAAAATTTTAAACATGTCAAACCCTTCACTTTTATTTTTCATTAAATACACAAATGAATAATCGGAACAATCATCAATAAAAGTTATAAAATAACGTTTGCCATTTCTAGTTGTGACACCATCCAATTCACAAATATCCGAATGAATTAAATCAAGTGGTTCAGATTCTCTAAAAACAGATTTATGTGGTGTCTTAGTGATTTTTGCTTGACTACACCATTCACATTTTTCAAAATCATTTAATGATAATTCGGGAATTAATCCTAAAGTGCTCATATTTTTAACAAGTCGTTTATTAACATGACAAAGCCTAGCATGCCAAATATTAAATGAACAAGCAATATAAGCAGAAGGAGAAATTTTATTCATTGCATCAACATTCAATTTAAACATACCATCAGTGGCATAACCCTTGCCTACAAAAATTCCATTTTTGGTCAAAGTAAATAAATCAGCACCAATAGTTTGAGTAAAGCCAGCTTTGTTGAGAAGATAGCCCGAAACCAAAATTTTCCTTATCTCGGGAGTGTGAAGAACATCTTTGAGGATAATAGTCTTTCCCGAAGTGAACTTCAATTCCACATTTTCAGTACCAGCAACCTCAGTGGAGTGAGAATCACCCAACAACACCTTCTTATCTGCAGTTTTAGAATAAGTCTTAAACAGACTACGGTCATAACAGATATGGCGGGAAGCCCCAGTATCCAACCACCACCCTTCGGCACCGCTAACCATGTTGATTTCTGAAATCATAGCACATAGGTCCTCTTCGGTCAAATTCGCTTGTGCTTGTGGCACATTGCGACATTTGTGAGCCATATGGCCAGGCTTGCCACACTTGAAACAGAGAAACTGTCCCGAGTTGCTAGACTGTCCATTTCCAGGGTTCTTATACTTATTCTGAGTCTGAGTCTGATTTTTAAAATTCTGGTTGTGGCTCTTTTTCTGATTTTTCATATTTTTCCCGTTTGCCTCTAAAACAACTGGAGTGTGGTTCTTTTTCTGATTTTTGTTGTTAAACACAACAAGAATTTCATCTTTATAGTCCTGTTTTCGGGATTCCTCCTCAATTCTCAATTTAGTAATTAATGACTCTAGTGAGAATTCTTTTGACTTATGCCTCAAAATATTTTTAAACTCTTTGAACAGTTGAGGCAATTTATCAATAATTACAGCCACCTGAAATTGCTCATCTAAAGCCATGCCCTCGGAAATAATTTCATGGGCAATCATGGGTTTGAGCAACAACAGATTTGTCATCCGTCATTTGAAATTTCAAATAACGGCTGACGGCATATTATTTAGCACCCGCCTCCTCCGTGTCATATTTTTTTAAAAAAGTGCGTCCCAAACATCTTTCGCAGTTTTATAATTGGCATAATAGTCATAAAGTTTGTCACTTAGAGCATTAAGAATATAGTTCTTGCACAAAAAATCATTTTCCTCCCAAGTTCTAATTGTTTTGCTTTCCTCAACAGTAGGTGGATTATTAACTACGGGTTTGTCAAATTGAACACATGATGCGACCTTTTTCGTAGTTAAATAAAATAGAAATTTTTTGCTCCAACGTTTAAAATGAGTGCCTTCATATTTGAAAGGCTTATTTAGGTTACTAGAGTTAATTTCGTCCATGGCAGAATAAGAACACCTTAAAATTGTTGTTGCAGTACTAAACAATTAAATGCAGAATTAAATTCAGGAACGAAATTACCCAATTGGAGCAAATAATTCTGGGGCAGAAAAATTATATAAGAATTCCGGAAACTGGACAGCGAAGAACACGGCTGAGTCGCGGACTAGGTCGCTCTCTTTAAGGTGTTTCGCGGCTCTGCCTCCAATTGTGCCGACAGTGTGCAACCCCGTCACCCCCAGGATAAAACAGCCTCCAATTATATTACGGATTGATAGCACAAGAATCAATCCGGTCTGTATACACCCATTCTGTATTAGTTGCTCGATTCTATAATTAATCTGCACCGAATGAGATTAATTATTCTGGAAAAAGTATTCTGGGAGAAGAAATTTTTTTTCAGAACTGTAGAGAAATTTTTTGTGTTGGAAGAAGATAACTGTGTGCCAAAACCGGAGGCAACCAGCTCTTTTATGGGGCAAAAAGAAAAGAGACGTTGGTAAACAACGTGGAGAAAAAACTGGAAGAAGTGGGCAACTCGGTTGAAGAAATCAACACGCAATAAACCACGTTTTAATTTTTTCGGAATTAATTACCGTTAAAAAATAATTTTTAAAGCCCAAAAACGTTAATTTATTTGTCCAAAAAATTAATTCTTAATGAGCCCAAGCCCAAGACCCAGGACCCAGACCCGGACACGGGCACGGGCCGGGCCGGACGGACGGCGGCGGTGGCGCGCGCGCGCATGTGTGACTTGGCCCATTGGGTCTGCCCCACATACCCACAAAAACTTGAATGCCCAAAGGGCTGAACCTTTGTTCCCAAAAAATTGTATATTAACACACTCCATTTTAAGTCTCTCACCAATGTGGGACACGGAGAGAAAACTTTTGCAACTTTAACAGCTTAACAGCTCAAAGCTGTTACAGCTGTTTTCCAACAAACACTGATTCACCGAGGGTTGATTTGATGCAATGTTTGAGGGGTTGGTCAAAGACGGCCAAGCGTGGCAGTAATGCCAAATCCGAGGATAATGAGGAGTTACAAGACGCCGTAAACGATCTAATGAGGCTTGCTCAAATGGAATCTTTTGAATCTGGCTTGACCCACAAGGAACACAGTGAGGAAAGTGAGGTCACAAACATCAATTCGCCGACTATAAGGGCTGCAATTGAGGAGTCTTCATTGTTAAAAAATGATGACTTAAACGGTGAATCAGATATCAAGAATAGTCAAAGGTTACTGAATTGTGTGTCTAGAGAGAGTAATGACGGGAAGGTGCCGAGTCTGAAAAGGAGGAGGAAGAGGCTGATGATGGATTTGGAAACGTCCGTAAAAGATGCCGTGATAGTAGGGACAACAACAAAAACTACTAGTGAAAAATTCAAATGCACCACATGTAACAAGTGTTTCCAATCTCACCAGGCGCTGGGTGGACACAGGGCTAGTCACAATAAATTCAAGGTGACCATCATCAACGCCCTTGAGGATCCTTCATTGGAGGTTGAGCGTCCCATCATCACCAAACAAAATCAAGGCCCATCAGCTACCTACAAGTGCAAGGTTTGTGACAAGAGTTTCCCATCAGGTCGGGCTCTTGGAGGCCACAAGAGGTGTCACTGGACCACTCCGGCTCAAGCTCCACCCACCCGAATCCAATCAGCAGGTGAAGCCAGTCAATCGGGTCGTAGATTTCTGGAGATTGATCTTAATGAGCGTCCTACCATGGAGGTGGATGAGGAATACCATGGTGGTATCGAGTCTGAACATGAAGCTGCTCAAAATGGTTATGTGTCTTCCTCCGCTAACTCCAATGTTGCTTAATTACTTAAGACTTCTCCTGTTCCACTAGGAACTTCCTTACTAGTCATGGACAGAGGTTAATGCCTCAAATTTTGGCCTTCGATATATACATATATAGTTTAGTTAAGTTCTATTTTACTCATCTTCTAGTGCCATTAATTAAGATTAGTTGCACAGAGGAACAATCTATCTTCTTTTTAGTGTTAAATTCATGAAAATATCCAAATGCGATTTTTGTTTATTTCAAGCTTATGATGCTAATGTGAACAAGCTACATATTCTAATGGTTCTATTGAAGTTCTTCAGTATTTTAGTTTTATATTTTCTTAAATTTAGAAAGATCAACTGAGTTTTATTTTTTTGGCTGTGTTTGCACTCCAAATTAGTTCTTAGTTATTGAGAATGATCATTTAATCCTTACCTCATCACTTGGTGAACCACCATTCACTAAAATAAGAAAATACAACCAAGTCTCTGAATGTTTATTGGTTCCTAAAAAAACTGTTTTTTTCTTTAAGAAAAAACAGTTTTCTTATTTTGTAAACTAAGAAAACATTTTTTTTATAAAATAATTAAAAAAACAGTTTTTTTTTTTTGCAAAATAAGAAAAAAAAAATTTTTGCAAAATAAAAATCAGTTTTTTTTTGCAAAATAAGAAAACGGTCTTTTTGGAATTTTTTAATTTTTTGTCAATGTTTAACGGTTTTTTGGGCGTTGCCCCGATTTGAAACAAGTTAAATACTTTAGGGGCTAACTCAAGTCAAATAAAAGTTTGGGGGCCATTTAAAAACTTTTGTTATAGTTTAGGGACTAAAAAGTAAGTTACTCCAAATAAAATTTCGTGGAGTATTATATTGTAATTGGGTCGTGTTCGTGTATTATTAAAAATATATTTATTTTGAATAATGTTACTCTTACTGGTACTTAGTCGGGTTAATACCAAATACGCTTATATTATTTGTATCTCGGCGTCAACGACATTAACCAATCGGTATTAAAGAGTTGAACTTTAATACTAAAAACAAAAAACATATATCGCAAAGCTTAAATCTTATTTTTTTTATTTAACAAGACATGGCCAAATAAAAGCGACACGATATGCCTCGACACAAATTTAAAAAAAAAATAAAAAATTCCAATAGTGACACGACACGACATAATTTTTTTTAACTAACGCGATCTAATTAAAACCTAACACGACATGACATGACATGAAATCTCATATAAATCGTATTTGGTATTAACCCGGTACTAATTACCAGTAAGAGTAACATTATTCAAAATAAATATATTTTTAATAATACCCAAACATGACCTAATTATAATATGATACTCCACGAAATTTTATTTTGAGTAAATTACTTTTTAGTCCCTAAACTATCACAAAAGTTTTTAAATGGTCCCCAAACTTTTATTTGACTCGAGTTAGTCCCTAAAGTATTTAACTTGTTTCAAATCTGGGCACCGCCCAAAAAATCGTTATACATTGATAAAAATTAACATATACCCAAAAGACTGTTTTCTTATTTAGCAAAAAAAAAAGGATCAAATATAAAAAAGTCTCTCAAATATTTTGTAATACACATTTAGTCCAAGCGTTTTATTTTGTACCAAAAAGTCCCTTATTCTCTTATCTTTAAAGGTTCGCTCCAGCGGCATGGTAAACCCTTTTTGGCATTGTGAAGGACTTTTTGGTGCAAAATAAAAAGGCTTGGACTAAACGTATATTAAACAAAGTTCAAGGGACTATTTGGTATATGGTAAAAAAAAAACTGTTTTTTTTTTATTTTACAAAAAAAAATGTTTTCTTATTTTACAAAACAAGTTTGTTTTTGTAAAATAAGATTTTTTTTAAAATAAAAAAATTGTTTTTTTTATGAACCAATAAACATTGAGGGACTTGGTTGTATTTTCTTATTTTAGTGAATGGTGGTTCACCAAGTGATGAGGTAAGGATTAAATGGTCATTTTCAATAATTACGAACTAATTTGGAGTGCCAACAGATTTTGAGGAGTATCAATAGTGGCTCCCTTCAAGAACTTGGTGTATATTATATTCCACACACAACTACTTGTGGGGTCATTTGAATAGGTCATAGGATATGGACAACGATGCATAACTATACCCCAAAGCTTAAATTGCTATATGAGATGAAAAGAATTAGAAACACCTGCTAACAGACTCTGTTAAATGTTGATGGATGCAAAAATTAGACTTTTTGGTCATCAAATTTCTGTTCAATTCAAACAGTCTTCCCATACATTTCTGGACTAAGGAACAGGTCAAAAGGAAGAAAAAACACAAGCAAATGTCAGCGCCCCTTGAAGGCTTGAAGTCTTGATCCCCGTGTTCAAAATTGGAGTTGGTTCATACACACACATAGGGATATATATTAAATATATTGTTATCAATGCACGCATGCGTGGATTCTTTTTTATTGTGTTATGTGGTTTGACTATTTTGCACACAAGTCCAAACTTTGTAGAGTGACACTAAATTCCCTACAACGATTGTGAAAACTTTAGGGACTAATTGATTGATATTGATTTTTTTTATGAAATAAGCTTTTTTTAATTCATTTTTAACTTTTTTGATGCTTGAATAAAATTCATTGAATGAAAACAATAATCATAAATGTGAAAAAGTGGCTGATAGCTATATCATTTTAAGTGGAAACACATTTTTTAACCACAACTCAAGAATCGATTCAGTATGACAAAATACAAAAGTAGGACAAAATCACGTCAGACCTTGGGCATGCTCTCAGAGATCACCAGGTCGAGTCACCGCTAGAGAGTTTAACCAGTCGTTAACTTTAGAACCCCATGGAATATGATTGGGTGAAGCCCGGATACCCACGGTTATTAAAAAAAAAAACTTCTCATAAAATATTTTTTTCTCATCATTTTATTTTTTTATATCAAACAACCCCTTAAATATTTTTAATGTTAACAGTTATGGCCAGAAGCGCGGGGAGAAATCCTATGTGTATATTAGCACACTCGGATTAAATCCATATAACATATTACATATCTACAAAGTTTAGTGTCACTCTACAAAGAGGAACTTTACTATACCAATAAATCTTTAAAATAACGTAACTAAAGTATTAAGACAAAACAAAATTATAGACTCAAACATCTTGACCAATATCTAGAAATCAATTATGGCATCATTATGTAAAATCAATTAAGAATGAGTCTTGTTATGAGTTCCAAATAAGTCCCTCAAAACCTCTTTCAAAAGTAATATATTTTTGTGCCGTGGCGGGACCTATATCACAAGACAACACTTAACATGTAAGTGAGAGAATAAGTGGAATCCATTCACTTTTAGGGAAAGTTTTGATATTCATTAAGAATTATAAACAGGAAATGTTAGCATACAAAATATTTAAGGATTGAAATCAATTTTTAAATTTGTAGATCTAATACTAAGCATTTCAAGATATATCTTTAGGTAAAAATTCAAATTCAAATTGGCTGCCGCAACCCCACCTAACCGCATAAACCATCCCTAGCCAAAGGACATATTTTTAACTAAAATAATGTCTAGAAAGGATAATTATCTTGGATTTGGTCAACTTATATTGGTCACTCAATTTGTCGTATTCTACACTTTCCACAACAACACATTTGAGCTCATTGTTATGCTCTCCACTTAGGGGGATTTATGTAATGTAGAAGGATAAAACTTAATGAAATATTTTGTGTATTATTCATTGTGATTTTGTGAAAAGTAAAATTTATTAAAAAAATTTAAATATTATTTTTCTTAAGTGTAATTTAATTTTAGTCAAAATCTTATTGTTTAAAGGTCAATTATTATTATTATAAGAAGTTTTACACATGAAAGTAATGTCTACAGCAGAAAAGCCTTTTGCATCTACAATTAAAATGTCTTGGAAAGATATCATCCTTAAGTAATAGTAGTATTACTTTAAAATGTTTTGGAAAAGTATCATCCTTAAGTAATAGTTATATCACTTTAACAATAGAGTTAGTAGACATTTAACAAGAAGCCTGTTAGTTTTTCAAATGATTTTTGGTCAACCATATTTTTGAAAATAAAGAAAATGGACTTTATTGTCACATTAGTTCAAGTAATTGTCCCATGAGTTGTACACTAAGATTTTATGCGCTAGAGAAGTCACCAAAAGTCGATAGAAAATGCTGACGTGTCAGCCACCTTTCTCACTAAAATACTTTTTATCAAACAATTATTGTGTTTGTGATGATATATACGAGGAAGTAAATTTTTTATTCATATACAAAAGAGTGGAAAAAAGGACATATCTATTAGTATGAGTTCCTGTACCATTAAACGAGTTTTGGGTTCACAATTGAAGAGAGTAGTGTTCGTAAGGAGCAATTGGATGATTGTACAGGAAACACATAACTTTTACAGCTGATGAGTAAAAGAGGAAAACTCAACTATTTTATTGACACATTCTCGTGACCATTATATATGAAAGAAACTCTTCATATACCAATCACTTTGACTTTAATTTACCCTTACCGCATTTCTCACGCCATATCCTCAACTTCCTATATAGTTCCACACAGTGCTACTACTAGTTTACTGAATTTAGATTGTGTTTGAGGAATCTACTTTCAAGATTTAGAATTAAAACCGTTGGCATAAGAATTGAAAATTAAAACTAATTCTAATTCCGATGCATAAAATTTGAGCATCCAAACACACCCTAATATTACTTTGGAAATCTCCATGCAGATTATGTCATATAAGTTCGTGGCACAACTAAGTACATCATGCTTAATTGTCATGCCTAATACTATATATGCCAGTAGAAGTAGGATTTAATTATTAATCTTCCAAGTCTATTTTCAACATTTTAATTTACTTATGCATTGATGGAATGTTTTGAGTTCATCAATAGTATAAAACTCATTGCATTGACCCAGATGGGTACGTGTTGAGAAAAGTGAACGCATGTTGATGCACGGGAAGAGAGGAAATGAAACAAACAAAAAGGAAGAATCCTTAATATTTATGCTCTCTTTAGTACGTGGTAATATTTTCAATATTTTCTGATTACTTGAAAAGCGATTGCTAAAAAATCTTTTACTAATTCTAATAGTAATCAAAATTTAATGTTTTATTCATAAATAAAACATTACATTAAAATGTACAATATATACCAGTAATACACTTTAGCAATTTTATATATTTATGTGTGTGTGAATATATATATATATATATATATATTAAATTGATTTATTTTAGACATTTTATAAATAACACAGTTATACAGTTCATTATTCACAAATGTTTGAAATCAAAATGTGTTTTTTAAAAGTTTTTTCAATATTTAAAAAATATAGTAATTTATGTTAGACATGTTTCAATTGTAGAGTAAGTAGATTAAATTCTTGTATGTGTAGAAAAAATGCGTAAATAACATTTGTACAAGTCTAAATTTGATACAAATTATATAACTAAATTGTCTTCATAAAATAGAAATTTAGATTTTAGGATAGTTTTAAATAAAAAATTTATGGGCAGTTTTGTCTCACACAAAAATTATGAAAAAAAAATGTTATTGAAATCAAAATTCAAAAGTTATTGAAATCAAAATTCATCCATTCTAGTTGAAATTCTTACTTTCCCATGTGAATTCTGACAAATAATTTTTGTGCGAGACAAAACGGTGGTAATTTGATTTCATTCGGATCCACATCCTCATGTAACATAACATGCACTTTTTTAGGATTCTTCAAAAGTAGTCCGTCTCTAAATGTAATTGTGGATAATAAATGTGAAACTCATGCGATTTTTCGAGATAATCTAGACGATCATTTTGTTTTACTAGTTAATAAACAAATATTGTTAAATGGATACTATATATCCTTTTTAATAAACAAAATAAAACCCAATAGGATCATATTCAAATTTCGCAATTGCATAGGGATTGTTTATTAAAAATCGTACTTAATTGTTTATGACGATATTTTTTGAATCAGGATGCAAGTAGAGTGACAAAAAAATTAACTTCTCCTACGTTAATAATGCACGGAGTTACATATGGAGAGTTAAGGCACACATCTCTGTAAATTTGTATTCATCATTTGTGTCTTGCAATAATTACACCTGTAATTTACTATGTCACTTGTATTTCTCATGCCATGAATTTTTTTCATTGGAAATTATGTACATTCAGCCATATGCTTTTTGAATAGTTGTCTGACCGTGAACGAATTAGTTTGCCTTGATCCACCGACACTGCTTGTTTCAGCATCAAAGAAATATGAGCGGGGTTGATAAATTCATTATTGTTATGGCTCAGTAGACTTTTAGCTATGCTAGAGAAACAAGAGATGGCAAGCAAGAATGAGAAAAAGATTTGTCCCCGGTCTTGCTCGTTCGCCACTAATTTGGACAGTTCCATTGTCTTGTCTTGTCATTTATTTTACCCCGTTATTGTATGTTACCATAAACGGAAGAAATGGTCGCCGCTTTTTGGTCTGCTTTTAAATGGTGTGTATGATTCCACTGCACTTCTTCTTTACCTCTCTCTTCTGCAAAGGATGGTCAAGATAGATTATATATAAAAGATGAACATGGTGATGATGATGATAAGCTTTACCATTGTATAACTAATGCTTACAGATTGAAGGGAGTGTTGAAACAACGTATACTATCTCAAACACTGAATTGCACGCAGTCCTTGGCCACCAAGGACGAAACGGATTTACTCTTAATCGGAGCAAAAAGTTATGAAAAGAGAATATATATTTAAAAAAAGTCCAATTAAATACGAATAGTCGATCAACAATTAGCTAAAAGACAAAAAGAAGAGAGACCTTAATTAATTGATCATGATGGCAAGTATCATGCATAGAATAGTTGGGCCAAGTTCTCCTAAAGAGGTTATTTTAGACTAATCTGTAGTAGCATAAAGAGAAGGGAAGGTATAAAGGTGAATGGGTTGTTCAATTGAAAAATTTAATGGCTTTCTACAATTGTTTGAAATTCAAAATTAATAATTATGAATGCGAATTGTGATATATGTTTCAACTAGCATGTACTTCGCGCGATGCGCGATAAAAAAATGTATGTTACGAATATTATTGAATGAAATGTACTATATAAACATATTCTCAAAATTATATTATTTAAGCTTTGTTGTTTTGTTTGGATAAATATGTGTTTATCTTCTCGATTTTGAAACAATTATAATCTTCTTGTTTGTGCGGTGAAGAGTATCGTCAGAGTACGTTTCATATTTTAGATCTTTTGACTACCAAAAGATAGTAATAACTGCCATTTTTTTTTATAGTTATGAACTTTGTGTAAATTAAGCACACTTATTTAATATATTCCATCAATCCTTATTAGTCTTTAACTGATTATCGTGAGCGGATTATGATAACAAATAAATTTGTACTTCCATTTCGTGGTAATAAAACACAAATCAAAATCACGGTTGTTTAACTTCAACCGCTAAAACAACTATTTTCTCGTAAAATTACTATATTATTTAATGTATCCTTGATAATTCGCATAAATAGTCAATCTCAAAGAGCGCATTCGATTCTATATGTAGTCAACATAGTACATAACATATATAACTTTGCCATCAAGAACTTTTTTTTTGTTTATGAAACATGGATCACACTAAGACAAAAATAGAATTCTTAATGTAAATAAAGGCAAACGATACTAACAATGTTAAAAAAAGATGAAAAGGTTTATAAGGTGTCATCTAAAAGCAGAGTAAATTTTTAATTAAAAGGAGACCAATAAACACTAACTAACATGAGCATAAACTTAAAATGAACCTCATATTTTCCCTTCTAGAGCCTTTGCCTGCGATCTTTCGAACACGACATTCAATATAAAATTTTAAATAAATGAACATTGCATAATAATTATTTTAAAAGTATTAAAAAATTTGAAAATGAAAAAAATGAAAAAAGATATATTCCCGTTAAAAAAAACATGTTTCCAATGATCAATAAAAAAATAAATTTCTAGTAGATAAAAAAATATATTTCCAACAAAAAACATATTTTCAGTTATAAAAAGATTTCATATTAAAATTAGGAAAATACAAAAAAATCTACATAAAAATTTGGATAATAGTTTCAAAGAGTCTCAAAAAAACTGAGTAAATACTTTAAAGAGTTCAAAAAAAAAATATTGTGACAAAAATTATTTCCAATAACAAAGAAGATTTCCAATTAAAAAAAATAGAGAAAATATTCAATAATTACCAAAAATATGGAAAATAAATTAAAAAATAGAAAACATAAATAAAGATATTGAAAATGCATAAAAAATATAAAAAATATTCAATAAACCGAAAAAGTATTTTAAATTTTTTTTATGATGATGCTGTAAACAGCACCACCAGATAAGGTGTTGATAATCTCAAGATAGTAATAACAATGCACCACAAGGGTAAATATATCTAATAAAATAAGGTGAGGAGAAGAGGAGAAACATTAGTATATAAGTGGTTCAACCAATCTGACCTACATCCACTGTGAGTGTGTGAGTAATTTCATTATAATGGTGGCACTAATGGCCTGTGATACAATCTCTCACTTTCTCTCTCTACTGTGTATACTAGCAGAGTTATAACTAGGGTTACAATTCTTGATCCCTCACAATGTAGGAGAAGACAAGTATATATAATGCTTGGGGGGGGGGGGGGGGGGGGGTGGTGTAATGTACACCCCAAGCATGTAATGAGTATACATATGAGAATCGAACCAGTGTCCTGTTGACACTTGGCTAATCTCATGTAGATAATGATGACTAAATATTCCTTCACGTGAGGAGAATGATTTAGTTATAAATGCCTAGCCCACGTGTTACAAGTTTTTCATGTGTTTGGGTGTGCTCAAACTTGTGACATCATTTGTAGTAACCTCGGCCTGTCCGAGTACAAGGTTGGGGAAGTCTGATGATGTTGCTTTGTCCTGTCAATCACCAGTACGCCCTCGACCTGAGAGATTGGCCGAGGTTAGGATGCTACGTCGGTTGAGGCTGAGTGCGTTGTTTACCACAACTTGATCCCATAAGATGCAGTTGACCTCGGTTGCAGGCCAACCGAGGTTAGTCAATGAGAATCCGACCTTTCAGGAGACGACCTTCCCGATGGCTATTGTAGGCTTCCTGCCAACTCGGTTGTGAGAGAGGCCGAGGTTAATGGCCCTGAATATGAGGGTACACTTTGGGCATATCAATCACCCCCTAGCCCTTAGTCTTTTGTGTGAGTAGGTGAGTGAGGGGTATGAGATCCAGGCTAATGAAGGGACGTTTTGATATCTTGGGGTTTGGAGTGGTTCCTTGGACACATGTCATTCACTGAAGCGACTTGTGTTTTCCCCAAGATATGACAGTTTTGGAGGCACCTTTTGAGTTCCCTAGGGCAATGATGAGGGTGTTGAAAACCGCTCCCCATCATTGAGAAGGTTTATACCCTTCTCCTTCCTCATTTTCTCCTTTTTCTTCCTTTAGATTTCCGGCCGATAGTTTTTCTGCGACTGCAAATCTCTCAAGACCTCCATTGTTTAGCAAGTACATTAGTTTTGGATAGCCTTGTTATAAGTGTATTGATCACGAGTAACAGGGCTTTTTGGATGTCAACCGTGAGTAAGACGGGTGGGCACTAAAGGCATATTTAATTGTCATAATTTTATGACTGCATTGAGCTAGTAAAGTAGAGTTTATTACGGCAATGTGTAGTGATAATTATCGAATGTTTGAACGATAGTAAATTGAGTGATAGACTATCGTGCTAGGTACTCTGGGGGAGTAATATTAATTTGGTAAGGCATCACCCGAAATAGGGTTACGGATATATATATATATATATATATATATATATATATATGAAAACTTCATGATATCATAGACTTTAGTGAGTTTGTTGTCTCGTTAGCTGTGATCCCGATGCGTAGGGATTTAATTACTGATATGACTTCGGATGCATTGTGTTCTATGTCAAGCAGCGAAATATAGCTCGTCATATATTTAGCGCCGAAAACTTGGGATAGTGAGAGAACCATGTTTCATGTTATTGTTAAGGACAAATGTAGATTAGTATGTCAACATACATAGATTATGGGAAGGTACATATTATGGACTGAGGACCTTACGGACCTCGACCACCGACAATGTTAGGTAGTAGTGTAGGGGGGGTTTCTTGTTTGGATTTGGATTTGTGAGACATTCCACGTATGAAACTAACGAACGTCGGGAGTTGGATAGAATTTCGAATGATAGTACATGGGATTTGTACCTTAGTAATTATACATATGTGAGTACAATTGAGGGTTGATAATTCATCTATGACATGGGAATATATTTCATTAATACAATAATGCGCAAGGCATAGGGTGTATAGGCGCCCTAGGTAATTGAATCTTGATTTTGTTTTCATTCAGAACGTTTGGGATAAGTTAAATGAAGATAGAAATGGGGATATTGGGACTTAGTTGTAGGCACACAATAATGGTATTATATTAGGCAATAGATTATAATTTTCATGTGGATTCGACAACATTTAACCCGGGGAGTCGAAGTTATTTTCGCAAGATTGGTAGAGGCTTACGTTTCATGAGAAATTGATTATTAGAGTTGGGGAAGGACCTGTGACACGCGGTGAGGAAAAGTCACATGGATCACGGTTAGAGGTACATTTGAGAGAATATAAGATGTATCATGTTATAAATGTCAGTGGTGATGGGATTTAATGAAGAGAAATATTGCTAAATTCGTTTTGCAATGGGTCACCTGCCCGTTGAAAAAGGGTAAACCACCCGAAACTAGTAGGAGTTTATTCAACCATTAGGGATTACGAAGTAGTAATGGGAGAGTATTCCCAAGGACTTTATCACGGAGGTGTTTACGACCCTGTATGGGTAATAATGGATCGGTTGATCCAAGTAGATCACGTTATGCCAGTTAAGACTGGTCATCTTACGAGACAGTACGGGCGAACCTTTATAATCGAGATAGTGAGGTTATATAGAGTAATATTCGTAGTAATGAGACAGTATGCGCGAACCTTTACGGGACATAATTGCTGGGGAATATTCGTAGAGTAATACTTTTAATATTTCGAAAGGTGAATTAACCTTGGAAATTTCAAGAGAGTGAATAGCGAAAATAACTATATTATAAGTAGTAATGAGAGAATACTACGTATGAAAAATACATGTAAGCATGGGGTGAATACCTTGAATTTTAATAGGATGTGGGAATGCCAATTATATGAATATTATTATTATTATGTTTATTGCATACCAACGCTGCTTTCTATCGGGAGGAGATTTTTGCACAGTGGACAGTCATATCCTGGGTGACCCAATGGTGGGATATTTTACTTGTACCCAGAGTATATGAACTTGATTACGTGTTATCTGAGATGTAGGATAGTTTCGACGATTGAATGGGAGGGTAGGTAAGTGCATGGAACATTTGGTTGGGGAATATACTTGCCTCCAATATTTGTGTTTTGAATTTGTGGTTCGTGAGAGATTGAACCTGTAGTTCTTTATGCAGTGATTGATGCACCGGGATATGATGGCAAAGTATGCATTGTGCCAAGTGGTCTTAGCCTGAGGGTGTGAGATTATATATATGTATAGGGATGATGCGACTATGTATATATATATATATATATATGTGCTTGTGTATAATCCTACTATGTGAAATTAGTAGATATAATAATGTTGATAATTAAAATAATCTCAGTGGGTAAAATATTTACAAACAACACTGAATATGAAATGTGGTTATTTAGGATAAATTATTGTAATAACTTATTGTATGGGCGATACGGGATACCCCTACGAAATATAATTTGAAGTTTACGTCTATGACCTAGTTGAAAGAATTATAGATAGCTAGGTTGGGATAGATGTAGTTAGGCGTGAACAATAGTGGAGAGGTGAGAATCTCATGTGAGAGTTCGAAACTAACATGCACATAATACTTGCATTATTGCAGTTTTAAATACTTGCTAAAACAAATATTTTCATAACTCGGGCTCTGACCCGTTTCTTGTTATTCTCATCTCTTTTGATATATATATATATGTATTATATCACGTGCCCAGCCACAGGGTTACCAGAATTAGATGGGCGGATCATTTAGCGAGTTGCAACAGTTGTGCGAGTTGCACGTCCTTGCATTTAAACGCATCTATCAGTTCATTCTGTTCTATTTAAACATTTCATTTAGGTCATGTTTCGCTAATTCTCAGTCGTTTTATTAGAGATTGTACTGAGTTTACTTTACTAGTTTATTTATGTTGCACTTGAACTGGAAATATTTTATCTAGCCTTATTTATTTCAATATTCGATTCATGTCCAATATTCGTTATATTTACGTGGAATGTAAATAGCTTATATCTTAAATAATGGGAATTTATTAATGGATTATTCGATCATAATTAAAATTAAATGTTTTGACACTTAGCTTAATTATTTATTAGGTTATAGATAAAGAACAAATATTTTTCGATAGTGATGCTAAAAATAAACCAACCAGACACTTCGGTTTAATTTAATAAAGGACTGATCACCTGGTATTTAATTAGGCGGGGTGTCACAGGTCAACACACATCAGTCATTTCTTATTTGTTTTGGGCACCAGAACCACATTCGAGAGACGCTCTAGATATTTTACCTCTCTGATGAAATTTTCCGTCAAGAGTTTGTCAGCCTCCTTGGTAACAATAGTGTTTCTCTTAGGGTCAAAGAAACTCTTCTTCAGGTGGACATGCCTATGGTTTGGGTCCACTCTGACATGGTTAACCGCGACCTCAGGGTCTACCTCGATCATGTGTAAGTGACTTTAGGCAAACACATATGTGTTTTCATTGAGGAATCGAGTAAGATCTTATTTCAAATAAAAAACATAGACTAGTCCTAATTTTCAAAAACTTAGTAAGATCCTCTGCATTAATGGAAATAGTGATTAGAACCTTAGTCGACCCCCATCTCAATTCCTTTTCTCCATCTCGTGGATTTAGAGTACCAACATTCATCACCTATGTACCTAAACTCTCTAGTGGGAGATCTGGCATCTCAAGGGGAAGTAGGAACTCTGTCAGGACTATAACACTACTTTGAGAGCTTTCTAGGACCATGGTCAAGCTTTGGGAGGTCTCAAAGGACTTTTGTTTCTCTTTAGTGGAAGTGTTATAACACCCCTTGGCCTTCTTCTGGTCCCCAACTACCTCTCCCACAACTATAGGGGTTAAGAAACCTATCACCATCCTTCAAGTTGACAAAAAATCATTTAAATCATTGGACGAAGGTATGGCCAAGATTACATTGTAGGTTGAGAGCAGGTGAACCATCAGTAACTTGTTCCAAATGGTAGAGCAATAGTCTTTATACCAATTGTGAGGGGGATTACGACCTACTCATGGAATAGGTTTTTTCTCCACTCAAGTCAATCAGAGGGTTGGTGATGGGCTTAATGTGCTTCATGGTGAGGCCCAAGGCCTCTAAAGAATTTATGAACAAGCTATTAGTTAAGCTCTCGATATCATCCAAAACCCTTTTCATATGGTCAATACCCATAATCACCATGATAACTAGAGGGTAATCATGAGGAAGGATAATTCTCATGAGGTCCGTATCTAGAAAGATTATTATAGGAAATACCTTTGGGAATTGCTCATGGTGATATACACTGTTGACCTGCACCCCCATCGTGATGGATGCTTTTGAGTGAGATAACATGTTTATAGAAGAAGGTCCACCACCAGTAAACCCTCCAGAGATGGTATTCACATAGATTAGTTAGACATCATCTTTATTTTTGTTGTTGTTGTTATTGCATTGACCCTTAATAAAGTCTTTTGCCACAAACTCCTTAATATAACCTCTATTGATCACTCCTTCAATTATTTTTATGAGTCTCAAGCAGTCACTGGCTTTTTATCCATGGTCTCTGTGAAACCTATAATAGTTAGATTTGTCCCTCTTGCTCTCCATAGCCTTCATGGGTTTTAGAGGAGGTAGAAAATCCTGAGCTTTTCTTTCTGAGATGACCTATTCTATAGTGGATGTGAGTGGAGAAAAGTGCCTATCTTTCAGAGGTGCATTCCTCTTACCTTTGTTCTTCCTCTTCTTGGCCTCAACTGCTTTAGGGGACTTTAAGGCGGGATAAGTCATTTTTCTCTATTCTTATTGGAGGAAGCTATGGGATGCTTCACTATTACTACATGCCCTGCATTCATATAGTTATTATCTCTCCTAATTAACTTAATCATGGACCTAGGGCTTTTACTAAAAGGACTCGATCGATCCTATCATGTTAGGTTTGAGATGAAGGCCACCATGAATATAGTATCATTTAGATCATCGATTTAGAGAGCCTGTTGGTTGGATCTCTTAGCATACTCTCCTACAGTTTCACCGTATTTATCTCTAAAGTGGTGGATGAAACTGTCTTATTTCATCATCTTCTGTCTCCTATGAAATGGCTGATGAAATATCTAGATAATTATGTAAAACTTACGAAGTTCTAGGTTTGATCAAGATAAACCAGTTCCTAGCCATCCCCCGTAGATTGGCGGGAATGGATTTACATAAGACCTTATTCAGGGTGCCTTGAAAGGGAATGAGAGATGTATAAGTCTCCATATGGTCTATGGGATCTTTAAATCCATCAAATGGGTCAAAACTGGGCATCTTCCACTTATGGGGAGAACGTAGTACTGGACTTCTTTATAGAATGAATATAGTGTCTTTAGGATGCATAGCTCAATTGTATTAGGAGTTTGCATTTTATACTGGTTGAGGAAATTCCCCAATTGGTCTAGCATCTTTCTGAATTTGTTATCCTAGGTTATAGATAATTTAGACCCTTATTGGGATGAGTCACTTGATAAAGACAACATATCCCTAATGGAGTACGAGTAATAGATCTTTGTGGCTCCCTACCGCATCCTCTAGATCATTTCCTCCATCCAATAAAGGCTCATAATTTTCCCCAGTTTTGATATGCTTAGATCTATTTGGTTACCCAACCATAAGTGGTAAAGTAATATTTTAAAGAATGTTATTCATTTGTTCCTAAAGCTAATTCTGACGAGCTTCCATGTTTTTAAAAGAGCGGGCTAACTTGGCGTTAGTTGTCATTTTAACGAAGTAAAAGTTTGTATATGATATGAATGTATATAGGAATATCCAAATATGATTCCACATTAATGGGTGTTGAAATCATGTGGGACCTTAGACCCAACAAGTGCCCCCACAGTACCTCAGATATATTAGTGGTGAGGTGTGTCAAAGTGATGGACAAGAATATAAAGTGGTTCGAACTTCAAATAAGGATCCTACATCCACCGTCAAAGGGTGTTTTACTTTACATTAGATATTAAAAGGAGTATTACAATCTGACATCAGTGCGGTCTTCATCGCTAATATAAAGTCCCTTAGGAAGTAACTAATCGACTTTTTTAAGGATTCCTAAGCCTTAGTTTAGGAATCACCAGCGTATACAATATGTAAAACAGTTGGAAATGATCCAAACTATAGCTACTTGCTTCCAACAGTGGGTTAATAACATATATTACAACGGTTAGATACTTGTTTGATCTATTTTCCCTTTGTTCTTCTTATATTGGATGATTTTAGATTTCTTATCTCAATTAACTTGATTATCTGGCATTGTATCATTCACAAACCTCCCCCCCCCCCCCCCCACATATATATATATATATATATATATATATATATATATAGTAGAGAGAATG
Source organism: Sambucus nigra (assembly GCA_949130495.1). Lineage (NCBI taxonomy): Eukaryota > Viridiplantae > Streptophyta > Magnoliopsida > Dipsacales > Adoxaceae > Sambucus > Sambucus nigra. The sequence continues at coordinate 127,540,772 of OX422219.1, read as the reverse complement.
AGTGGACTTTAATAATATGGTTGGGTCCTCTTCTGAGGTCTAATTGATACAGTAGAAAGGTGGAGTGTGGGAGAAAGGCTTGAAAAGTGGTATAAAATAGTTGATAGTTGAATTCATTGCATATAAGAGTCATCAATTATAGTGGAAATGTGTGGTGGTGGTATGTAGAAAAATGTCTGTCATTTTTTCCTGCCCTGCAGATAAGGTGCATAAGCTCAGCCGGAGGGGCCTGGAACTGGATAAAGTTATTCCTTAGGTGGTCCTGTTATATGTTGTAACAATATCATTCTAGAAGAGGGTTTTTATGACCTATAAATATCATTTATATTTAAACTAAGGTACTTTGTACATGTCTGAAAGGGAGGGATGTCGGTGTCGAGGTCCATAAGCTTAATTACTAAGATGTATTGGAATGACAAGGAATTTTGGGTAAATAGTGAGGTGGATAAGGCATATGGTACAATTGTGGTCCTTTCCCCAAGTCAAATGTGGTCTTAGGATATTAGTTGTAGTTTGGGAGAGGTATATGGTTAAATTTAGAACCTATTCTCTTGCATATGTTAAGAAGAGAGGGTTATAAACACTTAGGATTCTAATAATATAATACGGTATCATTAACTTGTATGTGGTTTAAATATTTTAATCTCTTTTAATCTAAGAGTTTTATCTTGCCATAATGGATTTGGTTCCAATAAACTTCTCTTACTTGGCTTTCGAGTATAACTTGGAGAGAAAGGATCTTAAGTACGATAGGAAGGAATGACTCCATGCTATAAACTAGGGAGTGGGAGTAGCCCTAATGGGTGTTTTGATAGACGTGAGATATCCTAAGATGGACTAAGGGTTCTTATCGACACAATATTTGCAATGTTTTGTCATCTTACGAATTATGGATTTGAGGCTCTTATTTGCAACCTCAATAACCCCATTGGTGTGTGGCCTATAAGGAGAAGACATGGGTATCTAAAACCCATATTCCTCGTCCACTTCTATGACTTCAACTTTAAAATGGAGGCCATTATCAGATACAACCCTTGTAGAAACATATGATATTTTTTCAATTGAACTTGACCAATTTCTTATAGTTTAATACTGCGTATGACTCGGCTTCCACCCATTTAGTGAAATATCCAATAGTGACTAAGATGAACTCATCCCCATTAAAACCTTTGAGAGTGACTTTCTCAATGATATCTGTGGCCTAAGTTAAGAAGGGTCATGGATAGGTCATATTGTACAACTTTTGGGAGGTATATATTGGAGATTGGCAAATTGTTGGCATTTGAGACACCTTTTAATGTATGCTGCGTAGTCTTGAACTATGGTAGTCCAACCTAATCTAAGTTCTGAACTTATACGAGCTCATCTGGATTATTCCGACTTCAATCAAGGCTTCTGATGTTGTAGATGTTCTGTCAGCTTTGTAACTCCACTCCTTTTAGCTTTTAGTCGATCCCAAAAGTTAATAATATCTCTACCAATACTTTTTTAGTGTTGTAGTGTTGTGTTGTCATGTGCCTAACACATGTATGCAACTCACAATCAATTATATAGAAAATATTCTTAACAAATTACAAATATTGTTCAAAGATGCAGAAACAGATTTCTGAATCACAGTTTGTTTGATAGTCTCAGACTACTGATCTTTATTTCTATCCATAGATCTTGAGGAAACCTTGCTATATAAAGCAACTAAGGTCCTAAACACTTTATTTTATTTTATTTACAAAATTATTTCACAAAGTGTGAAATATTTCACGAAAGTGTAAAACCCCATTCAAGATCTTAACTAGATCTATGTGTGATTTTTCTCGTAAACTAAAAATAGAAATAAGTTTGTTGGTTCTGGTTTTGAAAAATAATCAAAAAGGAGTAAAACAACCAACAAATACGGATTTCTTGAAAAAATAAATCAACCTAAGAATATTAAACGTGTTTGTATCACAAACAGTTTAGATCTGCAATTTTTTTGAAAAGAAAATGAAATTAAAACTTTGTGAATGTTGGACAAGAGATTAAAGACAATGGAGCATGGATCTTCTCAACTAACGAACTCACTCAAACTCACAGGTTATTTTTCTGAAGAAAAATCAATAGTTTGGTTCAGGGTTTCGAATTCTCTCTCTCTCTCTCTCTCTCTCTCTCTCTATTCTCACTTTTTTCTTTCAGAGGTAAAGTGATCCAAATATTGTAAACGTCTCACAAATGGATTATATTTATACCAAAACATAGAATAGTCTGGAAGGCCTGGGCAAAGCGACGATCGGGATTAATTACAAAAGATCGATGTAAATCTTACGGCTGAGATGTAACCGCTGTTAAAAGCATTTTGATTGGTTAGCTCAGTTGTTACAATGATTGTGAAAGATAACACGCAGACCGTAGATAATATTGATCCAAGGGTTCTCAATCAATCTCAGATATGTGAGAGTAAAGAAACACCAATCCAACCGATATCTCAGTAACACGTGTAAGGACAAGATCAATGGAAAAATGCGTGTTTTAGGTTTCTAAAGAATCCTATTTTCCTCCACATAATTATCTATCATTTTCAAATCCTACCGAAGCAAGTTTTGGGGAGAAAAGGGTAATTATAAACCAACCGAAAAAATTATTAAAACTAACTTTTAAATGATAATTTTTTTTATAAATTCCTAAAAATATTTACCATATCCCAAAAATTATTAAACAACCATTTTTATGGGATTTAACACACACACACACACAAAAATTATGAAGAATGCAATAAATGAATGCAATCCTAGGTGTAGTGCTGGTATTCTACCTTTGAGACTTTTAGAGTAATTTGATATGTAGAGTCTGAGGCTCATTGGTAGATAAGGAAATGACTCAATTTTGTCACTATTTGCAAACTAGACAAGCGCCTATATAATTAGACTCAAGCGAGTAAAAAATATAGGGTGCTTCAATCCTAACCAGATGCTCTTGTTCGATTAGCCTCAGCAACTCTAATGAAGCTCAGAAGAACCATTCCAGTAGAGATTCTCACCAACAAGATCATTGATGAGGAATTAGTCAACATCATTTACATAGAACTAAGTCCTTCCTAGATGGATCCAATCATGGACTACATTGAGAAGGGATTGTTACCAGCCGACCAAAAGGAACCAAGGAAATTGAGATATAAGGCATATAACTACGTCCTGGAGAATGGTATTCTGTACATAAGGGTATATACTGTCTCTTTACTTCGTTGTGTCCATCCAACTGAAGTATAAAATATGATAGAGAGGTTCATGAAAGTTCATGTGGTTCTTATTAGGTTGGAATATCTTTGGTACAAAGGGTAGGCACACAAGGCTACTATTGGCAACCAATGAAGACATGTTTTGTTTTATTTTCCAAGAGGTTTGACAAGTTCCAAATGTTTACTACTATTTAGAGGAAACCATGTACTTCCTTAACCCTGATTACTTATCCTTGGCCATTTGCCATTTAGAGGATAGAATTGGTCAGACCATTGTCGACCACCAAAGGAAGATTCAAGTATCTAGTCATCATCGTAGACTACATCACCAATTGGGTGGAGGCTGAGTCTTAGATTGATATGCCCTATCAAATAGTGTTTCAGTTCGTATGGAAGCAAATCATACGTCGTTATGGAATTCCCTATGCTTTTATTATTGATCATGGTACCCAGTTTTATAATGAAGAGTTTAAGGATTATTGCATTTGGTCCAAAATACAGAAGCTACGTTAAGCACCAGGACATCCACCATTTAATGGTAAAAAAGAAATCACTAATAAAACTTTGCTCAATGGATTTGAGAAGCGCTTGGATGGAGCCAAGGGGAATTTTCATAGCATTCTTTGGGCTTACAGAACTACACCAAGAACTGTAATAAGAGAGACTCCCTATAAGATGGCTTTTGGTAGTAAGGTGGTAGTACCAACTGAAATAGGTCAACCAAAACACAAGGTGATGAATTTTGATTTCCCCAAAAGTGACCTCATGAGGCGACTAGATATGGACGTGGTTGAAGAAGTTAGAAAAGATGCTTCAATTCGAATGGCTGCTTACCAACGAAGGACTGCTAGGTTCTATAATCGTCTCGTCAAGCCGACCAACTTGAGACCAGGAGACCTTGTACTGAAGAAAGTGATTCACAAAAATAACAAGTTAGAACCCAACTAGAATGGGCCCTACCTTATCTGTCTAGGAACATATCTCTTGGAAACATTGGAAGGTAAAGAGTATAAGAGCCCCTGGAACGCCGATCATCTTCGTAAATATTATCATTAATTTTGTTTTTGATGTAATCAGTTATTCAAGTTAATAAAATTGCATGTGTATCCTCCTCATACATCCTTTTTATGTTTTATTTTTTGGAGTATGGTGTGGAACCACACCACACCACCCCTTAAATTAAAAGCTAGATTTTAATTTCAAACTTTTCTAACTTCAGAAAAGTATTGCAGAATTTTCCATCCTTCTCTTTATCAAACTTTTCCAACTTCAGAAAAGTTCTTCAGAAAAAATTTTCAACTTCAAAAAAGTTCTCTGTCAAACTTTTTTAACTTCAGAATAGTTCTTCATCAAACTTTTCCAACTTCAGAAACGTATTTCAAACTTTTCCAACTTCAGAAGGTTCATCAAGGGTGCTAGGATGATTAACAGACTTGAAATCTCTGCTCCTATTATGCCTGCTACTACTTGGCCGATCAAGAAAATGTTGTGGACAAACATACGCGACTTCGCCCTCCAAGCCATAATCCCTAAGATTTTTTCTAATCATACTCTGAGGGATAACACCAGAAGGAATCCATCTGACATCAATAGAAAATGGTGGGTCAAGGTAATCCATGAATCCTAGGTTATGCCAGTACCATGGTTCATTGTCCTCAAGAATCTTCATCAGAGTAAGCAAGTTCATCCAACTACATTTGTATCCCTCATTCCTAGCTTGCTCAATGTACTTATCCAGGGAAGTTATAGCCTCATCATACTCATCCATCCAAACATCTTTGGGTTGCTTATGGAAATGGAAGGTAAGTAGATACACATTGTCTTGAATATTTTTGATGACCTTATCCTTCTCCTTGAGCTTAGTCGCTTGAACGGCCAGCGCTTTCTTGGTTCTCTCGTCATCAACAGTTGGCCGATCAACTATACCTTGCCTTGAGGTTTGGCCAGGCTTGGTTTTCTTCTTTTACAAAGATTTTATCTCCTTCAATAACTTGGAATTCTCAGTCTTCAAAAATAGAACCCCTTCATCTAGGCCAGTGGTGGTTAATTTCTTTCAATTGTCAAGTTCGTTCCTCAATACATTATTCTCTTTCTCTAACATGGCAATAATTTATCGAGAATTCTCCGATTCTTGGTTCAAGGCCAATTCCTTCTTATTCAGGGTAGAAGTGATATCTTATAACTTCTTGTCAATGCAACAGCCCTCACTCAAGGCCTTATACTTAACCCTGTAGTCAGAATGAAACAGTGCCTTATAAAGTTTGTGATCCTCCTGCATTTTCTCAATCATCTCATAATAATCGATATTATTGGCTATGACTCTGTTCAAAAGGCAATAAATATGGATGTAAGACTCCTTCATTTGGTTGGAGACATCAGGGCCGAGCAACCTTTATAAGTCTTCCTTAGACGAAGGAATATGGACAGCCTCAAATATATTTTTACATCGCCTAAGTAGGTTGGATTCAGTAGACATAATAGATTTTTTTCTGGCATCAAACTAGAAATTTACAAGTATGATACCAATCAATAAGAAATTAACGTTATTTGAAGATTGTAAACAACTGAGCAAAAAATGTTCTTTCATTAATCAGAGTCATGATTACAACAGTGGGTACATCAGAAAGAACACATAATACGAAATGGAAAATACATATAAGAAGGAACAAAAAAGCTGGTTAAAAGGTGCTAAACCTTACCCATGTCATTGGCCTGGTCCTAGCTAGCAACAGGAAAGTTGATAATAGCAGTTGGCCCCACTGATGTATCAGTAGGCACCATTGAGGATTCTTCAGACCCTTCCTCATCATCAAACTCTTCATCCAAATTAAGATGAGTGCTTGGGTCATATCTTTGAAAAATCTCAAAGTCACCCTTTGTGTCGATTAACTTCAATTCCCCTGACTAATATTCCTTAAATGATAACTTCTTAGAATAATCAATATAGGAAGAAGCTACAAAAAATGACTTCTCCCAACCCTTGTCAAAAATAGTATCCTTATCCTTCTTATCTTTGACCTTCAAGGATGAAACTTCAGTAGTTAGACCAACCACTTTATCCTCTGCAGTTTTGGATAAGTTCTTAGTCTCGATCACCTTGTCTTCTACAACTTTAGTCATATCCTCAACTGCCTTCAATTTGTTCTTGATTTCCTGGGCTTTCTCCTCGGCAACTTTTATCTTATTTTCTATTACAGTTTCTCTATTCACAACTTCCTACATCTTCTCATCCTAGAGTTTTTGCTTTGTTTTAAGAGCCTTTTGGGAATCCTTCATGGATTGCCTCAAACCATTAAAGGCTTCTTTTACCTCATTTGAGGAAAATCTCAACTGATCATCCTTCTCCAAATTTTGATTAGTTTCAATAAAAAATTGCAAGAGAATAAACACACAATGTCAGAAGAGGTTTAGCAAAATCAAGACAAATAAAAGTTAGACAAATACTAAATCCAAATTCTGGCAATCTCTTTCAGTCAGTCTTATCCTACGCATAGTAACTGATGTCTCTCTATCTGTTGGAAGGGTTCTAGACAATCCAAGGTTGATGGGCATAGAAGCTGACCCAATGTCACCCAGGTCAACCTAAATCTTTTCAACCAACTCTTGTTGGTCGTCTTGAGTTTTCTTGGTTTTGAGAGTCAGGCAAGTCTTTATTCAGCCCCTTATATAGAGGTTCAATGTTTTGAATTTTTTCAGCATTAAGAACTTAAGGCTTGTTTATTTTAACTATTTGAGGTCCCTTGCTAGGATAAGTACTCTTTTTGGCAGGGGGAGATAGTGGCCCACTCTACAAATTAGGAATCCTTCTCTTACCCATCTCAGCTAAAGGAGATGTAGGGATATCAGATATATTAAGAGACTCAAATGAGAAAGAAGCTTACCCTTGGATTAATTCAACCCCATCTAATTTTACACCCAAGAAAGTGTATATAGGATCGTTTTCTGAATTGATGGCAACTTGAGGCAGTGCAAGTGATGGCTGAGCGAGAAAAGATGTAATTAAGCTCTTATTCTCTAGAAGTATTGAAGCAACTATTAGTTGCTCTTTTTTAGCACTTTGATTAAGACCCCACATAAATTTAAGGTCCATAAGTTTGACTTCTCCCTCCTTGGGACACCTTTTCTTCCTCTCCTCCGTACAAAGAATATAAAGCAAGAATGTTAGTCGACAAGTCTGCAAATATATGATAAACATAAAAAGTTAAAGAGGAAAGTTATAACCTATGCCACACCCTTCTTGGGGGCACCAGGGTCCAGTGTAGGATATCCCCATAAGAAGGGGGCATATTGCTAAATCTTGATAATAACACCGTAAGCCTAATAATATTTATTTGAATTTGGAAGATTAACCACTGAAGCCCTATTGGCTTGCCTAGTCTTCAGATAATACGTGCTCTCTCCAGTGTTTCCCCACTTGTAATAAAACATCAATTCAAGGATCTCAATATGTGTCCTATAAAGCTCATTCAACCTATGAACTCCATTTACAACCATCTAAGTGTTTGGGTCTATTCTAGTTGGTACTACATAATAATAGTGACAAAATTCAACAAACGGAGGATTTGGTGGAAAAGTGATACCACACCCCGCAATGAAAAGGGTGGAAATCCAGTGACCCTCTTCTAAAGAATAAACATTTATGGGACCCTGATCTATTTGTAGGTCTACCTAGTCAGGAATTTTTCTCTTTGGCCTAAACTCCTCCAATGAACCCTCATCCATAACATAAATCATGGTTAACATAGAGAAAAATGGTGAAAAATAGGGAAGACGGAATGAAAGTTTACAGGAATCCATAAACAACGACAAAGGTGAAAAAATGGTGACGGGTAATAGACGACTAGGAGTTATAGAAAGAAAACTCAAGAACGATAAAAAAACTCTAAGTGCAGAAAGCTTGAGGTGAAAAAAAGGAGGGAAACTTCCACCTCTTTATATATTGCCTCGATAGAAGAGATAAAATGATTAACTGTACTAGCGATTGGATTACCACTAGCTGCATGCTTCCCAAAATGCAAAAAGACCAGCGTACCCTTTGGCTATTCAAAAAATTTTGAATTATTTGCAAAAATGCTATTATGCACAGTGGCAAATGTTTTTTTTACAAGTCTAGAAGGTCAGCTACCGACCAACTCTCAAGTCACATGCCGAGAAATATTTTGAACAAATACTCCATACTTTCAATCAATCATCAAGCATGTAGAATTGGGACCTTTTGTTGTATGTAAAAAATACTCCCTCATGTGGGTTAATGAATGAATGAAACCTCTCATTCTAGGATGCCTTTTAGGTGTCTTGATCAGCATCAGAGGAACCTAGTTGGTGGGAAGGTCGACCAACTTCAAAATTTGAACCATTAGGAATAACAAAATTTAATCGATGGAAAGGTGATCAACACTGAAAATTAAGAGTCAAATTTATTGTATACAAATGTAAATGCCTAGAAATATAAAGGGATTCCATCTCTAGGGTTCCAGACCTCTATTAATAGACAATATTCCTTAGCTCAAGGGAACAATGCAATCGTTCTCAAGCACACCATACTAAGCTATTGCAATCAACATAAATAAAATAAATAATCGACGTAGGCTTTCTTTGTAGCCGAACCACTATAAAAATCTTTGTCTCTTGTGTGTTTGACTAGATTGTTCTTATTATTCATCTGTGATTATAAAATTGGATCACACCATTTTTAGACATTAACACCACAATAAGGGAAATCTTCATCCTATTTGGTTAAGTGACCATTGAGAGAATCTCAAAAAATAACTTCCTTTCTTTTCATCACCATCTTTCTGTATAGTTAACGGAGAACCATAGGTTCAGCTAAGGATGGTTGGTACCCTAAACCATGTGGTGGATAAGTTGTCTTCAGATAACTTGGCTCAAGTATCCCTTATTGTTTACTACTTAGCCGCATTTTGGAATAAAATTTGCATTTTTGAACATTTGATCTACATTAACATTCCAATATGGGATGTATTCGGGACTCAACTTTTCTTTGAAAATATCTCCAGTCAGGAGAGGGAGTGGGTTGATCTTGAAGCAAGAAAGGAACATGTCATTAGTGTTGTTTTGGATTTCCACAATCGGGTTTCTAATGCCGACACCATATGAGTTTTCCCCATCCCCTATAAGAGTAATGACCTAAAAATCTACAACGAACATCATTTTCTGATGAAGAGAAAATACAACTCCTTTAATGCTATGAAGCCACGGGCAACCAAGCAGAAAATTCAAACATATTGGTATGTCGCTCACATGGAAATGTTCTTAAGGGATAATTATACCAACTCTTAGTGTGAGGAGAATTAACCCCATAACTTTTCAGCTCATATTTCCACATGCATTCACAACATCGGATGTAGGAGTGCGGTCCATGATTTGTATCCCTAAACATCGTAGCATTCAGAGCAAGCATAAAGTTAAGTCAAAGCCATTATCAATAAGTACCAATGGGACCGTATTCTATAAAACTTCAATTGAGATATTCAGTGCATATTTATAATCAAACCCGAACTTGGGGATATCCTCATCAACAAATGATATGAGCCTGTTGGAGGTCATAATTCCAACTCTTTGAGTGGATTCATCAAGGTAAGTTGACGGAGGAACCGTAGCTTGTGTATAAAACTTGATGAGGTAATTCCTAAAAAGTTGAAAGGACATAAAAATTCACTATAGGGTGATATTGAATTGAGCTTTCTTTCAAGAATCTTGCTTTTCTATATGGTTATCTCAAGCATAGGTGTTTATTTGTAATGCCGACCTGATCGGGTCACGTGGTTTACTAATGTTGGGAAGAAGAGAAAATTGATTTCTTCATCTATCTCAGGGCAACTAAAACCTCTTTAATCCTTCATATATTTTCTTCAAAATAAATCATTCCACAAAGGAGGAAATTACACTTGGAGAATTTTTCTTAGGTTCACCATCTGAATGGTCAGAATCATTGACCATCCTATGATGTTTATCTATTTGTTTCCCCAAAAGTCTATGAATTCAACCATTTCAAATGCTTCATAATATAAATCTTCTAATGCTATAGAGAAATGGTTTTGAGAAGGGACCAAATACCCCTTATCCTCAAGGCGACATGTAGAGAGGGGGTTTCACAAATTTTTCTTTTCACATACTTTCTTCTAATATTGTGTAGACAATGCTATTAAAGTTTAATTATTTGGGAAGTACGAAACAATAATGGGATTAGCGGGTCCACTTTCGGTCTTCCACGTAAAGATCTTTGGTTTAAGCACACTCTTCTTCTCAAAGGGTCATTTTTTGTAGTAACTTCATTTCAAATTATCTCAACTATATAATTACAGTGGGCAAGTCTATGCTTTGTTACTCTGATTTGGTATGGGTGTCTATACAAGCTCTTATCATCTAAGAGAGGGTTTGGTCACGAGTGGCTTTAGGATAGGATGTGTACATTTGAAGAGGAACCATTTATTTATCTAGCTTAATGGATAAAGTGGGATTATTTATAGGTTTAATTTTGGTTAAGGGGTCAAATTTAGAATCTTCATCGATGAAAATGACATTCATGTCAAATTCATGCATTAGAAGAGGATTTTGGGTAGGGTTTAGTTTTGGTCTTACAGAGGAACAATTATACCCTTGTAAATGAGGCTTTGCGCAACATTTTTTAGATGTGACATTGGTCGGTGGTATGCATGAGGGTTTGGCACTACAAGAAAAAATATCATTTATGTCAGTTTAAAAATTAACGTTATGTCACACAAATATAAATTGACTTAAATGACATTCATTTATGTCAATTTGACTTTGAGGGTAAATTTTTATTTCAATTTAAGTAAAATTGAGATAAAATAACAAATCATTTGTCTCATATTTATATATAGATGACATAAATATACCTTAATTATTTTACACCTTGAGTAAAAATTGAGATAAATAGAAAAAGGAGCGGGACTTTTTTTTTTCATTCCCGCTCCAAAATATGCTCCTAAAAATTCTTTCCCGACTCTCTCAACTCGTACAACTCTCTCCCTCTCTCGCTCTCGCTCGCACAACTCTCTCATCCCTTCAGCCCCCTACCCTTTGCTGCCGCCGCCTCTCCCTACTACCGCCCCCTCTCCCAGTGCCACAGTGGCCCGCTACCGAGCTCACCTCCAACCTCTTATCCCCACTGCCGATAGGTACAAATTAGGGGTTTCTATTTAGGTTTCAAATGGAGGGTTTTTTTGTTATTTAGTTTTGTAGATCTATATTTCTTACATGTTTAATCTCACTCGTCTCCTTTAGGAGGTTTAATAGTGGTTAAATCATTCAGATCATGTAGATTGTTTTGTTTTGCATAGTTTGTAAATTGATGTTTAATCGATGTTTATTGTTGTGCTTTAAAATTTGCTATTATGGTGTGGTTTGTGAGAATAAGATTTTAGATTTTTTTTCTTTATGTACATATGATTTTTTTTAACATCGAATATAATGCCACATACATAGCTATTGAGGTGTAAGAATGCATGTGGACCCGTGATGCGTGATAGATTTTAAGCTTCATTAATTTTTATTCCTAAAAGGGTATTATATTCAAGCATAAACATAATTACTGAAAATATATTTTTTATGAACTTGCAATAGGTATACTTGAACTTGCAATATGTATACACCTTGGGAACTTGCAACATGTTTGTTAATCTCGCTATAATTGTTAAATTGTTTGTTGTAGTTTGTTATGTTTCTTTTAATTTATATATATGTTGAATATCTGCAACAATTTTTGTTAAAATAGTTTAGTTCATTAAGTTCTTCTCTTTTGTTTCTTTTCCTTACAAAAGGTTCTTTTGTTGAGTATCTACAATAATATTTTGTTTCCTTTTCCTTTAGGATGTGATTTTATTTGTAATTTACAGCTGAAATAAACCATCTTTAGCATATGCATATGCTTCTATTTTGAGTGTTTTGAATCTTTTTATATTTTTGTTTAATCATTTGTGTGGATTTTGGGGTTTTAGATTTGCTATTAGTTTGAAATGTTATATTTGCCGTAAATATTTATATTTATCTCAATTATAATTTAATGGTTAGTTTTTATGTGAGTTATAATAAACTTGCTATAAAAAAATATTTATGTCAATTTTGTGTAGAAGTGTGATATACGTATTACAGTTTTATCCCTCCCAAATCAAAAGCCGAGATAAATGGAAAAAAGATCCGCGTTCATTCCGCTAGGATGAAAAATTGGGCGGGGCGGAAAAAGTCACTTTGAGAAAGGAAAGGAGCGGGCTCTTCTCATTTCCTTTCCTCAACTCTGTCACTCTCACTCACTCCCCAACTATCCCGAGATATCTCTCCCATCTCTAGTTATCTACCCCCACACCGATGATGCTATAGATTCATGCTTCAACATCTCTTCGTGTTTTTAATCCAGTCCCGACGGCGGCGACTCCAACATATCCTCATTTTTTCAACCCTACGTAGGTATTAAATCAAACTACATATAGTTTATTCTACAACATTGCCAGGGTTTATATATGTGAATTCGTTGTGAATGTTATGTAATAGATTAGGTTCTCTCTTTATTTGTTGACGTTTTATAGGTACTAGTTTTTTTTTGCAAATTAGATTGTTCAATTTGTTTATGTCCATTTGAGCTTGCATTTACACAGAAGTTTTCTTGAATTTTGTTGACATTAGTAATTAATATGGCTTTATGTGTATGATTTTCTTAACCGTAGTGAATCTACCAAGATATGTTTTATGTTTCTTCTATTGCTTTCAAAACATTCTTTCATCTTCTAGACTCGCATTGTCTTCTATACAATAATTGTTAAGAAAATTTCTTGCTCTCTTAATCTTTTTGAAGAGTTGAAAGAAAATTTGTTAAAAGCACTTGAATTTAATGTAAAATTGATATATAACTCTCATTGCCTTACGTTTATATGTCAAATCGATAGTTTGATTTGGGATGTTGATATGAACATATGGGGCAATTTAGGGCTTCATTTTGATTTTGGTTAAGATTTATTTGAGTGATGTTGTCTTTAAATGTTAAGTTTGGAGAGTTGATGTTAAATGGAGAAGAAATTATAAGACACAATTTCATATTTTATTTGGTTTTATTGAACTCCTCGATTATAGATAATGTGAAACACTAAATGCATATTTTTTGTTGGATTTCATGTCTTAAAAATGGATGTATTGGTGCTAATTTTAGATGATGCACTGTTGTCTCAGTTTTACTACTTGACCAAAGGTGATTTGGGAAGACATTAGGTATCGCTACATTATGTTTGATAAATTGACCAAGTGGGTGACTTTATTAGAGACTTCTTTGTGTGATTATGAAATCAATGCACAATATGTTGGGGGAAACATTATATTACTCTCCGAATATGCGTTTTGTGTGTATGGGTATGATAAAAATCAATTGAAATCTTTATTTACCCTTGGTGTATGTTTCTTACAATATTGTTTAAAATAAAATGTAATTTATTTTTGATATTTTGTTAAAACTTGGGTTTCGTTCAAACCTTATTTTAAGTAATTTGTTAATATATTTAGCAACTTCTTGCATCGAAAGCTCTATTATATTGATCATTTTTTTTCCAGATTTTGAGATAGGATCCGTGGTATGTTCGATCTTGGCTAACAGTATATAATATTTGTATTGACGTAGGTGGTTGTGTTGATTACTCATTTTCAGCTTTGCAAATTCTTTGCTTCATGCGTGATGAATCATTCTCTTTAGAGTGTCTATTGATAAGATAAGTTTCTGACGCGATAAACTTAGGACCATGATTGGGGTTTTGTACTTTCATTTGGTGTACTTCATTCTCTATTTGTTTGTGGGGTATGCCTTGGGTACTTTAGTATTTGCTAATCTGCGTTAGCATCTATTTTGAGTATGTGAGCGGTCTTTGTACTTCATTCCATATTTGGTTTTGAACTATCTGTTAGGAGTCAGTGTCTATATTTTCTACATATCTAGGTTTCAAATTGTTCGAATGATAAAATTGTGGTATTTTTGAAATGTCTTAGTCCCTCACTATTTCTCTATGTGTTTTTTCAGAGTTTGATGAAACAAATCTTTTTCACTGCTCAACATTCGAGATTTCACGGGGGTGAGCTTCTTTGGATTTCTTATTATTCTCAAAGTAGTGGTTTTTTTATTTCATTATTGCTCATGTTAATTCTACTATGTTCACACTAGACACTCACACGTTAATAATTATTTGTTTAAATATGGTTCATTTATGGAACATTGGTTTTAGTATAGATATGTTTTTGTGCATTAGGGATGTAAAATAAAAGCAAGATATTCTTCTGTTCATTTATTAAAAATGATTGTACATGGGTATATATAGCTAGGTCAACCATCTAATTGTACAGTTCTAAAAATAAGGAGAAAAACTATGTCAAACTTGTTCTACAAATAAGGAATACTAAAACAATTTGCTGAACTACTATTTAAAAAATGTTGACTGAAACTAACTCCTAATAATGAGGACTGAGACTAGACGACAAGCCAACACTCCCCCTCAAGCTGGACTGAAGATATCCAACATACCCAGCTTGCCAATCAAATCTGAAAAAACATCTTTGTAAATCCCTTTTGTTAGAACATCGGCAAGTTGTTGTTGGTTTGGAACATAGGGCATGCAAATCAAACCACTGTCAATTTTCTCCTTTATAAAGTGTTTATCCACCTCAACACGTTTAGTTTTATCATGTTGAACTGGATTATGAGCTATGCTGATGGCAGCTTTGTTGTCACAATACAACTTCATAGGAACTTCACATTGTATTCTTAAATTAAAGAGCAATTTTTTAAGCCATAATAACTCACAAATACCATGTGCAACAGCTCTAAACTCAGCTTCTACACTACTTCTTGCCAGAACAGATTGTTTCTTACTCCTCCAAGTTACTAAATTACCTCCAACAAATGAGCAATATCCTGAAGTAGACCTTCTATCAACGTCACTTCCAGCCCAATCCGCATCTGTGTAGGCTTCTATATTGAGTTTATTGTTGTTTTGAAACATAATGCCTTTCCATGGACTCCCTTTTAGGTACTTCAAAATTTGGTAAGCTGTCTGAAGGTGTTCTTCCTTTGGAGAGTGCATAAACTGACTTATCATGCTCACTAAGAAGGCTATATCCAGTTGAGTATGTGACAGATAAATGAGCTTTCCCACCAATTTTTGATACCTCTCCAAATCAACACTTTTACTGCCCGGGTGTTCTCCGAACTTGCAAGTAGGGTTAATTGGAGTTTCAACTGGTTTACATCCTAACAGTCAAGTTTCCTTTAATAAATCTAGGGTGTACTTCCTTTGTGACACAAAAGTAACTTCCCTAGATCTGGCAAATTCCATTCCCAAAAATACCCGAGGGACCCAAGCTATTTAATCTCAAACTTCTTAGTCAAATATTTTTTTAATTCTTCCAAACATACTTGATCATCACCGGTTAGAATAATATCATCCACATAAACGATCAAGATTACAGTCTTACCTTCTTTCTAAGAAGCATAGACTCGACACGTAATACGGGATACGACTCGATTCGGGATACGTGATTTTTAAAAAATGTAGGATACGGATACGTTAGGATACGTTAAATATTTAATATTTTATTTTATATATATTAATGATATACTTGAGTAAAATGAATGTAAAGTAAAGCATCAAATACCATTATATTAAAGTTCTCAAATATGATAATTGTTGTCACCAAACAAACACCATTACAATAAAACATCATTAACATAAAAGGTTGTTCCAACAAAAATATAAGACAAAAATAAAGATAATATCCGTAGCATAAAATAAGATAGAGAGAAGCTTCCCGAGAGCATCCAGGCTTCAGAGTATCTCAATCACTAAGTAGATCCAACATCAACGGCATCATCACCTCCTACAACCATATCATCAAGTACCATGTTTTCCAACTCCGGCTCATCAAGGGAGAGATTTGCAATTTGAAGTTCTCCAACATCTTCAAGTGTGTCAAACGCATCACCAGCAATATCCCACATTTTAGTATCTCCCATTGTGTATTCCGGGGTCCTCCTTGATAGGAGGCGGAGGTTGCTATGAATAAACACCAAGTCTTCACCCCGTTTTGGTGTCATTTTATTCCTTTTAGTTGAATTCACAAAGGAGTAGGTGCTCCAATTTCTCTCCGCACAAGATGAAGATGACGGTTGCATAAAATCTTCGTTGCAAGATTTTGAAGTGTGGGGGCACAAGCTCCGTAGAGAACCCACCAAGCCATAGGTTCCATACTATAACGATTGCTCAAGGAGTCAAACTCATCAAATCCCCCAAACTTTTGTGCAAAATTGACATACTCAATACCAACTCGATTGCGTTCTTCAAGATTTGGAAAGTATTTTTTGAAGCATTTTATTCTTCCATTCATAATCTCAGTATCATTTTGGGGGGTACTCTGCTTCGGTCTTCAAAAAGCCATTGATCACTATAATACCTTTTGAATAAAAAAAATAAGACTTATTTCAAACTTAAAAAGTAAGGGAAATGGATATACTTATGCAAAAATAAATAATTACTAAAGTTGAGTATTAACCTTGGAGTCATAGAGTGTTCCAAACAATGAAGTGGGGTGTTGTTTTTGTCCCAACGAGATACAAGTATTTCATACACCACTTCGTAAAAAAGTGAATGATCTCCATATCTTATGCGTTCATGTTGATATATAGCCGCCTTCACTTTTTCAATCATCGTATCCCACATGTCGTATACTAAGTGAAGACAAGGCTTATCAGTGTCACACAACCTAAGCATATCATAAATAGGATCCGTAAAAGAGAGAATATAATTAATGGAACCCCACCATTTTACATCCAACACCTTCTCCCTCACAAACTCCGCTTTTCCTTGGTCATCATCTTGATAACAAGCCCATTTGTCGCTTATTACCATTGCTTGGAGACCCCCCCTTATAAGTTTGAACCTTCTAAGCATCACCACAACCGAAGCAAAGCGTGTATCCGCTACCGAAAGTAACTTCAAATTCACAAATTCATTGAACATAGCAAGTCGCATACCGTGATTCATAATAAAAAATTTTATTTGAATGGCATCCCCGGAAATATCGGTTATCCAACTACAAAGAGAATAAGTGACTTCATTCCTTTCAGTATTCTTCGCGGCACAAATGTTCTTCAACGCAAGGTTAAGTGTATGCACAACACAAGGGGTCCATGTAATGTTTGTATATTTTGCTTCAATAAGTTGCCCCGCACCTTTACAATTGGTGGCATTATCGGTAATAATTTGGATCACCTTTTCACTTCCAACTTCATCTATCACTTCAATGAATAAGTTAGCAATAAAAGCACTATCTTTTCTTTCCCCCGAACAATCCACCGCCTTCAAAAACATTGGTTGCCCATTCGTCATGGCAATAAAGTTGATAAGGGGCCTTCGTTGGGAGTCACTCCAACCATCGCTCACAATACTTACACCTTTCTACATCCACATGTCCCAAATATCTTCCCTTATCATCTCCCTTTTTTCATGATCACAACAGAAATTGCAACATCAGATGCATTATCAAACTAAGAAGTTAATAATGATGAGGTTTCAACACTAGGAGAGGACTTGGATGAACCTCCCATCATCACTACTTTCCTATTTTCTTCTCTTCTAACCTCAGAGAAAACTTCTCTAACAGAAGGAAGTGGCACCTTCCCTAGAATTCGACCGGTCACATCATCTAAATCTGCATTGAGTCCAGCTAAGAACACAAATACCTGATCTTTCTCAACCACCTTGCTATACTGTGAACTATCAATGGAACAAGTTCACTCCAGATCATAGAACAAGTCCAATTCCTGCCATAATCCCTGGAACCGATTGTAATATTTAGTCACGGTACAACCTCCTTGCTTAGTGCTTCGAATCTTGGTCTTAAGATCATACACCTGAGAGGAATTTCCTAGGTCGGAGAAGGTGTCACGTACAGAATCCCAAACTTCCTTAGCAGTAGGAAGAAACATATTATTTTGACCAATATCAGGATCCATTGAATTGATCAACCATGAAATAATCATCTTGTTCTCTGAACACCAGGTTGCATAACCCGGATCCTTTTTCTCTGGAGCTATTGTTGTACCAGTTAAGTACACCATTTTCCCACGATCAGTGATGAAAAGTTTCACTGACTGGGACCACTTGAGGTAATTCAACTCACTAAGAAGTTGAGTTGTAATCTGTAGAATTGATTTCTCAACAAAATTTTGTTTTTTTTGAGAGGTTTGTAAGGTCTCTCCTCCAATGTCCATTGAATTATTTCAAACTATTCAACAGAAAAAGGGGGAAATAAAAAAATATTTAACCACAAACGAAAGCTATCCCAGTAAGGAAAGATCTGATACCATGAAAGCAGGTAAGTTATTGAAGATATTCTTCTATTCATTTATTAAAAATGATTGTACATGGGCATATATTGCGAGGTCAACTATCTAACTGTACAGTTCTATAAATAAGGAGAAAAACTAGGTCAAACTTGTTCTACAAAAAGGAAGACTAAAACAATTTGATGAACTACTATTTAAAAAATGTTGACTGAAACTAACTCCTAATAATGAGGACTGAGACTAGACGACTAGCCAACATAAAATTAAGTCTTGATCAGATTAATAACCCAAAACAGAGGGAATGTTGCTATCATGTGTAGTGGGGGTGTAGAGATTAATACCGAAAGTGTGTCATAAGTTTCAGTAGCCATTCCACTTCTCATTTTGTGGCAAATATGAAACACCACAAATAACTTTAATATTTAAGGTGTTCTTATGTCCAAGTATGATGTAATTCAGAATGTCATTCTCTTAATTGTTTCTTTGGCTTGAACTTTCAATTTTTATGATAATATTTACAGTGTTGATATGCACTATATTCAATAGTTTAGGTTCAATGTTAATCCAAGAATGATTCAACTCTTAATCATCAAGTGGTATGAACAACCTCAAACTTTGGAGGCTGTCAAGCTGATGTCTTTTCCCCTTTCTCAATTCACATAACAAACTTATAGAATCATTAACTATGTGTTTGGGTGTTTTCAATAGTAAATCAGTTTATAGAGTAGAGAATCTGGGGCTTTTAAAGGCATGGATATAGGTAAGGAAATTCAGTTCCTTATCAATTGGATTTAAAAAGGGCCATCAGGACCTTTTTTGCACCTCTTTCTGGTGGATCTGGACCTCTACAATCTCACTGGAGCTCATGATATGGGTAAGATATACTATATAAAAGATTTATGGGTTCATTTCTTACTAATGGTGTAGGATGTTGGTAGGTCTGTGTTTGTTTTTGTTCTGTTTTATTCATCATGCTACATCTTATGAGAGAGAAAAGGGGGTGGGGGGGGGGGGGGGATTTTGTTGATTGAATTCAGGTCATGTTCTTACATACTTCGTATGTAAATTGTTTGGGTGATTTTAGTGGGGTAGACATTTGGACTACAAATTTAATTTATTCCTTTTAGAAACTATTGAATCCTTGTTTAAATTATTCTTCAATTAGCCCAATGTTATTGAGAACCATTAGAGCCTTCAACCTTTTGATACTAGATTGGTTCTTAATGTTGACAGTGATCTCACCAGGAAGGTTGTAAGCAAGATTGTAAGCAAATTTAGACTAAATTGTGAATTATATATTGATTATTGATGTTAGTTTACTTTTCCCTCAAGGATAACATTGCTTTGTAGGTTCACGAGGATCAAAAAACACCATTTATGATGTATTGTTGAAAGGTAGAGGAGATGTCAACAAAGTGTGGTCACATCTTCTGTAAGGCGTGCATAAAGGCTGCCGTAGCTGTTCAGAGTAAATGCCCAACATGCAGAAAGAAAATCACTATGAAAAATACCATAAGGGTCTACCTTCCTGCCGCCAAATGAGTGCAAGGTATCAATTGTTTATAAAAGCTGCTACTTCCAAACTTTGGGGCTGCTGGAACAGACGGATGTTAGGGGGATTCAAAATTAAGAGTGAAGGCTACACATTGTATAGATCCAGGATTATTAATCAGTACTTCAATCAAATGAGGATAGCGGGCGAGGTTTCTAAGAGTTGAGAGCGCATGATTCAGAACATCCTAATCAGGTATGATTCATTTTCTTAAAGAAAATATGAATGACTAGTACCATTTTCTTTGGATTGATTTTAAGATTTGTGAGCTGACATTGCATTATGGTCCTGGAGACATGACTATAATATCATATATTGAGATCAATGTTTGAATCAATTACCTGGTTAAGAATTTTATTAAAGTAAATTTCTAGTAATTCCATTTTCTCTATACCTTAGTGTCTTAAGAGATGATATGCATACTGTTTCTATCTCCCTCCCCATTAGTCTTTACAACCCTCAGAGGTTCTTGTTCGAGTAATAATCTGTGAGAGTATTGGCATGGGTAGCACATTAGTACACCTGAATTATTATAAGGGATGGACAGTTAGGAAAAGAAGTCCATCCCTCATCAATTGGGATGTAGCACATGGTCTACTACATAGAGCACCGAAGTACAAACACCGAATCATCTAGCCTTTGTCATGCACCTAGCCTCCTGTTCGAGCAGTTGGATCAAGAAAACATGCATCGGGGCATTACTTCATGAGTTTTATTGAAAAAAAAATGAAAGATGTTTTGTATACTTTATTCATCAAACTTTTTTTGGGATAAAAAACCCCCATTGAGCTTTTTTTTGGGCTACCCCCCCCCCCCCCCCCCCAAAGGTGTTAGGCCTGTAACTTATTTCAGAACTTCCGAGCTGTTCAAAATCGGATCTGATTTCCCAATTTTGGAACGATATATACACTTTTCAATTTCCAAAACTCCAAGGAAAAAAATTGAATCGGACATCATTTTGAAAATTCTGTTTTCCCTAATTTTTGTCTAGTGTTAGTATAATAAGGGAATACTCCTTAAGAATATTCTCCCATTATTTAGGTGTGTTTTAGTAGTGGTTACATTTTGTCTATGTTGGGCACCAATTCTTGGGACTTTATATATAGTCTTGTAATCCCTCATTTCAGGATAGTTAATGATGACTTCAGAGATTTGTTTTGTGAGTGTATCTAAGTCTTACACTGCCGTTTGATTCAAAGTATTTTACCTAGTAGATGATGATGGAGAAATTTTCTCCCTTACTTTGAGAGAGACACACGTTACCATTAGGATTCGTGCTTTTCAGCTTCAACCTTGTAACTTAAGAAAAACTGAACTAAACGAATCATAACAATTTATTTATAGTTGTTGAGTCTATCGGCAAGATTGGGCAAAATCTATACAGGAGGTGACCAAACTAAAGATGAATCAATAACACGGTAAGGGAGTGTTTTGAAGTTGTCATCCATTTCAAAAATTCCTATGTCATGCCCTCCAATATATCCTTTGTTGTATTCTTCGTTGTTGTCACTAAAGTATATCGAATTTGTTTTGTACTCTGGATAATCAATTGTAGTGAAACACAAACTGTCGTTAAGACCTAAGAACAAGGTGTTCCCACTTAAATCATCCATCCCCTTCCAAAAAATTTTCTCTTGGTCTAGTTTATAATCATCAAATTTTGTGGTTCTATAGAAACAATAAGTAGAAGTGTTCTGGTTCTCGTCTCGAACACCACACTTTATGTGCCTAAAAATAAACAATAATTCATTATGAATTATTGCCAAGTATTTGTAATGGGATCACAAGAGCATACGAAATTCATAAGATAAGAACCACCCATCTCTTCCATGCTCAAGGTATACTACATGGCCTACATACTACTCTAGTTTCAAGTATAGATGTTTTTAGGCATATTTGATTTCATATTTGAGGCATATATCTACCTTCATTCTAAGCAGAGGTTCATAGAGGCTTTGAATGAGGTAAACACTATGCAACCTTCATTATAATTGAGGCATACAATGTGTAGCCTTCACTCTAATCTTAATGGTTCACCAGTTGATTACACACTGTACACAATGTATGCTCTTTCCAATTACAAAGTGTATTCTCTGTTAATTAAACAATACCTGTTCAAGTTTAAACTTTCAATTACACAGTTTATGGGTCATGCTTTCATCAACACCATCATGTATACTCTCGGTTACCCTCTTTTAATTTTAAATACATAGTTTATGTATTCATCTTCTAATGCTTACTTATATGTTTAATTTTTTCTCAGGTAAGGATTTTGCAGTTTGTGTATTCCATTTTTACCCATTTTTTTATTTGTTCGATTTTACCGACTCAAGATTAACCCGATAACAAATGGGGAAAAATGGGCCAGATAACAAATGGGGCAGAATGAACCAGCAACCCAATGACTGAAATCAAACCAACAGCAGCAAAACCAAGCACTACCAAGTGAAACCAAACGGACCAAGAACTGCTAAGTGAAAATTGACCTAGCACTGCCAAGTGAAAAGGGACCAAGCACTGCCAAGTGTTGATTCAAAGATGGCCGCAACTACCTTTTGTAGGAGAATTTTTAAAAGGTTGCCCTGTATTTTAATTTTACATTTTGTTGGATTGGTTGTTACCCTTTAGGTGGATAGTCCAATAAATAAAGGAGACTCTGTCCATTTTTTTTTTAAATTGAGACTTTTTTTATTTGAGGCACAATGTAATTTTCTTTAATGAATATTGTATATTTCAAGTTATATATGAATTTGTTTGATGAAATCTAGACTATTTGAATATTGTTCGACTATTTATTATCTATTTACAAGGGTTGATTTAACTATAAATAATAGTTGTTTATTGATGGAGTAATGATTTTTTTTAATTTTTATATCAACATTTATGTCAGTTTTGATAAAACTCTCATAAAAATTACTAAAATTGACATAAATGTGATGTTATTTATATCAGTTTTTGTAAAATTGTGATTAAAAACATGGTGAATACCGTAGTTTTTATGTGTGTTCTTAAAAACTGAGATAAATGTGATCTTATTTATGTCATTTTTACGAACATTTATGTCAGGACTTTATATGTCAGTTTTGAAAAATTCTAAAACTGACATAAATGGTCATTTATGTCAGTTCCTGGCTGACATAAATGATCATTTTTCTTGTAGTGTGGTGGAAGTCACAAAGGGCATCATGTTTGAAATACCAGGGAAGAGGGTCAGGCAATGGATGAGGGTCTAAGAATTTGATAAGGATAAAAGATAGAAGGACTTGATATATTTTAGAGGGAGGAATATGGATTTAGTGTACGCTTTTTCAAAAATAGTATTATGATCTTCTAGTTCCCATGAAGTGGTTGGTTGAGAGTAGATGTTATTGATGGAAGAAGTAATAGGTTTATTATATTTTCAAGGAGAAAACAGACTGATCGACTTTTTCCCTTCTAATCATATGTTTTGACTAGCATCATTCTCTTCAACTTCTATTTTAGATTCTTAGAGGGCTCTGAAATGGGTGTAATACTAGCTAGCCATGGTGTTTTGAATGTGCAGAAGAAAGTTTTTCTTCAGTATACTAAATTGCTCTTCCTTGTATGTGTAATTTTTCATAATGGTACATTTTTCTCTCCACCTGGTTATAAAGTCGTTGACAGATTCTCAGGCCCTTGTTTGAGTAGTTTGAGGTCTCAGTGGGTTACTTCTAGCTCCTCGTTGTACTTGTACTGGGCCACAAATTCTCTGAAAATGTCATTCCAGTGGGTCGTTGGGTTTTGCAGATAAGAAGCGAAAGAGTTCGTGTTCCGATTCCGTAGACTTTTCAAGAACGTTTTGAGCCAAACATATGATTTAACATCCCAAACATATCATCCTCCTCCTTAACATCTATTTTCAGTCACTTGTGTATTTAGAAAATGGTGCCCAGTATTCACCCACTTTTCATGATTTATCCAATAAGTATAATTATAAGACATTCCACGACTCAACAAATGACTTTTGATAGTCACCAGATCATGGAAATACGCATTTTAATAGTCCCTACATGGACATTGTGACTTTTTATTTTCATCTAAGTGATTTCTTGCGATCTCAATGAACGACAACATCGATTTTATATTGCTCAGATAACTTATTAGGCATTTACATCCATCTTTTATCCATTTTTTCCTTCCTGTTATATCATACCAATACATTGGATATAAATCTGTAATAATAAATAAAAAATTTAGTGATTTAATATTGATTCATTACTTATCGATGTCACTGTCGTTAAATGTTTTCGAATCACCTATAACCTCATATAATTAATCCATTGCTTATTGATGAGTACCACTTCACCAAATTTAGTTGCATTTTAAAACACTTTATAATATAAAAGTATGGCAACAAATATAATATCAAAGTGAAACTAACAATAGAGTGCAAATGATACCTTTAACTGAAACTTATTTTCATATATGCAAAAACCATATTCATGTTAAAAATACCAAAAATAAGAAACTTTAAAAAATATCCAAAATCTACCAAGGAAATGAGACTGATACCTCTAATGGAACCTCAAATAAAGATTTAAAATCCAATAATGTGGATAATAAAATCATACACAAAAACACTAACACATATTTCATATCATATCAAATAAACTAAATAAGAACTAATGAAGTTCATAAAATCACGACAATGTAATCAGTGAATACCACAAGAGCATCTGAAAAATAATACAAATTTCATATTTCTCTCATTCAATAAATACTTGAGTATAACCTAGATTAATCAAATTTAAATAGAGTGTAACCATTTATTTTCTTTTATATGTTATCATGGATAAAAAATACGTGAGTTTAGCCTTATTTATGAAGTTAAGAAAGACTTATGAAGAATTAAAAAAGTGAAATTGAAAAGAAGAAGCATATTGTATCAACTGTGAATAATTTATAAAGGACTAGCAGCGTTTCGATTTTTTCCTTAAATTTGGAATAACAACAGAGATGAAACTAAGGCATGCCTCCTCCTCCCAAACCTTTCCAAATTCTCACTTTTTTACTATATCAGTTATAGGTATGTTTTTGTAACTAACAAAGATAGAAGTATTTTTTTTTCTTACAAAGGCCTATTAATCTTTAACCCTTTTTTCTTTAGCATTATTCTACTAATGCCTAATGGCTAATGCCCCTAACTCTTTCCTTGTTTTTTTTACAATTTATCACCTATCTTTTTGTTATCGGAGTCATTAACTCAAGCTTTTCTCCTCCTTATTTTCAATTTCTTTTTAAAAAGTAGATATTTCGAACACAAATTAAATGAAGTATAATTGCCTTAATATTGACATTCTCTATAACATTAAAACTTCGATTGTTGACGTTTAAATTTAACTAAAATTTTACCTCATGATTTTAAATCAGTTTTAGAACGGTTGACATGTCAAAACTTAATTGGTTGATGTTCTAAACAAAGAAATTTAATCGTGTAATGTTAGTGGGTCACAAAAATAATCGAAATTAGTCGACTTAGAAGTACACTTATTCTAAAGTTAAATGACAATTGGTACAATCTAGTTTTGTGATTTACAAATATGTTGAGTGAAAACTCTAAATTTTTTTAATATATTTTACTAACATTTTTTGTTTTATATATGATGCAATATTTATCTTTCGTAGATGAATAAATTATGTTGTTGGGGATTTATTTTCTTCATAATTTCTTAGCCCCCATAAAAATAAAATTCCGATTTCATCCTTGAATGCCAAAATAAGCTCTCTAGAATAATTAGGCTTTAACTCACTCGAGGTCTTGAACAAAAAAAAGTTGAGCAGGCTGGTAAAAGAAATAAGTTCAAAATGTTATTATTAACCCCATAAATTAAACATATAACCAAATCAGATAACCAAAACTTAACCCCAAAAAAAATTAACTCCATCTATTTATATCTCTTAAATATTAACCCCATGTATTATTTGAAAGATTTGCATCTTCTTCTCATAAACCAGATAACCAAATACAAATATGAAAATTTCAAACAAATAGCAAATCAAAATAAAGTAACAAAAACCCTTACCATAGGGGAATGAAGCAGACAACCTTTGTATGCCTCTATGCGTCGTTGTGCACCTCTGTGTATCGTTGTAAGACCGACGTCAGACACCGAAAAAGAGAAGCGAGAGGATAGGCCGAGACTGATGTAGATAGAGAGAGGGGGAGGAGAAAATCACAGCGAGAGAGAAGAGAGAGGATACGCCGCTGTGAGACTGGCACCAGACGCCAGAGGCCGGACGCTGCTATTGGGCTTGATTGTTAATCGGCTTAGCTGAGATGGAGAAGAACGTTAGGGGTTTAGGTGAGAGGTAAGAGAAAGAGAAATGTTGGGTAGGGTTTGATCGTGAGTATTAATTAGAGAAATGAGGGAGAGAAATAGATTTAGTTTTGGATTATGTGTTTTTGTAAAATAAATTAAATCTTTTTTTTTTGTAACATAAACGACGTAGTTTTAGTAAAAAATTGTTATTCTTTTGAACTGAAATTGTCATTTCCTTACAATAGGTATTTCAAAAAAACAAAATATAGCTGAAAAAATTGTCGTCGTTATTTTTATCAAGGCTTCTATTTTTTTCCTCTTTAAAAGTCACTTTTTACAACGACATAATTCCTTGCAAAATATTTTTCATACTATCTTGATTTTAAGGACAAATTTTATTTTTTCTTGCTACTAGTATACTTTTAGCAACATAATTTATTTTCTTGTTAAGAAATTCGTTGCAAAAGCCTTTTTTTTGTAGTGTTCTGATATATTTGTGTACATAGGGCTGTGTTTTTTTTTCCGAACATTCCGATTTTTTCGATATCCGATTCGATATTTTCCGATTTTGGAACATATATAAGGTTTCCGATTTTCGATTTCTCCGAAAAAATTCGGATCGAAAATTGGAAATAATTCTGAATTTCCGATTTTTTGATTTTTTCGATCTGATTTTTCCGAAACTATGTCGATCCGATTTTTCCGAATTATTTGCGATTTTTTCCGAAATTTTTTCCGATTTCCAATTTGTCTAAACATTCTCATGTGTCCCACATCGGTTAGGAGAGGAAGAGACGCCCAAAAAAGTCCTCTATAAAAGGAGAATATCCCTCTATCCTCTACACAAATGAAAAAAATGGTTAAATCCTTATATATTTACATGTTGGGTTAAACCTTTTTTTTGATTTTTTTAAAATGAGAAATTCGAGTAATCGATAATCCGATATCATTTTTTTGAAATTTTGGAATTTCCTAAATTTATGAATTTTTAGTATATTTTTTGAATTTTCGATTTTTTTTCGATTTTTCGATTTTTCCAAATTCGGAGACTTTTTTGATTTTTCGAAAAAATTGGATAGGAAATCGGAACAAATATTTTATTTTCGAAAAAATCGAATTTTTTTCCGAAGGGTCATTTTCTGATCCGATCCGGCCGAAACACAACCCTATGTGTACATATTGGAAAAGTTAGTATAGTGGATTATAAAAATTTGTTAAAGCTAGAGAATTAAATATAGTTACATTTTGTACCTCTCGAAATATATATAAGCATATGAATTCGAATTTCAAAAAAGTTTCCATTTTATTAAGTCTCCTTCCGTAATTATAATTGTAAGATCAATTTTTATTTATAGAAAAATATGATGATATCTTAGCTCAATTCCAACCAAAGAATTTTAGGTAAGTGAGTTTAAAACTTAATATTAAAGTAATCATTTACATTTCTTTTTTAATTTTCATTAAAAGAATTAGCTGTCCGATTAGTTGATGATCATTCAATTAAATTTTAATGGTAAAAGAATATATTTACTTTCCCTGCGACAGCTGGAGAGAGTTTGTATAGCAGTTTTTTTTTTGGTTGGTAAACAATTTTTATATCCAGCAGTTCCTTACCCTTGAGTAATGAGGTTTGCTTCTCGCCTTCTCATCTCTTTCTGACTCTCCTCCTCTCAATCCCATCACACGCACTTGCGTGTGTATATATGAGTATCCTTTAAATGCATATATTTTATTAGAGGAGCTGATTAATCGAGCTGGGTCTGTAGAGAATTTCGCTAAAGATATACTTTCTATCCAAGGAACCGCCTCTTTTTGATCCAACAAGCCGCTCTTTGATTAGGTCAGTGCTCTTGAGTATTCGTTTAGGGCTTATATTGAAACCTCTTCATCACTACCTTTTTATTTATTACACACACTTCCACTCTCTCTGTCTATTTTAGCCAAGAATAATGGAGGAAGGTAACGATCAACAATCGAAGAGATTGAAGAAAGACCATCAGAGATTGTCTGTTTGTGGTTCATCACCCAGTTCCGGTGACGAGAAGCTGATATTAAAGTTGAAGATCATTCCAAAGGTTCAAAACGCCGTCGTGGCTGAGGATCCGATTGGTGATAAAGGAAATAATCAGAGTCGGGTTTGCCCTGAATGCCACAAAGAGTTTAGTAACGGCAAGGCGTTAGGGGGTCACATGAGGGTTCATATTCAGATAAACAAAGAGATGAGGCCAAAGAAGCTCAAGAAACGAGTCTTAACTAATCTTGAGAATAACACCAGATGTAATATTTGCGGTAAAGATTTCCCGTCGATGAAATCTTTGTTTGGGCACTTGAGGTGTCATCCTGAGAGGGAATGGAGAGGGATTCAACTCCCAGTTTGGGCCATTTCTTCATTTGTGTCTAACACTGATTCACCGAGGGTTGATTTGATGCAATGTTTGAGGGGTTGGTCAAAGACGGCCAAGCGTGGCAGTAATGCCAAATCCGAGGATAATGAGGAGTTACAAGACGCCGTAAACGATCTAATGAGGCTTGCTCAAATGGAATCTTTTGAATCTGGCTTGACCCATAAGGAACACAGTGAGGAAATTGAGGTCACAAACATCAATTCTCCGACTATAAAGGCTACAATTGAGGAGTCTTCATTGTTAAAAAATGATGACTTAAACGGTGAATCAGATATCAAGAATAGTCAAAGGTTACTTAATTGTGTGTCTAGAGAGAGTAATGACG
Source organism: Sambucus nigra (assembly GCA_949130495.1). Lineage (NCBI taxonomy): Eukaryota > Viridiplantae > Streptophyta > Magnoliopsida > Dipsacales > Adoxaceae > Sambucus > Sambucus nigra. The sequence goes on along the minus strand of OX422219.1, from coordinate 127,511,646 downwards.
GGAAGGTGCCGAGTCTGAAAAGGAGGAGGAAGAGGCTGATGATGGATTTGGAAACGTCCATAAAAGATGCCGTGTTAGTAGGGACAACAACAAAAACTACTACTGAAAAATTCAAATGCACCACATGTAACAAGTGTTTCCAATCTCACCAGGCGCTGGGTGGACACAGGGCTAGTCACAATAAATTCAAGGTGACCATCATCAACGCCCTTGAGGATCCTTCATTGGAGGTTGAGCGTCCCATCATCACCAAACAAAATCAAGGCCCATCAGCTACCTACAAGTGCAAGGTTTGTGACAAGAGTTTCCCATCAGGTCGGGCACTTGGAGGCCACAAGAGGTGTCACTGGACCACTCCGGCTCAAGCTCCACCCACCCGAATCCAATCAGCAGGTGAAGCCAGTCAATCGGGTCGTAGATTTCTGGAGATTGATCTTAATGAGCGTCCTACCATGGAGGTGGATGAGGAATACCATGGTGGTATCGAGTCTGAACATGAAGCTGCTCAAAATGGTTATGTGTCTTCCTCCGCTAACTCCAATGTTGCTTAATTACTTAAGACTTCTCCTGTTCCACTAGGAACTTCCTTACTAGTCATGGACAGAGGTTAATGCCTCAAATTTTGGCCTTCGATATATACATATATAGTTTAGTTAAGTTCTATTTTACTCATCTTCTAGTGCCATTAATTAAGATTAGTTGCACAGAGGAACAATCTATCTTCTTTTTAGTGTTAAATTCATGAAAATATCCAAACGCGATTTTTGTTTATTTCAAGCTTATGATGCTAATGTGAACAAGCTACATATTCTAATGGTTCTATTGAAGTTCTTCAGTATTTTAGTTTTATATTTTCTTAAATTTAGAAAGATAACCTGATTTTTATTTTTTTTGGCTGTGTTTGCACTCCAAATTAGTTCTTAGTTATTGAGAATGATCATTTAATCCTTACCTCATCACTTGGTGAACCACCATTCACTAAAATAAGAAAATACAACCAAGTCTCTGAATGTTTATTGGTTCCTAAAAAAACAGTTTTTTTTCTTTAAGAAAAACAGTTTTCTTATTTTGTAAAATAAGAAAACATTTTTTTTATAAAATAATTAAAAAAACAGTTTTTTTTTTTTTGCAAAATAAGAAAATATTTTTTTTTTGCAAAATAAAAATCAATTTTTTTTTTTTTTTTGCAAAATAAGAAAACGGTCTTTTGGGTATTTGTTAATTTTTTGTCAATGTTTAACGATTTTTTGGGCGGTGCCCCGATTTGAAACAAGTTAAATACTTTAGGGACTAACTCAAGTCAAATAAAAGTTTGGGGGCCATTTAAAAACTTTTGTAATAGTTTAGGGACTAAAAAGTAAGTTACTCCAAATAAAATTTCGTGGAGTATTATATTGTAATTGGGTCGTGTTCGTGTATTATTAAAAATATATTTATTTTGAACAATGTTACTCTTACTGGTACTTAGTCGGGTTAATACCAAATACGCTTATATTATTTGTATCTCGGCGTCAACGACATTAACCAATCGGTATTAAAGAGTTGAACTTTAATACTAAAAACAAAAAACATATATCGCGAAGCTCAAATCTTATTTATTTTATTTAACAAGACATGGCCAAATAAAAGCGACACAATATGCCTCGACACAAATTTAAAAAAAAAAATATTCCAATAGTGACACGACACGACATAATTTTTTTTAACTAACGCGATCTAATTAAAACGTAACACGACATGACATGAAATCTCATATAAATCGTATTTGGTATTAACCCGGTACTAATTACCAATAAGAGTAACATTATTCAAAATAAATATATTTTTAATAATACCCAAACATGACCTAATTAAAATATGATACTCCACGAAATTTTATTTTGAGTAAATTACTTTTTAGTCCCTAAACTATCACAAAAGTTTTAAAATGGTCCCCAAACTTTTATTTGACTCGAGTTAGTCCCTAAAGTATTTAACTTGTTTCAAATCCGGGTACCGCCCAAAAAATCGTTATACATTGATAAAAATTAACATATACCCAAAAGACTGTTTTCTTATTTAGCAAAAAAAAAAAGGATCAAATATAAAAAAGTCTCTCAAATATTTTGTAATACACATTTAGTCCAAGCGTTTTATTTTGTACCAAAAAGTCCCTTATTCTCTTATCTTTAAAGGTCCGCTCCAGCGGCATGGTAAACCCTTTTTGTCATGGTGAAGGACTTTTTGGTGCAAAATAAAAAGGCTTGGACTAAACGTATATTAAACAAAGTTCAAGGGACTATTCGGTATATGGTAAAAAAAAAACTGTTTTCTTATTTTGCAAAAAAAAAAACTGTTTTTTTTTATTTTACAAAAAAAAATGTTTTCTTATTTTACAAAACAAGTTTGTTTTTGTAAAATAAGATTTTTTTTTTAAATAAAAAAATTGTTTTTTTTATGAACCAATAAACATTGAGGGACTTGGTTGTATTTTCTTATTTTAGTGAATGGTGGTTCACCAAGTGATGAGGTAAGGATTAAATGGTCATTTTCAATAATTAAGAACTAATTTGGAGTGCCAACAGATTTTGAGGAGTGTCAATAGTGGCTCCCTTCAAGAACTTGGTGTATATTATATTCCACACACAACTACTTGTGGGGTCATTTTAATAGGTCATAGGATATGGACAACGATGCATAATTATACCCCAAAGCTTAAATTGCTATATGAGATGAAAAGAATTAGAAACACCCGCTAACAGTCTCTGTTAAATGTTGATGGATGCAAAAATTAGACTTTTTGGTCATCAAATTTCTGTTCAATTCAAACAGTCTTCCCATACATTTCTGGACTAAGGAACAGGTCAAAAGGAAGAAAAAACACAAGCAAATGTCAGCGCCCCTTGAAGGCTTGAAGTCTTGATCCCCGTGTTCAAAATTGGAGTTGGTTCATACACACACATAGGGATATATATTAAATATATTGTTATCAATGCACGCATGCGTGGATTCTTTTTTATTGTGTTATGTGGTTTGACTATTTTGAACACAAGTCCAAACTTTGTAGAGTGACACTAAATTCCCTACAACGATTGTGAAAACTTTAGGGACTAATTGATTGATATTGATTTTTTTTATGAAATAAGCTTTTTTTAATTCATTTTTAACTTTTTTGATGCTTGAATAAAATTCATTGAATGAAAACAATAATCATAAATGTGAAAAAGTGGCTGATAGCTATATCATTTTAAGTGGAAACACATTTTTTAACCACAACTCAAGAATCGATTCAGTATGACAAAATACAAAAGTAGGACAAAATCACGCCAGACCTTGGGCATGCTCTCAGAGATCACCAGGTCGAGTCACCGCTAGAGAGTTTAACCGGTCGTTAACTTTAGAACCCCATGGAATATGATTGGGTGAAGCCCGGATACCCACGGTTATTAAAAAAAAACTTCTCATAAAATATTTTTTTCTCATCATTTTATTTTTTTATATCAAACAACCCCTTAAATATTTTTAATGTTAACAGTTATGGCCAGAAGCACGGGGAGAAATCCTATGTGTATATTAGCACACTCGGATTAAATCCATATAACATATTACATATCTACAAAGTTTAGTGTCACTCTACAAAGAGGAACTTTACTATACCAATAAATCTTTAAAATAACGTAACTAAAGTATTAAGACAAAACAAAATTATAGACTCAAACATCTTGACCAATATCTAGAAATCAATTATGGCATCATTATGTAGAATCAATTAAGAATGAATCTTGTTATGAGTTCCAAATAAGTCCCTCAAAACCTCTTTCAAAAGTAATATATTTTTGTGTCGTGGCGGGACCTATATCACAAGACAACACTTAACATGTAAGTGAGAGAGTAAGTGGAATCCATTCACTTTTAGGGAAAGTTTTGATATTCATTAAGAATTATAAACAGGAAATGTTAGCGTACAAAATATTTAAGGATTTAAATCAATTTTTAAATTTGTAGATCTAATACTAAGAATTTTAAGATATATCTTTAGGTAAAAAATAAAATTCAAATTGGTTGCCGCCACCCCACCCAACTGCATAAACCGTCCCTAGCCAAGGGACATTTTTTTTAACTAAAATTATGTCTAGAAAGGATAATTATCTTGGGTTTGGTCAACTTATATTGGTCACTCAATTTTTCCTATTTTACACTTTCCACAATAATACATTTGAGCTCATTGTTACGCTCTCCACTTAGGGGGATTTATGTAATGTAGAAGATAAAACATAATGAAATATTTTGTGTATTATTCATTGTGATTTCGTGAAAAGTAAAATTTATCAAAAAAAATTTAATATTATTTTTCCTAAGTGCAATTTAATTTTAGTCAAAATCTTATTGTTTAAAGGTCAATTATTATTATAAGAAGTTTTACATATGTAACTAATGTCTACAGTAGCAAAACCTTTTGCATTTACAATTAAAATGTTTTGGAAAAGTATCATCCTTAAGTAATAGTCGTATTACTTTAACAATAGAGTTATTAGACATTTAACAAGAAGCCTGTTAGTTTTTCAAATGATTTTTGGTCAACCATATTTTCGAAAATAAAGAAAATGGACTCCATTGTCACATTAGTTCAAGTAATTGTCTTATGAGTTGTACACTAAGATATTATACGGTAGAGAAGTCAATAAAAGTCAATAGAAAATGCTGATGTGTCAGCCACCTTTCACTTGGTCACTAAAATACTTTTTGTCAAGCAATTATTGTGTTTGTGATGATATATATGAGGAAGTAAATTTTTAATCATATACAAAAGAGGCGAAAAAAGGACATATCTATTAGTATGAGTTCCTGTACCATTAAACGAGTTTTGGGTTCACAATTGAAGAGAGTAGTCTTCATAAGGAGCAGTGGGATGATTGTACAGGAAACACATAACTTTTAAAGCTGATGAGTAAAAGGGGAAAACTCAAGAGTTTTATTGACACATTCTCGTGACCATTATATATGAAAGAAACTCTTCATATATCAATCACTTTGACTTTAATTTACCCTTACCGCCTTTCTCACGCCATATCCTCAACTTCCTATATAGTTCCACACAGTGCTACTAGTAGTTTACTCAATTTAGATTGTGTTTGAGGAATCTACTTTCATGGTTTAGAATTAAAACCGTTGGCATAAGAATTGAAAATTAAAACCAATTCTAATTCCGATGCATAGAATTTGAGCATCCAAACACACCCTAATATTACTTTGGAAATCTCCATGCAGATTATGTCATATAAGTTCATTGAAATAAAAATTCATCCATTATAGCTGAAATTCTAACTTTCCCATCTGAATTCTGACAAATAATTTTTGTGCGAGACAAAACGGTGGTAATTTGATTTCATTCGGATCCACATCCTCATGTAACATAACATGCACTTTTTTAGGATTCTTCAAAAGTAGTTTGTCTCTAATGTAATTGTGGATAATAAATGTGAAACTCATGCGATTTTTTGAGATAATCAAGATGATCATTTTGTTTTACTAGTTAATAAACGAATATTGTTAAATGGATACTATATATCCTTTTTAATAAACAAAATAAAACTTAATATGATCATATTCAAATTGCGCAATTGCATAGGGATTGTTTATTAAAAATCCTACTTAATTGTTTATGAAGATATGTTTTGAATCAGGATACAAGTAGAGTGATAAAAAAAATTAACTCCTCCTACGTTAATAATGCATGGAGTTACATATGGAGAGTTAAGGCACACATCTCAATAAATTTTTATTCATCGTTTGTGTCTTGCAAGAATTACAGCTGTAATTTACTGTGTCACTTGTATTTCTCGTGCCATGAATTTTTTTCATTGGAAATTATGTACATTTAGCCTTATGCTTTTTGAATAGTTGTCTGACCGTGAACGAATTAGTTTGCGTTGATCCACCGACACTGCTTGTTTCAGCATCAAAGAAATATGAGCAGGGTTGATAAATTCATTATTGTTATGGCTCAGTAGACTTTTACCTACGCTAGAGAAACAAGAGATGGCAAGCAAGAATGAGAAAAATATTTGTCCCCGGTCTTGCTCGTTCTCCACTAATTTGGATAGTTCCATTATCTTGTCTTGTCATTTATTTTACCCTGTTATTATATGTTCCCATAAACGGAAGAAATGGTCGTCGCTTTATGGTCTGGTTTTAAATGGTGTGTATGATTCCATTGCGCTTCTTCTTTACCTCTCTTCTACAAAGGATGGTCAAGATATATTATATATAAAAGATGAACATGGTGATGATGATGATAAGCTTTACCATTGTATAACTAATGCTTACTTATTAAAGGGACTATTGAAACAACGTATACTATCTCAAACACTGAATTTCACGCAGTCTTTGGCCACCAAGGACGAAACGGATTTACTCTTAATTGGAGCAAAAAGTTATGAAAAGAGAATATATATTTAAAAAAAGTCCAATTAAATAAGAATAGTCAATCAACAATTAGCTAAAAGACAAAAAGAAGAGAGACCTTAATTAATTAATGATGATGATGGCAAGTATCATGCATAGAAAAGTTGGGCCAAGTTCTCCTAAAGAGGTTATTTTAGACTAATCCGTAATAGCATAAAGAGAAGGGAAGGTATAAAGGTGAATGAGTTGTTCAATTGAAAACTTAATGGCTTTTTACAATTGTTTGAAATTCAAAATTAATAATTATGAATGTGAATTGTGATATATGTTTCAACTAGCATGTACTTCTCATGATGCGCGATAAAAAAAATGTATGTTACGAATATTGTTGAACGAAATATACTATATAAATATATTCTCAAAATTATATTATTTAAGCTTTGTTGTTTTGTTAGGATAAATATGTGTTTATCTTCTCGATTTTGAAGCAATTATAATCTTCTCGTTTGTGCGGCGAAGAGTATCGTCAGAGTACGTTTCATATTTTAGATCTTTTGACTACCAAAAGATAGTAATAACAACCATTTTTTTATAATTATGAACTTTGTGTAAATTAAACACACTTAGTTAATATATTAAATCAATCCTTATTAGTCTTTAACTGATTATCGTGAGCGGATTATGATAACAATTTAATTTGTACATCCATTTCGTGGTAATAAAAAAACAACTCAAAATCACGATTGTTTAACTTCAAGCGCTAAAACAACTATTTTCTTGTAAAATTACTATATAATGTATCCTTGATAATTCGCATAAATAGTCAATCTCAAAGCGCAATCGATTCTATATGTAGTCAAACATAGTACATAACATATATAACTTTGGCATCAAGAACTTTTTTTTGTTTATGAAACATGGATCACACTAAGACAAAAATAGAATTCTTAATGTAAATAAAGGCAAACGATATTAACAATGTTAAAAAAAGATGAAAAGGTACATAAGGTGTCATCTAAAAGCATAGTAAATTGTTAATTAAAAGGAGACCAATAAACACTAAATAACATGAGCATAAACTTAAAATGAACCTTATATTTTCCCTTCTAGAGCTTTTGCCTGCGATCTTTCGAACACGACATTCAATATAAAATTTTAAATAAATGAACATTGCATAATAATTATTTTAAAAGTATTAAAAAATCTGAAAATGAAAAAAATGAAAAAAGAAATATTCCAATTAAAAAAAATATGTTTCCAATTAACAATAGAAAAACAAATTTCTAATTGATAAAAAAATATATTTCCAACAAAAAACATATTTTCAGTTATAAAAAGATTTCATATTAAAATTAGAAAAATACAAAAAAATCTACATAAAAATTTGGATAATAGTTTCAAAGAGTCTAAAAAAAACTGAGTAAATACTTTAAAGAGTTTAAAAAAAATATTGTGAAAAAAATTATTTGCAATAACAAAGAAGATTTCCAATTAAAAAAATAGAAAAAATATTTAATAATTACCAAAAATATGGAAAATAAATTAAAAAATAGAAAACATAAATAAAGATATTGAAAATGCATAAAAAATAGAAAAAATATTCAATAAATCGAAAAAGTATTTTAAAAAAAAATTGTGATGATGCTGTAAACAGCACCACCAGATAAGGTGTTGATAATCTAAAGATAGTAATAAAAATGCAGCACAATTGTAAATATATCTAATAAAATGAGGTGAGGAGAAGAGGAGAAACATATTAGTATATAAGAGGTTTAGCCAATCTGGACTACATCCACTGTGAGTTTGTGAGTAATTTCACTATAATGGTGGCACTAATGGCCTGTGATACAATCTCTCACTTTCTCTATGTACTGTGTATACTAGCACAGTTATAACTAGGGTTACAATTCTTGATCCCTTACAATGTAGGAGAAGACAAGTATTTATAGTGCTTGGGGTGGGTGGGGGTGTAATGTAACCCCAAGCATGTAATGAGAATACGTATGAGAATTGAACTAGTGTCCTGTTGACACCTGGCTAATCTCATGTAGATAATAATGACTAAATATTCCCTCACGTGAGGAGAATGATTTAGTTATAACTGCCTAGCCCACGTGTTATAAGTTTTTCATGTGTTTGTGTGTGCTCAAACTTGTGACATCATTTGTAGTAACCTCGGCCTGGCCGAGTAAGAGGTTGGGGAAGTCTGATAATGTTGCTTTGTCATGTCAATCACCAGTATGACCTCGGGTTGAGAGATTGGCCGAGGTTAGGATGCAACGTCGGTTGAGGCTGAGTGCGTTATTGAACATATCTTGATCCCATAAGATGTTATTGACCTCGGTTGCTTGCCAGTCGAGGTTAGTCAATGAGGATCCGACCTTCCTGGAGATGACCTTCTCGATGGCTATTGTAGGCTTCCTTCCAACTCGGTTGTGAGAGAGGCCGAGGTTAATGGCCCTGAATACGAGGGTACACTTTGGGAATATTAATCACCCCCTAGCCCTTAGTCTTTTGTGTGAGTAGGTGAGTGAGGGATATGAGAGCCAGGCTAATAAAGGGACGTTTTGATGTCTTGGGGTTTGGAGTAGTTCCTTGGACACATGTCATTCACTGAAGCGACTTGTGTTTTCCCCAAGATATGACAGTTTTGGAGGCACCTTTTGAGTTCCCTAGGGCAATGATGAGGGTGTTGACAACCGCGCCCCATCATTGAGAAGGTTTATACCCTTCTCCTTCCTCATTTTCTCTTTCTTCTTCCATTAGCTTTCCCGCCGATAGTTTTTCTGTGACTGCAAATCTCTCAAGCCCTCCATTGTTTAGAGGGTACATTAGTTTTGGACAACCTTGTTATAAATGTATTGATCACGAGTAACATGACTTTTTGGATGTCAACCGTGAGTAAGACAGGTGGGCACTAAAGGCATATTTTATTGTCCTAATTTTATGACTGCATTGAGCTAGTAAAGTAGAGCTTATTACGCAAATGTGTAGTGATAATTATCGAATGTTTGAACGATAGTAAATTGAGTGATTGACTATCGTGCTAGGTACTCCAGGGGAGTAATATTAATTTGGTAAGGCATCACCCGAAATAGGGTTAGGCATATATATATATATATATATATATATATATATATATATATATATATATATATATATATATATGAAAAAATCATGATATCGTAGACTTTAGTGAGTTGTTGTCTCGTTAGATGTGATCCCGATGCATAGGGATTTAATTATTGATATGACTCAGGATGCATTGTGTTCTTTATTAAGAAGCGAAATATAGCTCATCATATATATAGCGCCAAAAACTTGGGATAGTGAGAGCACTATTTTTCATGTTATTGTTAAGGACAAACGTAAATTAGTATGTCAACATACAGAGATTGTGGGAAGGTACATATTATAGACTGGGGACCTTATGGACCTCTACCACCGACAATGTTAGGTAGTAGTGTAGCCGAGGGGGGGGGGGGCGGTTCCTTGTTTGGATTTCGCTTTGTGAGACATCCCACGTATGAAACTAACGAACGTCGGGAGTTGGATAGAATTTTGGATAATAGTACATGGGATTTATACCTTAGTAATTGTACATATGTGAGTATAATTGAGGATCGATAATTCCAGTATGACGTGGGAATATATTTCATTAATACAATAATGCGCGTGGCATAGGGTGCATATGCGCCATAGGTAATTGAATCTTGATTTTGTTTTCGTTCGGAACGTTTGGGATAAGTTAAATGAAGATAGAAGTGGAGATATTGGGACTTAGTTGTAGGCTCACAAGAATGGTATTGTATTAGGCAATAGATTATAATTTTCATGTGGATTCGATAACATTTAACCCGGGGATTCGAAGTTATTTTCGCAAGATTGGTAGAGGCTTATGTTTCATGAGAAACTGATTCTTAGGGCGAGGGAAGGACCTGTGACACGCGGTGAGGCAAAGTCACATGGATCACGGTTAGAGGTAAATTTGAGAGGATATAAGTTGTATCATGTTATAAATGTCAGTGGTGATGGGATTTAATGAAGAGAAATATTGCTAAATTCGTTTTGCAATGGGTCACCTATCTGTTGAAAAAGGGTAAACCATCCAAAACCAGTAGGAGTTTCTTCAACCGTTTAGGATTATGAAGTAGTAATGGGAGAGTATTACCAAGGACTTTATCACGGAGGGGTTTACTACCCTATATGGGTGATAATGGATCGGTTGATCCAAGTAGATCACGTTATGCCAGTTAAGACTGGTCATCCTACGGGACAGTATGCGCGAACCTTTATTATCGAGATAGTGAGGTTATATAGGGTACCGCTTGATATCATGTCCTAATGAGACAAGATTTTTGTCTTTCGATTTTGGGATATATTCACGAGGCCATGGGTACCGAGTTGTGAATGAGTATGACCTATCATCTGCAGATGAAAAGGCAGAATAAGCGAACTAGTCAAATATTGGAGAATAAATTATATGTGTACCCTTGAATCTCAGGGGAGGACAAGAGCAGTCCCTTCCACTAGTGGAGTTTGTGTACAATAACTCATATAAGTTTACTTTTGGGCATTGTGCCAGTTGAAGTATGGCACAGTAAGCCTTGTTTTTCTCCTGCTCATTAGTTAAAGGTGGGGGACCAGGTGCTATTAAGAAGATCAGAGATGAGTTCATACTTATAATATATTATGTGTTCAGAATATTTACTGCACAAATAACCTGCTTGTGTACGATCGTTGCGAGATGAGATCGAATGTATCTAAATAATGATTAATATACTAAGGTGCGAATAGTAGAAGGCTAGATAGTAAATATAAAAATTTAAGTTTAAGGAGTGAAACTTAAACGATAAGACTTGGGCAAGAACCTACGTGACAGGGTAACCTGGAGTTTAAAACGAACATATGAGGGGTGTTCATTATTAAGGGTATTCAATAGAGTACTATATGGGTGGTACGAAGCAGTTTACTTGGGAGCGCAATGATGCGATGTGCAACATATATCAGCGTTGTTTCTACCTGGTATACTTTTTCGAATTTCGGGACAAAATTCCGTTGTAAGGTAGCAAGTATGTAACACCCTGTATTTTTATGATATTACATAATTATAAGATTAATTATTATTGTTGGATTAATTAAATTAAAAGGTGAGAAATTAATTGGTTAATTAATTAATCCAGATTAAAGTAATTATTGACTAGCATGCCAAGGGTTAATACGTATTGATGAAAATTATTGAATATTATTGTGTGGATATGTAATATGGAATTATGAAATTTTATAAATTGTCGGATTGTGAAATATGATAGTTTGGTATTTATAAGTCAGGACGAGCGTGTGAGCCATGTCGGGACTAATTTAATGGAATAAAAAGATATTTTATTTTTAAGTAACTCGTATGGTCATTTCGAGTGCGCCATTGAGTCTAAAAGGGTCGAGATGGTCAGAAAACTCTATTCAAGTACTTATTTGGACTCCGAAATATTTTTAGGCCTAACCGGCATCATGTAGGGGTATTTTTATCCTTTGGATTTTTAGGGAAATGATATGGATGGAAATTGGAAAAAATAACATAGAGTGTACGTGGCTGAGAGGGTGTCTATCAGTTTCTAAACCTACAAGAGAGAAAGAGAGAACCACAAAGGAATAAGGAGGGAACCCATAGGTGTTCTTGGTGCAAAACTCAAGAACTCACACCACAAATCTCACCAAAAGGTAGATCGGAAGACGAGGAGCAATCCTATACCAATTTCATCAGCGGATCAAAACATCAATTCGAGGCAAGTGTTTATTACTTGCTTTCCTTAGAAATATTTGTGTTCATATTAGACTAGATAATTTCCCCATTGTTATTAAAGTTGAATTTGGTAAAAAATTTGGGAGAATTAGTCATATATTAGGAATGATTTAAATAAAGTTTGATTACCTCATGTAGATAGAATTATGTCCATGGATTTATGATAATTTTATGATTAAATTTGGGTTTAATTTAGAGTTTTGCATATAAATTTGAGAACTAGGGTTCTTGATATTTTAATTTGGGAATTTCGAATTTATTAATGATTAGTGATGATTTAATGATGTTATATTGTTGGAAATCATATATAGATGTTGGGTAGTTGATTGGAATTGAATGATTGGTGTTTGAGTTAATTATCTTAGAGGTTTTAGGTTTGGAAATGGTGGAAAACAAAACTGTTAAGGGTGTAAAATGTAGTAGGTCTGCTGGGGGAGGGAAGTGCTTGTGACAACCCGCTCACCAAAATAAGGGGTGGCCAGCCCAATACTCCAATATAACAGGAATCATAGATGGAATCATTCTCAGCATCACAATAAAAATATAGAGTATCCAGGATAACCACCCAATATTTCAGAAAACGGGTTGCCAAAAATTTGGTTTTAAAGTTAAAGAGAGAATTTAAACAACCCAAATCCTGAAAAGATAGGGGAAACCCCAAGACATATATAAAAAATAATAACAAGAATACAATAAAAAGACCGAATGTGTTACTGGTCAACAAACTTTATAACAACATTTAAACAAACTCATTAATTTATATAATACATTTCATTAGACATTTAAAAAAGCTTGGGCCTCTCGCCCGAGTAAAGAGACCCGATCATAGCTAGAATACAAAAATAAAAACGTCTATACCAAATGTGTCCCGTAATACTCGCAATGCATCACGGCTCGCCGAGGACATCGGAATAGGAATTCAAATCAGGCATCCTTGCGGCGGAGTACCTGAGTGGTGACAAGATGCATATGCAACAAGAAATGTAAATGGGTCAGGTCCCAGTTCTATATGATTACCAGATGAGTAAAAAGTATGACAGTTATGAATAAGATCATGCTAGAAAAGATAAAAACTTATCTACATAGTTTAAGGCATAAGCTAAGACAATTTAAATAAAAGCATGAATTAAATTTAATTCTGCATGAGAAGAGGAAAGATTAACATAATTTAAAAACTTCCATCATGAATACCGATTCATTTCATAGTTTATTCCCTAACAGGAAAAATAACTATACTTATAAGCTCTTTATGACTTTTATTTCAATTTTAAGCTCTTTGTGGCTTTTATTTCAATTTCATCCCCATCCTGGCATTACCATTCCTTAGCAGGAATATCATTATCAACAAATGCTCTTTGTGGAATTTCATTGTGCTCTTTATGGCACTTCATCATGCTCTTTATGGAATATCTCATACATCAAGTCCCACTTGATTATGAATACTTATATTTATATACATATAAGGTTTCTAAGACCGCCCCTCCGAGTTTCCCCACTGGACGCACCCCTAAATGACCATCATCTTCCAGGGCCTATCTATACAAGACAACCTGGGCACTTATAACGAAATACGTCGGGAAGCAGCCATATGCCTGCGGGAGAGTCAAGACCACACTCGGAATATCCTCACCAGCGCAGAAAATATAACATATCGCTTATATGGCCTATGGACTATATCCACCCTTCATTCATTAGCCAGGGGAGATCACCAAGCGCGTGAACTTCCCTTATGATGTCATTTAGAGAGGTGTGTATCAAGTAAATTAGCATTTACCATATTCATGATTAAGTAAATTATCATTTACCATCATCATTACCATTTCCATTTCATTTCATTTCATTTCCTTGTATATGTTTCATTTTATCCGAAACCATTACCATTTACTTTTTGTAAATAATATAACTTATTATTCGGAGCCATACGATAAATTATATCGTTACTGTAACCTCAAAGGAGTGAATGAACTTTCAATTTATTCTCCCAACACACTTTTATGGTGTTATTATAAACCATCAGGACTAATATAGCTCAAATGAGCTCCTAAAGTCACCCAAACATAATACTATAACTCTTAGTTTTATAAAAATGGACTAGAAGAAAAAAATGCCCTAACATCAATAGGCATAACCCCGGAAAAGGCCCCACATTACCCATTCCTAGTGTAGGGGAAATAACTAACTCAATTAAAACTCTAGGGCACTTAGTTTACTTCATTAAAGAAGGTTCATAGGCCCTAGACTTAAAGAAAAAAATGAATTGGAACTAAGTAAGAAAATCACTCAAAAATGCAGGGCTTCCGAATCGATTCGGCCTAGCCGAATCGATTTGGGTTCAAGAAAGCGAATTGATTCGGACCATTCGAATCGATTCGGTCAGGAAATACTAACTTCTACATAATTGCCAAATCAATTCGGACCATCCAAATTGATTCGGTTGACCCAGACCTAGAAACTGTCTCAAGGGGAATCGATTCGGCCAGGCCAAATCGATTCGGTTCTGCAGATTTGTCTAATTTTGCCTTAAGGGTTATGAACCCTAATTCTCCCAAACCTCAAATCTCTTCCATTTTACCCACAACCAACAACATTTATCTACCCAAAATTTATCCTACATGATTTATAACCATTATTATTTCACAATTTTATCATCAAAACTAAGATTAGGGTTTAATTCCCGTAAATTCCATTTTTGATCTCCAAATGAATATACATAAATATCATACAAATTATTCATCTTAAATCACATATTAGCAAGTAGAAAACTTTCCTTGATGTAAAAATATCAGACTTCTTTGAGTAGTAGCAACAATCCATCTTCAATCTTCATTTTTCTCTTCTTTCTCCCAAGCTTTCTTCCTCTCTCTTTTCTCTCTATGTTTAAGACACAAAATAGGGAATTAAGGGAATTTAGAAGGCTAAAATCGGGGCTTAACATAAGTCTCCCAACTAAAGTGGTTAATACCACATTAATATGACTCGCAAATACGCGTTTCAGCTAAAACCAGGTAAAAGTGCCCAAAATACCAAAATACAATATGGCACTTATTTTGACTGTCTCGCACATTTTGGGACTAACTACGCCCTATAAAATGGCATCCGGTAATTTTATAAACCATTTCAAGTTCCAATATCATTTAAACCAAAATACCATTTAAAATACATGACACTATAAATCATACCACCTGAAGATATTTACCTACATAATCGGTAAATATACAACATCCCAGTAAATATTAACTTCTATCTCATTCAATTAATATTTACTCCAGTTCCCACATTTTATATAATCACCTTATGCGGTAAAATTAGTATAAAATGAGCCTCCCAGAATCGAGGGTTGTTACAGTGCTCAATCTTGTTCGAACGAGATTGAGCCTCGTTCCAACTAGAATTGTTCTCACGAGATGTCTTTCAAACGACATCAGACCTGGTTCGAACAATAGGTCTAAAATATGGAAAATTTCATTTTTACCCAAATATATTTACACAGTTATTTTGAGGTAGGAAACTATCATTTGGTGTTTGTAAGATAGAGCATAATTGCTGGGGAATATTCTTAGAGTAATACTTTTAATATTTCGAAAGGTGAATTAACCTTGGAAATTTCAAGAGAGTGAATAACGGAAATAACTATATTATAAGTAGTAATGAGAGAATACTACGTATGAAAAATACATGTAAGCGTGGGGTGAATACCTTGAATTTTAATAGGATGTGGGAATGCCAATTATATGATTATTATTATTGTGTGTATAGCATATCAACGTGGTTTGCTATCGGGAGGAGGTTTTTGCTCAGTGGACAGTCATATCCTGGGTGACCCAATGAGGGGATATTTGACTTGTACCTAGAGTATATGAACTTGATTACGTGCTATCTGAGATGTAGGATAGTTTCGACGACTGAATGGGAGCGTAGGTATGTGCATGACCCATTTGGTTGGGGAATATACTTGCCTCCAATATTTGTGTTTTGAATTTGTGGTCCGTGAGAGATTGAACCAGTACTGCTTTATGCAGTGATTGATACACCGGGATATGATGGCAAAGTATGCATTGCGCCAAATGGTCTTAACCTAAGGGTGCGGGATTATATATATATATATATATATATATATATGGTTGTGTATAATCCTACTATGTGAAATTAGTAGATATAATAATTTTGATAATTAAAATAATCTCAGTGGGTAAAAGATTTACAAACAACAGTGAATATGAAATGTGGTTATTTAGGATAAATTATTGTAATAACGTATTGTATGGGCGATACGGGATACCCCTACGAAATATAATTTGAAGTTTAAGTCTATGACCTAGTTGGGAGAATTATAGATATCTAGGTTAGGATAGATGTAGTTAGGCATGCATAATAGTGGAGAAGTGAGAATCTCATGTGAGAGTTCAAAACTAACATGCACATAATACTTGCATTATTGGAGTTTTAAATACTTGCTAAAACAAATATTTTCATAACTCGGGCTTTGACCTGTTTCTTATTATTCTCATCTCTTTTGATATATATATATATATACACGTATGTATATATATATGTATATATATATATATATATATATATATATATATATATATATATATATATACACGTATGTATTATATCAGGTGCCCAACCACAGGGTTACCAGAATTAGACGCGTGGATCATTTAGCGAGCTGCAGCAGTTGTGTGAGTTGCAGGTTCTTGCATTTAGACGCATCTATCAGTTCATTCTGTTTTATTTAAAAATTTCATTTAGGTCATGTTTCGCCCATTCTCAGTAGTTTTATTAGAGATTTTACTGAGTTTACTTTAGTAGTTTATTTATGTTGCACTTGAACTGGAAATATTTTATCCAGCCTTATTTATTTCAATATTCAATTCATGTCCAATATTCGTTATATTTACGTGGAATGTAAATAGCTCATATCTTAAAGAATGGGAATTTATTAATGGATTATTGTAGCATAATTAAAATTAAATGTTTTGACACTTCTTAATTATTTATTAGGTGATAAATAAAGAAAAATTATTTTTCGACAGTGATGCTAAGAATGAACCAACCAGTCACTTCGGTTTAATTTAATAAAGGACTGATCACTTGGTATTTAATTAGGCGGGGTGTCACAGGTCAACACACATCTATCATTTCTTATTTGCTTTGGGCACCAGAACCACATTTGAGAGACGCTCTAGATATTTTACCTCTCTGATGAAATTGTCCGTCAGGAGTTTGTCAGCCTCCTCGGCAACAATAGTGTTTCTCTTAGGGTCAAAGAACCTCTTCTTCCGGCGGACATGCCTATGGTTGGGTTCCACTCTGACATGGTTAACCATGACCTAAGGGTCTACCTCGATCATGTGTAAGTGACTTCAGGCAAACACATTTGTGTTTTCATTCAGGAACCGGGTAAGCTCTTATTCCAAATAAAAAACATAAACTAGTCCTAATTTTCACAAACTTAGTAAGTTCCTCTACATTAATGGAAATAGTGATTAGAACCTTAGTCGACTCCCATCTCAATTCCTTTTTTCCATCTCGTGGATTTAGAGTGCCAACATTGATCACCTATGTACCCAAACTCTCTAGTGGGAGCTCTGGTATCTCAAGGGGAAGCAGGAACTCTGTCAGGACTATAACACTACTTTGAGAGCTTTCTAGGACCATGGACAAGATTTGGGAGGTCTTAAGTGACTTTTGTTTCTCTTTAGTAGAAGTTTTATAACACCCTTGGTCTTCTTCTGGTCCCCAACTACCTCTCCCACAACTATAGGGGTTAAGAAACCTATCACCATCCTTCAAGTTGACAAAAAATCATCTAAATCATTGGACGAAGGTATGGCCAAGATTACATTCCAGGTTGAGAGCAGGTGAACCATCAGTAACTTGTTCCAAATGGTAGAGCAATAGTCTTTATACCAATTGTGAGGGGGATTACGACCTACTCATGGAATAGGTTTTTTCTCCACTCAAGTCAATCAGAGGGTTGGTGATGGGCTTAGTGTGCTTAAAGGTGAGGCCCAAGGCCTCTAAAGCATCTATGAACAAGCTATTAGTTAAGCTCTCGGCATCAACCAATACCCTTTTCATATGGTCAACACCCATAATCACCATGATGACTAGAGGGTAATCATGAGGAAGGATAATTCTCATGATGTCTGTATCTGGAAAGATTATTATAGGAAATTACCTTGGGAATTGGTCATGGTGATATACACTGTTGACCTGCACCCCCATCATGGTGGATGCTTTTGAGTGAGATAACATGGTTGTGGAAGAAGGTCCACCACCCGTAAACTCTGCAGAGATGGTATTCACATAGATTAGTTAGACATCATCTTTATTTTTGTTATTGTTGTTATTGCATTGACCCTTAACAAAGTATTTTACCACAAACTCCTTAATATAACATCTATTGATCACTCCTTTAATTGTTTATATGAGTCTCAAGCAGTCACTGGATTTTTATCCATGGTCTCTATGAAACCCATAATAGTTAGATTTGTCCCTCCTGCTCTCCATACCCTTCATGGGTTTTAGAGGAGGTAGAGAATCCTGAGCTTTTCTTTCTAAGAAGACCTATTCTATAGTGGCTATAAGTGGAGAAAAGTGCCTATCTTTCAGAGGTGCATTACTCTTACCTTTGTTCTTCATCTTCTTGGCCTCAACTTCTTCAGGGGACTTTAAGGCGGGATAAGTCATTTTTCTCTATTCTTATTGGAGGAAGCTATGGAATGCTTCACCATTACTACATGCCCTGCATTCATATAGTTCTTATCTCTCCTAATTAACTTAATCATGGACATAGGGCTTTTACTAAAAGGACTCGATCGATCCTCTTATGTTAGGTTTGAGATGAAGGCCACCATGAATATAATATCATTTAGATCATTAACTTAGAGAGACTGTTGGTTGGATCTCTTGGCATACTCTCCTACAGCTTCACCGTATTTATCTCTAAAGTGGTGGATGAAAGTGTCTGGTTTCCTCATTTTCTGGCTCATATGAAATGGCTGACAAAATATCTAGATAATTATGTAAAACTTACGATGTTCTAGGTTTGATCTTGACAAACCAGTTCCTAGCCATCCCCCGTAGATTAGCGGGAATGGATTTACATAAGACCTTATTCAGGGTGCCTTTAAAGGGAATGAGAGACCTATAAGTCTCCATATGGTCTATGGGATCTTTAAATCCATCGAATGGGTCAAAACTGGGCATCTTCCACTTATGGAGAGAACGTAGTGCTGGACTTCTTTGGAGAATGAATATAGTGTCTTTAGGATGTATAGCTCAATTGTATTAGGAGTTTGCATTTTATACTGGTTGAGGAAATTCCCCTATTGATCTAGCATCTTTCTGAATTTGTTATCCTAGGTTCTAGATACTTTAGACCCTTATTGGGATGAGTCACTTGATAAAGACAACATATCCCTAATGGAGTACGAGTAATAGATCTTTGTGGCTCCCTACCGCATCCTCTAGATCATTTCCTCCATCCAATAAAGGCTCATAATTTTCCCCAGTTTTGTTATGCTTAGATCTATTTGGTTCCCCAACCATAAGTGGTAAAGTAATATTTCTAAGAATGTTATCCATTTATTCCTAAAGCTAATTCTGACGAGCTGCCATATTTTTAAAAGAGCGGGCTAACTTGGCGTTAGTTGTCATTCTAACGAAGTAAAAGTTTTTATATGATATGAATGTATATAGAAATATCCACATATGAGTCCACACTGATGGGTGTTGAAATCATGTGGGACCTTAGACCCAACAAGTGCCCCCACAGTACCTCAGATATATTAGTGGTGAGGTGTGTCAAAGTGATGGACAAGTATATAAAGTGGTTTGAACTTCAAATAAGGATCCTACATCCAGCGTCAAAGGGTGTTTTACTTTACATTAGATCTTAAAAGGAGTATTACAATCTAGGTGACCTCTTGAGCTTTGGCTAAGAGAATCTGACATCAGTGCGGTCTTTGTCGCTAATATAAAGGCCCTTAGGAAGTAACTAATTGACTTTTTAAGGATTCCTAAGCCTTAGTTTAGGAATCACCAGAGTATAAAATATGTAAAACAGTTGGAAATGATCCAAACTATAGCTACTTGCTTCCAACAGTGGGTTAATAACCTATATTACAACGGTTAGATACTTGTTTGATCTATTTTCCCTTTGTTCGTCTTATATTGGATGAGTTTAGATTTTTTATCTCTATTATTTTGATTATCTTGCATTGTACCTTTCACAAGCCTCCCCCCCTCCCCATATATATATATATAGTAGAGAGAATGAGTGGAATTTAATAATATGGTTGGGTCCTCTTCTGAGGTCTAATTGATACAGTAGAAAGGTGGAGTCTGGGAGAGAGGCTTGAAAAGTGGTATAAAATAGTTGATAGTGAATTCATTGCATATAAGAGTCATCAATTATAGTGGAAATGTGTGGTGGTGGTATGTAGAAAAGTGTCTGTCATTTTTTCCTGCCCTCCAGATAAGGTGCATAAGCTCAGTCGGAGGGGCCTGGAACTGGATAAAGTTATTCCTTAAGTGGTCTTGTTATATGTTGTAACAATATCATTCGAGAAAAGGGGTTTCATGACCTATAAAGATCATTTATCTTCAAACTAAGGTACTTTGTACATGTCTGAAAGGGAGGGATGCCGGTGTCGGGGTCCATAAGCTTAATTACTAAGATGTATTGGAATGACAGGGAATTTTGGGTAAATAGTGAGGTGGCTAAGGCATATGGTACAATTGTGGTCCTTTCCCCAAGTCAAATGTGGTCTTAGGAGATTAGTTGTAGTTTGGGAGAGGTATATGGTTAAATCTAGAACCTATTCTCTTGCATAAGTTAAGAAGAGAGAGTTATAAACACTTAGGATTCTAATAATCTAATACGGTATCATTAACTTGTATGTGGTTTAAATATTTTAATCTCTTTTCATCTAAGAGTTTTATCTTGCCATAATGGATTTGGTTCCAATCAACTTCTCTTACTTGTCTTTCGAGCATAACTTGGAGAGAAAGGATCTTAAGTGCGATAGGATGGAATTCCTCCATGCCATAAACTAGGGAGTGGGAGTATCCCTAATGGGTGTTTTGATTGACGTGAGATATCCAAAGATGGACCAAGGGATCCTATCGGCACAATATTTGCAATGTTTTGTCATCTTATGAATTATGGATTTGAGGATCTTATTTGCAACCTCAATAACCCCATTGGTGTGTGGCCTCTAAGGAGAAGACATGGGTATCTAAATCCCATATTCCTCGACCACTTCTATGACTTCAGCTTTAAAATGGAAGCCATTATCAGATACAACCCTTGTAGAAACATATGATATTTTTGCAATCGAACTTGGCCAATTTCTTATAGTTTAATACTGCGTATGACTCGGCTTCCACCCATTTAGTGAAATAGTCAATAGTGACTAAGATGAACTCATCCCCATTAAAACATTTGAGAGTGACTTTCTTAATGATATCTATGACCTAAGTTCAGAAGGGTCATGGATAGGTCATATTGTACAACTTTTACGAGGTATATATTAGAGATTGGCAAATTGTTGGCATTTGAGACACCTTTTAATGTATGCTGCGTAGTCTTGAACTATGGCAGTCCGACCTAATCTAAGTTCAGAACTTATACCAACTCATCTATATTATTCTGACTTCTCCCAAGGCTTCTGATGTTGTAGATGTTCTCTCAGCTTTGTAACTCCACTCCATTTAGCTTTCAGTCGACCCCAGAAGTCAATAATCTCTCTACCAACACTTTTTTAGTGTTTTAGTGTTAAAGTGTTGTGTTGTCATGTGCCTAACACATGCATACAACTCACAATCACTTATATAGACAATATTCTTAACAAATTACAAATATCGTTCTAAGATGTAGAAAAAGATTTCTGAATCACAGTTTGTTTGATAGTCTCAGACTACTGATCTTAATTTCTATACATAGATATTGAGGTAACCTTTCTATATAAAGCAACTAAGGTCCTAAACACTTTTTTTATTTTATTTACAAAGTTATTTCACAAAGTGTGAAATATTTTACGAAAGTGTAAAACCCCATTCAAGATCTTAACTAGATCTAAGGGTGATTTTTCTCGTAAACTAAAAAAAGAAATAAGTTTGTTGGTTCTGGTGTTGAAAAATAATAAAAAAAGAGTAAAACAACCAACAAATATGGATTTCTTGAAAAAATAAATCAACCTAAGGATATTAAACGTGTTTTATCACAAACTGTTTAGATCTGCAATTTCTATGAAAAGAAAATGAAATTAAAACTTTGTGAATGTTGGACAAGAGATTAAAGACAGTGGAGCATGGATCTTCTCAACTAATGAACTCACTCAAACTCAGGTTATTTTTCTGAAGAAAAATCAAGAGTTTGGTTTAGGGTTTTGAATTCTCTCTCTGTCTTTTCTCTCTCTCTTTCTCTCTCTATTCTCACTTTTTTCTTTCAGAGGTAAAGTGATCCAAATATTGTAAACGTCTCACAAATGGCTTCTATTTATACGAAAGCATAGAAGAGTCTAGAAGGCCTGGGCAAAGCAACGGTCGGGATTAATTACAAAAGATCGATGTAAATCTGACGACTGAGATGTAACCGCTATTAAAAGCATTTTGATTGGTTAACTTAGTTGTTACAATGATTGTGAAAGATAACATGCAGACCGTAGATAATATTGATCCAAGGGTTCTCAATCAATCTAAGATATGTGAGAGTAAAGAAACACAAACCCAACCATTATCTCAGCAACACGTGTAAGGCCCAGATCAATGAAAAAATGCATGTTTTAGGTTTCTAAAGAATCCTATTTTCCACCACATAATTATCTGTCGTTTTCAAATCCTACCAAAGCAAGCTTTGTGGAGAAAAGGGTAATTACAAACCAACCCACAAAATTATTAAAACCAACTTTTAAATGATAATTTTTTTTTTATAAATTCCTAAAAATATTTACCATATCCCAAAAATTATTAAACAATCATTCTTATGGTATTTAACACACACACACACACACACACACACACACACATACACACACTAAATTATGAAGAATGCAACAAATGAATGCAATCCTAGGTGTAGTGCTGGTATTCTACCTTTGAGACTTTTGGAAGAATTTGATATGTAGAGTCTGAGTCTCATTGGTAGATAAGGAAATGACTCAATTTTGTCACTATTTACAAACTAGACAAGTTCCTATATAATTAGACTCAAGCGAGTAAAAAATATAGGGTGCTTCAATCCTAACCAGATGCTCTTGTTCAATTAGCCTCAGCAACTCTAATGAAGCTCAAAAGAACCATTCCAGTAGAGATTCTCACCAACAAGAGCATTGATGAGGAATTAGTCAACATCATTTACATAGAACTAGGTCCTTCCTAGATGGATCCAATCATGGACTACATTGAGAAGGGATTGTTACTAGCCGACCAAAAGGAACCAAGGAAATTGAGATATAAGGCATATAACTACGTCCTGGAGAATGGTATTCTATAAAGAAGGGTATATACTATCTCATTACTTCGCTGTGTCCATCCAAATGAAGTATAAAATCTGATAGAGAGGTTCATGAAGGCTCATGTGGTTCTTATTAGGTTGGAATATCTTTGGTACAAAGGGTAGGCACACAAGGTTACTATTGGCAACCAATGAAGACATGTTTTGTTTTATTTTCCAAGAGGTGTGACAAGTTCCAAATGTTTACTACTATTTAGAGGAAACCATGTACTTCCTTAACCCTGATTACTCATCCTTGGCCATTTTCCATTTAGAGGACAGAATTGGTCAGACCATTGTCGACCACCAAAGGAAGATTCAAGTATCTAGTCATCATCGTAGACTACATCACCAATTGGGTGGAGGCTGAGTCTTAGATTGATATGCCCTATCAAAGAGTGTTTCAGTTCGTATGGAAGCAAATCATACGTCGTTATGGAATTCCCTATGATTTTATTATTGATCATGGTACCCAGTTTTATAATGAAGAGTTTAAGGATTATTGCAATACGTCCAAAATACAGAAGCTACGTTAAGCACCAGGACATCCACCATTTAATGGTAAAAAAGAAATCACTAATAAAACTTTGCTCAATGGATTTGAGAAGCGCTTGGATGGAGCTAAGGGGAATTTTCATAGCATTCTTTGGGCTTACAGAACTACACCAAGAACTGTAATAGGAGAGACTCCCTATAAGATGGCTTTTGGTAGTAAGGTGGTAGTACCAAGTGAAATAGGTCAACCAAAACACAAGATGATGAATTTTGATTCCCCCAAAAGTTACCTCATGAGGGGGCTAGATATGGACATGGTTGAAGAAGTTAGAAAAGATGCTTCAATTCGAATGGCTGCTTACCAACGAAGGACTGCTAGGTTCTATAATCGGCTCGTCAAGCCGACCAACTTGAGACCAGGAGACCTTGTACTAAAGAAAGTGATTCACAAAAATAACAAGTTGGAACCCAACTAGAATGGGCCCTACCTTATCTGTCTAGGAACATATCGCTTGGAAACATTGGAAGGAAAAGAGTATAAGAGCCCCTGGAACGCCGATTATCTTCGTAAATATTATCATTAATTTTGTTTTTGATGTAATCAGTTATTCAAGTTAATAAAATTACAAGTTTATCCTCCTCATACATCCTTTTTATGTTTTATTTTTTGAAGTATGGTCTGGAACCACACCACACCACCCCTTAAATTAAAAGCTAGATTTTAATTTCAAACTTTTCTAACTTCAGAAAAGTATTGCATACTTTTCCATCCTTCTCTTTATCAAACTTTTCCAACTTCAGAAAAGTTCTTCAGAAAAATTTTTCAACTTCAAAAAACTTCTCTGTCAAACTTTTTTAACTTCAGAATAGTTCTTCATCAAACTTTTCCAACTTCAGAAAAGTATTTCAAACTTTTCCAACTTCAGAAGGTTCATCAAGGGTGCTAGGATGATTAATAGACTTGAAATCTCTGCTCCTATTATGCCTGCTACTACTTGGCCGATCAAGCAAATGTTGTGGACAAACATACGCGACTTCGCCCTCCATACCATAATCCCTAAGATTTTTTCTAATCATACTCTGAGGGATAACACCAGAAGGAATCCAACTGACATCAATAGAAAAGGGTCGGTCAAGGTAATCCATGAATCCCTGGTTAAGCCAGTACCATAGTTTATTGTCCTCAAGAGTCTTCATCCGAGTAAGCAAGTTCATCCAACTACATTTGTAGCTCTCATTCCTAGCCTACCCAATGTTCTTATCCAGGGAAGTTATAGCCTCATCATACTCATCCATCCAAATATCTCTGGGTTGCTTATGTAAATGGAAGGTAAGTAGATACACATTGTCTTGAAGATTTTTGATGACCTTGTCCTTCTCCTTGAGCTTAATCGCTTGAACGGCCAGTGTTTTCTTGGTTCTCTCCTCATCAACAGTTGGCCGATCATCTATACCTTACCTTGAGGTTTGGCCAGGCTTGGTTTTCTTCCTTTACAAAGATTTTAGCTCCTCCAATAACCTGGCATTCTCAGTCTCAAAAAATAGAACCCCTTCATCTAGGCCAGAGGTGGTTAATTTCTTTAAATTGTCAAGTTTGTTCCTCAATTCATTATTCTCTTTCTCTAACATGGAAATAATTTATCGAGAATTCTTAGATTCTTGGTTCAAGGCCAATTCCTTCTAATTCAGGGCAGAAGTGATGTCTTATAACTTCTTATTAAAGCACCAGCCCTCACTCAAGGTCTTATAATTAGCCATGTAGTCAGAATGAAAGTGTTCTTTATAAAGTTTATGATCCTCCTGCCGATTCTCAATCATCTCATAATAATCGATATTATTAGCTATGACTCTGTTCAAAAGGCAATATATATGGATGTAAGACTCCTTCATTTGGTTGGAGACATATGGGATGGGCAACCCTGATAAGTGTTCCTTAGATGAAGGAACATGGACAACCTCAAATATATTTTTACATCGCCTAAGTAGGTTGGATTCAGTAGACATAATAGATTTTTTTCTAGCATCAAACTAGAAATTTGCAATTATGATACCAATCAACTAGAAATTAACATTATTTGAAGATTGTAAACAACTGAGGGAAAAATGTTCTTTCATTAATCAGAGTCGTGATTATAACAGTGAGTACATCAGAAAGAACACAGAATATGAAATGGAAAATACATATAAGAAGGAACAAAAAATCTGGCTAAAAGGTGCTAAACCTTATCCATGTCTTTGGCCTGGTCCTGGCTGGAAACAGGAAAGTCAGTAATAACAGCTAGCCCCACTGATGTATCAGTAGGCACCATTGAGGATTCTTCAGACCCTTCCTCATCATCAAACTCTTCATCCAAATCAGGAGGAGTGCTTGGGTTATATCTTTGAAAAATCTCAAAGTAAGC
The DNA here is from genome assembly GCA_949130495.1 of Sambucus nigra. Lineage (NCBI taxonomy): Eukaryota > Viridiplantae > Streptophyta > Magnoliopsida > Dipsacales > Adoxaceae > Sambucus > Sambucus nigra. The sequence goes on along the minus strand of OX422219.1, from coordinate 127,485,056 downwards.
CTTTGTGTCGATCAACTTCAATGCCCCTGACTAATCTTCCTTAAATGATCACTTCTTGGCATATTCAATATAGGAAGAAGCTACAAAAAATGCCTTCTCCCAACCCTTGTGAAAAATAGTATCCTTATTGTCTTTGACCTTCAAGGAAGAAACTTCAGTAATTAGACCAATCACCTTATCATTTGTAGTTTTGGATAAGTTCTTGGTCTCGGTCACCTTGTCTTCTACAACTTTAGTCATATCCTCAACCGCCTTCAATTTGTTCTTGAGTTCCTGGGATTTCTCCTCGGCATCTTTTATCTTATTTTCTATTACAGTTGCTCTGTTCACAACTTTCTACATCTTCTCATCCTAGAGTTTTTGCTTTGTTTCAAGAGCCTTTTGGGAATCTTTCATGGATTGCCTCAAACTGTTAAAGTCTTCTTTTACCTCATATGAGGAAAATATCAACTGATCATCCTTCTCCAAATTTTGATTAATTTCAATCAAAAATTGCAAGAGAATAAACACACAACGACATAAGAGGTTTAGCAAAATCAAGACAAATAAAAGTTAGACAAATACTAAATCCAAATTCTGGCAATCTGTTTCAGTTAGTCTTATCCTAGGCATAGTAACTGATGTCTCTCTATCTGTTGGAAGGGTTCAAGACAATCCAACGTTGATGGGCATAGAAGCTGACCCAATGTCACCCAAGTCAACCTAAATCTTTTTAACCAACTCTTATTGGTCGGTTTGAGTTTATTTTTCTTAGTTTAGAGAGTCAGGCAAGTCTTTATTCAAACTCTTATATAGAGGTTCAATGTTTTGAATTTCTTCAGCATTAAGAACTTAAGGCCTCTTTATTTTAACTATTTTAGGTCCCTTGCTAGGATCAGTACTCTTGTTGGCAGGGGGAGATAGTGGCCTACTCTGCAAATTGGGAATCCTTCTCTTACCCATCTCAGCTAAAGGAGATGTAGGTATATCATATATATTAAGAGACTCAAATGACAAAGAAGCTTCCCCTTGGATGAATTCAACCCCATCTAATTCTGCACCCAATAAAGTGGATACAGGCTCTTCTTCCGAATTGATGGAAACTTGAGGCAGTGCAAGTGATGGCTGAGTGACAAAAGATGTAATTAAGATCTTGTACTCTAGAAGCTCTTAGTTTCTCTTTTTCATCCCTTTGATTAAGACCCCACATAAATTTAAGGTCCATAAGTTTAACTTCTCCCTCCTTGGGACACCTTTTCTTACTCTCCTCCGTAAAAAGAATATAAAGAAAGAAAGAAAGTTAGTCAACAAGTCTGTAAATATATGATAAACATAAAAAATTAAAGAGGAAAGTTATAACCTATGCCACACCCTTCTTGGGGGCACCAGGGTCCAGTGTAGGATATCCCCATAAGAAGGGGGCATATTGCCAAATCTTGATAATAACACCAGAAGCCTAATAATATTTATTGGAATCTGGCAGATTAACCACTGAAGCCCTATTGGCTTGCCTAGTCTTCAGATAATACGTGCCCTCTCCATTGTTTCCTGACTTGTAATAAAACATCAATTGAAGGATCTCAATATGTGTACTATAAATCTCATTCAGCCTATGAACTCCATTTATAACCCTCTAAGTGTTTGGGTCTATTTTAGTAGGTACTACATAATAATAGTGACAAAATTCAACAAACGGAGGATTTGGTGGAAAAGTGATACCACACCCCGTAATGAAAACAGTGGGAATCCAGTGACCCTCTTCTAAAGAATAAACATTTATGGGACCTTGATCTATTTCTAGGTTTACCTAGTCAGGAATTTTTCTCTTTGCCCTAAACTCCTCCAATGAACCCTCATCCACAACATAAATCATGGTTAAAATAGAGAAAAATGGTGAAAAATAGGGAAGACGGAATAAAAGTTTACATGAATCCATAAACAACGACAAAGGTGAAAAAATGGTGACGGGTAATAGACGACAAGGAGTTATAGAAAGAAAACTCAAGAACGACAAAAAACTCTAAGTGCAGAAAGCTTGAGGTGAAAAAAAAGGAGGGAAACTTCCACCTCTTTATATGTTGCCTCGATAGAAGAGACAAAATGATTAACTGTACTAATTATTGGATTACCACTAGCTGCATGCTTCCTAAAATGCAAAAAGACCAGCGTACCCTTTGGATATTCAAAAAAGTTTGAATTATTTGCTAAAATTCCATTAAGCACAGTGCCAACCAAATTTTTTACAAGTCCGGAAGGTCAGCTACCGACCAACTCTCAAGTCACATGACGAGAAATATTTGGAACAAATAATCCATACTTTCAATTAATCATCAAGCATGGAGCATTGGGAGCTTTTATTGTATGTAAAAAATACTTCCTCTTATGGGTCAATGAATGAATGACACCTGTCATTCTAGGTTGCCATTTAGGTGTCTTGATCAGCATCAGAGGAACCTAGTTGGTGGGAAGGTCGACCAACTTCAAAATTTTAACCATTAGGAATAACAAAAGTTAGTCTATGGAAAGGTGATCAACACTGAATATCAAGAGTTAAATTTATTGTATACAAATGTAAATCCCTAGAAATATAAAGGGATTCCATCTATAGGGTTCCAGACCCATATTAATAGACAATCTCCCTTAGCTCAAGGGAACAATTAAATCATTCTCAAGCCCACCATACTAAGCTATTGTAATCAACATAAATAAAATAAATAATGGACGTAGACTTTCTTTGTAGCCGAACCACTTTAAAAATATTTATCTCTTGTGTGTTTGACTAGACTGTTCTTATTATTCATATGTGATTATAAAATTAGATCACACCATTTTTAGACATCAACACCACAATAAGGGAAATATTCATCCTCTTTGGTGAAGTGACCATTGAGAAAATCTCAAAAAATAACTTCCTTTCTTTTCATCACCATCTTTCTGTATAGTTAGCGAAGATACATAAGTTCAGCTAAGGATGGTTGGTACCCTAAACCATATGGGGGATAAGTTGTCTTCAGATAACTTGGCTCAAGTATCCCTTATTGTCTACTACTTAGCCCCATTTTGGAATAAAATTTGCATTTTTGAACACTTGAACTACATTAACATTCCTATATGGGATGTATTCCGGACTCACATTTTCTTTGAAATTATCTCCAGTAGGGAGAGGGGGTGGGTTGATCTTGAACCAAGAAAGAAACATGTCATTGGTGTTATTTTGGATTTCCACAATCGAGTTTCTAGTGCCGACACCATATGAGTTTTCCCCATCCCCTATAATAGTAATGACCTAAAAATCTGCAAAGAACTTCATTTTCTGATGAAGAGAAAATACAACTCCTTTGATGCTATGAAGCCACGGGCAACCAAGCAGAAAATTTAAACATATTGGTATGTCGCTCACATGGAAATGTGCTTGAGGGATTATTATACCAACTCTTAGTGTGAGGAGAATTAACCCCAATACTTTTCAGCTAGTATTTCCACATGCATGCACAACATCGGATGTAGGAGTGAGGTCCATGATTTGTATCCCTAAACATCGTAGCATTTGGAGCGAGCATAAAGTTAAGGTAAGGCCATTATCAATAAGTACCAATGGGACCGTATTCTACAAAACTTCAATTGAGATATTCAGTGCATATTTATAATCAAACCCAAACTTGGGGATATCCTCATCAACAAATGATATGAGACTATTGGAGGTCATAATTCCAACTCTTTGAGTGGATTCATCAAGGTAAATTGACGGAGGAACCGTAGCTTGTGTATAAATCTTGATGAGGTAATTCCTAAAAAGTTGAAAGGAAATAAAAATTCACTATAGGGTGATATTGAATTGAGCTTTCTTTGAAGAATATTTCTTTGCTATATGGTTATCTCAAGCATAGGTGTTTATTTGTAATGCCGGCCTGATCGGGTCACGTGGTTTATGGTGATGGGAAGAAGAGAAAATCGATTTCTTCATCTATCTCAGGGAAACTAAAACCTCTTTGATCTCTCATATATGTTCTTCAAAATAAATCACTCCACAAAGGAGGAAATTACACTTGGAGCATTTTTCTTAGGTTCACCGTTTGAATGGTCAGAATCATTGACCATCCTGTGATGTTTATCTATTTGTTTCCCCAAAAGTCTATGAATTCAACCATTTCAAATGCTTCATAATATAAATCTTCCCATGCTACAGAGAAATGGTTTTGAGAAGGGACCAAATATCCCTTATCCTCAAGGCGACATGTAGAGAGGGGGTTTCACAAAATTTTCTTTTCACATACTTTCTTCTAATATTGTGTAGATAATGCTATCAAAGTTTAATTATTTGGGAAGTACAAAACAATAATGGGATTAGCGGGTCCACTTTCGGTCTTCCACGTAAAGATATTTGGTTTAAGCACACTCTTCTTCTCAAAGGATCATTTTTTTTAGTAACTTCATTTCAAATTATCTCAACTATATAATTACAGTGGGCAAGTCTATGCTTTGTTACTCTGATTTGCTATAGGTGTCTATACAAACTCTTATCATCTAAGAGAGGGTTTGGTCACGAGTGGCTTTAGGATAGGATGTGTACATTTGAAGAGGAACCATTTATTTATCTAGGTTAATGGATAAAGTGGGATTATTTATAGGTTTAATTTTGGTTAAGGGGTCAAATTTAGAATCTTCATCGATGAAAATGACATTCATGTCAAATTCATGCATTAGAAGAGGATTTTGGGTAGTGTTTAGTTTTGGTCTTCCAGAGGAACAATTATACCCTTGTAAATGAGGCTTTGCACAACATTTTTTAGATGTGCCATTGGTCGGTGGTATGCATGATGGTTTGGTGGAAGTCACAAAGGGCATCATATTTGAAATACCAGGGAAGAGGGTCAGACAATGGATGAGGGTTTAAGAATTTGATGAGGATAAAATATAGAAGGACTTGATATATTTTAGAGGGGGGAATATGGATTTAGTGTACGCTTTTTCAAAAATAGTATTATGATCTTTTAGTTCCCATTAAGTGGTTGGTTGAGTGTAGATGTTATTGATGGAAGAAGTAATAGGTTTATTATATTTTCGAGGAGAAAACAGACTGATCGGCTTTTTCCCTTCTAATCATGTGTTTTGACTAGCATCATTCTCTTCAACTTCTATTTCAGATTCTTAGAGGGCTCTGAAATGGGTGTAATACTAGCTAGCCATGGTGTTTTGAATGTGCAGAAGAAAGTTTTTCTTCAGTATACTAAATTGCTCTTCCTTGTATGGGTAATTTGTCATAATGGTACATTTTTCTCACCACCTGGTTATAAAGTTGTTGACAGATTCTCAGGCCCTTGTTTGAGTAGTTTGAGGTCTCAGTGGGTTACTTCTAGCTCCTCGTTGTACTTGTACTGGGCCACAAATTCTCTGAAAATGTCATTCCAGTGGGTCGTTGGGTTTTGCGAATAAGAAGCGAAGGAGTTCGTGTTCCGATTTCGTAGACTTTTCAAGAACGTTTTGAGCCAAGCATATGATTTAACATCCCCAACATATCATCACCCTCCTCAACATCTATTTTCAGTCACTAGTGTATTTAGAAAATGGTGCCCAGTATTCACCCACTTTTCGTGATTTATCCAATAAGTATAATTATAAGATATTCCACGACTCAACAAATGACTTTTGATAGTCACCAGATCATGGAAATACGCATTTTAATAGTCCCTACATGGACATTGTGACTTGTTATTTTCATCTAAGTGATTTCTTGCCATCTCAATGAACGACAACATCGATTTTATATTGCTCAGATAACTTATTAGGAATATACATCCATCTTTTATCCATTTTTACCTTCCTGTTATATCATACCAATACATTGGTTATAGATCTGTAATAATAAATAAAAAATTTAGTGATTTAATATTGATTCATTACTTATCGATGTCACTGTCGTTAAATGTTTTAGAATCACCTATAAACTCATATAATTAATCCATTGCTTATTGATGAGTACCACTTCACCAAATTTAGTTGCATTTTAAAACACTTTATAGTATAAAAGTATGGCAACAAATATAATATCAAAGTGAAACTAACAATAGAGTGCAAATGATACCTTTAACTGAAACTTATTTTCATATCTGCAAAAACCATATTCATGTTAAAAATACCAAAAATAAGAAACTTTAAAAAATATCCAAAATCTATCAAGGAAATGAGACTGATACCTCTAATGGAACCTGAAATAAAGATTTAAAATCCAATAATGTGAATAATAAAATCATACACAAAAACACTAACACATATTTCATATTATATCAAATAAACTAAATAAAAACTAAAGAAGTTCATAAAATCACGACAATGTAATTAGTGAATACCACAAGAGCATCTGAAAAATAATACCAGTTTCGTATTTCTCTCATTCAATAAATACTTGAGTATAACCTATATTAATCAAATTTGAATAGAGTGTAACAATGTATTTTCTTTTATATGTTATCATGGACAAAAAATACGTGAGTCTAACCTTATTTATGAAGTCAAGAAAGACTTATAAAGAATTTAAAAAATGAAATTGAAAAGAAGAAGCATATTGTATCAACTGTGAATAATTTACAAAGGCCTAGTAGTGTTTTGATTTTTTCCTTAAATTTGGAATAACAACAGAGATGAAACTAAGGCATGCCTCCTCCTCCCAAACTTTTCCAAAATTCTCACTTTTTTATTATATCAATTATAGGTATGTTTTTGTAACTAACAAAGATAGAAGTATTTTTTTTCTTACAAAGGCCTATTAATCTTTAACCCTTTTTTCTTTAGCATTATTCTAGTAATGCCTAATGCCCCTAACTCTTTCCTTTACTTTTTTTTAATTTATCACATATCTTTTTGTTGTCGGAGTCATTAACTCAAGCTTTTCTCCTCCTTATTTTCAATTTCTTTTTAAAAAGTAGATATTTCGAACACAAATTAAATGAAGTATAATTGCCTTAATATTGACATTCACTATAACATTAAAACCTTGATTGTTGACGCTTAAGTTTAACTAAAATTTTACCTCATGATTTTAAATCATTTTTAGAATGTTTGACATGTCAAAACTTAATTGGTTGATGTTCTAAATAAAGAAATTTAATCGTGTCATGTTAGTGGGTCACAAAAATAATCGAAATTAGTCGACTTAGAAGTACTCTTATTCTAAAGTTAAATGAAAATTGGTACGACCTAGTTTCGTGATTTACAAATATGTTGAGTGAAAACTCTAAATTTTTTAAATATATTTTACGAATATTTTTTTATATATCATATGTTATTTATCTTTCGTAGATGAATAAATTATATTGTTGGGGATTTATTTTCTTAATAATTTCTTAGCCCCCCTAAAAATAAAATTCTGATTTCATCCTTGAATACCAAAATAAGCTCTTTAGAACAATTAGATTTTAACTCACTCGAGGTCTTGAACAAAAAAAAAGTTGAGTAGGCTGGTAAAAGAAATAAGTTCAAAATGTTATTATTAACCCCATAAATTAAACATATAACAAAATCAGATAACCAAAACTTAACCCCATAAAAAATTAACTCCATATATTTATATCTCTTAAATATTAACCCCATGTATTATTTGAAAGATTTGCATCTTCTTCTCATAAACCAGATAACCAAATACAAATATGAAAATTACAAACAAATAGCAAATCAAAATAAAGTAACAAAAACTCTTACCATAGGGGAATGAAGCAGACAACCTTTGTATGCCTCTATGCGTCGTTGTGCACCTCTGTGTATCATTGTAAGACCGACGTCAGACACCGAAAAAGAGAAGCGAGAGGATAGGCCGAGACTGATGTAGATAGAGAGAGGGGGAGGAGAAAATCACAGCGAGAGAGAAGAGAGAGGATACGCCGCTGTGAGACTGGCACCAGACGCCGGAGGCCGGACGCTGCTGTTGGGCTTGATTGCTAATCGGCTTAGCTGAGATGGAGAAGAACGTTAGGGGTTTAGGTGAGAGGTAAGAGAAAGAGAGAGAAATGTTGGGTAGGGTTTGATCGTGAGTATTAATTAGAGAAATGAGGGAGAGAAATAGATTTAGTTTTGGATTATGTGTTTTTGTAAAATAAATTAAATCTTTTTTTTTTTAACATAAACGACGTAGTTTTAGTAAAAAATTGTTATTCTTTTGAACTGAAATTGTCATTTCCTTACAATAGGTATTTCAAAAAAACAAAATATAGCTGAAAAAATTATCGTCGTTATTTTTATCAAGGCTTCTATTTTTTCCTCTTTAAAAGTCACTTTTTACAACGACATAATTCCTTGCAAAATATTTTTCATATTATCTTGATTTTAAGGACAAATTTTATTTTTTCTTGCTACTAGTATACTTTTAGCAACATAATTTATTTTCTTGTTAAGAAATTCGTTGCAAAAGCCTTTTTTTGGTAGTGTTCTGATATATTTGTGTACATAGGGCTGTTTTTTTTTTCCGAACATTCCGATTTTTTCGATATCCGATTCGATATTTTCCGATTTTGGAACATATATAAGGTTTCCGATTTTCGATTTCTCCGAAAAAATTCGGATCGAAAATTGGAAATAATTCTGAATTTCCGATTTTTTGATTTTTTCGATCTGATTTTTTCGAAACTATGTCGATCCGATTTTTCCGAATTATTTGCGATTTTTTCCGAAATTTTTTCCGATTTCCAATTTGTTTAAACATTCTCATGTGTCCCACATCGGTTAGGAGAGGAAGAGACGCCCAAAAAAGTCCTCTATAAAAGGAGAATATCCCTCTATCCTCTACACAAATGAAAAAAATGGTTAAATCCTTATATATTTACATGTTGGGTTAAATCTTTTTTTTGATTTTTTTGAAATGAGAAATTCGAGTAATCGATAATCCGATATCATTTTTTTGAAATTTTGGAATTTCCTAAATTTCTGAATTTTTAGTATATTTTTTGAATTTTCGATTTTTTTCCGATTTTTCGATTTTTCCAAATTCGGAGACTTTTTTGATTTTTCGAAAAAATTGGATAGGAAATCGGAACAAATATTTTATTTTCGAAAAAATCGAATTTTTTTCCGAAGGGTCATTTTCCGATCCGGTCCGGCCGAAACACAACCCTATGTGTACATATTGGAAAAGTTAGTATAGTGGATTATAAAAATTTGTTAAAGCTAGAGAATTAAATATAGTTACATTTTGTACCGCTCGAAATATATATAAGCATATGAATTCGAATTTCAAAAAAGTTTCCATTTTATTAAGTCTCCTTCCGTAATTATAATTGTAAGATCAATTTTTATTTATAGAAAAATATGATGATATCTTAGCTCAATTCCAACCAAAGAATTTTAGGTAAGTGAGTTTAAAACTTAATATTAAAGTAATCGTTTACATTTTTTTTTAATTTTCATTAAAAGAATTAGCTGTCCGATTAGTTGATGATCATTAAATTAAATTTTAATGGTAAAAGAATATATTTACTTTCCCTGCGACAGCTGGAGAGAGTTTGTATAGCAGTTTTTTTTTTGGTTGGTAAACAATTTTTATATCCAGTAGTTCCTTACCCTTGAGTAATGAGGTTTGCTTCTCGCCTTCTCAGCTCTTTCTGACTCTCCTCCTCTCAATCCCATCACACGCACTTGCGTGTGTATATATGAGTATCCTTTAAATGCATATATTTTATTAGAGGAGCTGATTAATCGAGCTGGGTCTGTAGAGAATTTCGCTAAAGATATACTTTCTATCCAAGCAACCGCCTCTTTTTGATCCAACAAGCCGCTCTTTGATTAGGTCAGTGCTCTTGAGTATTCGTTTAGGGTTTATATTGAAACCTCTTCATCACTACCTTTTTATATATTACACACACTTCCACTCTCTCTGTCTATTTTAGCCAAGAATAATGGAGGAAGGTAACGATCAACAATCAAAGAGATTGAAGAAAGACCATCAGAGATTGTCTGTTTGTGGTTCATCACCCAGTTCCGGTGACGAGAAGCTGATATTAAAGTTGAAGATCATTCCAAAGGTTCAAAACGCCGTCGTGGCTGAGGATCCGATTGGTGATAAAGGAAATAATTAGAGTCGGGTTTGCCCTGAATGCCACAAAGAGTTTAGTAACGGCAAGGCGTTAGGGGGTCACATGAGGGTTCATATTCAGATAAACAAAGAGATGAGGCCAAAGAAGCTCAAGAAACGAGTCTTAACTAATCTTGAGAATAACACCAGATGTAATATTTGCGGTAAAGATTTCCCGTCGATGAAATCTTTGTTTGGGCACTTGAGGTGTCATCCTGAGAGGGAATGGAGAGGGATTCAACCCCCAGCTTGGGCCATTTCTTCATTTGTGTCTAACACTGATTCACCGAGGGTTGATTTGATGCAATGTTTGAGGGGTTGGTCAAAGACGGCCAAGCGTGGCAGTAATGCCAAATCCGAGGATAATGAGGAGTTACAAGACGCCGTAAACGATCTAATGAGGCTTGCTCAAATGGAATCTTTTGAATCTGGCTTGACCCACAAGGAACACAGTGAGGAAATTGAGGTCACAAACATCAATTCGCCGACTATAAAGGCTGCAATTGAGGAGTCTTTATTGTTAAAAAATGATGACTTAAACGGTGAATCAGATATCAAGAATAGTCAAAGGTTATTAAATTGTGTGTCTAGAGAGAGTAATGATGGGAAGGTGCCGAGTCTGAAAAGGAGGAGGAAGAGGCAGACGATGGATTTGGAAACGTCCGTAAAAGATGCCGTGATAGTAGGGACAACAACAAAACTACTACTGAAAAATTCAAATGCACCACATGTAACAAGTGTTTCCAATCTCACCAGGCGCTGGGTGGACACAGGGCTAGTCACAATAAATTCAAGGTGACCATCATCAACGCCCTTGAGGATCCTTCATTGGAGGTTGAGCGTCCCATCATCACCAAACAAAACCAAGGCCCATCAGCTACCTATAAGTGCAAGGTTTGTGACAAGAGTTTTCCATCAGGCCAGGCTCTTGGAGGCCACAAGAGGTGTCACTGGACCACTCCGGCTCAAGCTCCACCCACCCGAATCCAATCAGCAGGTGAAGCCAGTCAATCGGGTCGTAAATTTCTGGAGATTGATCTTAATGAGCGTCCTACCATGGAGGTGGATGAGGAATACCATGGTGGTATCGAGTCTGAACATGAAGCTGCTCAAAATGGTTATGTGTCTTCCTCTGCTAACTCCAATGTTGCTTAATTACTTAAGACTTCTCCTGTTCCACTAGGAACTTCCTTACTAGTCATGGACAGAGGTTAATGCCTCAAATTTTGGCCTTCGATATATACATATATAGTTTAGTTAAGTTCTATTTTACTCATCTTCTAGTGCCATTAATTAAGATTAGTTGCACAGAGGAACAATCTATCTTCTTTTTAGTGTTAAATTCATGAAAATATCCAAACGCGATTTTTGTTTATTTCAAGCTTATGATGCTAATGTGAACAAGCTACATATTCTAATGGTTCTATTGAAGTTCTTCAGTATTTTAGTTTTATATTTTCTTAAATTTAGAAAGATCAACTGAGTTTTATTTTTTTGGCTGTGTTTGCACTCCAAATTAGTTCTTAGTTATTGAGAATGATCATTTAATCCTTACCTCATCACTTGGTGAACCACCATTCACTAAAATAAGAAAATACAACCAAGTCTCTGAATGTTTATTGGTACCTAAAAAAACTATTTTTTTCTTTAAGAAAAAACAGTTTTCTTATTTTGTAAAATAAGAAAACATTTTTTTTATAAAATAATTAAAAAAGCAGTTTTTTTTTTTGCAAAATAAGAAAATATTATTTTTTTTTGCAAAATAAAAATCAGTTTTTTTTTTTGCAAAATAAGAAAACGGTCTTTTGGGTATTTGTTAATTTTTTGTCAATGTTTAACGGTTTTTTGGGCGGTGCCCCGATTTGAAACAAGTTAAATACTTTAGGGACTAACTCAAGTCAAATAAAAGTTTGGGGGCCATTTAAAAACTTTTGTGATAGTTTAGGGACTAAAAAGTAAGTTACTCCAAATAAAATTTCGTGGAGTATTATATTGTAATTGGGTCGTGTTCGTGTATTATTAAAAATATATTTATTTTGAATAATGTTACTCTTACTGGTACTTAGTCGGGTTAATACCAAATACACTTATATTATTTGTATCTCGGCGTCAACGACATTAACCAATCGGTATTAAAGAGTTGAACTTTAATACTAAAAACAAAAAACATATATCGCAAAGCTCAAATCTTATTTTTTTTATTTAACAAGACATGGCCAAATAAAAGCGACACGATATGCCTCGACACAAATTTAAAAAAAAAAAAAAATTCCAATAGTGACACGACACGACATAATTTTTTTTAACTAACGCGATCTAATTAAAACGTAACACGACATGACATGACATGAAATCTCATATAAATCGTATTTGGTATTAACCCGGTACTAATTACCAGTAAGAGTAACATTATTCAAAATAAATATATTTTTAATAATACCCAAACATGACCTAATTAAAATATGATACTCCACGAAATTTTATTTTGAGTAAATTACTTTTTAGTCCCTAAACTATCACAAAAGTTTTTAAATGGTCCCCAAACTTTTATTTGACTCGAGTTAGTCCCTAAAGTATTTAACTTGTTTCAAATCCGGGCACCGCCCAAAAAATCGTTATACATTGATAAAAATTAACATATACCCAAAAGACTGTTTTCTTATTTAGCAAAAAAAAAGGATCAAATATAAAAAAGTCTCTCAAATATTTTGTAATACACATTTAGTCCAAGCGTTTTATTTTGTACCAAAAAGTCCCTTATTCTCTTATCTTTAAAGGTCCGCTCCAGCGGCATGGTAAACCCTTTTTGGCATGGTGAAGGACTTTTTGGTGCAAAATAAAAAGGCTTGGACTAAACGTATATTAAACAAAGTTCAAGGGACTATTTGGTATATGGTCCAAAAAAAACTGTTTTCTTATTTTGCAAAAAAAAAAAACTGTTTTTTTTTATTTTACAAAAAAAAATGTTTTTTTATTTTACAAAACAAGTTTTTTTTTGTAAAATAAGATTTTTTTTAAAATAAAAAAATTATTTTTTTTATGAACCAATAAACATTGAGGGACTTGGTTGTATTTTCTTATTTTAGTGAATGGTGGTTCACCAAGTGATGAGGTAAGGATTAAATGCTCATTTTCAATAATTAAGAACTAATTTGGAGTGCCAACAGATTTTGAGGAGTATCAATAGTGGCTCCCTTCAAGAACTTGGTGTATATTATATTCCACACACAACTACTTGTGGGGTCATTTGAATAGGTCATAGGATATGGACAACGATGCATAACTATACCCCAAAGCTTAAATTGCTATATGAGATGAAAAGAATTAGAAACACCCGCTAACAGACTCTGTTAAATGTTGATGGATGCAAAATTAGACTTTTTGGTCATCAAATTTCTGTTCAATTCAAACAGTCTTCCCATACATTTCTGGACTAAGGAACAGGTCAAAAGGAAGAAGAAACACAAGCAAATGTCAGCGCCCCTTGAAGGCTTGAAGTCTTGATCCCCGTGTTCAAAATTGGAGTTGGTTCATACACACACATAGGGATATATATTAAATATATTGTTATCAATGCACGCATGCGTGGATTCTTTTTTATTGTGTTATGTGGTTTGACTATTTTGCACACAAGTCCAAACTTTGTAGAGTGACACTAAATTTCCTACAACGATTGTGAAAACTTTAGGGACTAATTGATTGATATTGATTTTTTTTTTTTATGAAATAAGCTTTTTTTAATTCATTTTTAACTTTTTTGATGCTTGAATAAAATTCATTGAATGAAAACAATAATCATAAATGTGAAAAAGTGGCTGATAGATGTATCATTTTAAGTGGAAACACATTTTTAACCACAACTCAAGAATCGATTCAGTATGACAAAATACAAAAGTAGGACAAAATCACGCCAGACCTTGGGCATGCTCTTAGAGATCACCAGGTCGAGTCACCGCTAGAGAGTTTAACCGGTCGTTAACTTTAGAACCCCATGGAATATGATTGGGTGAAGCCCGAATACCCACGGTTATTAAAAAAAAACTTCTCATAAAATATTTTTTTCTGATCATTTTATTTTTTTATACCAAACAACCCCTTAAATATTTTTAATGTTAACAGTTATGGCCAGAAGCACGGGGAGAAATCCTATGTGTATATTAGCACACTCGGATTAAATCCATATAACATATTACATATCTATAAAGTTTAGTGTCACTCTACAAAGAGGAACTTTACTATACCAATAAATCTTTAAAATAACGTAACTAAAGTATTAAGACAAAACAAAATTATAGACTCAAACATCTTGACCAATATCTAGAAATCAATTATGGCATCATTATGTAGAATCAATTAAGAATGAGTCTTGTTATGAGTTCCAAATAAGTCCCTCAAAACCTCTTTCAAAAGTCATATATTTTTGTGCCGTGGCGGGACCTATATCACAAGACAACACTTAACGTGTAAGTGAGAGAATAAGTGGAATCCATTCACTTTTAGGGAAGGTTTTGATATTCGTTAAGAATTATAAACAGGAAATGTTAGCGTACAAAATATTTAAGGATTGAAATCAATTTTTAAATTTGTAGATCTAATACTAGGCATTTCAAGATATATCTTTAGGTAAAAATTCAAATTCAAATTGGCTGCCGCAACCCCACCCAACCGCATAAACCATCCCTAGCCAAGGGACATATTTTTAACTAAAATAATGTCTAGAAAGGATAATTATCTTGGATTTGGTCAACTTATATTGGTCACTCAATTTGTCGTATTCTACACTTTCCACAATAACACATTTGAGCTCATTGTTATGCTCTCCACTTAGGGGGATTTATGTAATGTAGAAGGATAAAACTTAATGAAATATTTTGTGTATTATTCATTGTGACTTCGTGAAAAGTAAAATTTATTAAAAAAATTTAAATATTATTTTTCGTAAGTGTAATTTAATTTTAGTCAAAATCTTATTGTTTAAAGGTCAATTATTATTATTATAAGAAGTTTTACACATGAAAGTAATGTCTACTGTAACAAAGCCTTTTGCATCTACAATTAAAATGTCTTGGAAAGATATCATCCTTAAGTAATAGTAGTATTACTTTAAAATGTTTTGGAAAAGTATCATCCTTAAGTAATAGTCATATTACTTTAACAATAGAGTTAGTAGACATTTAACAAGAAGCCTGTTAGTTTTTCAAATGATTTTTGGTCAACCATATTTTTGAAAATAAAGAAAATGGACTTTATTGTCACATTAGTTCAAGTAATTGTCCCATGAGTTGTACGCTAAGATTTTATACGCTAGAGAAGTCACCAAAAGTCGATAGAAAATGCTGACGTGTCAGCCACCTTTCTCACTAAAATACTTTTTATCAAACAATTATTGTGTTTGTGATGATATATACGAGGAAGTAAATTTTTTATTCATATACAAAAGAGGGGAAAAAAGGACATATCTATTAGTATGAGTTCCTGTACCATTAAACGAGTTTTGGGTTCATAATTGAAGAGAGTAGTGTTCATAAGGAGCAGTTGGATGATTGTACAGGAAACACATAACTTTTACAGCTGATGAGTAAAAGGGGAAAACTCAACTGTTTTATTGACACATTCTCGTGACCATTATATATGAAAGAAACTCTTCATATACCAATCACTTTGACTTTAATTTACCCTTACCGCATTTCTCACGCCATATCCTCAACTTCCTATATAGTTCCACACAGTGCTACTACTAGTTTACTGAATTTAGATTGTGTTTGAGGAATCTACTTTCAAGATTTAGAATTAAAACCGTTGGCATAATAATTGAAAATTAAAACTAATTCTAATTCCGATGCATAAAATTTGAGCATCCAAACACACTCTAATATTACTTTGGAAATCTCCATGCAGATTATGTCATATAAGTTCGTGGCACAACTAAGTACATCATGCTTAATTGTCATGCCTAATACTATATATGCCAGTAGAAGTAGGATTTAATTATTAATCTTCTAAGTCTATTTTCAACATTTTAATTTACTTATGCATTGATGGAATGTTTCGAGTTCATCAATAGTATAAAACTCATTGCATTGACCCAGATGGGTACGTGTTGAGAAAAGTGAACGCAGGTTGATGCACGGGAAGAGAGGAAATGAAACAAACAAAAAGGAAGAATCCTTAATATTTATGCTCTCTTTAGTACGTGGTAATATTTTCAATATTTTCTGATTACTTGAAAAGTGATTGCTAAAAAATCTTTTACTAATTCTAATAGTAATCAAAATTTAAAGTTTTATTCATAAATAAAACATTACATTAAAATGTACAATATATACCAGTAATACACTTTAGCAATTTTATATATTTATGTGTGTGTGAATATATATATATATATATATATATATATATATATATATATATATATATATATTAAATTGATTTATTTTAGACATTTTATAAATAACACAGTTATACAGTTCATTATTCACAAATGTTTGAAACCAAAATGTGTTTTTTAAAAGTTTTTTCAATATTTAAAAAATATAGTAATTTGTGTTAGACATGTTTCAATTGTAGAGTAAGTAGATTAAATTCTTGTTTGTGTAGAAAAAATGCGTAAATAACATTTGTACAAGTCTAAATTTGATACAAATTATATAACTAAATTGTCTTCATAAAATAAAAATTTAGATTTTAGGATAGTTTTAAATAAAAAATTTATGGGCGGTTTTGTCTCACACAAAAATTATGAAAAAAAAAGTTATTGAAATCAAAATTCAAAAGTTATTGAAATCAAAATTCATCCATTCTAGTTGAAATTCTTACTTTCCCATGTGAATTCTGACAAATAATTTTTGTGCGAGACAAAACGGTGGTAATTTGATTTCATTCGGATCCACATCTTCATGTAACATAACATGCACTTTTTTAGGATTCTTCAAAAGTAGTCCGTCTCTAAATGTAATTGTGGATAATAAATGTGAAACTCATGCGATTTTTCGAGATAATCTAGACGATCATTTTGTTTTACTAGTTAATAAACGAATATTGTTAAATGGATACTATATATCCTTTTTAATAAACAAAATAAAACCCAATATGATCATATTCAAATTTCGCAATTGCATAGGGATTGTTTATTAAAAATCATACTTAATTGTTTATGACGATATTTTTTGAATCAGGATGCAAGTAGAGTGACAAAAAAATTAACTCCTTCTACGTTAATAATGCATGGAGTTACATATGGAGAGTTAAGGCACACATCTCAGTAAATTTGTATTCATCGTTTGTGTCTTGCAAGAATTACACCTGTAATTTACTATGTCACTTGTATTTCTCGTGCCATGAATTTTTTTCATTGGAAATTATGTACATTCAGCCATATGCTTTTTGAATAGTTGTCTGACCGCGAACGAATTAGTTTGCCTTGATCCACCGACACTGCTTGTTTCAGCATCAAAGAAATATGAGCAGGGTTGATAAATTCATTATTGTTATGGCTCAGTAGACTTTTAGCTACGCTAGAGAAACAAGAGACGGCAAGCAAGAATGAGAAAAAGATTTGTCCCCGGTCTTGCTCGTTCGCCACTAATTTGGACAGTTCCATTGTCTTGTCTTGTCATTTATTTTACCCCGTTATTGTATGTTACCATAAACGGAAGAAATGGTCGCCGCTTTTTGGTCTGCTTTTAAATGGTGTGTATGATTCCACTGCACTTCTTCTTTACCTCTCTCTTCTGCAAAGGATGGTCAAGATAGACTATATATAAAAGATGAACATGGTGATGATGATGATAAGCTTTACCATTGTATAACTAATGCTTACAGATTGAAGGGAGTGTTGAAACAACGTATACTATCTCAAACACTGAATTGCACGCAGTCCTTGGCCACCAAGGACGAAACGGATTTACTCTTAATCGGAGCAAAAAGTTATGAAAAGAGAATATATATTTAAAAAAAGTCCAATTAAATACGAATAGTCGATCAACAATTAGCTAAAAGACAAAAAGAAGAGAGACCTTAATTAATTGATCATGATGGCAAGTATCATGCATAGAATAGTTGGGCCAAGTTCTCCTAAAGAGGTTATTTTAGACTAATCCGTAGTAGCATAAAGAGAAGGGAAGGTATAAAGGTGAATGGGTTGTTCAATTGAAAAATTTAATGGCTTTCTACAATTGTTTGAAATTCAAAATTAATAATTATGAATGCGAATTGTGATATATGTTTCAACTAGCATGTACTTCGCGCGATGCGCGATAAAAAAATGTATGTTACGAATATTGTTGAATGAAATGTACTATATAAATATATTCTCAAAATTATATTATTTAAGCTTTGTTGTTTTGTTTGGATAAATATGTGTTAATCTTCTCGATTTTGAAACAATTATAATCTTCTTGTTTGTGCGGTGAAGAGTATCGTCAGAGTACGTTTCATATTTTAGATCTTTTGACTACCAAAAGATAGTAATAACTGCCATTTTTTTTTTATAATTATGAACTTTGTGTAAATTAAGCACACTTATTTAATATATTCCATCAATCCTTATTAGTCTTTAACTGATTATCGTGAGCGGATTATGATAACAAATTAATTTGTACATCCATTTCGTGGTAATAAAAAACAACTCAAAATCACGGTTGTTTAACTTCAACCGCTAAAACAACTATTTTCTTATAAAATTACTATATTATTTAATGTATCCTTGATAATTCGCAAAATAGTCAATCTCAAAGAGCGCATTCGATTCTATATGTAGTCAACATAGTACATAACATATATAACTTTGCCATCAAGAACTTTTTTTTGTTTATGAAACATGGATCACACTAAGACAAAAATAGAATTCTTAATGTAAATAAAGGCAAACGATATTAACAATGTTAAAAAAAGATGAAAAGTTATATAAGGTGTCATCTAAAAGCATAGTAAATTTTTAATTAAAAGGAGACCAATAAACACTAACTAACATGAGCATAAACTTAAAATGAACCTCATATTTTCCCTTCTAGAGCCTTTGCTTGCGATCTTTCGAACACGACATTCAATATAAAATTTTAAATAAATGAACATTGCATAATAATTATTTTAAAAGTATAAAAAATCTGAAAATGAAAAAAATGCAAAAAGATATATTCCCGCTAAAAAAAACATGTTTCCAATGATCAATAAAAAAATAAATTTCTAATAGATAAAAAAATATATTTCCAACAAAAAACATATTTTCAGTTATAAAAAGATTTCATATTAAAATTAGGAAAATACAAAAAAATCTACATAAAAATTTGGATAATAGTTTCAAGGAGTCTCAAAAAAACTGAGTAAATACTTTAAAGAGTTCAAAAAAAATATTATGACAAAAATTATTTCCAATAACAAAGAAGATTTCCAATTAAAAAAATAGAGAAAATATTCAATAATTACCAAAAATATGGAAAATAAATTAAAAATAGAAAACATAAATAAAGATATTTAAAATGCATAAAAAATAGAAAAAAAAATCAATAAACCGAAAAAGTATTTTAAATTTTTTTTGTGATGATGCTGTAAACAGCACCACCAGATAAGGTGTTGATAATCTCAAGATAGTAATAACAATGCACCACAAGGGTAAATATATCTAATAAAATAAGGTGAGGAGAAGAGGAGAAACATTAGTATATAAGTGGTTCAGCCAATCTGACCTACATCCACTTTGAGTGTGTGAGTAATTTCATTATAATGGTGGCACTAATGGCCTGTGATACAATCTCTCACTTTCTCTCTCTACTGTGTATACTAGCAGAGTTATAACTAGGGTTACAATTCTCGATCCCTCACAATGTAGGAGAAGACAAGTATATATAATGCTTGGGGGGGGGGGGTGTAATGTACCCCCCAAGCATGTAATGAGTATACATATGAGAATCGAACCAGTGTCCTGTTGACACCTGGCTAATCTCATGTAGATAATGATGACTAAATATTCCCTCACGTGAGGAGAATGATTTAGTTATAAATGCCTAGCCCACGTGTTACAAGTTTTTCATGTGTTTGGGTATGCTCAGACTTGTGACATCATTTGCAGTAACCTCGGCCTGGCCGAGTACATGGTTGGGGAAGTCTGATGATGTTGCTTTGTCCTGTCAATCACCAGTACGCCCTCGACCTGAGAGATTGGCCGAGGTTAGGATGCTACGTCGGTTGAGGCTGAGTGCGTTGTTGACCACAGCTTGATCCCATAAGATGCAGTTGACCTCGGTTGCAGGCCAACCGAGGTTAGTCAATGAGAATCCGACCTTTCATGAGATGACCTTCCCGATGGCTATTGTAGGCTTCCTGCCAACTCGGTTGTGAGAGAGGCAGAGGTTAGTGGCCCTGAATATAAGGGTACACTTTGGGCATATCAATCACCCCTAGCCCTTAGTCTTTTGTGTGAGTAGGTGAGTAAGGGGTATGAGAGCCAGGCTAATGAAGGGACGTTTTGATGTCTTGGGGTTTAGAGTGGTTCCTTGGACACATGTCATTCACTAAAGCGACTTGTGTTTTCCCCAAGATATGACAGTTTTGGAGGCACCTTTTGAGTTCCCTAGGGCAATGATGAGGGTGTTGAAAACCGCTCCCCATCATTGAGAAGGTTTATACCCTTCTCATTCCTCATTTTCTCCTTTTTCTTCCTTTAGATTTCCCGCCGATAGTTTTTCTGCGACTGTAAATCTCTCAAGCCCTCCATTGTTTAGCAAGTACATTGGTTTTGGATAGCCTTGTTATAAATGTATTGATCACGAGTAACAGGGCTTTTTGGATGTCAACCGTGAGTACGACGGGTGGGCACTAAAGGCATATTTTATTGTCATAATTTTACGACTGCATTGAGCTAGTAAAGTAGAGCTTATTACGGCAATGTGTAGTGATAATTATCGAATGTTTGAACGATAGTAAATTGAGTGATAGACTATCGTGCTAGGTACTCCGGGGGAGTAATATTAATTTGGTAAGGCATCACCCGAAATAGGGTTAGGCATATATATATATATGAAAACTTCATGACATCATAGACTTTAGTGAGTTTGTTGTCTCGTTAGCTGTGATCCCGATGCGTAGGGATTTAATTACTGATATGACTTCGGATGCATTGTGTTCTATGTCAAGCAGCGAAATATAGCTCGTCATATATTTAGCGCCGAAAACTTGGGATAGTGAGAGAACCATGTTTCATGTTATTGTTAAGGACAAATGTAGATTAGTATGTCAACATACATAGATTATGGGAAGGTACATATTATGGACTGAGGACCTTACGGACCTCGACCACCGACAATGTTAGGTAGTAGTGTAGCGGGGGGGGGGGGGGGGTCCTTATTTGGATTTCGATTTGTGAGACATTCCACGTATGAAACTAACGAACGTCGGGAGTTGGATAGAATTTTGGATGATAGTACATGGGATTTGTTCCTTAGTAATTATACATATGTGAGTATAATTGAGGGTTGATAATTCCACTATGACATGGGAATATATTTCATTAATACAATAATGCGCAAGGCATAGGGTGTATAGGCGCCCTAGGTAATTGAATCTTGATTTTGTTTTCATTCAGAACGTTTGGGATAAGTTAAATGAAGATAGAAATGGGGATATTGGGACTTAGTTGTAGGCACACAAGAATCGTATTGTATTAGGCAATAGATTATAATGTTCATGTGGATTCGACAATATTTAACCCGGGGAGTCGAAGTTATTTTCGCAAGATTGGTAGAGGCTTACGTTTCATGAGAAATTGATTATTAGAGCTAGGGAAGGACCTGTGACACGCGGTGAGGAAAAGTCACATGGATCACGGTTAGAGGTACATTTGAGAGAATATAAGATGTATCATGTTATAAATGTCAGTGGTGATGGGATTTAATGAAGAGATATATTGCTAAATTCATTTTGCAATGGGTCACCTGCCCGTTGAAAAAGGGTAAACCACCCGAAACTAGTAGGAGTTTATTACCCCGTTAGGGATTACGAAGTAGTAATGGGAGAGTATTCCCAAGGAATTTATCATGGAGGTGTTTACGACCCTGTAGATCACGTTAAGGTTGATCCAAGTAGATCACGTTATGCCAGTTAAGACTGGTCATCTTACGAGACAGTATGGGCGAACCTTTATAATCGAGATAGTGAGGTTATATAGAGTAATATTCGTAGTAATGAGACAGTATGCACGAACCTTTACGGGACATAATTGCTGGGGAATATTCGTAGAGTAATACTTTTAATATTTCGAAAGGTGAATTAACCTTGGAAATTTCAAGAGAGTGAATAGCGGAAATAACTATATTATAATTAGTAATGAGAATACTACGTATGAAAAATACATGTAAGCATGGGGTGAATACCTTGAATTTTAATAGGATGTGGGAATGCCAATTATATGAATATTATTATTATGTGTATTGCATACCAACGCTGCTTTCTATCAGGAGGAGATTTTTGCACAGTGGACAGTCATATCCTGGGTGACCCAATGGGGGGATATTTGACTTGTACCCAGAGTATATGAACTTGATTACGTGCTATCTGAGATGTAGGATAGTTTCGACGATTGAATGGGAGGGTAGGTAAGTGCATGACACATTTGGTTGGGGAATATACTTGCCTCCAATATTTGTGTTTTGAATTTGTGGTTCGTGAGAGATTGAACCTGTAGTCCTTTATGCAGTGATTGATGCACCGGGATATGATGGCAAAGTATGCATTGTGCCAAGTGGTCTTAGCCTGAGGGTGTGAGATTATATATATGTATAGGGATGATGCGACTATGTATATATATATATATGTGTGCTTGTGTATAATCCTACTATTTGAAATTAGTAGATATAATAATGTTGATAATTAAAATAATCTCAGTGGGTAAAATATTTACAAACAACACTGAATATGAAATGTGGTTATTTAGGAAAAATTATTGTAATAACGTATTTTATGGGCGATACGGGATACCCCTACGAAATATAATTTGAAGTTTAAGTCTATGACCTAGTTGAAAGAATTATAGATAGCTCGGTTGGGATAGATATAGTTAGGCGTGCACAATAGTGGAGAGGTGAGAATCTCATGGGAGAGTTCGAAACTAACATGCACATAATACTTGCATTATTGCAGTTTTAAATACTTGCTAAAACAAATATTTTCATAACTCGGGCTCTGACCCGTTTCTTGTTATTCTCATCTATTTTGATATATATATATATATGTATTATATCACGTGCCCAGCCACAGGGTTACCAGAATTAGACGGGCAGATCATTTAGCGAGTTGCAACAGTTGTGCGAGTTGCAAGTCCTTGCATTTAAACGCATCTATCAGTTCCTTCTGTTCTATTTAAACATTTCATTTAGGTCATGTTTCGCCCATTCTCAGTCGTTTTATTAGAGATTGTACTGAGTTTACTTTAGTAGTTTATTTATGTTGAACTTGAACTGGAAATATTTTATCTAGCCTTATTTATTTCAATATTCGATTCATGTCCAATATTCGTTATATTTACATGGAATGTAAATAGCTTATATCTTACAGAATGGGAATTTATTAATGGATTATTCGATCATAATTAAAATTAAATGTTTTGACACTTAGCTTAATTATTTATTAGGTTATAGATAAAGAACACATATTTTTCGATAGTGATGCTAAAAATAAACCAACCAGACACTTCGGTTTAATTTAATAAAGGACTGATCACCTGGTATTTAATTAGGCGAGGTGTCACAGGTCAACACACATCCGTCATTTCTTATTTTCTTTGGGCACCAGAACCACATTCGAGAGACGCTCTAGATATTTTACCTCTCTGATGAAATTGTCCGTCAAGAGTTTGTCAGCCTCCTTGGTAACAATAGTGTTTCTCTTAGGGTCAAAGAACCTCTTCTTCAGGCGGACATGCCTATGGTTTGGGTCCACTCTGACATGGTTAACCGTGACCTCGGGGTCTACCTCGATCATGTGTAAGTGACTTTAGGCAAACACATATGTGTTTTCATTGAGGAATCGAGTAAGATCTTATTTCAAATAAAAAACATAGACTAGTCCTAATTTTCACAAACTTAGTAAGATCCTCTGCATTAATGGAAATAGTGATTAGAACCTTAGTCGGCCCCCATCTCAATTCCTTTTCTCCATCTCGTGGATTTAGAGTACCAACATTCATCACCTATGTACCCAAACTCTCTAGTGGGAGCTCTGGCATCTCAAGGGGAAGTAGGAACTCTGTCAGGACTATAACACTACATTGAGAGCTTTATAGGACCATGGTCAAGCTTTGGGAGGTCTCAAGTGACTTTTGTTTCTCTTTAGTGGAAGTGTTATAACACCCCTTGGCCTTCTTCTGGTCCCCAACTACCTCTCCCACAACTATAGGGGTTAAGAAACCTATCACCATCCTTCAAGTTGACAAAAAATCATCTAAATCATTGGACGAAGGTATGGCCAAGATTACATTTTAGGTTGAGAGCAGGTGAAACATCAGTAACTTGTTCCAAATGGTAGAGCAATAGTCTTTGTAAGGACACAAATTTCCAATTGAGTCCATATATAGTTTTGGCTCAATTCCGGACAAAAACATTTATTCATAGGATAGTATGTCATTGTAATACTCGCAAGCCTATGAAGTGTTTGTTGAACTCGTAGCGGCAAAGAATATAAAGCTTCATCAAATGTGCCGGTTTGCGTGCCTCGTTTCTACGTCATCAACTATGGTTCCATGCTCCCAAGGTATGAATGCAATTATATTTATATAGGAGCTTGGAACAAGTTTATTGGGTGTTAGGTTTAATTAAAACTGTGTTTTACTTTCAGAAAAATTTAATTAGAACTTTAAAAAATAAAGTATATAAAGTTTCTGGGCCAAAAATTGAATTTTGTAAAAATTTTGGAAGTCGTTCGAAATGTCGTTCGAACGAGTTTTTCGTTCGAACCAGGTTTCGTTCAAACGAGTTTGCCAACGAGTCTAAACTGGTCCGTCGTTTGAAATGTCGTTCGAACGAACTTGTTCATTCTAACGAGGTTTCCAACGAGATTCTAACGAAGTCCATACTGGTGTGTCGTTAGAAGTCCCGTTCGAACGAAATGTCGTTCGAACGAATTGCTAGGCGGGAACAGTTTTTAGGCAGTTTTTGGCAGTTTTTAACCCACTTTCCCACTTGTTTCTTAACTGATTTTTTCAGACTTTATGAAGGACGGGAATTACATTTTCCAAACTAACATTTCCAAAATATTTCCATCTCTTAGAGAGTTTTTGAGAGCAAAAATGGTTTAGGAAAATGTTCATGTTTTGAGTGAGATTTTTAGAGAAAATATTTTATCACTCTAGTGTTGTACACCCATATTGTTTATCCAAGTTCTTATATACATATCATATTGCTTGGAGTTGTGGCACCGGTTTATCTCTACCGAATTCAAGAAGAGAAGTTTTGGTTTGTTTCCACATCCATCAAAGGAGAAGACTTTTTGTTGCGATTCTACCCACTTGGAGAAAGGCTCCTTGCTCGGGTGACGGTGACCATAGAAAGCCCCATCGGTGGATTCCGAGACCGCGGTGGTGTTCCGAGGTTATCCTCTAGGAAGAGGTGTCTACAAGAAGAAGCGTCGAGGCTTGAGAGGGATCGAGTCAGTCATTGTAAGTCTATCTGTCTTGTAATTGTAATTTCGTATCTAGTGGATTTGTGGCTAGGGCCATCCGAGGTTGTTTCCCGTCTTGGGTTTTTCCTTGTACATCGCGGCGTAGTGTGATTGGTTTATTTTATCTTACTTAAATAATTTAGAACGCATGCTTAGAATAATTCAAGATAAAATTCGGTTTAAATCATCACACTCATTTAAATTGCACGGTTTAATTTTAATTTGTTTGAGAAATTAAAATTTGTTTTTTGTTGTTTAGAGTTGAACCATAACCTTTACGCTTCCGCATCTTGTGTTTATTTAAAAAGGAAATTATATTTTAATTCCGGGGTTCCAGCCTTTTCAAATTGGTATCAGAGCCAAAGCGATAAATTATTTCGTTAACGATAAATTATATTTTAATTCCGGGGTTCCAGCCTTTTCAAATTGGTATCAGAGCCAAAGCGATAAATTATTTCGTTAACGATCTTTTAAATAATTTTTGGCTAAAATGGATTTTTCCCCATTTTCAAAATTTCCTATTTTCGATGGTTCTAACTACGCGTATTGGAAAGCGCGTATGAGATCGGCACGAAAATCTATCGACGAGAGAGTTTGGATGTCTGTTGTTAACGGGTGGTCCCCACCAACTCATTTAGTTGAAAATGAACGTGTTATCAAACCCGCCGATAGATGGACTGAAAATGAGTTTAAACTTGCTAATTTTAATTCCCGTGGTTTAAATTCATTATTTAGCGTTGTCACACCAGATGAATTCCGACGTATTATGACGTGTGAGATCGCTAAAGAAGCTTGGGATATTTTACAATTAACTCATGAAGGAACTAGTGTCGTTAAAGCTTCAAAATTCCAAAACCTCACCACTCAATTTGAAACTATCAAAATGAATGAAAAAGAGACTTTTGATGAATTTTATGCTAGACTTTCTGATATTGTTAATTCATCTTTTAACTTGGGAGAGAAAATACCTAACGACCGTGTTGTAAAGAAAATTTTAAGGTCCCTACCCGATAGATTTATTCCAAAAGTGACCGCTTTAAATTCTTTACCCACTTTAGCCTCTACGAAATTAGAAGAGCTTGTAGGTGATTTACAAACCTATGAAATGGATATGTTTCCCTCTAAAATTGAAAAGAAAATCGAAAATGGCGTTGCTTTAAAAGCCCGAAAAGAGGTCAAACAAGTAGTAGAGAGCGATAGTGATAGTGACTCGGAAGACATGGCTTTGTTTGCTCGTAAATTTAGAAAATTTCTTAAAATTAACAAAGGTAAATTTAAAAATGATTTTAAGAAATTTGATACTTCTAAACATGATAAAAGCGAGAAGATTTATAAAGCCGAGAAGATCCCTAAACCTAGTAATGAAAATTTAGATAGGGACGAGTCTAATAAGTGTTTTGGTTGTGAAGGTTATGGCCATAGGGCTTTTGAGTGCCCCACTAAACTAAGGAAAGAGGGTAAGCGACCCATTTCATATAATGCGACCCTTAGTGATAGTGATAAGGAAGAAAAGCCCGATTCCCCCACTAAGAAAAATTTTGTGTCTTTTATGGCTAGTCATGTGAGTGATAGTGAGAACTCATCGATTGATGAAACGATAGCACATGCCACTTCCAAGGTCATTATACATGATTCTCTTATTTTTTATGATAGTGAGAGTGAAGAAGAAAGAGAGAGTGAAAATGAAGAGGAGGTTAATATGAGTGAACTTCAAAATGCTTTTCAAGAACTTTATAAAGAATCTATTAAAATAAAAAGAGCTAATTTGAAGTTAGAAGCTACTTTAAGAGAAAGTGTCAAGGTCGTTGATGAAAGTGCTTTAATAGAAGACCTTAGGACACATGAGAGGACTCTTCAAGAGAAGCTTGAATATGCAGAAGGAGAGAGAGATAGCCTTAGGGGTTTAATGGAATCCTTGAAAAAGGAGCTTCTTGCGTTTGAAGAGAGAAATGTTTTACTAGAATCCAACATTTTAGAATTGGAAAATAAATTAAAAGATTCTAGTAATGTCAAATTTGATATGGAGTGTCGTTCGGAAAAACTAGATAAAATGTTAGGAACGGTCCAAATTAAAAATGACACTTGTGGTTTAGGCTTCAACACTTGTAATGAATCTACTCATAAAGCCAAGACCAATGCTTTAGGAGAATCTACTAGGAATGCATTTAAAGATCACTCCTTAAGTAAATCTTTTCTACATGTTTTTCCTTGTACACATTGTGGTCGAAAAGGTCATCTGAGGAAATTTTGTTTTGATCTTAAATGAATTCCTAGAAAATCCCATAGTAAAGTAACCACGGTTGTTAACATTCCAACACCCCAAGATAGTCATTCTTCTTTAATTTGGGTTAGGAAATCCGACTTGGTTGCTTTGCAAAATAGGGTTTTTGATTCTCATTTACTTTCACATGCTTCCTCCCTTGCTAAATCTAAAGGATGAATGTGTTAGTGTTTGCATACTTTAGCGTTTGTACTTCATGCTATACTCACATGGTAAATGTATGCTTGTTTTAATCATGTTCTAGTCTATGCTCCATGTTTATCACATGATAGAATTATGATTTTTGTTTATCTTTTGTATTATATTTCCTTCATTTTGTGTGCATTAAATGAAAAATACAAAAAGATTTTTGTTTATCATTTGGATTTTATTTCTTGGTAATTTAAGCCTGATGAAAATTCAAAATGATTTGTGTTTGTCTTTTGAGTATATATTATTTACTTTTGGTTAAAAATGTTAAAAACTCAAAAAGATTTTTTTTGTGTGTATTTTGGTTTGACACACTTTAAGTGGCATATTCTTGTGTTTGAATCCCATCTTTTACGCTCCCATGTGGCTAGAACTTTTGGTTTAGATTTTCAATCCTTAAAATGTTCTTTATCATGTTTTATATGGAGTAGTTGGATTTTGTATTGTTTAAATGGATTCTATTTCTATATGCCTCTTTTCACACATGCACGAGCTCTTTTGAAATCTTAATGTCACATGTTATATTTGAGCTTTTTGAGGTGTTCTCCTACCAATCTAGTCATCTACATATCTATGACCTAGGAGGACTAGTGCATGTCAAAATCCGTTGCATGTGAGATTTGTGTGAAAATGAAAACATGACAATAAATATGCACGGGGAAGGGCTTCGAAAGGAATAAGTGATCATTTGAGATTGTAAGCCACCATTTATTGGATCTAAAAGAAATACGTGATCCAAAGGCCTAAAAACATAATACTTGGCATTTAAAAGAAAACAATTGACAAGGCCTATGTTTGTTTGATATATTCATTCACAAGCAAAAGAATATATATATGATTATTGAGGGAGAATTGGATGGTATATCAATGGTTTGCACAATGTCCGTTTATCCTAGTTGTCTTTAATGTCATGACTCTATTTGGTTTGTAGAATCATCATCATGCTAGGCTTGTATGCATTGTGTATGTTTGTTCATTGAGTTCAATCTTCTTATTGTCACATGAGGTTATATTTAACTGTGATGAAGTTTGCAATCAATTGAGAACTCCGTGAACATGTTTTAAGTGATTGGGTCTAAATTTAATCGTTACTAGTTCACACCCAAACACTTCCGTTTCCATATGACAGATTTTTGCCATACGAATGTGCAAACTTATTGTATTTTGTGTCATGTGTGGGTTTATATCTATATATTTATGCAAGTACTTATTGGTATATTTATAGTATATATATATCTATGATATTTGTTTGTCTTTGCCTTGCTTTTATTGCCCATATGCTTTAATGACTTATCACTTTAAGCTTCAACATGCTTTTATGTTTATTAGTTCTTTATCCTTTGCCTATTCCTGAACAAAAAGGGGGAGAATGATGATAGGGGGAGCAATGGTATCTAATCCTATTATTATCGTATCTTAGTTTGGGGGAGATTTATCTTAGGGGGAGACGTCTTTCTAAGTAGGTCATGTGTTTGATAAAGGGGAGAATTAATTTAGGGGGAGTAATTAATTAATTGCATTTAATACTTTGATATTCCCTATGCATTTGATGAGTTTGCTTAAGTGTGCAGGATTTCTTCTAAAGCGGCGTTGTTTAATGGCAAAGCGTTTGATCCTTGGGTTGAGTCAAGTTTGGGCGGGTTATGTTTTTGAGTCTAGTGAGCTTGATGGCCCTTTAGGATTTTTTTTTGGTTTTTGTCCCGGAATAGCCAAAGAGGGAGATTTGTAAGGACACAAATTTCCAATTGAGTCCATATATAGTTTTGGCTCAATTCCGGACAAAAACATTTATTCATAGGATAGTATGTCATTGTAATACTCTCAAGCCTATGAAGTGTTTGTTGAAGTCGTAGCGGCAAAGAATATAAAGCTTCATCAAATGTGCCAGTTTGCATGCCTCGTTTCTACGTCATCAACTATGGTTCCATGCTCCCAAGGTATGAATGCAATTATATTTATATAGGAGCTTGGAACAAGTTTATTGGGTGTTAGGTTTAATTAAAACTATGTTTTACTTTCAGAAAAATTTAATTATATCTTTAAAAAATAAAGTATATAAAGTTTCTAGGCCACAAATCGAATTTTGTAAAAATTCTGGAAGTCGTTCGAAATGTCGTTCGAACGAGTTTTTCGTTCGAACCAGGTTTCGTTCGAACGAGTTTGCCAACGAGTCTAAACTGGTCCGTCGTTCGAAATGTCGTTTCGAACGAACTTGTTCG
This sequence comes from Sambucus nigra, assembly GCA_949130495.1. Classification (NCBI taxonomy): domain Eukaryota; kingdom Viridiplantae; phylum Streptophyta; class Magnoliopsida; order Dipsacales; family Adoxaceae; genus Sambucus; species Sambucus nigra. The sequence continues at coordinate 127,454,686 of OX422219.1, read as the reverse complement.
TTCTAACGAGGTTTCCAACGAGATTCTAACGAAGTCCATACTGGTGTGTCGTTAGAAGTCTCGTTCGAACGAAATGTCGTTCGAACGAACTGCTAGGCGGGAACAGTTTTTGGCAGTTTTTAACCCACTTTCCCACTTATTTCTTAACTGATTTTTTCAGACTTTATGAAGGACGGGAATCACATTTTCCAAACTAACATTTCCAAAATATTTGCATCTCTTAGAGAGTTTTTTAGAGCAATAATGGTTTAGGAAAATGTTCATGTTTTGAGTGAGATTTTTAGAGAAAATATTTTATCACTCTAGTGTTGTACACCCATATTGTTTATCCAAGTTCTTATATACATATCATATTGCTTGGAGTTGTGGCACCGGTTTATCTCTACCGAATTCAAGAAGAGAAGTTTTGGTTTGCTTCTACATCCATCAAAGAAGAAGACTTTTTGTTGCGATTCTACCCACTTGGAGAAAGGCTCCTTGCTTGGGTGACAGTGACCATAGAAAGCCCCAGCGGTGGATTCCGAGACCGCGGTGGTTTTCCGAGGTTATCCTCTAGGAAGAGGTGTATACAAGAAGAAGCGTCGAGGCTTGAGAGGGATCGAGTCAGTCGTTGTAAATCTATCTGTCTTGTAATTGTAATTCCGTATCTAGTGGATTTGTGGCTAGGGTCGTCCGAGGTTGTTTCCCGTCTTGGGGTTTTCCTCGTACATCGCGGCGTAGTGTGATTGGTTTATTTTATCTTGCTTAAATAATTTAGAACGCATGCTTAGAATAATTCAAGATAAAATTCGGTTTAAATCATCACACTTATTTAAATTGCACTGTTTAATTTTAATTTGTTTGAGAAATTAAAATTTGTTTTTTGTTGTTTAGAGTTGAACCATAACCTTTACGCTTCCGCATCTTGTGTTTATTTAAAAAGGAAATTATATTTTAATTCCGGGGTTCCAGCCTTTTCAGTCTTTATACCAATTGTGAAGGGGATTGCGACCTACTCATGGAATAGGTTTTTTCTCCACTCAAGTCAATCAGAGGGTTGGTGATGGGATTAATGTGCTTCATGGTGAGGCCCAAGGCCTCTAAAGAATTTATGAACAAGCTATTAGTTAAGTTCTCGATATCATCCAAAACCCTTTTCATATGGTCAATACCCATAATCACCATGATGACTAGAGGGTAATCATGAGGAAGGATAATTCTCATGAGGTCCGTATCTGGAAAGATTATTATAGGAAATACCTTTGGGAATTGCTCATGGTGATATACACTGTTGACCTGCACCCCCATCGTGATGGATGCTTTTGAGTGAGATAACATGGTTATGGAAGAAGGTCCACCACCAATAAACCCTCCAGAGATGGTATTCACATAGATTAGTTAGACATCATCTTATTTTTGTTATTGTTGTTATTGCATTGACCCTTAATAAAGTCTTTTGCCACAAACTCCTTAATATAACCTCTATTAATCACTCCTTCAATTATTTTTATGAGTCTCAAGCAGTCACTGGCTTTTTATCCATGGTCTCTGTGAAACCTATAATAGTTAGATTTGTCCCTCTTGCTCTCCATAGCCTTCATAGGTTTTAGAGGAGGTAGAAAATCCTGAGCTTTTCTTTCTGAGAAGACCTATTCTATAGTGGATGTGAGTGGAGAAAAGTGCCTATCTTTTAGAGGTGCATTCCTCTTACCTTTGTTCTTCCTCTTCTTGGCCTCAACTGCTTTAGGGGACTTTAAGGCGGGATAAGTCATTTTTCTCTATTCTTATTGGAGGAAGCTATGGGATGCTTCACTATTACTACATGACCTGTATTCATATAGTTATTATCTCTCCTAATTAACTTAATCATGGCCCTAGGGCTTTTACTAAAAGGACTCGATCGATCCTATCATGTTAGGTCTGAGATGAAGGCCACCATGAATATAGTATCACTTAGATCATCGATTTAGAGAGCCTGTTGGATGGATCTGTTAGCATACTCTCCTACAGTTTCACCGTATTTATCTCTAAAGTGATGGATGCAAGTGTCTTGTTTCCTCATCTTCTGTCTCCTATGAAATGGCTGACGAAATATCTAAATAATTATGTAAAACTTACGAAGTTCTAGGTTTGATCAAGATAAACCAGTTCCTAGCCATCCCCCATAGATTGGCGGGAATGGATTTACATAAGACCTTATTCAGGGTGCCTTGAAAGGGAATGAGAGATGTATAAGTCTCCATATGGTCTATGGGATCTTTAAATCCATCGAATGGGTCAAAACTGGGCATCTTCCACTTATGGGGAGAATGTAGTACTGGACTTCTTTATAGAATGAATATAGTGTCTTTAGGATGCATAGCTCAATTGTATTAGGAGTTTGCATTTTATACTGGTTGAGGAAATTCCCCAATTGGTCTAGCATCTTTCTGAGTTTGTTATCATAGGTTATAGACAATTTAGACCCTTATTGTGACGAGTCACTTGATAATGACAACATATCCCTAATGGAGTACGAGTAATAGATTTTTGTGGCTCCCTACCGCATCCTCTGGATCATTTCCTCCATCCAATAAAGGCTCATAATTTTCCCCAGTTTTGATATGCTTAGATCTATTTGGTTACCCAACCATAAGTGGTAAAGTAATATTTATAAGAATGTTATTCATTTGTTCCTAAAGCTAATTCTGACGAGCTTCCATATTTTTAAAAGAGCGGGCTAACTCGGCGTTAGTTGTCATTTTAACGAAGTAAAAGTTTGTATATGATATGAATGTATATAGGAATATCCACATATGATTCCACACTGATGGGTAATGAAATCATGTGGGACCTTAGACCCAACAAGTGCCCCCACAGTACCTCAGATATATTAGTGGTGAGGTGTGTCAAAGTGATGGACAAGAATATAAAGTGGTTCGAACTTCAAATAAGGATCCTACATCCATCGTCAAAGGGTATTTTAGTTTACATTAGATATTAAAAGGAGTATTACAATCTGACATCAGTGCGGTCTTCATCGCTAATATAAAGGCCCTTAGGAAGTAACTAATCGACTTTTTTAAGGATTCCTAAGCCTTAGTTTAGGAATCACCAGCGTATACAATATGTAAAACAGTTGGAAATGATCCAAACTATAGATACTTGCTTCCAACAGTGGGTTAATAACATATATTACAATGGTTAGATACTTGTTTGATCTATTTTCCCTTTGTTCTTCTTATATTGGATGATTTTAGATTTCTTATCTCAATTAACTTGATTATCTGGCATTGTACCGTTCACAACCCCCCCCCCCACACACACACATATACATATATATATACATATATACATACATATATATATACATATATATATACATATATATATATATATATATATATATATATATATATATATATATATATATATATTAGAGAGAATGAGTGGACTTTAATAATATGGTTGGGTCCTCTTCTGAGGTCTAATTGATACAGTAGAAAGGTGGATTGTGGGAGAAAGGCTTGAAAAGTGGTATAAAATAGTTGATAGGTGAACTCATTGCATATAAGAGTCATCAATTATAGTGGAAATGTGTGGTGGTGGTATGTAGAAAAATGTCTGTAATTTTTTCCTTCCCTCCAGATAAGGTGCATAAGCTCAGCCGGAGGGGCCTGGAACTGGATAAAGTTATTCCTTAGGTGGTCCTGTTATATGTTGTAACAATATCATTCTAGAAGAGGGGTTTCATGACCTATAAATATCATTTATCTTTAAACTAAGGTACTTTGTACATGTCTGAAAGGGAGGGATGTCGGTGTCGAGGTCCATAAGCTTAATTACTAAGATTTATTGGAATGACAAGGAATTTTGGGTAAATAGTTAGGTGGATAAGGCATATGGTACAATTGTGGTCCTTTCCCCAAGTCAAATGTGGTCTTAGGATATTAGTTGTAGTTTGGGAGAGGTATATGGTTAAATCTAGAACCTATTCTCTTGCATATGTTAAGAAGAGAGGGTTATAAACACTTAGGATTCTAATAATCTAATACGGTATCATTAACTTGTATGTGGTTTAAATATTTTAATCTCTTTTAATCTAAGAGTTTTATCTTGCCATAATGGATTTGGTTCCAATAAACTTCTCTTACTTAGCTTTCGAGTATAACTTGGAGAGAAAGGATCTTAAGTACGATAGGAAGGAATGCCTCCATGCTATAAACTAGGGAGTGGGAGTAGCCCTAATGGGTGTTTTGATAGACGTGAGATATCCTAAGATGGACTAAGGGTTCTTATCGACACAATATTTGCAATGTCTTGTCATCTTACGAATTATGGATTTGAGGCTCTTATTTGCAACCTCAATAACCCCATTGGTGTGTGGCCTATAAGGAGAAGACATGGGTATCTAAAACCCATATTCCTCGTCCACTTCTATGACTTCAACTTTAAAATGGAGGACATTATCAGATACAACCCTTGTAGAAACATATGATATTTTTTCAATTGAACTTGGCCAATTTCTTATAGTTTAATACTGCGTATGACTCGGCTTCCACCCATTTAGTGAAATAGTCAATAGTGACTAAGATGAACTCATCCCCATGAAAACCTTTGAGAGTGGCTTTCTCAATGATATTTGTGGCCTAAGTTAAGAAGGGTCATGGATAGGTCATATTGTACAACTTTTGGGAGGTATATATTGGAGATTGGCAAATTGTTGGCATTTGAGACACCTTTTAATGTATGCTGCGTAGTCTTGAACTATGGTAGTCCATCCTAATCTAAGTTCTGAACTTATACCAGCTCATCTGGATTATTCTGACTTCTCTCAAGGCTTCTGATGTTGTAGATGTTCTCTCAGCTTTGTAACTCCACTCCTTTTAGCTTTTAGTCGATCCCAAAAGTTAATAATCTCTCTACCAACACTTCTTTAGTGTTGTAGTGTTGTGTTGTCATGTGCCTAACACATGTATGCAACTCACAATCACTTATATAGAAAATATTCTTAACAAATTACAAATATCGTTCTAAGATGCAGAAACAGATTTCTGAATCACAGTTTGTTCGATAGTCTCAGACTACTGATCTTTATTTCTATCCATAGATCTTGAGGAAACCTTGCTATATAAAGCAACTAAGGTCCTAAACACTTTATTTTATTTTATTTACAAAATTATTTCACAAAGTGTGAAATATTTCATGAAAGTGTAAAACCCCATTCAAGATCTTAACTAGATCTATGTGTGATTTTTCTCGTAAACTAAAAACAGAAATAAGTTTGTTGGTTCTGGTTTTGAAAAATAATCAAAAAGGAGTAAAACAACCAACAAATACGGATTTCTTGAAAAAATAAATCAACCTAAGAATATTAAATGTGTTTGTAACACAAACAGTTTAGATCTGCAATTTTTTTGAAAAGAAAATGAAATTAAAACTTTGTGAATGTTGGACAAGAGATTAAAGACAATGGAGCATGGATCTTCTCAACTAACGAACTCACAGGTTATTTTTCTGAAGAAAAATCAATAGTTTGGTTTAGGGTTTTGAATTCTCTCTCTGTCTCTCTGTCTCTCTCTCTCTCTCTCTCTCTCTCTCTCTCTCTCTCTCCCTCTCTCTCTCTCTCTATTCTCACTTTTTTCTTTCAGAGGTAAAGTGATCCAAATATTGTAAATGTCTCACAAATGGCTTATATTTATACCAAAGCATAGAATAGTCTGGAAGGCCTGGGCAAAGCAACGATCGAGATTAATTACAAAAGATCGATGTAAATCTTACGGCTGAGATGTAACCGCTGTTAAAAGCATTTTGATTGGTTAGCTCAGTTGTTACAATGATTATGAAAGATAACATGCAGACCGTAGATAATATTGATCCAAGGGTTCTCAATCAATCTCAGATATGTGAGAGTAAAGAAACACCAATCCAACCGATATCTCATCAACACGTGTAAGGACAAGATCAATGGAAAAATGCGTGTTTTAGGTTTCTAAAGAATCCTATTTTCGTCCACATAATTATCTATCGTTTTCGGATCCTACCGAAGCAAGTTTTGGGGAGAAAAGGGTAATTATAAACCAACCGAGAAAATTATTAAAACCAACTTTGTAATGATAATTTTTTTAGAAATTCCTAAAAATATTTACCATATCCCAAAAATTATTAAACAACCATTTTTATGGGATTTAACACACACACACACACAAAATTATGAAGAATGCAATAAATGAATGCAATCCTAGGTGTAGTGCTGGTATTCTACCTTTGAGACTTTTAGAGTAATTTGATATGTAGAGTCTGAGGCTCATTGGTAGATAAGGAAATGACTCAATTTTGTCACTATTTGCAAACTAGACAAGCGCCTATATAATTAGACTCAAGCGAGTAACAAATATAGGATGCTTCAATCCTAACCAAATGCTCTTGTTCGATTAGCCTCGGCAACTCTAATGAAGCTCAGAAGAACCGTTCCAGTAGAGATTATCACCAACAAGAGCATTGATGAGGAATTAGTCAACATCATTTACATAGAACTAGGTCCTTCCTAGATGGATCCAATCATGGACTACATTGAGAAGGGATTGTTACCAGCCGACCAAAAGGAACCAAGGAAATTGAGATATAAGGCATATAACTACGTTCTGGAGAATGGTATTCTGTACATAAGGGTATATACTTTGTCTTTACTTCGTTGTGTCCATCCAACTGAAGTATAAAATTTGATAGAGAGGTTCATGAAGGCTAATGTGGTTCTTATTAGGTTGGAATATCTTTGGTACAAAGGGTAGGAACACAAGGCTACTATTGGCAACCAATGAAGACATGTTTTGTTTTATTTGCCAAGAGGTGTGACAAGTGCCAAATGTTTATTACTATTTAGAGGAAACCATGTACTTCCTTAACCCTAATTACTTATCCTTGGCCATTTTCCATTTAGAGGACAGAATTTGTCAGACCATTATCGACCACCAAAGGAAGATTCAAGTATTTAGTCATCATCGTAGACTACATCACCAATTGGGTGGAGGATGAGTCTTAGAATGATATGCCCTATCAAAGAGTGTTTCAGTTTGTATGGAAGCAAATCATACGTCGTTATGGAATTCCCTATACTTTTATTATTGATCATGGTACCCAGTTTTATAATGAAGAGATTAAGGATTATTGCATTAGGTCCAAAATACAGAAGCTACGTTAAGCACCAGGACATCCACCATTTAATGGTAAAAAAGAAATCACTAATAAAACTTTGCTTAATGGATTTGAGAAGCGCTTGTATGGAGCCAAGGGGAATTTTCATAGCATTCTTTGGGCTTACAGAACTACACCAAGAACTGTAATAGGAGAGACTCGCTATAAGATGGCTTTTGGTAGTAAGGTGGTAGTACCAACTGAAATAGGTCAACCAAAACACAAGGTGATGAATTTTGATTCCCCCAAAAGTGACCTCATGAGGGGACTAGATATGGACATGGTTGAAGAAGTTAGAAAAGATGCTTCAATTCGAATGGCTGCTTACCAACGAAGAACTGCTAGGTTCTATAATCGGCTCGTCAAGCCGACCAACTTGAGACCATGAGACCTTGTACTGAAGAAAGTGATTCACAAAAATAACAAGTTGGAACCCAACTATAATGGGCCCTACCTTATCTGTCTAGGAACATATCGCTTGGAAACATTGGAAGGTAAAGAGTATAAGAGCCCCTGGAACGCCGATCATCTTCGTAAATATTATCATTAATTTTGTTTTTGATGTAATAAGTTATTCAAGTTAATAAAATTGCATGTTTATCCTCCTCATACATCCTTTTTATGTTTTATTTTTTGGAGTATGGTATGGAACCACACCACACCACCCCTTAAATTAAAAGCTAGATTTTAATTTCAAACTTTTCTAACTTCGGAAAAGTATTGCATACTTTTCCATCCTTCTCTTTATCAAACTTTTCCAACTTCAGAAAAGTTCTTCAGAAAAAATTTTCAACTTCAAAAAAGTTCTCTGTCAAACTTTTTTAACTTCAGAATAGTTCTTCATCAAACTTTTCCAACTTCAGAAAAGTATTTCAAACTTTTCCAACTTCAGAAGGTTCATCAAGGGTGCTAGGATGATTAATAGACTTGAAATATCTGCTCCTATTATGCCTGCTACTACTTGGCCGATCAAGCAAATGTTGTGGACAAACATACGCGACTTCGCCCTCCAAGCCATAATCCCTAAGATTTTTTCTAATCATAGTCTGAGGGATAACACCAGAAGGAATCCAACTGACATCAATAGAAAATGGTGGGTCAAGGTAATCCATGAATCCTGGGTTATGCCAGTACCATGGTTCATTGTCCTCAAGAATCTTCATCAGAGTAAGCAAGTTCATCCAACTACATTTGTAGCCCTCATTCCTAGCTTGCTCAGTGTACTTATCCAGGGAAGTTATAGCCTCATCATACTCATCCATCCAAACATCTTTGGGTTGCTTATGGAAATGGAAGGTAAGTAGATACACATTGTCTTGAAGATTTTTGATGACCTTGTCCTTCTCCTTGAGCTTAGTCGCTTGAACGGCCAGCGCTTTCTTGGTTCTCTCCTCATCAACAGTTGGTCGATCAACTATACCTTGCCTTGAGGTTTGGCCAGGCTTGGTTTTCTTCTTTTACAAAGATTTTAGCTCCTTCAATAACTTGGAATTCTCAGTCTTCAAAAATAGAACCCCTTCATCTAGGCCAGTGGTGGTTAATTTCTTTCAATTGTCAAGTTCGTTCCTCAATGCATTCTTCTCTTTCTCTAACATGGCAATAATTTATCGAGAATTCTCCTATTCTTGGTTCAAGGCCAATTCCTTCTTATCCAGGGTAGAAGTGATATCTTATAACTTCTTGTCAATGCACCAGCCCTCACTCAAGGCCTTATACTTAACCCTGTAGTCGGAATGAAACAGTGCCTTATAAAGTTTGTGATCCTCCTGCATTTTCTCAATCATCTCATAATAATCGATATTATTGGCTATGACTATGTTCAAAAGGCAATAAATATGGATGTAAGACTCCTTCATTTGGTTGGAGACATCTGGGCCGAGCAACCTTGATAAGTCTTCCTTAGATGAAGGAATATGGATAGCCTCATGTGACACCCCGACTAATTAAATACCTGGTAGCTACTCCTTTATTAAATCAATACAAAATGCCAAGTTGGTTCAGTTAATAGCATCACTGTCGAAAACATTTTAATGATTACTAACCACCTAGTATTTAAAAAGTAAGTTGTCTAATTTTAAATTAAGTCTTATTAACATGCAATAAAATAATAATGGAAGAACAACATAATCCATTCACCATAACGAAGTAATGAAATAAACAATAAATAATAATAAGTCCGGAGGAAAACTCCTCACAACAATCCCACAACTGAAATAAGTAAAACAATGTAACCTGAATTAATTACATGCCAAAAGTCTGAAAATATGAAATAGGAAATGTTTCAAATAGAAATGGGCGACATGCCCTACAACTGATGAAACTGAATATAGAGTCAAGATAGATGAAGCGTCTATTAGCAAGTCCTGTAACTTCCACAAACAGCTACAGCTCGTCACCTGAATGAGCATCCTAAGCATGGTGTCCTTGTGGCTGGGCACCTAAAATGGTTTTTAAAAAAAATAGATTTGAAAGCAAACGGGTCGGAGCCCGAAAGTGGAGAGTATTTTAAAATAGCAAGTGCTTTAATAACATTAAAACAACGAATGCAAAATACATGTTAGGACGTGCACTCACATGAAATACTCACCTCTCGACTAGTTGCGCACTCCTAACGTATAGCACCCATCTAAGTAATAAATACATCTATCTAACTGACATGAGTTCTAACTTTTCTACTCGGTTCCCATTATACATTCAAATGTTATCAATTTAAAAGAGGCTTTACATACTCTCGGATTCTCAATTAAGCAATACAATTTATTTCAGGTTATCCCTTTATATTTTCTCAAAACGTTTCCATATTTACACACCATACCACATGAAAGTTCTCATTAATTAAGTGTATATTATTCACGTCATAAATATACAATACAAGCACCCCGAGACTAGCTGCGGTGCACACATACTCTGCTATCCATCCTGGTACATCACGTACATAAGGATCACGCATTCCGAATCTCTCAGGAATCGTACTCAAATAATAGCAAATCACAAAACAATGGAGGCGAACACAGTCACATCACATGGGTCACGCACATACCTACGCTCCCACGATCAACAGAGTTATTAACATCCCAATAAGTCCTTCTCTGACTTATGTTCTCGAGGTACCAATCTAAATCCAGGAAACACAAGGATAAGAAGGCCCTAAGAGAACGTAAACCTCCCGTGATAGCAAGTATGATAGGTATGTCATACACATAAAATCATATTCATATACTAAGTAAACACACATCTTAGTAATCACCGTAATTTATTTATAGTACACTTCTCATTCTCGTACCGACTTATAATGTTACACAATTCATAAGTTCCCGATTAGTATAATAATTCAAGCCGTCAATTGTTCTCACGTCGTAATAGACACTCACGTCCTAATTCATAATTTCCATTTGGTTCCAATCACACTTCTAGGTTTTACTCCTCTATATATCCCAAATGTCCCTACTATAACAATTTATCATCAAGGGAATGTCATCTCTACAATTAAATAAGGTTACGGGACACGCGAAATCAAAACAGGTCAAAAAGCCTAAACTGTCAGCTCCTTAGAAGTCTCGTTCGAACTAGGCTGTTCGAACGAGAGTTCGTTCGAACGAAGTGGGCCTTCTAACGAGATCTCGTTCAAAAGAAAGCCATCGAATGAACATCCCTCTAGTTAGAAGTCAAAATGTCAACTCGTTAGAAGCTCGTTCGAACGAGCCCGTTCGAACGACCTGGGCAGGTCTTCTAACGAGAGGCCAGTTTCGAGCCCAGAAATTCCTTTTCTCATTTTTCCATCTTTTCTTAACCTCTAAACTCATCTAAACATCAATCCAACAATTGTTCAAGGTTTCTAATCATTCCTCAACACACTTAGGTCATATACTAACGTGTTTTGTGGGATTAATACATCCTAAACATCATTCAAATATCAAATCTCTACATTTTCTTCCCCAATCTCAAGAACATGAACACTAGAAATTCTTAAATCCCCAATGAGCCTAATTAAATCCATTTTTATTTCATCCAAAATATATTATCATCAGATTTATCACCTACATACAATTCTACATGCAATTCCTCATCAAAATACCTGTTTCTAATTCCAATTTAATGGGTTTTCATCAATCTCCCAAAAACAATACAATTTTATCAATTTCCTACGCATGGAAGGAGCATTCTCTGCAACTAATGAAATTAAACCACTTGCCTTATGTATATCTCTGATTTTGATGTCGAATTAATGAATGATTCCCTCTCTCTCTGCAGAATTCTCCTCTCTCTCTCTGTACAAGTCTTCTTCTCCAAGGTGACAATGGTGGCTAGGGTTTGCCTTAGGAGACTTTTTGGAACTAATTCCAATAACTCTCGTAGCCCATTAAGTCATTTAGGGTAGTTAGTGGGTTTAGTGGGTAAAGTCCAAATCAGATATTAATTCCTAATTTTCATGGGTTTTAATTCCCAAAAATCCAAAATTACCAAACTACCCTTATACGTTGCTGGCATGACCTAAAAATGCCCCGGGACCCAAACTAAACCCCCGGCTAGTGTTTTCTGACTATTTCGACCCTTCCGAACGCGTTGGCGCACTCAAAACGACCATACGGTTAATAGAAATAAAATTCTCTTTTTAATTAAAATAATTATATTCCTGACGCGACTGTCACACGCGTCTCAACAAAATTCCAGATTGCCGTATTTCAATCTCACGACAAATTTCATAATTCAATAATCATACATAGCCAGATCTACTCATTAAAATCAAATACCAACTCGCATCTCGCTAGTATTTTTATCCTGATTAATTTCCAATTAATACACATTTAATTTAATTAATCTCAAAAATAAATATCATCAAAAATACGGGGTATTACATACTTCCCCCCTAATAACAGAATTTCGTCCCAAAATTCGGAACTAGAAAGTACCTGGTAAGAACAACTCTGGATAACGTTCGTGCATCTCATCCTCGCGTTCCCATGTGGACTCCTCGACATTATGATGTCGCCACTGAACACGCACTAACGAAACTATCTTTGACCGCAATTTCCGTTCACTTCGGTCCAAAATAGCAATCGGCCCCTCCTCGTAGGAGCTATCAGGCTGGAGATCGACGTCCTCCAAATCAATGTGAGAATGAGCCAAATCGTCTCTAAGATATTTCCTTAGCGAGGAAATATGAAACACATCGTGAATCCGATGTAAATGCTCCGGTAACCCAAGTCTATACGCAACCGGTCCAATCCGCTCAATAATAGGAAATGGTCCCACATATCTCGGTGCCAACTTCCCTTTCTTCCCGAAACGCATAATCCCCTTCATAGGAGATACTCTGAGCAAAACTTGGTCCCCCACTTGGAACTCCCTGAAGAACCTCTTCGCATCAGCATAGCTCTTCTGCCTGTCCTGAGCTACGCGAATGCGACTTCGGATTAATTCTATCCTCGCCGAAGTATCCTGAATCACTTCCGTCCCAAGTAGTTTGTTGTCCCCCACCTCCAGCCAACATGCTGGGGAACGACAAGGTCTACCGTACAGCGCCTCAAATGGAGCCATGCCAATAGTGAACTGGTAGGAGTTTTTGTAAGCAAACTCTACCAGTGGAAGATACTGCTCCCATCCACCACCGAAATCGATGATGCACATACGCAACATGTCCTCCAACATCTGGTTTGTACGTTCGGTATGCCCATCGGTCTGCGGGTGATACGCCGTACTCAACCGCAATTCCGTGCCCATGGCCTCCTGAAAACTCTCCCAAAATCGTGAAACAAATATCTTGTCTCGGTCAGACACGATATTTAGGGGCACACCGTGAAGTCTCACTATCTCTGCAATAAAGAGCTGGGCATACTGTCCCGTAGTGTAGTCTGTCCTTACGGGTATAAAATGAGCGACTTTTGTCAACCTGTGTACAATTACCCAAATGGAGTCGTGTCCTCTCTGTGACGTAGGCAACCCCGTGATAAAGTCCATGGATATGCTCTCCCACATCCACATCGGGACCTCTAACGGCTGTAGCAGTCCTGCCGGTCTCTGATGATCCACTTTTACTAGCTGACAAGTGGGGCATTTTGAAACAAACACGGCAATATCTCTCTTCATCTCGCTCCACCAATACTGTCGTCTCATGTCTTGGTACATTTTGTCCCCACCGGGATGTACCGCGAATCGTGAGCCGTGCGACTCTGCCATCACCTCGTGCCGCAATTACTCCCCTTCCGGAACTACCAATCTCCCATTGAAGCGTAATCCTCCGTCTGAGCTAACGGTATAGGATTCGGCTCCCTCTGCTAGTAATCGAACTATCAGCTCCTGACAGAACGAGTCATTTGCCTGGGCCTTTACCACTCTCGTGACAATCTGTGGTGTAACAGTCATTATCGACATGAATGATCGGGCCACTGCATCCCGGTGTCCCAACTCCTTCCACTTGGCCTTCCACACCCCTGCCACCTCATCAACAGGTCTATGGCTCAACGCGTCTGCTACCACGTTAGCCTTCCCGGGTGATATTAGATATCGAACTGATAATCCTTCACAACTTCAAGCCACCTTTGCTGCCGCATATTAAACTCCTTTTGCGTGAATAGGTACTGTAGGGACTTGTGGTCCATGAACAATCGAAACTTCTCCCCCAAAAGGTAATGTCTCCAAATCCGAAGGGCAAATACCACTGCCACTAACTCCAAGTCATGAGTGGGGTAATTCTTCTCGTGAGGCTTAAGCTTACGGGAAGCATAAGCTATGGCCTGACTCTCCTGCTGCAATACACCTCCAAGTCCTTCCAAGGACGCATCGGTGTAAACTAGATACTCAACTCCCAGTCTCGGCAATGCTAACACAGGTGCTGAGGTCAACTTATCCTTCAACTCATCGAATGCCAACTAACAGGCATCACTCTAGATGAATGGTACACCTTTACGAGTCAGATGTGTCAGAGGACCAGCTATCTTTGAAAATCCCCGAATGAACCTCCTGTAGTATCCTGCTAGGCCCAAGAAACTACGGATCTGTGTCGATGTCGTGGGCTGTCCCCACTCCCTCACCGCGGATACCTTCCCCGGATCAACAGATATCCCCCGATCGGAAATAATGTGCCCCAAAAACTGGACCTCCTTCAGCCAAAACCCGCACTTCTCATACTTTGCATACAGCTCGTTCTGACGTAGCGTCTGCAAAACTTGCCTCAAATGCTCGGCGTGCTCCTCCTCTGTCTGGGAGTAAACCAGAATATCATTAATGAAGACAATGACAAACTGATCTAGGAAATCTCTAAACACCCTATTCATCAAGTCCATAAACATGGCTAGAGCACTAGTCAAACCAAAAGGTATAACCCGAAACTCGTAAGAACCATATCTCGTTAAGATCGCAGTCTTCGAGACGTCCTCCTCCCTGATACGCAACTGATGGTATCCCGATCGCAAATCAATCTTCGAGAAGAAAGAAGCTCCTCTCAACTGGTCGAATAGGTCATCGATTCGAGGCAACGGATACTTATTCCGTATCGTGACCTTGTTCAACTCCCGGTAGTCCACACAAAATCTCAGTGAACCATCTCTTTTCTTCACGAATAACACAGAGGCACCCCACGGCGAAGTACTCCTCCGTATAAACCCTTGACCCAACAACTTCTCTATCTGATCGCGTAGCTCTCGCATCTCTGCCGGAGCCATACGGTACGGTGCGCGTGCTATAGGTCTCATATCTGGTAATAAGTCTGTGACAAAGTCTATCTCTCGACTGGGGGGTAGGCCTGGTATCTCCTGAAACACATCGGAATACTCCCTGACAACTGGGATCGAATCTAAAAGAATCACAACCTCCTTAGAGGTATCCTCCTCTATGTAATACAAATGATCGGTTGAGCCTCCCTCTGGGCGAGGAATCGCCATAACAAACATCTATTGCCCCGGAATGGCAAAAATAATGCTCCCACCGAAGCAATCAATCATGGCTCTATAAGCTGCGAGCCAATCCATACCAATAATCACATCGTGCTCATGCATATCTAATACCAACATGTCTGCAGGTAATACCAAACTACCAATCTCTACCCCCACTCCCCGGCATATAAAGAAAATAAGTGACCCACTCCCCAACGGTGAGTCTACACACGTCACTGTGCTCTCTGCTGTAGCTAACAACCCTAAGGCTTTCTCAAAATGTGTAGCTATAAAACAATGCGTTGCCCCCGTATCAAACAAAACCCGACCCATAGTGCCATGGATAGGAAACATACCCTCAATATCGGGTGGTGCCTGTGGAGCTGCTGCCTGCTGAAGCTGGTATACTCTCCCATACTGCAGCTGCCCCTGCTGAACTGGGACTGCTAGAATGGGTGGTAATGCTACCATCTGTGGTGGCGCCGGGAGGGCGGCGAGAAACACGGGTCTTTGCGGCTCCTGTCGAGCACCCTGCTGCTGCTGCGGGGCCCTGCCCCTATCCGGACAGTCCTGGCGTTTATGGCCAGTCTTGCCACAAACGTAACACTTCCCCGGGAAGTTCCCCCCTCTCTGTCCCTGCTGCCCCCGGCCCTGGTGGCCGTTACCGTTCCTCCCCTGGCCCTGCTGAAACTGTGGTTGACCATTCTGACCCTGCTGGTTCTGATGGACGTTCGGACCCTGATGGCCCTGCCGGAAACCTCACTGTCCGTGCATGAAATTTTCCGATCTGAACCTCTTATGATCCCCCTACTGGGAACCCTGATCACCCTGCCTCTGCCCCTGAACAGAATGTGCCCCACTGGCACCATTTCCCTCAGTCCTGCCCTGATGGCTGGACTCTCCTGACCTCTTGCTCTCAGCCATGTGAAAGCGATGATCCTGGCAGTGTAACAGTGCAGCGTTAACCACATCAGAGTAAGTGGCCAACGATAGGTTCCCCAACAAATGATGATGGATCCTCCAAGTCAACCCGTCTGTAAATTTCTGTATCTTCTTCTCTTCTGTCGGTATCTCATCCGGAACAATGTTCAGAAGATTAGTGAACTCGGCCTCATACTCGGCCATAGTTTTACCCTCCCGTCTAAGGCTCATCATCTTCCTTCTCATTTCCGTGTGAACAGCTGACGGAAAATATTTGCGGTCGAACCACACCCAAAACTCCTGTATAGAAAGAGTATCTCTCTCCTCTGCGGTGGTAATAGACTCCCACCACAGCAATGCAGAACCTACTAGCTTGAAAGTAGCTAGTATCTGCTTCTGAACCTCTGTGCACTCATACATCCTCAAGTGTCGCTGAATGTCCTTCCTCCACTGACTAGATACCACAACATCAGAGCTACCTGCGAACTCCGGTGGGTGTGCTTTCTGAAAAGCATCTCGAACACGTTCCTAAGCAGACGGGAATGCATGTGCCTGAACCGGCTCGGCCACTGGCGCCTGAGGTGGTGCTTGCTGAACTACGGCTAGTGCGGAATTTACCGCTTGGGCTACAATGGCTGCAACCTCGGCGGCGTTCATCATGCCCTGAACTGGTGCGGGCTGTGGTTCTGGCGTTGCATCCCTGGGAACCCTTTGTGCACATCGTGGAGGCATTCTGAAATAAGAATAAAGTCTATAAGTTCGCAGTTATAAACTCAAAATAGCTGAAGAACGTAGCATATACTAAAGAATACAACAGTCCTAAAATATAGGGCTCTACATCAAAGAAAGCTCAGCGGAAACATAATAAGCCGTACAGATCCTAAAGGACACTAGAACCTGATGCTCTGATACCACCTGTGACACCCCGACTAATTAAATACCGGGTAGCTACTCCTTTATTAAATCAATACAAAATGCCAAGTTGGTTCAGTTAATAGCATCACTGTCGAAAATATTTTAATGATTACTAACCATCTAGTATTTAAAAAGTAAGTTGTCCAATTTTAAATTAAGTCTGATTAACATGCAATAAAAGAATAATGGAAGAACAACATAATCCATTCACCATAACGAAGTAATGAAATAACCAACAAATAATAATAAGTCCGGAGGAAAACTCCTCACAACAATCCCACAACTGAAATAAGTAAAATAATGTAACCTGAATTAATTACATGCCAAAAGTCTGAAAATCTGAAATAGTAAATGTTTCAAATAGAAATGGGCGACATGCCCTACAACTGATCAAACTGATTATAGAGTCAAGATAGATGAAGAGTCTATTAGCAAGTCCTGTAACTTCCACAAACAGCTACAGCTCGTCACCTGAATGAGGATCCTAAGCATGGTGTCGTTATGGCTGGGCACCTAAAATGGTTTTTAAAAAAAATATATTTGAAAGCAAACAGGTCAGAGCCCGAAAGTGGAGAGTATTTTAAAATAGCAAGTGCTTTAATAACATTAAAACAACGAATGCAAAATACATGTTAGGACGTGTACTCACATGAAATACTCACCTCTCGACTAGTTGCGCACTCCTAACGTATAGCACCCATCTAAGTAATAAATACATCTATCTAACTGACATGAGTTCTAACTTTTCTACTCGGTTCCCATTATACATTCAAATGTTATCAATTTAAAAGAGGCTTTACATACTCTCGGATTCTCAATTAAGCAATACAATTTATTTCAGGTTATCCCTTTATATTTTCTCAAAACGTTTCCATATTTACACACCATACCACATGAAAGTTCTCATTAATTAAGTGTATATTATTCACGTCATAAATATACAATACAAGCACCCCGAGACTAGATGCGGTGCACACATACTCTGCTATCCATCCCGGTACATCACGTACATAAGGATCACGCATTCCGAATCTCTCAGGAATCGTACTCAAATAATAGCAAATCACAAAACAATGGAGGCGAACACAGTCACATCACATGGGCCACGCACATACCTACGCTCCCACGATCAGTAGAGTTATTAACATCCCAATAAGTCCTTCTCTGACCTATGTTCTCGAGGTACCAATCTAAATCCAGGAAACACAAGGATAAGAAGGCCCTAAGCGGACGTAAATCTCCCGTGATAGCAAGTATGATAGGTATGTCATACACATAAAATCATATTCATATACTATGTAAACACACATCTTAGTAATCACCGTAATTTATTTATGGTATACTTCTAATTCTCATAGCGACTTATAATGTTACACAATTCATAAGTTCCCGATTAATATAATAATTCAAGCCGTCAATTGTTCTCACGTCGTAATAGACACTCACGTCCTAATTCATAATTTCCATTTGGTTCCAATCACACTTCTAGGTTTTACTCCTCTATATATCCCAAATGTCCCTACCATAACAATTTGTCATCAAGGGAATGTCATCTCTACAATTAAATAAGGTTACGGGACACGCGAAATCAAAACAGGCCAAAAAGCCTAAACTGTCAGCTCGTTAGAAGTCTCTTTCGAACGAGGCTGTTCGAACGAGAGTTCGTTCGAACGAAGTGGGCCTTCTAACGAGATCTCGTTCGAACGAAAGTCATCGAATGAACATCCCTCTCGTTAGAAGTCAAACTGTCAACTCGTTAGAAGCTCGTTCGAACGACCTGGGCAGGTCTTCTAACGAGAGGCCAGTTTCGAGCCCAGAAATTCCTTTTCTCATTTTTCCATCTTTTCTTAACCTCTAAACTCATCTAAACATCAATCCAACAATTGTTAAAGGTTTCTAATCATTCCTCAACACACTTAGGTCATATACTAACGTGTTTTGTGGGATTAATACAACCTAAACATCATTCAAATATCAAATCTCTACATTTTCTTCCCCAATCTCAAGAACATGAACCCTAGAAATTCTTAAATCCCCAATGAGCCTAATTAAATCCATTTTTTTTTCATCCAAAATATATTATCATTAGATTTATCACCTACATACAATTCTATATGCAATTCCTCATCAAAATACAAGTTTCTAATTCCAATTTAATGGGTTTTCATCAATCTCCCAAAAACAATACAATTTTATCAATTTCCTACGCATGGAAGGAGCATTCTCTGCAACTAATGAAATTAAACCACTTGCCTTATGTATATCTCTGATTTTGATGTCGAATTGATGAATGATTCCCTCTCTCTCTGCATAATTATCCTCTCTCCCTCTCTACAAGTCTTCTTCTCCAAGGTGACAATGGTGGCTAGGGTTTGCCTTAGGAGACTTTTTGGAACTAATTCCAATAACTCCCGTAGCCCATTAAGTCATTTAGGGTAGTTAGTGGGTTTAGTGGATAAAGTCCAAATCAGATATTAATTCCTAATTTTCGTGGGTTTTAATTCCCAAAAATCCAAAATTACCAAACTACCCTTATACGTTGCCGGCATGACCTAAAAATGCCCCGGGACCCAAACTAAACCCCCGGCTAGTGTTTTCTGACTATTTCGACCCTTCCGGACGCGTTGGCGCACTCAAAACGACCATACAGTTAATAGAAATGAAATTCACTTTTTAATTAAAATAATTATATTCCTGACGCGACTGTCACACGCGTCTCAACAAAATTCCAGATTGTCGTATTTCAATCTCACGACAAATTTCATAATTCAATAATCATACATAGCCATATCTACTCATTAAAATCAAATACCAACTCGCATCTCGCTAGTATTTTTATCCGGATTAATTTCCAATTAATACACATTTAATTTAATTAATCCCAAAAATAAATATCATAAAAAATACGGGGTATTACACCTCAAATATATTTTTACATCGCCTAAGTAGGTTGGATTCAGTAGACGTAATAGATTTTTCTTTGGCATCAAACTAGAAATTTACAAGTATGATACCAATCAATAAGAAATTAACATTATTTGAAGATTGTAAACAACTGAGCAAAAAATGTTCTTTCATTAATCAGAGTCATGATTACAATAGTGGGTACATCAGAAAGAACACATAATTCGAAATGGAAAATACATATAAGAAGGAACAAAAAAGGTGGTTAAAAGGTGATAAACCTTATCCATGTCATTGGCCTGGTCCTGGCTAGCAACATGAAAGTTGACAATAGCAGCTAGCCCCACTGATGTATCAGTAGGCACCATTGAGGATTCTTCAGACCCTTCCTCATCATCAAACTCTTCATCCAAATTAGGAGGAGTGCTTGGGTCATATATTTGAAAAAGCTCAAAGTCACCCTTTGTGTCGATCAACTTCAATTCCCCTGACTAATATTCCTTAAATGATAACTTCTTGGCATAATCAATATAGGAAGAAGCTACAAAAAATGACTTCTCCCAACCCTTGTCAAAAATAGTATCCTTATCCTTCTTATCTTTGACCTTCAAGGATGAAACTTCAGTAGTTAGACCAACCACTTTATCCTCTGCAGTTTTGGATAAGTTCTTGGTCTCGATCACCTTGTCTTCTACAACTTTAGTCATATCCTCAACTGCCTTCAATTTGTTCTTGACTTCCTGGGCTTTCTCTTCGGCAACTTTTATCTTATTTTCTATTACAGTTTCTCTATTCACAACTTTCTACATCTTCTCATCCTAGAGTTTTTTCTTTGTTTCAAGAGCCTCTTGGGAATCCTTCATGGATTGCCTCAAACCATTAAAGGCTTCTTTTACCTCATCTGAGGAAAATCTCAACTGATCATCCTTCTCCAAATTTTGATTAATTTCAATAAAAAATTGTAAGAGAATAAACACACAATGTCAGAAGAGGTTTAGCAAAATCAAGAAAAATAAAAGTTAGACAAATAATAAATCCAAATTCTGGCAATCTCTTTCAGTCAGTCTTATCCTAGGCATAGTAACTAATGTCTCTCTATCTGTTGGAAGGGTTCTAGCCAATCCAAGGTTGATGGGCATAGAAGCTGACCCAATGTCACCCAGGTTAACCTAAATCTTTTCAACCAAGTCTTGTTGGTCGTCTTGAGTTTTCTTTGCTTGGTTTTGAGAGTCAGGCAAGTCTTCATTCAGCCCCTTATATAGAGGTTCAATGTTTTGAATTTTTTCAGCATTAAGAACTTAAGGCTTGTTTATTTTAACTATTTGAGGTCCCTTGCTAGGATAAGCACTCTTTTTGGCAGGGGGAGATAGTGGCCTACTCTACAAATTAGGAATCTTTCTCTTACCCATCTCAGCTAAAGGAGATGTAGGGATATCAGATATATTAAGAGACTCAAATGAGAAAGAAGCTTCCCCTTGTATGAATTTAACCCCATCTAATTTTACACCCAAGAAAGTGGATATAGGCTCTTTTTCCGAATTGATGGCAACTTGAGGCAGTGCAAGTGATGGCTGAGCGAGAAAAGATGTAATTAAGCTCTTGTGCTCTAGAAGTATTGAAGCAACTATTAGTTGCTCTTTTTAGCACTTTGATTAAGACCCCACATAAATTTAAGGTCCGTAAGTTTGACTTCTCCCTCCTTGGGACACCTTTTCTTCCTCTCCTCCGTACAAAGAATATAAAGCAAGAATGTTAGCCGACAAGTCTGGAAATATATGATAAACATAAAAAGTTAAAGAGGAAGGTTATAACCTATGCCACACCCTTCTTGGGGGCACCAGTGTCCAGTGTAGGATATCCCCATAAGAAGGGGGAATATTGCCAAATCTTGATAATAACACCGTAAGCCTAATAATATTTATTTGAATTTGGAAGATTAACCACTGAAGCCCTATTGGCTTGACTAGTCTTCAGATAATACGTGCTCTCTCCAGTGTTTCCCCACTTGTAATAAAACATCAATTCAAGGATCTCAATATGTGTCCTATAAAACTCATTCAACCTATGAACTCCATTTACAACCCTCTAAGTGTTTGGGTCTATTCTAGTTGGTACTACATAATAATAGTGACAAAATTCAACAAACGGAGGATTTGGTGGAAAAGTGATACCACACCCCGCAATGAAAAGGGTGGAAATCCAGTGACCCTCTTCTAAAGAATAAACATTTATGGGACCCTGATCTATTTGTAGGTCTACCTAGTCAGGAATTTTTCTCTTTGGCCTAAACTCCTCCAATGAACCCTCATCCATAACATAAATCATGATTAACATAGAGAAAAATGGTGAAAAATAGGGAAGACGGAATGAAAGTTTATAGGAATCCATAAACAACGACAAAGGTGAAAAAATGGTGACGGGTAATAGATGACTAGGAGTTATCGAAAGAAAACTCAAGAACGATAAAAAAACTCTAAGTGCAGAAAGCTTGAGGTGAAAAAAAGGAGGGAAACTTCCACCTCTTTATATATTGCCTCGATAGAAGAGATAAAATGATTAACTGTACTAGCGATTGGATTACCACTAGCTGCATGCTTCCCAAAATGCAAAAAGACCAGCGTACCCTTTGGCTATTCAAAAAATTTTGAATTATTTGCAAAAATGCTATTATGCACAGTGGCAATTTTTTTTACAAGTCCAGAAGGTCAGCTACCGACCAACTCTCAAGTCACATGCCAAGAAATATTTTGAACAAATACTCCATACTTTCAATTAATCATCAAGCATGTAGAATTGGGAGCTTTTGTTGTATGTAAAAAATACTCCCTCATGTGGGTTAATGAATGAATGAAACCTCTCATTCTAGGATGACTTTTAGGTGTCTTGATCAGCATCAGAGGAACCTAGTTGGTGGGAAGGTCGACCAACTTCAAAATTTGGACCATTAGGCATAACAAAATTTAATCGATGGAAAGGTGATCAACACTGAAAATCAAGAGTCAAATTTATTGTATACTAATGTAAATGCCTAGAAATATAAAGGGATTCCATCTCTAGGGTTCCAGACCTCTATTAATAGACAATCTTCCTTAGCTCAAGGGAACAATGCAATCGTTCTCAAGCACACCATACTAAGCTATTGTAATCAACATAAATAAAATAAATAATCGACGTAGGCTTTCTTTGTAGCCGAACCACTATAAAAATCTTTGTCTCTTGTGTGTTTGACTAGATTGTTCTTATTATTCACCTGTGATTATAAAATTGGATCACACCATTTTTAGACATTAACACCACAATAAGGGAAATCTTCATCCTATTTGGTTAAGTGACCATTGAGAGAATCTCAAAAAATAACTTCCTTTCTTTTCATCACCATCATTCTGTATAGTTAACGGAGAACCATAGGTTCAGCTAAGGATGGTTGGTACCCTAAACCATGTGGTGGATAAGTTGTCTTCAGATAACTTGGCTCAAGTATCCCTTATTGTTTACTACTTAGCCCCATTTTGGAATAAAATTTGCATTTTTGAACATTTGATCTACATTAACATTCCAATATGGGATGTATTAGGGACTCACCTTTTCTTTGAAAATATCTCCAGTCAGGAGAGGGAGTGGGTTGATCTTGAAACAAGAAAGGAACATGTCATTAGTGTTGTTTTGGATTTCCACAATCGGGTTTCTAATGCCGACACCATATGAGTTTTCCCCATCCCCTATAATAGTAATGACCTAAAAATCTACAAAGAACATCATTTTCTGATGAAGAGAAAATACAACTCCTTTGATTCTATGAAGCCACGGGCAACCAAGCAGAAAATTCAAAAATATTGGTATGTTGCTCACATGGAAATGTGCTTAAGGGATAATTATACCAACTCTTAGTGTGAGGAGAATTAACCCCATAACTTTTCAGCTCATATTTCCACATGCATTCACAACATCGGATGTAGGAGTGCGGTCCATGATTTGTATCCCTAAACATCGTAGCATTCGGAGCAAGCATAAAGTTAAGGCAAAGCCATTATCAATAAGTACCAATGAGACCGTATTCTATAAAACATCAATTGAGATATTCAGTGCATATTTATAATCAAACCCGAACTTGGGGATATCCTCATCAACAAATGATATGAGCCTATCGGAGGTCATAATTCCAACTCTTTGAGTGGATTCATCAAGGTAAGTTGACGGAGGAACCGTAGCTTGTGTACAAAACTTGATGAGGTAATTCCTAAAAAGTTGAAAGGACATAAAAATTCACTATAGGGTGATATTGAATTGAGCTTTCTTTCAAGAATCTTTCTTTGCTATATGGTTATCTCAAGCATAGGTGTTTATTTGTAATGCCGGCCTGATCGGGTCACGTGGTTTACTGATGATGGGAAGAAGAGAAAATTGATTTCTTCATCTATCTCAGGGCAACTAAAACCTCTTTAATCCTTCATATATTTTCTTCAAAATAAATCACTCCACAAAGGAGGAAATTACACTTGGAGCATTTTTCTTAGGTTCACCATCTGAATGGTCAGAATCATTAACCATCCTGTGATGTTTATCTATTTGTTTCCCCAAAAGTCTATGAATTCAACCATTTCAAATGCTTCATAATATAAATCTTCTAATGCTATAGAGAAAAGGTTTTGAGAAGGGACCAAATACCCCTTATCCTTAAGGCGACATGTAGAGAGGGGGTTTCACAAATTTTTCTTTTCACATACTTTCTTCTAATATTGTGTAGACAATGCTATTAAAGTTTAATTATTTGGGAAGTACGAAACTATAATGGGATTAGCGGGTCCACTTTCGGTCTTCCACATAAAGATCTTTGGTTTAAGCACACTCTTCTTCTCAAAGGGTCATTTTTTGTAGTAACTTCATTTCAAATTATCTCAACTATATAATTACAGTGGGCAAGTCTATGCTTTGTTACTCTGATTTGGTATGGGTGTCTATATAAGATCTTATCATCTAAGAGAGGGTTTGGTAATGAGTGGCTTTAGGATAGGATGTGTACATTTGAAGAGGAACCATTTATTTATCTAGGTTAATGAATAAAGTGGGATTATTTATAGGTTTAATTTTGGTTAAGGGGTCAAATTTAGAATCTTCATAGATGAAAATGACATTCATGTCAAATTCATGCATTAGAAGAGGATTTTGGGTAGTGTTTAGTTTTGGTCTGCCAGAGGAACAATTATACCCTTGTAAATGAGGCTTTGAGCAACATTTTTTTGATGTGACATTGGTCGGTGGTATGCATGATGGTTTGGTGGAAGTCACAAAGGGCATCATGTTTGAAATACCAGGGAAGAGGGTCAGGCAATGGATAAGGGTCTAAGAATTTGATAAGGATAAAAGATAGAAGGACTTGATATATTTTAGAGGGAGGAATATGGATTTAGTGTACGCTTTTTCAAAAATAGTATTA
Organism: Sambucus nigra; assembly: GCA_949130495.1. Classification (NCBI taxonomy): domain Eukaryota; kingdom Viridiplantae; phylum Streptophyta; class Magnoliopsida; order Dipsacales; family Adoxaceae; genus Sambucus; species Sambucus nigra. The sequence goes on along the minus strand of OX422219.1, from coordinate 127,429,489 downwards.
TGATCTTCTAGTTCCCATGAAGTGGTTGGTTGAGAGTATATGTTATTGATGGAAGAAGTAATAGGTTTATTATATTTTCGAGGAGAAAACAGACTGATCGTCTTTTTCCCTTCTAATCATGTGTTTTGACTAGCATCATTCTCTTTAACTTCTATTTTAGATTCTTAGAGGGCTCTGAAATGGGTGTAATACTAGCTAGCCATGGTGTTTTGAATGTGCAGAAGAAAGTTTTTCTTCAGTATACTAAATTTCTCTTCCTTGTATGGGTAATTTTTCATAATGGTACATTTTTCTCTCCACCTGGTTATAAAGTTGTTGACAGATTCTCAGGACCTTGTTTGAGTAGTTTTAGGTCTCAGTGGGTTACTTCTAGCTCCTCGTTGTACTTGTACTGGGCCACAAATTCTCTGAAAATGTCATTCCAGTGGGTCGTTGCGTTTTGCGGATAAGAAGCGAAGGAGTTCGTGTTCTGATTCCGTAGACTTTTCAAGAACGTTTTGAGCCAAACATATGATTTAACATCCCAAACATATCATCCTCCTCCTCAACATCTATTTTCAGTCACTTGTGTATTTAGAAAATGGTGCCCAGTATTCACCCACTTTTTGTGATTTATCTAACAAGTATAATTATAAGACATTCCACGACTCAACAAATGACTTTTGATAGTCACCAGATCATGGAAATACGCATTTTAATAGTCCCTACATGGACATTGTGACTTGTTATTTTCATCTAAGTGATTTCTTGCGATCTCAATGAACGACAACATCGATTTTATATTGCTCAGATAACTTATTAGGCATATACATCCATCTTTTATCCATTTTTTCCTTCCTGTTATATCATACCAATACATTGGATATAAATCTGTAATAATAAATAAAAAATTTAGTGATTTAATATTGATTCATTACTTATCGATGTCACTGTCGTTAAATGTTTTCGAATCATCTATAAACTCATATAATTAATCCATTGCTTATTGATGAGTACCACTTCACCAAATTTAGTTGCATTTTAAAACACTTTATAATATAAAAGTATGGCAATAAATATAATATCAAAGTGAAACTAACAATAGAGTGAAAATTATACCTTTAACTGAAACTTACTTTCATATCTGCAAAAACCATATTCATGTTAAAAATACCAAAAATAAGAAACTTTAAAAAATATCCAAAATCTACCAACGAAATGAGACTGATACCTCTAATGGAACCTCAAATAAAGATTTAAAATCCAATAATGTGGATAATAAAATCATACACAAAAACACTAACACATATTTCATATCATATCAAATAAACTAAATAAGAACTAATGAAGTTCATAAAATCACGACAATGTAATCAGTGAATACCACAAGAGCATCTGAAAAATAATACAAGTTTCATATTTCTCTCATTCAATAAATACTTGAGTATAACCTAGATTAATCAAATTTAAATAGAGTGTAACCATGTATTTTCTTTTATATGTTATCATGGATAAAAAATACGTGAGTTTAACCTTATTTATGAAGTCAAGAAAGACTTATGAAGAGTTAAAAAAGTGAAATTGAAAAGAAGAAGCATATTGTATCAACTGTGAATAATTTATAAAGGACTAGCAGCGTTTCGATTTTTTCCTTAAATTTGGAATAACAACAGAGATGAAACTAAGGCATGCCTGCTCCTCCCAAACCTTTCCAAATTCTCACTTTTTTACTATATGAGTTATAGGTATGTTTTTGTAACTAACAAAGATAGAAGTATTTTCTTTTCTTACAAAGGCCTATTAATCTTTAACCCTTTTTTCTTTAGCATTATTCTACTAATGCCTAATGGCTAATGCCCCTAACTCTTTCCTTTTTTTTTAAATTTATCACCTATCTTTTTGTTATCGGAGTCATTAACTCAAGCTTTTCTCCTTCTTATTTTCAATTTCTTTTCAAAAAGTAGATATTTCGAACACAAATTAAATGAAGTATAATTGCCTTAATATTGACATTCACTATAACATTAAAACCTCGATTGTTGACGTTTAAGTTTAACTAAAATTTTACCTCATGATTTTAAATCAGTTTTAGAACGGTTGACATGTCAAAACTTAATTGGTTGATGTTCTAAACAAAGAAATTTAATCGTGTAATGTTACTGGGTCACAAAAATAATCGAAATTAGTCGACTTAGAAGTACACTTATTCTAAAGTTAAATGACAATTGGTACAATCTAGTTTTGTGATTTACAAATATGTTGAGTGAAAACTCTAAATTTTTTTAATATATTTTACTAACATTTTTTGTTTTATATATGATGCAATATTTATCTTTCGTAGATGAATAAATTATGTTGTTGGGGATTTATTTTCTTCATAATTTCTTAGCCCCCATAAAAATAAAATTCTGATTTCATCCTTGAATGCCAAAATAAGCTCTCTAGAATAATTAGGCTTTAACTCACTCGAGGTCTTGAACAAAAAAAAGTTGAGCAGGCTGGTAAAAGAAATAAGTTCAAAATGTTATTATTAACCCCATAAATTAAACATATAACCAAATCAGATAACCAAAACTTAACCCCAAAAAAAATTAACTCCATATCTTTATATCTCTTAAATATTAACCCCATGTATTATTTGAAAGATTTGCATATTCTTCTCATAAACCAGATAACCAAATACAAATATGAAAATGACAAACAAATAGCTAATCAAAATAAACTGACAAAAACCCTTACCACAGGGGAAGGAAGTAGACAACCTTTGTGTGCCTCTATGCGTCGTTGTGCACCTCTGTGTATCGTTGTAATACCGACGTCAGACACCGAAAAAGAGAAGTGAGAAGATAGGCCGAGACTGATGTAGATAGAGAGAGAGGAGAAAATCACAGCGAGAGAGAAGAGAGAGGATACGCCGCTGTGAGACTGGCACCAGATGCCGGAGGCCGGACGCTGCTGTTGGGCTTGATTGCTAATCGGCTTAGCTGGGATGGAGAAGAGCGTTAGGGGTTTAGGTTTGAACGTGAGTATTAATTAGAGAAATGACGGAGAGAAATAGATTTAGTTTTGGATTATGTGTTTTAGTAAAATAAATTAAATCTTTTTTTTGTAACATAAACGACATAGTTTTAGTAAAAAATTGTTATTCTTTTGAACTGAAATTGTCATTTCCTTACAATAGATATTTAAAAAAAAAAAAAAATATAGCTGAAAAAATTATCGGCCTTATTTTTATTACGGCTTCTATTTTCTTCCTCTCTAAAAGTCACTTTTTACAACAACATAATTCCTTGCAACATATTTTTCGTATTATCTTGTTTTTAAGGAATAAATTTATTTTTTCTTGCTACTAGTATACTTTTAGCAACATAATTTATTTTCTTGTTAAGAAATTCGTTGCAAAAGCCTTTTTTTGGTAGTGTTCTTCAAATTGATATATTTGTGTTCATATTGGAAAAGTTAGTATAGTGGATTATAAAAATTTGTTGAAGCTAGAGAATTAAATATAGTTACATTTTGTACCTCTCGAAATATATATAAGCATATGAATTCAAATTTCAAAAAAGTTTCCATTTTATTAAGTCTCCTTCCGTAATTATAATTGTAAGATCAATTTTTATTTATAGAAAAATATGATGATATCTAAGCTCAATTCCAACCAAAGAATTTTACGTAAGTGAGTCCAATACAAGCAAGTTCTCCATTAAAACTTAATATTAAAGTAATCGTTTACATTTTTTTAAATTTTCATTAAAAGAATTACCTGTCCGATTAGTTGATGATCATTCAATTAAATTTTAATGGTAAAAGAATATATTTACTTTCCGTGCGACAGCTGGAGAGAGTTTGTATAGCAATTTTTTTTTTGGTTGGTAAACAATTTTTATATACAGCAGTTCCTTACCCTTGAGTAATGAGGTTTGCTTCTCGCCTTCTCAGCTCTTTCTGACTCTCCTCCTCTCAATCTCATCACATGCACTTGCGTGTGTATATATGAGTATCCTTTAAATGCATATATTTTATTAGAGGACCTGATTAATTGAGATGGGTTTGTAGAGAATTTCGCTAAAGATATACTTTCTATCCAAGCGATCGTCTCTTTTTTATCGAACAAGCCGATCTTTGATTAGGTTAGTGCTCTTGAGTATTCATTTAGGGTTTATATTGTAACCTCTTCATCACTACCTTTTTATATATTACACACACTTCCACTCTCTCTGTCTATTTTAGCCAAGAATAATGGAGGAAGGTAACGATCAACAATCGAAGAGATTGAAGAAAGACCATCAGAGATTGTCTGTTTGTGGTTCATCACCCAGTTCCAGTGACGAGAAGCTGATATTAAAGTTGAAGATCATTCCAAAGGTTCAAAACGCCGTCGTGGCTGAGGATCCGATTGATGATAAAGGAAATAATCAGAGTCGGGTTTGTATTGAATTCCACAAAGAGTTTAATAACGGCAAGGCGTTAGGGGGTCACGTGAGGGTTCATATTCAGATAAACAAAGAGATGAGGCCAAAGAAGCTCAAAAAATGAGTCTTGACTAATCTTGAGAATAACACCTGATGTTATATTTGCGGTAAAGATTTTCCGTCGATGAAATCTTTGTTTGGGCACTTGAGGTGTCATCCTGAGAGGGAATGGAGAGGGATTCAACCCCCATCTTGGGCCATATCTTCATTTGTGTCTAACATTGATTCACCGAGGGTTGATTTGATGCAATGTTTGAGGGGTTGGTTAAAGACGACCAAGTATGGAAGTAATGCCAAATCCGAGGATGATGAGGAGTTACAAGACGCCGTCAACGATCTAATGAGGCTTACTCAAATGGAATCTTTTGAGTCTGACTTGACCCACAAGGAACACTTTGAGGAAACTGAGGTCACAAATATCAATTCGTCGACTAAAAAGGCTGCAATTGAGGAGTCGTCATTGCTAAAAAATGATGACTTTAACGGTGAATCAGATATCAAGAACACTCAAAGGTTACTGAATTGTATGTTTAGAGAGAGTAATGATGGGATGGTGCCGAGTATGAAGAGGAGGAAGAAGATGAGGCCATTGATGGATTTGGAAACGTCCGTAAAAGATGTCGTGATAGTAGGGACAACAACAAAAACTACTACTGATAAATTCTAATGCAGCACATGTAACAAGTGTGTCCAATCTCACCAGGCGCTGGGTGGACACAGGGCTAGTCACAATAAATTCAAGGTGACCATCATCAACACCCTTAAGGATCCTTCATTGGAGGTTGAGTGTCCCATCATCACCAAACAAAACCAAGGCCCATCAGCTACCTACAAGTGCAAGGTTTGTGACAAGAGTTTCCCATCAGGCCAGGCTCTTGGAGGTCACAAGAGGTGTCACTGGACCACTCCGGCTCAAGCTCCACCCATCCGAGTCAAATCAGCAGGTGAATCCAGTCAATCGGGTCGTAGATTTCTAGAGATTGATCTTAATGAGCTTCCTACCATGGAGGTGGATGAGGAATACCATGGTGGTATTGAGTCTGAACATGAAGTTGCTCAAAATGGTTATGTGTCTTCCTCCGGTAACTCCAATGTTGCTTAATTACTTAAGAATTCTCATGTTCCACTGGGAACTTCATTGCTAGTCATGGACAGAGGTTAATGCCTCAAATTTTGGCCTTCGATATATACATATATAGTTTAGTTAAGTTCTATTTTACTCATCTTCTAGTGCCATTAGTTGAGATTAGTTGCACAGAGGAACAATCTATCTTCTTTTTAGTGTTAAATTCATAAAAATATCCAAACGCGGTTTTTGTTTATTTCAAGCTTATGATGCTAATGTGAACATGCTACATATTCTAATGGTTCAATTGAAGTTCTTCAGTATTTTAGTTTTTTATTTTCTTAAATTTAGAAAGATCAGCTGAGTTTTATTTTTTTGGCTGTGTTTGCACTCCAAATTAGTTCTTAGTTATTGAAAATGACCATTTAATCCTTACCTCATCACTTGGTGAACCACCATTCACAAAAATAAGAAAATACAACCAAGTCTCTCAATGTTTATTGGTTCCTAAAAAAAATTGTTTTTTTTATTTAAGAAATAACAATTTTCTTATTTTGTAAAACCTGTTTTGTAAAATAAGAAAACATTGTTTTTTTGTAAAATAATTAAAAAACATTTTTTTTTGCAAATTAAGAAAACTTTTTTTTTTGCAAAATAAAAATCAGTTTTTTTTGCAAAATAAGAAAACGGTCTTTTGGGTATTTGTTAATTTTTTGTCAATATTTAAAGGTTTTTTTGGCGGTGCCCCGATTTGAAACAAGTTAAATACTTTAGGGACTAACTTGAGTCAAATAAAAGTTTGGGGACCATTTAAAAACTTTTGTGATAGTTTAGGGACTTAAAAGTAATTTATTCAATAAAATTTCGTGGAGTATCATATTTTAATTGGGTCGTGTTTGGTTATTATTAAAAATATATTTATTTTGAATAATTTTACTCTTACTGGTACTTAGTACCGAGTTAATACCAAAACACTGTGGAAGCATATCTGGCATGGTGGAATCGTATTTCTCTTATCTTTAAAGGTTCGCCCCAGCGGCATGGTAAACCCTTTTTGGCATGGTGAAGGACTTTTTGGTGCAAAATAAAAAGTCTTGGACTAAACGTGTATTAAAAAAAATTCAAGGGACTATTTGGTATATGGTAAAAAAAACGATTTTCTTATTTTGCAAAAAAAAAAAACTAATTTTTTTTATTTTACAAAACAAATTTTTTTTTTTGGTAAAATAAGAAAACATTTTTTTAAAAAAATAAAAAATAGATTTTTATAGGAACCAATAAACATTGAGGGACTTGGTTGTATTTTCTTATTTTAGTGAATGATGGTTCATTAAGTGATGAGGTAAGGATTAAATGGTCATTTTCAATAATTAAGAACTAATTTGGAGTGCCAACAGATTTCGAGGAGTTCCAATAGTGGCTCCCTTCAAGAACTTGGTGTATATTATATTCCAAACACAACTACTTATGGGGTCATTTGAATAGGTCATAGGATATGGACAACGATGAATAACTATACCCCAAAGCTTAAATTGCTATATGAGATGAAAAGAATTAGAAACACCCGCTAACAGACTCTGTTAAATGTTGATGGATGCAAAAATTAGACTTTTTGGTCATCAAATTTCTGTTCAATTCAAACAGTCTTCCCATACATTTCTGGAATAAGGAACAGGTCAAAAGGAAGAAAAAACACAAGCAAATGTCAACGCCCCTTGAAGGCTTGAAGTCTTGATCCCCGTGTTCAAAATCGGAGTTGGTTCATACACACACATAGGGATATATATTACATATATTGTTATTTATGCACGCATGCGTGGATTATTTTTTATTGTGTTATGTGACTTGACTATTTTGCACACAAGTCCAAACTTTGTAGAGTGACACTAAATTCCCTACAAGGATTGTGAAAACTTTAGGGACTAATTGAGTGGTATTGATTTTTTTTTTTATGAAATAAACTTTTTTTTAATTCATTTTTAACTATTTTGATGCTTGAATAAAATACATTGAATGAAAACAATAATCATAAATGTGAAAAGTGGCTGATAGCTATATCATTTTAAGTGGAAACACATTTTTTAACCACAACTCAAGAATTGATTCAGTATGACAAAATACAAAAGTATGACAAAATCATGCCACACCTTGGGTATGCTCTCAGAGATCACAAGTTCGAGTCACCACAAGAGAGTTTAACCGGTCGTTAACTTCAGGACCCCATGGAATATGATTGGGTGAATCCCGGATATCCACGATTATTAAAAAAAAACCTCATAAAATATTTTTTTTCTGATCATTTTATTTTTTTAAATCAAACAACCCCTTAAATATTTTTAATATTAACAGTTATGGCCAGAAACATGGGGAGAAATCCTATGTGTATATTAGCACACACGGATTAAATCCATATAACATATTACATATCTACAAAGTTTAGTGTCACTCTACAAAGAGGAGCTTTACTATACCAATAAATCTTTAAAATAACGTAACTAAAATATTAAGACAAAACAAAATTATAGACTCAAACATCTTGACCAATATCTAGAAATAAATTATGGCATCATTATGTAGAATCAATTAAGAATGAGTCTTGTTATGAGTTCCAAATAAGTCCCTCAAAACCTCTTTCAAAAGTAATATATTTTTGTGTCGTGGCGGGACCTATATCACAAGACAACACTTAACATGTAAGTGAGAGAGTAAGTGGAATCCATTCACTTTTAGGGAAAGTTTTTATATTCATTAAGAATTATAAACAGGAAATGTTAGTGTACAAAATATTTAAGGATTGAAATCAATTTTTAAATTTGAAGATCTAACACTAAGAATTTCAGGATATATCTTTAGGTAAAAATTAAAATTCAAATTGGTTGCCGCCACCCCACCCAACCGCATAAACCGTACCTAGCCAAGGGACATTTTTTTTAACTAAAATTATGTCTAGAAAGGATAATTATCTTGGGTTTGGTCAACTTATATTGGTCACTCAATTTTTCGTATTTTACACTTTCCACAATAACACATTTGAGCTCATTGTTACGCTCTCCACTTAGGGGTATTTATGTAATGTAGAAGATAAAACATAATGAAATATTTTGTGTATTATTCATTGTGATTTCGTGAAAAGTAAAATTTATCAAAAAAATTTAAATATTATTTTTCCTAAGTGTAATTTAATTTTAGTCAAAATCTTATTGTTTAAAGGTCAATTATTATTATAAGAAGTTTTACATATGCAAGTAATGTATACAGTAGCAAAACCTATTGCATTTACAATTAAAATGTCTTGGAAACATATCATCCTTAAGTAATAGCCGTATTACTTTAAAATGTTTTGGAAAAGAATCATCCTTAAGTAATAGTCGTATTACTTTAACAATAGAGTTATTAGACATTTAACAAGAAGCCTGTTAGTTTTTCAAATGATTTTTGGTCAACCATATTTTCGAAAATAAAGAAAATGGACTCCATTGTCGCATTAGTTCAAGTAATTGTCCTATGAGTTGTACACTAAGATTTTATATGCTAGAGAAGTCACCAAAAGTCGATAGAAAATGCTGATGTGTCAGCCACCTTTCACTTGGTCACTAAAATACTTTTTATCAAGCAATTATTGTGTTTGTGATGATATATATGAGGAAGTAAATTTTTTAATGATATACAAAAAAGGGGAAAAAAGGACATATCTATTAGTATGAGTTCCTATACCATTAAACGAGTTTTGGGTTCACAATTGAAGAGAGTAGTCTTCATAAGGAGAAGTGGGATGATTGTACAGGAAACACATAACTTTTAAAGTGATGAGTAAAAGGGGAAAACTCAAGAGTTTTATTGACACATTCTCGTGACCATTATATATGAAAGAAACTCTTCATATACCAATCACTTTGACTTTAATTTACCCTTACCGCCTTTCTCACGCCATATCCTCAACTTCCTATATAGTTCCACACAGTGCTACTAGTAGTTTACTCAATTTAGATTGTGTTTGAGGAATCTACTTTCAAGATTTAGAATTAAAACCATTGGCATAAGAATTGAAAATTAAAACTAATTCTAATTCCGATGCATAGAATTTGAGCATCCAAACACACCCTAATATTACTTTGGAAATCTCCATGCAGATTATGTCATATAAGTTCGTGGCACAACTAAGTATATCATGCTTAATTTTCATGCCTAATACTATATATGCCAGTAGAAGTACGATTTAATTATTCATCTTCCTAGTCTATTTTCACCATTTTAATTTACTTATGCATTGATGGAATGTTTCGAGTTCATCAATAGTATAAAACTCATTGCATTGACCCAGATGGGTCCGTGTTGAGAAAAATGAACGCACGTTGATGCACGGGAATAGAGGAAATGAAACAAACAAAAAAGAAGAATCCTTAATATTTATGCTCTCTTTAGTACGTGTTAATATTTTCAATATTTTCTGATTACTTGAAAAGTGATTTCTAAAAAATCTTTTAATATTTCTAATAGTAATCAAAATTTAATGTTTTATTCATAAATAAAACATTATATTAAAATGTACAATATATACCAGTAATACACTTTAGCAATTTTATATATTTATGTGTGTGTGAATATATATATATATATATATATATATATTAAATTGATTTATTTTAGACATTTTATAAATAACACAATTATACAGTTCATTATTTACAAATGTTTGAAACCAAAATGTGTTTTTTAAAGTTTTTTCAATATTTTAAAAAAATAGTAATTTATGTTAGACATGTTTCAATTGTAGAGTAAGTAGATTAAATTCGTGTATGAGTAGAAAAAATGAATAAATAAAATTTGTACAAGTCTAAATTTGATTCTAATTATATAATTAAATTGTCTTCATAAAATAAAAATTTAGATTTTAGGATAGTTTTAATTAAAAAAATTATGGGTGGTTTTGTCTCACACAAAAATTATGAAAAAAAAAGTTATTGAAATAAAAATTCATCCATTATAGCTGAAACTCTAACTTTCCCATCTGAATTCTGACAAATAATTTTTGTGCGAGACAAAACGGTGGTAATTTGATTTCATTCGGATCCACATCCTCATGTAACATAACATGCACTTTTTTAGGATTCTTCAAAAGTAGTTTGTCTCTAAATGTTATTGTGGATAATAAATGTGAAACTCATGCGATTTTTTGAGATAATCTAGATGATCATTTTGTTTTACTAGTTAATAAACGAATATTGTTAAATGGATACTATATATCCTTTTTAATAAACAAAATAAAACCCAATATGATCATATTCAAATTGCGCAATTGCATAGGGATTATTTATTAAAAATCCTACTTAATTGTTTATGAAGATATTTTTTGAATCAGGATACACGTAGAGTAATAAAAAAAATTAACTCCTCCTACGTTAATAATGCATGGAGTTACATATGGAGAGTTAAGGCACACATCTCAATAAATTTTTATTCATCGTTTGTGTCTTGCAAGAATTACAGCTGTAATTTACTGTGTCACTTGTATTTCTCGTGCCATGAATTTTTTTCATTGGAAATTATGTACATTCAGCCTTATGCTTTTTGAATAGTTGTCCGACCGTGAACGAATTAGTTTGCGTTGATCCACCGACACTGCTTGTTTCAGCATCAAAGAAATATGAGCAGGGTTGATAAATTCATTATTGTTATGGCTCAGTAGACTTTTACCTACGCTAGAGAAATAAGAGATGGCAAGCAAGAATGAGAAAAATATTTGTCCCCGGTCTTGTTCGTTCGCCACTAATTTGGATAGTTCCATTATCTTGTCTTGTCATTTATTTTACCCCGTTATTGTATGTTCCCATAAACGGAAGAAATGGTCGTCGCTTTATGGTCTGGTTTTAAATGGTGTGTATGATTCCACTGCACTTCTTCTTTACCTCTCTTCTACAAAGGATGGTCAAGATAGATTATATATAAAAGATGAACATGGTGATGATGATGATGATAAGCTTTACCATTGTATAACTAATGCTTACTTATTGAAGGGACTATTGAAACAACGTATACTATCTCAAACACTGAATTTCACGCAGTCTTTGGCCACCAAGGACGAAACGGATTTACTCTTAATTGGAGCAAAAAGTTATGAAAAGAGAATATATATTTAAAAAAAGTCCAATTAAATAAGAATAGTCAATAAACAATTAGCTAAAAGACAAAAAGAAGAGAGACCTTAATTAATTGATGATGATGATGGCAAGTATCATGCATAGAAAAGCTGGGCCAAGTTCTCCTAAAAAGGTTATTTTAGACTAATTCGTAATAGCATAAAGAGAAGGGAAGGTATAAAGGTGAATGGGTTGTTCAATTGAAAACTTAATGGCTTTTTACAATTGTTTGAAATTCAAAATTAATAATTATGAATGTGAATTGTGATATATGTTTCAACTAGCATGTACTTCTCACGATGCACGATAAAAAAAATGTATGTTACGAATATTGTTGAACGAAATATACTATATAAATATATTCTCAAAATTATATTATTTAAGCTTTGTTGTTTTGTAGGATAAATATGTGTTTATCTTCTCGATTTTGAAGCAATTATAATCTTCTCGTTTGTGCGGTGAAGAGTATCGTCAGAGTACGTTTCATATTTTAGATCTTTTGACTACCAAAAGATAGTAATAACTGCCATTTTTTTTTATAATTATGAACTTTGTGTAAATTAAACACACTTAGTTAATATATTAAATCAATCCTTATTAGTCTTTAACTGATTATCGTGAGCGGATTATGATAACAATTTAATTTGTACATCCATTTCGTGGTAATAAAAAAACAACTCAAAATCACAGTTGTTTAACTTCAAGCGCTAAAACAACTATTTTCTTGTAAAATTACTATATAATGTATCCTTGATAATTCGCATAAATAGTCAATCTCAAAGCATAATCGATTCTATATGTAGTCAAACATAGTACATAACATATATAACTTTGGCATCAAGAACTTTTTTTTGTTTATGAAACATGGATCACACTAAGACAAAAATAGAATTCTTAATGTAAATAAAGGAAAACGATATTAACAATGTTAAAAAAAGATGAAAAGGTACATAAGGTGTCATCTAAAAGCATAGTAAATTGTTAATTAAAAGGAAACCAATAAACACTAACTAACATGAGCATAAACTTAAAATGAACCTCATATTTTCCCTTCTAGAGCCTTTGCTTGCGATCTTTCGAACACGACATTCAATATAAAATTTTAAATAAATGAACATTGCATAATAATTATTTTAAAAGTATTAAAAAATCTGAAAATGAAAAAAATGAAAAAAGAAATATTCCCATTAAAAAAATATGTTTCCAATGAACAATAAAAAAACAAATTTCTAATTGATAAAAAAAATATATTTCCAACAAAAAACATATTTTCAGTTATAAAAAGATTTCATATTAAAATTAGGAAAATACAAAAAAATCTACATAAAAATTTGGATAATAGTTTCAAAGAGTCTAAAAAAAACTGAGTAAATACTTTAAAGAGTTTAAAAAAATATTGTGAAAAAAATTATTTGCAATAACAAAGAAGATTTCCAATTAAAAAAATAGAGAAAATATTTAATAATTACCAAAAATATGGAAAAGAAATTAAAAAATAGAAAACATAAATAAAGATATTGAAAATGCATAAAAAATAGAAAAAATATTCAATAAATCGAAAAAGTATTTTTAAAAAAATTTGTGATGATGTTGTAAACAGCACCACCAAATAAGGTGTTGATAATCTCAAGATAGTAATAAAAATGCAGCACAATTGTAAATATATCTAATAAAATGAGGTGAGGAGAAGAGGAGAAACATATTAGTATATAAGAGGTTTAGTCAATCTGGCCTACATCCACTGTGAGTTTGTGAGTAATTTCACTATAATGGTGGCACTAACGGCCTGTGATACAATCTCTCACTTTCTCTATGTACTGTGTATACTAGCACAGTTATAACTAGGGTTACAATTCTCGATCCCTTACAATGTAGGAGAAGACAAGTATATATAGTGCTTGGGGTGGGTGGGGGTGTAATGTAACCCCAAGCATGTAATGAGAATACGTATGAGAATTGAACCAGTGTCCTGTTGACACCTGGCTAATCTCATGTAGATAATAATGACTAAATATTCCCTCACATGAGGAGAATGATTTAGTTATAACTGCCTAGCCCACGTGTTATAAGTTTTTCATGTGTTTGCGTGTGCTCAAACTTGTGACATCATTTGTAGTAACCTCGGCCTGGCCGAGTAAGAGGTTGGGGCAGTCTGATAATGTTGCTTTGTCCTGTCAATCACCAGTATGACCTCGGGTTGAGAGATTGGCCGAGGTTAGGATGCAACATCGGTTGAGGATGAGTGCGTTATTGACCATATCTTGATCCCATAAGATGTTGTTGACCTCGGTTGCTGGCCAGTCGAGGTTAGTCAATGAGGATCCGACCTTCCTGGAGATGACCTTCTCGATGGCTAACGTAGGCTTCCAGCCAACTCGATTGTGAGAGAGGCCGAGGTTAATGGCCCTGAATACGAGGGTACACTTTGGGAATATAAATCACCCCCTAGCCCTTAGTCTTTTGTGTGAGTAGGTGAGTGAGGGATATGAGAGTCAGGCTAATGAAGGGACGTTTTGATGTCTTGGGGTTTGGAGTAGTTCCTTGGACACATGTCATTCACTGAAGCGACTTGTATTTTCCCCAAGATATGACAGTTCTGGAGGCACCTTTTGAGTTCCCTAGGGCAATGATGAGGGTGTTGACAACCGCGCCCCATCATTGAGAAGGTTTATACCCTTCTCCTTCCTCATTTTCTCTTTCTTCTTCCTTTAGCTTTCCCGCCGATAGTTTTTCTGTGACTGCAAATCTCTCAAGCCCTCCATTGTTTAGCGGGTACATTAGTTTTGGACAACCTTGTTATAAATGTATTGATCATGAGTAACATGACCTTTTGGATGTCAACCGTGAGTAAGACGGGTGGGCACTAAAGGCATATTTTATTGTCCTAATTTTATGACTGCATTGAGCTAGTAAAGTAGAGCTTATTACGAAAATGTGTAGTGATAATTATCGAATGTTTGAACGATAGTAAATTGAGTGATTGACTATCGTGCTAGGTACTCCAGGGGAGTAATATTAATTTGGTAAGGCATCACCCGAAATAGGGTTAGACATATATATATATATATATATATGAAAAAATCATGATATCGTAGACTTCAGTGAGTTTGTTGTCTCGTTAGATGTGATCCCGATGCATAGGGATTTAATTACTGATATGACTCAGGATGCATTGTGTTCTTTATTAAGAAGCGAAATATAGCTCGTCATATATATAGCGTCGAAAACTTGGGATAGTGAGAGCACTATTTTTCATGTTATTGTTAAGGACAAACGTAGATTAGTATGTCAACATACAGAGATTGTGGGAAGGTACATATTATGGACTGAGGACCTTACGGACCTTTACCACCGACAATGTTAGGTAGTAGTGTAGCCGAGGGGGCGAGGGGTTCCTTGTTTGGATTTCGCTTTCTGAGACATCCCACGTATGAAACTAACGAACGTCGGAGTTGGATAGAATTTTGGATAATAGTACATGGGATTTATACCTTAGTAATTGTACATATGTGAGTATAATTGAGGATCGATAATTCTAGTATGACGTGGGAATATATTTCATTAATACAATAATGCGGGTGGCATAGGGTGCATATGCGCCATAGGTAATTGAATCTTGATTTTGTTTTCGTTCGGAACGTTTGGGATAAGTTAAATGAAGATAGAAGTGGAGATATTGGGACTTAGTTGTAGGCTCACAATAATGGTATTTTATTAGGCAATAGATTATAATTTTCATGCGGATTCGATAACATTTAACCCGGGGATTCGAAGTTATTTTCGCAAGATTGGTAGAGGCTTACGTTTCATGAGAAACTGATTATTAGGGCGAGGGAAGGACCTGTGACACGCGGTGAGGCAAAGTCACATGGATCACGGTTAGAGGTACATTTGAGAGGATATAAGTTGTATCATGTTATAAATGTCAGTGGTGATGGGATTTAATGAAGAGAAATATTGCTAAATTTGTTTTGCAATGGGTCACCTGTCTGTTGAAAAAGGGTAAACCTTCCAAAACCAGTAGGAGTTTCTTCAACCGTTTGGGATTACGAAGTAGTAATGGGAGAGTATTACCAAGGACTTTATCACGGAGGGGTTTACTACCCTATATGGGTGATAATGGATCGGTTGATCCAAGTAGATCACGTTATGCCAGTTAAGACTGGTCATCCTACGGGACAGTATGCGCGAACCTTTATAATCGAGATAGTGAGGTTATATAGGGTACCGCTTGATATCATGTCCTAATGAGACAAGATTTTTGTCTTTCAATTTTGGGATATATTCACGAGGCCATGGGTACCGAGTTGTGAATGAGTACGACCTATCATCTGCAGATGAAAAGGCAGAATAAGCGAACTAGTCAAATATTAGAGAATAAATTATATGTGTGCCCTTGAATCTCAGGGGAGGACAAGAGCAGTCCCTTCCACTAGTGGAGTTTATGCACAATAACTCATATAAGTTTACATTTGGGCATTGTGCCAGTTGAGGTATGGCACAGTAAGCCTTGTTGTTCTCCTGCTCATTAGTTAAAGGTGGGGGACCAGGTGCTATTAAGAAGATCAGAGATGAGTTCATACTTATAATATATTATGTGTGCAGAATATATACTGCACAAATAATCTGCTTGTGTACGATCGTTGCGAGATGAGATCGAATGTATCTAAATAATGATTAATATACTAAGGTGCGAATAGTAGAAGGCTAGATAGTAAATATCAAAATTTAAGTTTAAGGAGTGAAACTTAAACGATAAGACTTGGGAAAGAACCTACGTGACAGGGTAACCTGGAGTTTAAAACGAACATATGAGGGGTGTTCATTATTAAGGGTATTCAATAGAGTACTATATGGGTGGTACGAAGCAGTTTAGTTGGGAGCGCAATGATGCGATGTGCAACATATATCAGCGTTGTTTCTACCTGGTATACTTTTTTCGAATTTCGGGAAAAAATTCCGTTGTAAGGTAGCAAGTATGTAACACCCCGTATTTTTATGATATTACATAATTATAAGATTAATTATTATTGTTGGATTAATTAAATTAAAAGGTGAGAAATTAATTGGTTAATTAATTAATCCAGATTAAAGTAATTATTAGCTAGCATGCCAAGGGTTAATACGTATTGATGAAAATTATTGAATATTATTGTGTGGATATGTAATATGGAATTATGAAATTTTATAAATTGTCGGATTGTGAAATATGATAGTTTGGTATTTATAAGTCAGGACGAGCGTGTGAGCCATGTCGGGACTAATTTAATGGAATAAAAAGATATTTTATTTTTAAGTAACTCGTATGGTCATTTCGAGTGCGCCATTGAGTCTAAAAGGGTCGAGATAGTCAGAAAACTCTACTCAAGTACTTATTTGGATTCCGAAATATTTTTAGGCCTAACCGACATCCTGTAGGGGTATTTTTATCCTTTGGATTTTTAGGGAAATGATATGGATGGAAATTGGAAAAAATAGCATAGAGTGTACGTGGCTGAGAGGGTGTCTATCAGTTTCTAAACCTACAAGAGAGAAAGAGAGAACCACAAAGGAAGAAGGAGGGAACCCATAGGTGTTCTTGGTGCAAAACTCAAGAACTCACACCACAAATCTCACCAAAAGGTAGATCGGAAGACGAGGAGCAATCCTATACCATTTTCATCAGCGGATCAGAACATCAATTCGAGGCAAGTGTATATTACTTGCTTTCCTTAGCAATATTTGTGTTCATGTTAGACTAGATAATTTCCCCATTGTTATTAAAGTTGAATTTGGTAAAAAATTTGGGAGAATTAGTCATATATTAGGAATGATTTAAATAAAGTTTGATTACCTCATGTAGATAGAATTATGTCCATGGATTTATGATAATTTTATGATTAAATTTGGGTTTAATTTAGAGTTTTGCATATAAATTTGAGAACTAGGGTTTTTGATATTTTAATTTGGGAATTTCGAATTTATTAATGATTAGTGATGATTTAATGATGTTATATTGTTGGAAATCATATATAGATGTTGGGTAGTTGATTGGAATTGAATGATTGGTGTTTGAGTTAATTATCTTAGAGGTTTTAGGTTTGGAAATGGTGGAAAACAAAACTGTTAAGGGTGTAAAATGTAGTAGGTCTGCTGGGGGAGGGAAGTGCTTGTGACAACCCGCTCACCAAAATAAGGGGTGGCCAGCCCAATACTCCAATATAACAGGAATCATAGATGGAATCATTCTCAGCATCACAATAAAAATATAGAGTATCCAGGATAACCACCCAATATTTCAGAAAACGGGTTGCCAAAAATTTGGTTTTAAAGTTAAAGAGAGAATTTAAACAACCCAAATCCTGAAAAGATAGGGGAAACCCCAAGACATATATAAAAAATAATAACAAGAATACAATAAAAAGACCGAATGTGTTACTGGTCAACAAACTTTATAACAGCATTTAAACAAACTCATTAATTTATATAATACATTTCATTAGACATTTAGAAAAGCTTGGGCCTCTCGCCCGAGTAAAGAGGCCCGATCATAGCTAGAATACAAAAATAAAAACGTCTATACCAAATGTGTCCCGTAATACTCGCAATGCATCACGGCTCGCCGAGGACATCGGAATAGGAATTCAAATCAGGCATCCTTGAGGCGGAGTACCTGAGTGGTGACAAGATGCATATGCAACAAGAAATGTAAATGGGTTAGGGCCCAGTTCTATATGATTACCAGATGAGTAAAAAGTATGACAGTTATGAATAAGATCATGCTAGAAAAGATAAAAACTTATGTACATAGTTTAAGGCATAAGCTAAGACAATTTAAAGAAAAGCATGAATTAAATTTAATTCTGCATGAGAAGAGGAAAGATTAACATAATTTATAAACTTCCATCATGAATACCGATTCATTTCATAGTTTATTCCCTAACAGGAAAAATAACTATAGTTATAAGCTCTTTATGACTTTTATTTCAATTTTAAGCTCTTTGTGGCTTTTATTTCAATTTCATGCCCAACCTGTCATTACCATTCCTTAGCAGGAATATCATTATCAACAAATGCTCTTTGTGGAATTTCATTGTGCTCTTTATGGAACTTCATAATGCTCTTTATGGAATATCTCATACATCAAGTCCCACTTGATTATGAATACTTATATTTATATACATATAACGTTTCTAAGACCGCCCCTCCGAGTTTCCCCACTGGGTGCACCCCTAAATGACCATCATCTTCCAGTGCCTATCTATACAAGACAACCTGGGCACTTATAAGGAAATACGTCGGGAAGCAGCCATATGCATGTGGGAGAGTCAACACCACACTCGGAATATCCTCACCAGCGCAGAAAACATAACATATCGCTCATATGGCCTATGGACTATATCCACCCTGCATTCATTAGCCAGGGGAGATCACCAAGCGCGCGAACTTTCCTTATGATGTCATTTAGAGAGGTGTGTATCAAGTAAATTAGCATTTACCATATTCATGATTAAGTAAATTATCATTTACCATCATCATTACCATTTCCATTTCATTTCATTTCATTTCCATGTATATGTTTCATTTTATCCGAAACCATTACCATTTACTTTTTGTAAATAATATAACTTATTATTCGGAGACATACGATAAATTATATCGTTACTCTAACCTCAAAGGAGTGAATGAACTTTCAATTTATTCTCCCAACACACTTTTATGGTGTTATTATAAACCATCAGGAGTAATATACCTCAAATGAGCTCCTAAAGTCTCCCAAACATAATACTATAACTCTTAGTTTTATAAAAATGGACTAGAAGAAAAGAATGCCCTAACATCAATAGGCATAACCCCGGAAAAGGCCCCACATTACCCATTCCTAGTGTAGGGGAAGTAACTAAATCAATTAAAACTCTAGGACACTTAGTTTACTTCATTAAAGAAGGTTCCTAGGCTCTAGACTTAAAGAAAAAAATGAATTGGAACTAAGTAAGAAAATCACTCAAAAATCCAGGGCTTCCGAATCGATTCGGCCTAGCCGAATCGATTTGGGTTCAAGAAAGCGAATTAATTCAGACCATCCGAATCGATTCGGTCAGGAAATACTAACTTCTGCATAATTGCCGAATCGATTCGGACCATCCAAATCGATTCGGTCGACCCAGACCTAGAAACTTCCCCAAGGCGAATCGATTCGGCCAGGCCGAATCGATTCGGTTCTGCAGATTTGCCTAATTTTGCCTTAAGGGTTCTGAACCCTAATTCTCCCAAACCTCAAATCTCTTCCATTTTACCCACAACCAACAACATTTATCTACCCAAAATTTATCCTACACGATTTATAACCATTATTATTTCACAATTTTATCATCAAACTAAGATTAGGGTTTAATTCCCATAAATTCCATTTTTGATCTCCAAATGAATATACATAAATATCATACAAATTATTCATCTTAAATCACATATTAGCAAGTAAAAAACTTGCCTTGATGTATAAATATCAGACTTCTTTGAGTAGTAGCAACAATCCATCTTCAATCTTCATTTTTCTCTTCTTTCTCCCAAGCTTTCTTCCTCTCTCTTTTCTCTCTATGTTTAAGACACAAAATAGGGAATTAAGGGAATTTAGAAGTCTAAAATCAGGGCTTAACATAAGTCTCCCAACTAAAGTGGTTAATACCACATTAATATGACTCGCAAATACGCGTTTCAGCTAAAACCAGGTAAAAGTGCCCAAAATACCAAAATACAATATGGCACTTATTTTGACTGTCTCGCACATTTTGGGACTAACTACGCCCTATAAAATGGCATCCGGTAATTTTATAAACCATTTCAAGTTCCAATATCATTTAAACCAAAATTCCATTTAAAATACATGACACTATAAATCATACCACCTGAAGATATTTACCTACATAATCGGTAAATATACAACATCCCAGTAAATATTAACTTCTATCTCATTCAATTAATATTTACTCCAGTTCCCACATTTTATATAATCACCTTATGCGGTAAAATTAGTATAAAATGAGCCTCCCAGAATCGAGGGTTGTTATAGTGCTCAATCTTGTTCGAACGAGATTGAGCCTCGTTCCAACTGGAATTGTTCTTGCGAGATGTCTTTCAAACGACATCAGACCTGGTTCGAACAATAGGTCTAAAATATGGAAAATTTCATTTTTACCCAAATATATTTACACAGTTATTTTGAGATAGGAAACTATCATTTGGTGTTTGTAAGATATAGCAAAATTGCTGGGGAATATTCTTAGAGTAATACTTTTAATATTTCGAAAGGTGAATTAACCTTGGAAATTTCAAGAGAGTGAATAACGGAAATAACTATATTATAAGTAGTATGAAAAATATATGTAAGCGTGGGGTGAATACCTTGAATTTTAATAGGATGTGGGAATGCCAATTATATGATTATTATTATTGTGTGTATAGCATATCAACGTTGTTTGCTATCGGGAGGAGGTTTTTACTTAGTGGACAGTCATATTCTGGGTGACCCAATGGGGGATATTTGACTTGTACCTAGAGTATATGAACTTGATTACGTGCTATCTGAGATGTAGGATAGTTTCGATGACTGAATGGGAGCGTAGGTATGTGCATGACCCATTTGGTTGGGGAATATACTTGCCTCCAATATTTGTGTTTTGAATTTGTGGTTCGTGAGAGATTGAACCAGTACTCCTTTATGCAGTGATTGATACACCAGGATATGATGGCAAAGTATGCATTGCGCCAAATGGTCTTAACCTAAGGGTGCGGGATTATATATATGGTTGATTTAATTTAATAAACAACTGATCACCTAGTATTTAATTAGGCGGGGTGTCACAGTGTGCAGGTAAAGAAGCTAGTCCAGGATACTAAAATTAGGTTAGCGACTTAGAACATAGAAACTATGACATAAAAAGGGATGGAGGTAGTAGATACGATGATAAGAAGAAAAGTTAACATAGCTTCTTTACAAGAAACTAAATGGGTCGGTGAGAAAGCTAGAGAAATAGAAAATTCAAAATTTAAATTATATTATACAGGAAAATATAGAAATAAGAACGGAGTTGGAATAATAGTAGATAAGAACTTAAGGTCGATATCATTACCGTTATTAGGAAAGGTGATAGACTTATACTTGTAAAATTGGTATTAGGTGAAAACATAATTAATATTATTAGTGCTTATGCACCCCAAGTAGGATTAGATGAGCACACTAAAGTATAATTTTAGGAACAAATGGATGAACTAATTCAAGAAATACCCGTAGGTGAGAAAATCTATATAGAGGGAGATTTTGATGGCCATGTATGAGAAGATCGTGTAAGATATCAGATAGAGCATGGAGGATATGGTTTTGGAGATAGGAATGATGGGGGAGAGTCTATCTTAGATTTTGCGATGGCTTGTGATTTTGTACTAGTAAATACATGTTTTAAAAAGAGTCTTGAACACTTAATAACTTATAAGCGTGGAACGCATAAGAGCCAAATAGATTTTTCATTACTAGGAAAGGAGACCTATTAACGTGTAAAGATTGTAATGTTATCCCGGGAGGGAGCTTAACCTCACAACATAGGATAATGGTGCTAGATATAAATATTAAAAATCAATCACGGGTATGAAAAGTGATTATTAACCCACGAACTAGGTGGTGGAACTTAAAATGAGAGAAATTAGAACTATTTAAAGATAAATTATTAAATGAAGCAACATGGGATACTAAAGAAGAGACTAACATAATATGGAATAAGATGGCCATATGCATTAGGAGAATATCAAAAGAAATTCTTGGAGAATCAAAAGACAAGGGGCTACAGTCTAAAGAAACTTGGTGGTAGAATGAAGAAGTACAAAATATAGTAAAAATTAAAAGGGAGTACTTTAAAGCATGGCAAATAAATAGAAATGAAGATAATTTAGAAAAATATAAATGGGCTAAAAAGAAAGTTAAGAAAGTGGTAAGAGATGCTAAGTTAAAAGTGTATGATGATCTTTATACAAAATTAGGAACACAATAAGGGAAAAAAAGCATTTATAAGCTTGCTAAACTTAGGGAGAGGAAAATAAAATATTTTAATAATGATAAGTATATCAAAAACGATGACTCGAGAGTCCTAGTCAAAGATTGAAATTATGAAAAGATGGAAAAACTACTTTGAGAGGTTATTAAATGGAGATAATGAGAGTATATTAGATATAGAGGGACTTAGGGAGAATCGAGATTTTTTTTTTTTTTTTTTTTTGCAGAATTAGGACAACAGAGGTCAGGATTGCTCTAAAAAGGATGAAAATCGGGAAGGCTTTAGGACCATATGGTATCCCTATTGAGGTTTGGAAGTTCTTAGGGGAGGATGGAGTATCGTGGCTTACAAAATTATTTAATAAAATTTTAATGACTAATAGGATGCCCGATGAATGGAGAAAAAGTATTTTAGTACCTATTTATAAAAATAAAGGGGGCATACAAAGTTGTTTAAATTATCGTGGTATTGAGTTAATGAGTCATACAATAAAACTTTGAGAGAGAGTGATTGAATATAGATTGGGATTGAAGACAACAATATCTGAGAATCAAGAATGGAAGCAATCTATTTATTGAGGAGATTAATAGAGAGGTATAGGGAGAAAAAGAAGGATCTTTATATGATTTTTATAGATTTTGAGAAGGCGTATGATAGGATACCCAGAGAGATAATATGGTGGGTCCTACATAAAAGAGGAGTGACTCGCAGATATATTGATGTGATCAAGGATATATATGATGGTGTGATGGCTACAGTAAGAACATCAGTTGAAAAAAGTAGTGAATTTTTAATTACTGTAGGTCTACACCAAGGTTCAGCATTAAGTCCTTATCTATTTGCTCTTGTTATGGATGAGTTGACAGGACAAATATAAGATGAGGTGACATGGTGTATGCTATTTGCAAATGATATTGTTTTAGTGGATGAGACTAAGACGGGAATTAATGCTAGGTTGGAATTGTGGAGAGAAACTTTAGAAATAAGAGTATTTAAAATAAGCAGAACTAAGACAAATTATGTGGAGTGCAATTTTAGTAGTAATAGGATGACAAATGGAGATGTGGTGAAATTGGAGGGTCATTTTCCTTTGAAAGCCTCGTATAACATACGCTTGTGTCTATTATGATTCAAACCTCATTAGGTAGATTAAATATCATTAATTCATCTTATTTAACCATCTCATGTTACCACATCAACATTAAAAATTTAATGCGTTATTCTTGTATTAATAAATTAATGAATCAATACCATTCATTTGCACCTCTTTCATGAATATTAAATTCATCAATTAACATTTTATTTAGGTATTTATCTGACACACACACACGTCATAGTATATGCACACCCACGGTTTCAGAGAATTTCACCTTTCCGTACCGAGCGCCAAGTAAACTATAGTTGCTTTTTTTTCACTCTTGAGACAGCAAAACCCTACTTATTAGATTAGTCAGGGGCATTGAAGTTGATCGACACAAAGGCTGACTTTGAGCTTTTTCAAAGATATGACCCAAGCACTCCTCCTGATTTGGATGAAGAGTTTGATGATGAAGAAGGGTCTGAAGAATCCTCAATGGTTCCTACTGATACATCAGTGGGGCTAGCTGTTATTACTGACTTTCCTGCTTCCAGCCAGGACCAGGCCAAAGACATGGATAAGGTTTAGCACCTTTTAGCCAAATTTTTTGTTCCTTCTTATATGTATTTTCCATTTCATATTCTGTGTTCTTTCTGATGTACTCACTGTTATAATCATGACTCTGATTAATGAAAGAACATTTTTCGCTCAGTTGTTTATAATCTTCAAATAATGTTAATTTCTAGTTGATTGGTATCATACTTGCAAATTTCTAGTTTGATGCTAGAAAAAAATCTATTATGTCTACTGAATCCAACCTACTTAGGCAATGTAAAAATATATTTGAGGTTGTCCACGTTCCTTCATCTAAGGAACACTTATCAGGGTTGCCCATCCCATATGTCTCTAACCAAATGAAGGAGTCTTACATCCATATTTATTGCCTTTTGAACAGAGTCATAGCCAATAATATCGATTATTATGAGATGATTGAGAATCGGCAGGAGGATCATAAACTTTATAAAGAACACTTTCATTCTGACTACAGGGCTAATTATAAGACCTTGAGTGAGGGCTGGTTCTTTAATAAGAAGTTATAAGACATCACTTCTGCCCTGAATAAGAAGGAATTGGCCTTGACCCAAGAATCGAAGAATTCTCGATAAATTATTTCCATGTTAGAGAAAGAGAATAATGCATTGAGGAACAAACTTGACAATTTAAAGAAATTAACCACCTCTAGCCTAGATGAAGGGTTTCTATTTTTGGAGACTGAGAATGCCAGGTTATTGGAGGAGCTAAATCTTTGTAAAGGAAGAAAACCAAGCCTGGACAAACCTCAAGGAAAGGTATAGTTGATCGGCCAACTGTTGATGAGGAGAGAACCAAGAAAACACTGGTCGTTCAAGCGACTAAGCTCAAAGAGAAGGACAAGGTCATCAAAAATCTTCAAGACAATGTGTATCTACTTACCTTCCATTTCCATAAGCAACCCAAAGATATTTGGATGGATGAGTATGATGAGGCTATGACTTCCCTGGATAAGAACATTGGGTAGGCTAGGAATGAGGGCTACAAATGTAGTTGGATAAACTTGCTTACTCGGATGAAGACTCTTGAGGACAATGAACTATGGTACTGGCTTAACCCAGGATTCATGGATTACCTTGACCCACCCTTTTCTATTGATGTCAGTTGGATTCCTTCTGGTGTTATCCCTCAGAGTATGATTAGAAAAAATCTTAGGGATTATGGCTTGGAGGGCGAAGTCGCGTATGTTTGTCCACAACATTTGCTTGATCAGCCAAGTAGTAGCAGGCATAATAGGAGCAGAGATTTCAAGTCTATTAATCATCCTAGCACCCTTGATGAACCTTCTGAAGTTGGAAAAGTTTGAAATACTTTTTTGAAGTTGGAAAAGTTTGATAAAGAACTATTCTGAAGTTAAAAAAGTTTGACAGAGAACTTTTTTGAAGTTGAAATTTTTTTCTAAAGAACTTTTCTGAAGTTGGAAAAGTTTGATAAAGAGAAGGATGGAAAAGTATGCAATACTTTTCTGAAGTTAGAAAAGTTTGAAATTAAAATCTAGCTTTTAATTTAAGGGGTGGTGTGGTGTGGTTCCACACCATAATCCAAAAAATAAAACATAAAAAGGATGTATGAGGAGGATAAACATGCAATTTTTTTAACTTGAATAACTGATTACATCAAAAACAAAATTAATGATAATATTTACGAAGATGATCGGCGTTCTAGGGGCTCTTATACTCTTTACCTTCCAATGTTTCCAAGCGATATGTTCTTAGACAGATAAGGTAGGGCCCATTCTAGTTGGGTTCCAACTTGTTATTTTGTGAATCACTTTCTTCAGTACAAGGTCTCCTGGTCTCAAGTTGGTCGGCTTGACGAGCCGATTATAGAACCTAGCAGTCCTTCGTTGGTAAGAAGCCATTCGAATTGAAGCATCTTTTCTAACTTCTTCAACCATGTCCATATCTAGTCCCCTTATGAGGTCACTTTTGGGGGAATCAAAATTCATCACCTTGTGTTTTGGTTGACCTATTTCAGTTGGTACTACCACCTTACTACCAAAAGCCATCTTATAGGGAGTCTCTCCTATTACAGTTCTTGGTGTAGTTCTGTAAGCCCAAAGAATGCTATGAAAATTCCCCTTGGCTCCATCCATGCGCTTCTCAAATCCATTGAGCAATGTTTTATTAGTGATTTCTTTTTTACCATTAAATGGTGGATGTCCTGGTGCTTAACGTAGCTTCTGTATTTTGGACCTAATGCAATAATCCTTAAACTCTTCATTATAAAACTGGGTACCATGATCAATAATAAAAGCATAGGGAATTCCATAACGACGTATGATTTGCTTCCATACGAACTGAAACACTCTTTGATAGGGCATATCAATCTAAGACTTAGCCTCCACCCAATTGGTGATGTAGTCTACGATGATGACTAGATACTTAAATCTTCCTTTGGTGGTCGACAATGGTCTGACCAATTCTGTCCTCTAAATGGCAAATGGCCAAGGATAAGTAATCAGGGTTAAGGAAGTACATGGTTTCCTCTAAATAGTAGTAAACATTTGGAACTTGTCACATCTCTTGGCAAATAAAACAAAACATGTCTTCATTGGTTTCCAATAGTAGCCTTGTGTGCCTACCCTTTGTACCAAAGATATTCGAACCTAATAAGAACCACATGAGCCTTCATGAACCTCTCTATCAGATTTTATACTTCAGTTGGATGGACACAACCAAGTAAAGAGATAGTATATACCCTTTTGTACAGAATACCATTCTCCAGGACGTAGTTATATGCCTTATATCTCAATTTCCTTGGTTCCTTTTGGTCGGCTGGTAACAATCCCTTCTCAATGTAGTCCATGATTGGATCCATCTAGGAAGGACCTAATTCTATGTAAATGATGTTGACTAATTCCTCATCAATGCTCTTGTTGGTGAGAATCTCTACTGGAATGGTTCTTCTGAGCTTCATTAGAGTTGCTGAGGCTAATTGAACAAGAGCATCTGGTTAGGATTGAAGCACCCTATATTTTTTACTCGCTTGAGTCTAATTATATAGGAACTTGTCTAGTTTGTAAATAGTGACAAAATTGAGTCATTTTCTTATCTACAAATGAGACTCAGACTCTACATATCAAATTCTTCCAAAAGTCTCAAAGGTAGAATACTAGCACTACACCTAGGATTGCATTCATCATAATTTAGTGTGTGTGTGTGTGTGTGTGTGTGTTAAATCCCATAAAAATGATTGTTTAATAATTTTTGGGATATGGTAAATATTTTTAGGAATTTATAAAAAAAAATTATCATTTAAAAGTTGGTTTTAATAATTTTGTGGGTTGGTTTGTAATTACCCTTTTCTCCCCAAAGCTTGCTTTGGTAGGATTTGAAAACGACAGATAATTATGTGGTGGAAAATAGGATTCTTTAGAAACCTAAAACATGCATTTTTTTCATTGATCTGGGCCTTACACGTGTTGCTGAGATAATGGTTGGGTTTGTGTTTCTTTACTCTCACATATCTTAGATTGATTGAGAACCCTTGGATCAATATTATCTACGGTCTGCATGTTATCTTTCACAATCATTGTAACAACTGAGTTAACCAATCAAAATGCTTTTAACAGCGGTTTCATCTCAGCCGTCAGATTTACATCGATCTTTTGTAATTAATCCCGACCGTTGCTTTGCCCAGGCCTTCTAGACTCTTCTATGCTTTCGTATAAATATAAGCCATTTGTGAGACGTTTACAATATTTGGATCACTTTACCTCTGAAAGAAAAAAGTGAGAATAGAGAGAGAAAGAGAGAGAGAAAAGACAGAGAGATAATTCAAAACCCTAAACCAAACTCTTGATTTTTCTTCAGAAAAATAACCTGTGAGTTTGAGTGAGTTCATTAGTTGAGAAGATCCATGCTCCACTGTCTTTAATCTCTTGTCCAACATTCACAAAGTTTTAATTTCATTTTCTTTTGATAGAAATTGCAGATCTAAACAGTTTGTGATAAAACACGTTTAATATCCTTAGGTTGATTTATTTTTTCAAGAAATCCATATTTGTTGGTTGTTTTACTCTTTTTTGATTATTTTTCAAAACCAGAACCAACAAACTTATTTCTTTTTTTAGTTTACGAGAAAAAACACACTTAGATCTAGTTAAGATCTTGAATGGGGTTTTACACTTTCGTAAAATATTTCACACTTTGTGAAATAACTTTGTAAATAAAATAAAAGAAAGTGTTTAGGACCTTAGTTGCTTTATATAGCAAGGTTACCTCAATATCTATGTATAGAAATTAAGATCAGTAGTCTGAGACTATCAAACAAATTGTGATTCAGAAATCTTTTTCTGCATCTTAGAACGATATTTGTAATTTGTTAAGAATATTGTCTATATAAGTGATTGTGAGTTGTATGCATGTGTTAGGCACATGACAACACAACACTTTAACACTAAAACACTAAAAAAGTGTTGGTAGAGAGATTATTGACTTTTGGGGTCGACTGAAAGCTAAATGGAGTGGAGTTACAAAGCTGAGAGAACATCTACAACATCAGAAGCCTTGGGAGAAGTCAGAATAATCTAGATGAGTTGGTATAAGTTCTGAACTTAGATTAGGTCGGACTACCATAGTTCAAGACTACGCAGCATACATTAAAAGGTGTCTCAAATGCTAACAATTTGCCAATCTCCAATATATACCTCGTAAAAGTTGTACAATATGACCTATCCATGACCCTTCTTAACTTAGGTCATAGATATCATTAAGAAAGTCACTCTCAAAGGTTTTAATGGGGATGAGTTCATCTTAGTCACTATTGACTATTTCACTAAATGGGTGGAAGCCGAGTCATACGCAGTATTAAACTATAAGAAATTGGCCAAGTTCGATTGCAAAAATATCATATGTTTCTACAAGGGTTGTATCTGATAATGGCCTCCATTTTAAAGCTGAAGTCATAGAAGTGGTCGAGGAATATGGGATTTAGATACCCATGTCTTCTCCTTAGAGGCCACACACCAATGGGGTTATTGAGGTTACAAATAAGAGCCTCAAATCCATAATTCATAAGATGACAAAACATTGCAAATATTGTGCCGATAGGATCCCTTGGTCCATCTTAGGATATCTCACATCTATCAAAACACCCATTAGGGATACTCCCACTCCCTAGTTTATGGCATGGAGGAATTCCATCCTATCGCACTTAAGATCCTTTCTCTCCAAGTTATGCTCGAAAGACAAGTAAGAGAAGTTGATTGGAACCAAATCCATTATGGCAAGATAAAACTCTTAGATGAAAAGAGATTAAAATATTTAAACCACATACAAGTTAATGATACCGTATTAGATTATTAGAATCCTAAGTGTTTATAACTCTCTCTTATTAACTTATGCAAGAGAATAGGTTCTAGATTTAACCATATACCTCTCCCAAACTACATCTAATCTCCTAAGACCACATTTGACTTGGGGAAAGGACCACAATTGTACCATATGCCTTAGCCACCTCACTATTTACCCAAAATTCCCTATCATTCCAATACATCTTAGTAATTAAGCTTATGGACCCCGACACCGGCATCCCTCCCTTTTAGACATGTACAAAGTACCTTAGTTTGAAGATAAATGATCTTTATAGGTCATGAAACCCCTTTTCTCGAATGATATTGTTACAACATATAACAAGACCACCTAAGGAATAACTTTATCTAGTTCCAGGCCCCTCCAACTGAGCTTATGCACCTTATCTGGAGGGCAGGAAAAAAAGACATACACTTTTCTACATACCACCACCACACATTTCCACTATTATTGATGACTCTTATATGCAATGAATTCACTATCAACTATTTTATACCACTTTTCAAGCCTCTCTCCCACACTCCACCTTTCTACTGTATCAATTAGACCTCAGAAGAGGACCCAACCATATTATTAAAGTCCACTCATTCTCTCTACTATATATATATATGGGGGAGGGGAGGCTTGTGAAAGGTACAATGCAAGATAATCAAGTTAATAGAGATAAAAAATCTAAACTCATCCAATATAAGAAGAACAAAGGGAAAATAGATCAAACAAGTATCTAACCGTTGTAATATAGGTTATTAACCCACTGTTGGAAGCAAGTAGCTATAGTTTGGATCATTTCCAACTGTTTTACATATTTTATACTCTGGTGATTCCTAAACTAAGGCTTAGGAATCCTTAAAAAAGTCAATTAGTTACTTCCTAAGGGCCTTTATATTAGCGACAAAGACCGCACTGATGTCAGATTATCTTAGCCAAAGCTCAAGAGGTCACCTAGATTGTAATACTCCTTTTAAGATCTAATGTAAAGTAAAACACCCTTTGACGATGGATGTAGGATCCTTATTTGAAGTTCGAACCACTTTATATACTTGTCCATCACTTTGACACACCTCACCACTAATATATCTGAGGTACTGTGGGGGCACTTGTTGGGTCTAAGGTCCCACATGATTTCAACACCCATCAGTGTGGACTCATATGTGGATATTTCTATATACATTCATATCATATACAAACTTTTACTTCGTTATAATGACAACTAACGCCAAGTTAGCCCGCTCTTTTTAAAATATGGCAGCTCGTCAGAATTAGCTTTAGGAATAAATGGATAACATTCTTAGAAATATTACTTTACCACTTATGGTTGGGGAACCAAATAGATCTAAGCATAACAAAACTGGGGAAAATTATGAGCCTTTATTGGATGGAGGAAATGATCTAGAGGATGCGGTAGGGAGCCACAAAGATCTATTACTCGTACTCCATTAGGGAGATGTTGCCTTTATCAAGTGTCTCATCCCAATAAGGGTCTAAAGTATCTAGAACCTAGGATAACAAATTCAGAAAGATGCTAGACCAATAGGGGAATTTCCTCAACCAGTATAAAATGCAAAATCCTAATACAATTGAGCTATACATCCTAAAGACACTATATTCATTCTCCAAAGAAGTCCAGCACTACGTTCTCTCCATAAGTGGAAGATGCCCAGTTTTGACCCATTCGATGGATTTAAAGATCCCATAGACCATATGGAGACTTATAGGTCTCTCATTCCCTTTAAAGGCACCCTGAATAAGGTCTTATGTAAATCCATTCCCGCTAATCTACGGGGGATGGCTAGGAACTGGTTTATCAAGATCAAACCTAGAACATCGTAAGTTTTACATAATTATCTAGATATTTTGTCAGCCATTTCATATGAGCCAGAAAATGAGGAAACCAGACACTTTCATCCACCACTTTAGAGATAAATACGGTGAAGCTATAGGAGAGTATGCCAAGAGATCCAACCAACAGTCTCTCTAAGTTGATGATCTAAATGATACTATATTCATGGTGGCCTTCATCTCAAACCTAACATAAGAGGATTGATCGAGTCCTTTTAGTAAAAGCCCTAGGTCCATGATTAAGTTAATTAGGAGAGATAAGAACTATATAAATGCAGGGCATGTAGTAATAGTGAAGCATTCCATAGCTTCCTCCAATAAGAATAGAGAAAAATGACTTATCCCGCCTTAAAGTCTCCTGAAGAAGTTGAGGCCAAGAAGAGGAAGAACAAAGGTAAGAGTAATGCACCTCTGAAAGATAGGCACTTTTCTCCACTTACAGCCACTATAGAATAGGTCTTCTTAGAAAGAAAAGCTCAGGGTTCTCTACCTCCTCTAAAACCCATGAAGGGTATGGAGAGCAGGAGGGACAAATCTAACTATTATAGGTTTCACAGAGACCATGGATAAAAAGCCAGTGACTGCTTGAGACTCATATAAACAATTAAAGGAGTGATCAATAGATGTTATATTAAGGAGTTTGTGGTAAAATACTTTGTTAAGGGTCAATGCAATAACAACAATAACAAAAATAAAGATGATGTCTAACTAATCTATATGAATACCATCTCTGCAGAGTTTACGGGTGGTGGACCTTCTTCCACAACCATGTTATCTCACTCAAAAGCATCCACCATGATGGGGGTGCAGGTCAACAGTGTATATCACCATGACCAATTCCCAAAGTAATTTCCTATAATAATCTTTCCAGATACAGACATCATGAGAATTATCCTTCCTCATGATTACCCTCTAGTCATCATGGTGATTATGGGTATTGACCATATGAAAAGGGTATTGGTTGATGCCGAGAGCTTAACTAATAGCTTGTTCATAGATGCTTTAGAGGCCTTGGGCCTCACCATTAAGCACACTAAGCCCATCACCAACCCTCTGATTGACTTGAGTGGAGAAAAAACCTATTTCATGAATATGTCACAATCCCCCTCACAATTGGTATAAAGACTATTGCTCCACTATTTGGAACAAGTTACTGATGGTTCACCTACCCTCAACCTCAAATGTAATCTTGGGCATACCTTCTCTCAATGATTTAGATGATGTTCTGTCAACTTGAAGGATGGTGATAGGTTTCTTAACCCCTATAGTTGTGGGAGAGGTAGTTGGGGACCAGAAAAAGACCAAGGGGTGTTATAACACTTCTACTAAAGAGAAACAAAAGTCACTTGAGACCTCCCAAATCTTTTCCATGGTCCTAGAAAGCTCTCAAAGTAGTGTTATAGTCCTGACAGAGTTCCTGCTTCCCCTTGAGATACCAGAGCTCCCACTAGAGAGTTTGGGTACATAGGTGATCAATGTTGGCACTCTAAATCCACGAGATGGAAAAAAGGAATTGAGATGGGAGTCGACTAAGGTTCTAATCACTATTTCCATTAATGTAGAGGAACTTACTAAGTTTGTGAAAATTAGGACTAGTTTACGTTTTTTATTTGGAATAAGAGCTTACTCGGTTCCTTAATGAAAACACAAATGTGTTTGCCTGAAGTCACTTACACATGATCGAGGTAGACCCTTAGGTCATGGTTAACCATGTCAGAGTGGAACCAAACCATAGGCATGTCCGCTGGAAGAAGAGGTTCTTTGACCCTAAGAGAAACACTGTTGTTGCCGAGGAGGCTGACAAACTCCTGATGGACAATTTCATCAGAGAGGTAAAATATCTAGAGCGTCTCTCAAATGTGGTTCTGGTGCCTAAAGCAAATAAGAAATGATAGATGGGTGTTGACCTGTGATACCCCGCCTAATTAAATACCAGGTGATCAGTCTTTTATTAAATTAAACCGAAGTGACTGGTTGGTTCATTCTTAGCATCACTGTCGAAAAATAATTTTTCTCTATTTATTACCTAATAAATAATTAAGCTAAGTGTCAAAACATTTAATTTTAATTATGCTCCAATAATCCATTAATAAATTCCCATTCTTTGAGATATGAGCTATTTACATTCCACGTAAATATAACGAATATTGGACATGAATCGAATATTGACATAAATAAGGCTGGATAAAATATTTCCAGTTCAAGTGCAACATAAATAAACTACTAAAGTAAACTCAGTACAATCTCTAATAAAACTACTTAGAATGGGCGAAACATGACCTAAATGAAATTTTTAAATAAAACAGAATGAACTGATAGATGCGTCTAAATGCAAGAACCTGCAACTCACACAACTGTTGCAGCTCGCTAAATGATCCACGCGTCTAATTCTGGTAACCCTGTGGTTGGGCACCTGATATAATACATACATATATATATATATATATATATATATATATATATATATATATATATATATATATATATATATATATCAAAAGAGATGAGAATAATAAGAAACAGGTCAGAGCCCGAGTTATGAAAATATTTGTTTTAGCAAGTATTTAAAACTCCGATAATGCAAGTATTATGTGCATGTTAGTTTCGAACTCTCACATGAGATTCTCACTTCTCCACTATTATGCACGCCTAACTACATATATCCTAACCTAGCTATCTATAATTCTCCCAACTAGGTCATAGACTTAAACTTCAAATTATATTTCGTAGGGGTATCCCGTATCGCCCATACAATACGTTATTACAATAATTTATCCTAAATAACCACATTTCATATTCACCGTTGTTTGTAAATCTTTTACCCACTGAGATTATTTTAATTCTAGATAGTTCTTTTTTAACACAAAATTGCTTTATTCACGTTAATGGGATCTATTTCATATATTACCCGGACCCGATCCGAACCCAACCTGAATTAACGGATCTTAGCAAATTTTATAGACCCGATTATCCGATTACCTGATTAGTTAATGGACCGGATCTGGATATACATGACTCCGATCCGATAAGGACCCGACCCGAATGTGTATATATATAATATAATAAATATATATATATATATATATATATATATATATATATATATATATATATATATATATATATATATATATATATATAACAGTTTTACATACATATATACATACATATATATAACAGTTATATATATATATAAGTTATATATAAAAACAGTTTTACATAACAGTTTTATATAAAAACAGTTTTACATACATAACAGTTTTATATAAGAACAGTTTTACATACATATATACATACATATATATAACAGTTATATATATATATATATATATAAGTTATATATAAACATATTTATATACATACATATATATAACAGTAATATATATATATATATATATATATATATATATATAAGTTATATATAAACATATTTACATACATACATACATATATACATACATATTTATATACATACATATTTACATACATACATATTTATATACATACATACATATTTACATACATACATATATACATACATATTTATATACATACATATTTACATACATACATATATACATACATATTTATATACATACATATTTACATACATACATATATACATACCTATTTATATACATACATATATATAACAGTTATATATAAACATATTTACATACATACATATATACATACATATATATAACAGTTATATATATATATATATATATATATATAAACAGTTTTATATGAAAACAGTTTTACATACATATTTACATACATATATATATATATAAAAGTTATATATTTATATAAAAACAGTTTTACATACATATATATATATATATATATATATATATATATATATATATATATATATATATATATATATATATATAAGTTATATATAAAAATAACAGTGTATAAAAACAGTTTTACTATATATATAAGATAGTTTATATATATGTATATATATATAAAAACAGTTTATATAAACTGTATATATATATATATATATATATATATAGAGAGAGAGAGAGAGAGAGAGTTATATATATAATCGGGTTGGATATTCGGGTCGGGTCTCCGGATCCTTAACGGATCCGGGTCTGGATCCATTTTCTGAGACCCAAATCGGATCTGGATATACCCAGATCCGATCTAGACCCGTCCCGTTTACACCCCTACTTGGAAAAATCATGCATGCATATAGAACTAATAGGCATATGTCTTACTATGCATACGACATACATTGATACACGTATAAAAATAATGATGCATTTATCATTGGTGAAAAGTGAATAGTATGTTACTACGTGGTGCGATAGCACTAGGTAAGGAAAGAGAACATGACCCCACACTTGCTCTTGACCTTGTTCTATGACATGTAGTGATAAGTTACTGTTCACTTATTATCAGTGACAAGTGAAGCACGGTCACACGAAAATAAAATAAACCAACAACTTAGGAAGTAATAGTTACTTAAGGGTAATTTTTAACTTTAATACATTATTAATTTTTTTATTTTAAATTTAAATATATTTTAATTTAAAAATTAGACTTTGATCAAAATTCTTAAAAATATTCTTAACTTATCATGTGTCATTTTAAACTAAAATAATTTAACATATCAAAAAATAATAAAATAATAAAATGTAAACCTCCTCCACCACCACCACCCAACCACCCTCCACGACTAATACCCATAGTTGACCACCAACCAACCCACATTGCCACCTTTAGCCAACGAAACCACATAACTAGGGCTGTAAATCG
The DNA here is from genome assembly GCA_949130495.1 of Sambucus nigra. NCBI lineage: Eukaryota > Viridiplantae > Streptophyta > Magnoliopsida > Dipsacales > Adoxaceae > Sambucus > Sambucus nigra. Next base: position 127,393,212 of record OX422219.1, on the reverse strand, counting down.
GGCTGGGTGAGCCGGGCTTAGGTTTGCTCAGGCTCGGCCCGAACTTACTTACCCATGCTCAAGATCGAGCTCGGCCCGAATTATTTTTTTCCACCTAGGCCCAAACTCGACTCATATATATTACGGGCTTTGGGCCCGATTTCGGTTAGGCCCGATTTCAATTTTTTTTGTTAAAAAAGTTTGAATTAATTTTTTTTCTTATATTTCTATCGTGGACAAAATTACACATTAAAATCTAACTGATATTTCATGAAATAAATATATAATTATGAAATGTATTAAATTAAAACAAGGGAAATAAGAGTGAAAACCTATAAATGCATATTAAATTTCATACATTTAGAAAAATTTGATCACTAACAAAGGCCTATTGTGACTTGAGCAATTATTAAATCAAATACCCATAATGAGATTAACAATAAAATCACAAAATTGAAAATCACATGTAATCTAATGTATTATGACAAATGATTTTTTTTTAAAAGTAGTAAATGAAATAAAAGAACGAAACATAATTAAACAATGCTAACATAAATATGTTATATTATATAAATTATTTATTTATTTATTTATAAATATGAAGTTCGGGCTTCGGGCCCAATTCGGGCTTGGCGAGGTTCGGCTCAAGCTCGGCCCGAAATTCATTCGGGCTTGAAATTTTAGCTCAGGCTTGGCTCAGCTCGGCTCGGCTCAAACTCAAATAAAGCTAAACCCGAAAATAGCGGGCCGAACAGGCGGGCTTCGGGTCTTGGGCGCTCAATTTACAGGCCTACACATAACAATAAATTGATTTCAAATTGGACCAACCAGAACCATGCATCAACAAATCGAGTTCAAAACAAACCTACAAGATTTCTACAAAAACATATCGAACCAACAAGTCGATTTCATCAACTTCAATCGATTCGATTTTGTTCGTATTTGGGTTGATAGTACTTAGATATGGGTTCATTTTTTATTTATTATTTGGGTTTTTGGTTTTAGATGAGTTTTAAATCCAGGTTACCGGGTTGCAACCTTGGGTTTTTAAATTACGGGGTGGGGGAGGGTTGAGATTGCAGTGTACTTCATTGTGGGTTAATGAATGAGGATATGTTTTCAACTTGGATTTGTTAGAATTATTTTAAATGATAATTCTCCATAATATGCTCCATAATTATATTAATATTAAGAGTCACTTTGGTTAATGAAAGGGTACTCCAAATATCAAGAGTCAAAAGGACTCTTTAGTACCTACCTTGATGGAGGGTTAAGATTAAATGACTATTGGAGATTTAACTCATCTCACTGCCTACAAATAAGTGATTGATTTCCACTATCCAGACACATTAGAAGATAACATAACAAAATTATGGGATAAGGAAGAGAAAACTAAATTCTCAATGGGTGTTAATTTTGAAAAAGTTTTTTGAAAATTTTCAAAGACGAGATGAATCCATAGTCCAAAGATAAGCATGATCAGACATTGTTAAGGTCGATTGCTCCACCAATCTTTTGGTTGTGACATGATGGAGGTATGTGTTTATAATATCATTTTAGATTCCGCATAATGATTATATGTGATAATCATGTTAATCTAAGATCCTAACATAAAATATATAATACATAACTGTAAACACCACATTATAGGACCACCCTAAGTATCTCCTTCGGTCCCTATCACCTCCCCATTCACAACAATCCCTAAGTCATACTCTGAGTACCAATCTAGAGGCCATCGGGCGCTTCCAGGCCCCATTTAACTCCAATCAACTCCATCGTCAGAGCGAAGGCTCAATGAATCTTCGAAGGGCTCTGAATTCCCTATTCAACGATTTGAGAGATGTGCAAATCGGCATAACGGTTTGGACAAATGGACCATTTTACTACTGAAAATTGATCTAGAGGCCACCGGGCGCTCTCGGGCCCCAATTTGGTCCCAATCAACTTCGCCGTCAGAGTGCTCAATGAATCTTCAAACGAAAATGAAACCCCTTTCCAATGGCTTGCCCCGTGCACGAAAGGACATAACGGTTCGAATGAATGATCCGTTTTCCCCCAAAAATTGATTCGGAGGCCACTAGATGCTCTCGAGCTCCATTTGACCAAAGTCAACTCTCTAGTTCAAACGAGACATAATGAATCTTCGAAGGGAACTGAATACTCTGTCCAATGGTCTGCCCCATGCATGAATCAGCTTTACGGTATGGTTGAATGATCCATTTTACTTCGAAGGGTCACCGTGCACTTTTGCATGAATCAGCCTTACGATTTGACCAAAGTTAACTCTTCGAACAGAGCGGAGCTCTTTAGAACATCTAAGTACCTCGCATAACGTTTAAGGACAAAATTTACAATTGATTTAATTTGTATGTAATTGACTTAATTTCAAAAATAACTTGTTTTAGTCGTATATATATTTTTATCTTGTAAGATGTGGGTTTTGGAGTAAAGTTAGTATCAAGCGAGGCATAACCCATTAATGCACATGACAATATTTAATATTGATGATAAATATAGGAGAAAGAGAGAGAGACCACAACGTTTAATACTCAAGCTAGTATTAAATGAGATCTTTACAGAATAAATGCATTGTAACACAGTAAATAGATGGTACCAACAAATAACTTGGTCACAGGGAGAAAGAGCAAGCACTCTAGGCACAATAAAGGCAATGCAGAAACCTCAAAAACCCAGTTAATGCTCAATGATATGGGTATTAATGGATGTAGGGAGAATGTTTGGACAATAAATGTTGTCTCACATAAGCTCTCATGTATGAGAAAAATTCAACAGCAATTCGGGATAAAGATTTCTATCCTCGTAAACTATTTGGTTGAACTATTTATGTGAAGGCAAGGTTACTCGAGTAACCTTATTGGTATTGAATGTGATTTACTGACATTAAATGCTAAAGTACCATGGCATTAATATCCAAGATACTGCATTAAAGGCATGGGATATTATAGTTTGATGGGAAACTGCCTAACTTGTTAGAAGCATGGTGGCATTAATGAGGAACGTGACTTGACAGCCCAAAGGCTTGCCTTAGAACGACTATGAAATCAGGTTTAGTGGCCTAGGTCTACCATCCTAAGGATAATCTCAATTGAATGTTACGATTTTGAGTGCCCCAACGCCAGACGATATGATGTCATAAACTAGATGAATAGTATCCCCACTAGACGTGTGATCACTTCAATCAAATGGATGATGTATAGATTGAGGTGGATCAATCAGCAGGTGGCTCAAGGAATTTAGTATTTTTTTGTTGGCTAAGAACTGTTTCTAAGCCAAAGATACAAAATTGGGGTTCCTCGAGGAGGTTCCCCCGAATAGGTTTTAATCATGGTAGCTCGGCTGTAAGTGGCTCGAGAAACCATTTGTACTGGATGAAGTTTTTCCCAAGTGTGCCAAGAGGGTTAGTTATTTCATTCTCAGTGTTTCCTTGCTCTCAATACTCCAAACCATGTCCCTGCGAGGTTCCCAAGAGGAGGAGGAGTTCGATAGAGCATATAAGCTTTCCTATGCCCTGCCAAGCATAGTCCCTCTAGGGTACCGAACAACCTCGCCCATATTACAAAGAAATATTGCTCAATAAATGAAGTACATAATCAAATAAATTATGCTCTATATTACAAGATATCATTATTCGAATATCTTTGGCCTTCGAGAGGAGTCATTCGAGGAATGTCTGTGGAAGATCTTTGTGGGAGCTCTCTCGAGTGATCCTTGTCTTCCTTCTTTATTTTTCCAAGCATAGGATTAATTTGGCTAATCAATCTTTGGTAAGCATACCCTTACAGTCTATGCCGTGTTGTGTTGAAGACATAGCTGCCAAGCTTCAAATATAGATCATGCCGTGTTTATTGGTGCTCGTTTCACGTCTTCATATCTCATTGCATTCCAATATAATCTCAGGTATGAATGCATTATGTTTATGGGACTCGAAAAATGTTTTAAGGATGTTATTTTTTTTATAAATGATTTCAAAATGTCAAAAATGTTTTAACTTCGTTTTATCGGAGATAAACATTATTTAGAGTAGTATGGATATTTTTCTCTTATTTAGAAAGATCAAATGACATCATCATTCATTCAAATGACATTTCACTGTTGTTCAAATGACATGGTTCAAACGACATTTCACTGTTGTTCAAATGACATGGCCAAGTCGTTTTATCGACATGGCCAAGTCATTTTAACAACATGGACAAGTTGTTCAAATGACATAAGGATATCGTTTTAACAACCTGCTGACTTGATTTTTTTTTATTTAAGTCATTCTTTCTTAGAAATTTTAAGTGTGCAGAATGAAAATACACAATAGAATAGTTATGTTTTTCTACACTGGTTTTCTAAGGATTTCAAAAGATAAAACCATCCTTATAGTTTAAAAGATCTGAGCTTTCATACATATGCTATAGAGATTATGTTTGCACCATTGGTTTATTCATCCACATCGAACAAGTTGTTTCGTTGGAGTTTTGTGGTGAAAAAATAATGAAGGTCGTGTTCCAAATCATAGACGGTTGCCAAAGTTGCATTGGTGGATACCAAGGCACTCGTGGCCTTGTGTGCCATGGACAAGTATCGTGGAAGGATTTCTGCATAGGCACTGTAGAAGAGTGGTTAAAGAGAAGAAGAGTATCAAGGCTTGTGGGGATCGAGTCGTTGTGTAAGTCTGTGTGTCTTCCTTTGTAATTTTCATATCATAGTGATTTTTAAATGTCAAAAATGTTTTTAAAAGGTTTTAACTTCATTTATTCCGAGATAAACACTATTTAGAGTCGTATAAATTCTTTCCTTGTGTTTAGAGACTTCAAACGACATGAACAGTCGTTCAAACGACATCTCACTAAGGACAAGTCATTCAAACGAAATGTCTATATCGTTCGAATGACATTGAGATATCACTCGAATGACCTGCCGGCTTAAATTTTTTTATTTAAGGCATTTTTTCTCACAAATTCAAAGTGTACAGAACCAAAATATAGAATAAAACAATTACGTTTTTATGCACTTGTTTTTTAAGGATTTTAAAGCTAAAACCAACCTAATAGTTTTTAAGATCCTAGCTTTCACACTCATATGTTATAGATATCTTGTTTGCGCAATTGGTTTGTTTATCCATATTAAAAAAGTTGGTTTGTTGGAGTTTTACGGTGAAGAAACGGTGATGGTTGTGTTCCAAATCGTAGACAGTTTCCAAAGCTGCATCGGTGGACACTGAGGTACTCGTGGACACGTGTGCTGTGGACACGTATCGTGGAAGGATTTTTGTGTTGCACTATAGAGGAGCGATTAAAGAGAAAAAGAGCCTCAAGGCTTTTGGGGATCGAGTTGTTATGTAAGCATGTCTATCTTCCTTTATAATTTTCGTATCATAGTGATTGTCTAACTTGGGCCACCCGAGATTTTTTTCCTTAGTGGTTTCATCATACATCCAGGGTTGCTTTTGTGAACTTGATTTATTTTACTTACTTAATCACCTAGATACATGCAAGATAAAATTGAACTTAAATAAAATTGGTTCACAAGCTTGGTGCATATTAAAATTGGAAAAAGGTTTTTTAAAAGACAAGTTGTTTTCACCTAAAACATAATTTGAAAAAGGGGGCTACACAACCTTTCTAAAGGTCTGCTCCGTGTGCAATTCGGACTTATGATTTTGACAAACGATCCATTATCGTCCGATGATCTTCCATCCAAAGGATCGATAGGTGTTTTCGAGACCCGTTTGATCTAAAGACAAATCCCGGAACCAGGAGAGGCCCTAAGAATTCTCAAAGGCCTCTGAATTACCTTTCTAACGATAGGCCCCATTCACTAATTGGACTTACGAATTGCATTTTACGCTGGTTTTTTTGGAACATCTGCATGAGACTGCCAATTGGCCGGTCCATTTCCCTTCCTATCGGCAGTGTGTCTGGGGTTACCTATCGATTGGCAGGATAAGGACAATGTTGATCGGTAATCCCCCTACCCTATATAAGGAAAGCATGGGCTCACCTTCTAAAGGATCTCAGATCCATCAATATCAGTGATCTCAGCAACATTCCTGTGCAGTCAACGATGTTTCCTTGTGTAAAATACTTCCCCACCTTTCATTCCCATCACTTTCATACCCAATTTAGCAAAAATCTCCTTGTCTCTCATCCTACATTCATCCTAACTTGCAAGGAAGCTCATAAAGGATCAAGGTCAAGCTTTAAGTCTCTAAAGAAGGTCCATACATCCTTTTCTCTATATAAATTTCTTTATTTTTGCATTAGTTATATAAATTCTTAATTTAGCCTTAGGTCACACACATTAATATCTCATCCTTTATTAGTTATATTGCACATAATTTATTTTCTATAAAAACCCTAAAACAAAGAAAAAAGGGTTACACCTATAAATTCTGATAGGATTCTCCATCACATTTTCTCAAAAATAAAAAATATCTTTTCTACATACACACACATAATAAACTACCATTTGAATCTATGGAATAAATCCCACCCTTGTTCCGCATGCGAACTACGTGGACTTTGATGTCTTTATAGGCTACGTAGGCATCTCGGGCTAAAACTCGAAACTCGAGTCCTATTTTCATATTTTTCATCTTTTTTCTATTTTGTCCATATATTATTCATATATGTCATACTTTTGAATCGTACTGACGCCTTATCTAACACATATTATCGTTTCATCATCATGATCAATATCTCGATAAGCGCACAAATCATATTTTCTAATTATTATTTTGGAAACATTCCTATGGATGACCTCGCTCCATATTTTTCATGATGCGAGTCTAACAATTCTGATCTCCACTTATATATACATGCACACACACTTCATGGAGAAATTAAGGAAAATAGTAACATATGCCCATGAGAGACTGAAAGGGTGGGATGGGTGCATAACACTTTCCCATTCCCTAACTTAGCCCCCGAACCTCTGATCTAATTGGTTTAGCAAGCATCAGTTTATCTTTAATACCACTCTCTCAAGGCGACGACATATTCTTTTGCCCGTTTTGTGCAAAATAGGCTGGCGACTCTATCTCTTTACATCACCTCAAAATCGACGACAATGCACGATGTAGCGAGGGGCTCGGGATATTTATCTCTCCCTCTTTATCCTCCTCCAAAAAGCTCTTGGGGAGAACATAAAGGGGAAGAACTCGGTATGGCCACAATGGCGACTCTACTAGGGACTTACTTAAGAGGTCTAGACTCTATTTGCATGGGTGTTATCATTTTCTACTTGTATGCGTATGCACCTACCTCTATGTTCCTTTTTTCTCCTCTATTACTTCTTGTATATATCTACTTCATGTTTATATCACCTCTCACTTTTCACTTCACCCACTTATAAATAATCTCCATGTACACCTCACACTATCTACACTTGTATATAGGTTCACTTATATCCACATGTTGCACACACCACTTAGAATATCCATGCTTAGGTGTCACTAGCACACACCTCCACTTATCACACTTGTATATATCCATGCTCACTCACACTTATCACACCATTTGTAGTTAATCCATGTTTAGATTTACTACCACACACTCACTTATATATATTCACACATCACTCACTCACGTATCCATTCTTAGTGTAATCTTCATGCTCCATGCTAGATTTACTTTTTATAAAACTTGTACATTCTTCCTTATTAGTATATGCTCATCATGCCAAATAAAATACTCTCCATAATATACTAATTAAAAGTCAAGCATTTTATATCACCAAGATCATTGTTATATTAATAAAAAACTATCCCGTACTAGGGGGTCACTTTGTGATGAGGGCTAGTCCGGCAAGTCACAGTTGGCCTAACTAATATGACTCTCACCTTCCATTGGCCAAGTACCTTCAATGTATATCTAATGATTCCCCCCACATCGTACCGCTTGATCGAAGTCATGATGGGATAATATAGAAGGGAACTCATCCATGTACGTCGAGTATATCGAATTCTCTCTCACACGTGCTGTCTCCACAAGGTATATCGTGAGGCAATTCATGTACACTTAAGTATATCAAATGACTTGTCCATACATACCGATCACCCTCAAAAGCAAGACGTATAGCGTGAAAGTCATTCCAAAGGGGGGAACCTTTCCACTAAGCCAATAACTGCATACCCTCATATAGGCGTCAAACCTAGGGCACTCATATTTAATCTGTCGGTTCCTTCTAGAAACTCTGTCGAAATGCCGGGTCGACATTTTTGTGAGATTTCATCTTTTTTCCAAAACAGGATCCTATCCATGAGCCTGGAAACAAGTGAAACCATGTTTTGCATATTTTTCAAACCTAATTTTCCCAGGATCGGGTCCTGTTCGTCATTTCTTTTGCATTTAGGTAAACCTAATAAAAGTGAAAACATAATAATAATAATAATAATAATAATAATAATAATAATAATAATAATAATAATAATAATAATAATAATAATCACGCTGAGATTTTTCTCTCGTGTTTCCTCATTCCTTACCAAAAGTGTCAAAAACATTTTCCCTCCACTTTTCTCAAAATACCAAAAAGCATTTCCCCCCCTCTTTTATCAATAAACCAAAAACATTTTTTCTTCCTCTTTTAAAAAAAATATCAAAAACATTTTCTTCTTTTCCAATAAAATATTCTTCCCTTTCTCTTTCAAAAATAATTTTGAATCATTTTTTTTCTCAGGTCGATCGTATACCCGACCCTTGGCCTGACTCTCTATTGGCTTTGGTCCTCCATCAAACCACCATAAAGCTCCGTCAGTTGTCCTGCTACTTCCTCCGAGTCTAGAATCTACCTTCACCAACTCTACCTGGGAAACACAGACCAAGTACCGAATGTGCAACTAGATTTGATGACGGTCCTATTCTAACTTACAAACAAGATTGACAACCTTCAAATCGATGTTCACAAGATGCAGTAAAGCTAGGTCCCCATTCCTAAAGAGCCTGAGGCCCTCTTCCCTCGTGCTATGGGTCTACCTACACCTCAGCCTATTTGGGCCTCGAAAGAATATCAGAACGCTCCACGTGCCCCTCCTGCTAATGGGCCACCACCATCTTAGCTCCCTATGCCAAATCTTGCCCAGCCATGGGTAAACCTGTTAGTACCTACTGATTCAAAGTATGAAGAGTTGAACAAAGCCAAGGATTACATTAAGATATTGACCAAGAAGTTTAACCAGGTCTGAATCTCCGAGAACTACATGGATTACACCCATATATCTCCCTACCCTAAAGTAAGGATGCCAAAAACATTCAAGATGCCTAACATTAAGAAGTTCTGGGGTATAGGGCCCCCAATTGTTCATCTTTGAAGTTACCACCGAGACATGACTCTCCTAGGTGCCTCTGAGGAAATAATGGCCCAAATGTTTCAACAAACTTTGAAAGATAACGCTCTTCGTTGGTTCCAATCCCTCGAGGAATCCAAAATTCACAGTGGGAGGATGTTGCCTGTGAATTCACGTTGTAGTACAAATACAACGAGGAGTTAGAGTTTACACTCCATAATTTATAACTTCTCAATTAGAATCTTGGAGAAACTGTCAGCAATTTCATAGCAAGATGGAGGGAGAGGGCGGTCACCATGACCAACCGGCCTTTTGAAGAGAAGCAAGTTAGTATTGTGAAGAAAAACTACTTATCCCATGTCTGAGTGACGTTAGGAAGACACTATTACCCCAATTTTTGAGGCAGGAATGGAGATTGAAGAAACTATTGCTAAGAAAGAAGCTAAGCCAAAGAAAGTATTTAGATAGTTTGCTCCAAGAAAATATGAGAAGCCTGCTACATTATCGATCGTCAACAACATCTCACAGCCTGATACCTCTTGGGTGTTAGAAAGTCGTGCCAACCAAGTCAGAAAAGAATACATCGATTTTAATGCTCCCCTCTCCAAATTCCACCAAGCCCTATTAATCTAAAATCTCATCAAGCCATTAGACCTCGTCCATTACCTAAACCCACTTACCACATATTTCAAACCCGATGCCCATTGTGAAATGTCGACCATACCACTGATCAGTGCTTTCATCTTCGAAATATAATCCAAGGTCTGATTGACCGAGGTGTTATCGCCCCACTAGCCAATCCTAAACCAAAAACCACTAATAATCCACTCCCAAATTATGCAAATTCTATCTTTTTAGAAAATGATCCAGAATTTGACCCATCTACTGAGACTGTATCTAATAAATCACCCATTATACTCGTATATTCACCTAAACCTCTTTAAGTTTGCCCATATTTTCTACTATACCCTACTTGTTTTGCCGACCAATCTCTGTCTCTTTTTACAAAAAAAAAAGAGCATGCATTGCCATTCGTACTCATTCTCGGGGAAAAGATATGGGATTTCTAGTGGTACTGAACCAGCTTCTAGAGTTCGGGCTTAAATTGCCCTCAGAAATGACCATTAACTGCCAGAAGTCAGCACGCTGTTCATAGAAGCCCGAAAGTGGGCTCGAGAGTCAGATAATTGGTTGGTACCTCTTGATAAAGTCAATTTGGATGATATAGTTCAGATCATGGCAAGCTTGTTCTGATAAACCGATGAGATTTGTAGTACATTCGAGTTACTCGATGACTTAAAGCTATAAGGATATTTAGTACCTTCACTTCTGCTTCTCCCTATTGAGTGGGAGGTCCATCTAAATGAACGATGGGCAATTTCGAGCCCCGTTTGACCCAAAGTCAACTCTTAAACCCAGGAGAGGTTTAAGGGTTCTCAAAGGTCTCTAAATTACCTTTCTAACGGTATGCCTCATGCACTATTTGGACTTACGAATTGATTTTTACGATCATTTTTCCAAAAAATCTGCACGAGACTACCAATTGGTAGGTCCATTTCCCTGCATATCGATAGTGTGTCCAGGGTTACCTATCGATAGGCAGTCTCCCTAACCAATATAAGGAGAACATAAGCTCACCTTCCAAAGGATCTTAGATCTATAAGGACATGATTTTATAAATGCGTGTTATTAATTTAATATGTTATATACCGATACATCGTCGAATAACGTTCAAGATCATACAAGCATCGAGACGGATCCGAATATTAAGCTTCTTCAACATTTAATCCCAACAAGGATGAACTTGGTAAAATGTGTTTAAGTTCCATTTACATTTTACATTAAAAGTGTTGGGATATTTTTGCAAAAGATAAAATATTTTTTCTATTTTTGAAAAATAATTTTTTGAAATGTTTTTAATTCTTCAAAAACATTTTTATCATAAAAGATTTTAGATAAATACTCCTGATACCATGAACAGTTTTTTTTTAAGGATTCTAAGTTATTTAAATATTAAAAAGTTTTTTAAGGGGATTAGTGACTATTGTTCAAATGGCGTCACATCTTGTTCGAACGAGATGGAGTGTCGCTCGAACGACATCAAATGTCGTTCGAACAACATGTGTTTTTAGCCAACACGTCACTGCCTTGAATTTTAGTATTTAAAAGGTACCAGGCAACTGATTTTTATGAGGAGAAACACTGGTTTTAAACAGAATACGATTTTGAGTGTTTTGGTTTATTTTCCAACATTGTAAGAGTTCAATATCTTGTTTTACAATTCATAAAATCTCAAGTACTTTTGGGTGAGTTGTTTTGTGGAACCCAAGAACATTACTTTGCTATTGTTCAATCTTTGTGGGTAGATCTCTACAACCGAGAGTTGTGTGCTATTGTGGAGTGAGTCGCTTTGAAGTTTATGACTGCGTGTCATTGAGGATCTTCTGCGTGTTGATTCTTTGCTGAAGACTGCATGTCTGGACTGTGTGTCCGTTGTTGTATAGCTGCGTGTGAACCACTGCTGATTTCTAGCTAACGCTTTGAAGGTTTGACAAAGACACCGTGCGTTACACTTGGAGGGAGTTGTATATAAGTTAATGGTCTTGTAAACTTGTCAAAGTTGAAGAAATAAAAAGGTTTTGCCCTTTTAGGTATTTTTCCTAGAAATTTGGTGTCTTTTGCATGCTTATTTCTTTATGATTTCATATCACTTAGATCATTGTGTTAGGACTGAATTAAAACTTGGCTTTCATTAAAACCGATTTGGTTGACACACAATTAAAATTGATTTATTTGAGAAGTCATATTTATTCCGCTGTAGCACTTTCAAATTGGTATCAGAGTGGGTTACGCTAATTTATCGCGTGATCCTGATTTTTGCACGCACTTTTGAGTCAAAGGTTGTTGGACTAAGTTATTGTGTTTGATCCTATTTTTCTTAGAAATGGCTTTTGATGGTTTTGATGATTTTCGATGTCAACTTTTTGAAAAATATAATTGGAAAATTCACACGAACTCTTGTTTTATATCTTCCATTGAAAAAGATTCAGAGAGGTGTTCGGGTTATGAGGGTGTTGGTCACACGATAGATGAGTGTCCAACAAATTTAAGGAAGTAATTGAAAAAATCATCATCTCATGTTTCTACCCTTAGTTATTCCGAAGAAGAAGTTTTCTATGCTTCTAGGAAAGAGCTTCCCACCCGTATGATTAGTGATGAGAGTGAGGGTGATGAGAGTGAGGATGAAAGTGTAGATGAGCGTAACTTGCAAATATCTTTCAATGAACTTTATGATGAAGCTTTGAAAATAAAGAAAGAAAATTTGAAATTGAAAGCTCAACTGAAAGAGAGTGCCTTAAAAAATGATAATGATGTTTTGGTTGAAGAACGTAGGGCACGAGAGAAAATTTTGAGAGATAAACTTGGATATGTCGAGGGTGATAGAGATAATCTTCGAGGCGTGATGGAAGATATGAAAAAAGAGTTTCTTGAGTTTGAGGATTCTAGACGCTTACTCGAGTCAAGGATAGGTGAGCTTGAGGAGAGTTTGAAAGAATCAAGCAAGGTAAAATTTGATTTGGAGTCTCGGTCCGAAAAGTTAGATAAAATTTTAGGAGTTGTCCCAATTAAGGAGGATAGGGGTGGTATAGGCTTCGATGAGAGTGTCACACCCATTCCCAAAGACAACCCCACATGTGTGAGAAAGCCTCCTAGGGTTGTTAGGAGAGAGGCACCTAGGGTTGTTAAGAGAGAGACACCGAGGATTGTCAAGCGAGAGCCACCTAAGAACATGGTGAGAGAGGCACCTAGGAATTTGAGGAGAGCGCAACCTAGGAATTTGAGGAGAGGACCACCTTTAGGTAACATTCACCACCTGGTTTACACTTGCACACATTGCGGTAAGCAAGGTCATCTTAGGCGTTTCTGTTACAAACTTTTAAATGGATCTAGGAAGGTTAATAAAAGAATAAATTCAATTCCTCAAACCTCCACACCTCGTTACACATCGATTTGGGTTAGGAAATCGGATTTAGAGGCTTACGGTCTAGTTGTTCACAACTTTTGTTTTCTTGCACGTGATTCACCCCATGTGAGATATTTTGGTTGGTTGTGTTAATATTTGTCATACGCTAGTTGTGCCTCATGATATATTCGTACTAGTGTTATGACTCACTTTAGTGTAGCTTAAATTGTTTTTTTTATAATAGCTACTGTTTTGACTCTGTCGGCATCTTTCAGGCATTCTTTTTTGGCAATTTTTTCACTGGGCAACATTGCATGACATTTTAGGCAAAACTGTGAAAATTGAATATCTCATTCGAACGAGATTTTATATCGCGCGAAATACTTCTCGCAAGATGCCTTGTCGTTCGAACAACAGGCTGTCTCGTTCGAGTGACCTCTGGAGAATTATTTTCTCTGTTTGCAGTACCTTGTGTTCATCTGCTTAGGTTTTTGGTACTGCTAGTTGCTTCTGGAATAATTTATATGCAGTTATTCTTGGTTTTTCTAGTAAATTGCTAATACTACATTATTTATTTAATCACACCTGCTTTGATTGATGATTCATTTGTGTGATTTATGTTTGCTAGTATAAGATGACTTTCATGCTGATATTGTGTCTATTGCTGATTGTACTACATTTTTCACATATTTTTCGAAAACCAAAAAGATTTTCGATTTTAAAAATTTTGAAAAAGCCAAAAATATTTTATTTTCATAAATTTTTTTGGAAAAAGACAAAAACATTTTTGTATTTTGTTTTACACCATATATGAATGGACACTTATGATGACCATGTCATAATTTCATTCCATTTATCCATGTGACAATTTGATAGTGTTTTGAGACAATATATCATGTCATCCATGTGCTTTATAATGTTTGGAGTCATTGAGATGTTATTAGTTGATACTTCCTACATGCTTGACTCATTATTTCCTTTAATGCACACATGCACGGATTTGTTTGATTATTGTACTTGTCTATCACATGTTGGTCTAGTGTTTTCATCTTAATCATGTCCTTAAAATAAACCAAGTGCAATAATATGAGAATAATAGAAGTAGTGCATGTAAAAACCATTGCTCATGAGAAATTTTTTTAGGACCTAAAAAAGTGAGGAATTAAAAATTATCCGGGGTCCAATAAGGTTTGAAAAGAGCCCGAAAAAATTGAATGGCAATAGAAAGAATATTATGCCAATAATGGGCCAATATGTTTTCTCTTTGTTGAGAATTTAGTACCTCATTAGATATAAAAACCTGCATGATTTTATACGAGAGAGTTTTGGATGAAAAGTAATTAATGGGTTTGCACCTCCTTTGAAAAATTCTCGAAATGACACTAAATTATTTTGGATGTTATTGGTGTGAAAATCACTTAGGCTTTGATTTGTTGATTTGATTTAGTCGATATCATCTAAATTCAACAACTTTACACCAAAGGATGATTTTGATGTTCATTCATAGAAGTACAAGTACGCATCGAATTTATTCTTGATTGAGTTTATATACCTATCGAATTTGTTCACACCCATTCATTTCGTTTCCACGATTTGGTTGTCTTAGTAAAAGTTCACGGTGTGTGATTTTTGTAACATCCTTTTTGTATGAAAAATTAGAAAAATCAAAAAGAGTTTGTGGATATTTTTGAGAAATTACTCTACATGCATGTAGTTTGATCCATATTTGCGCATACTTGTCGTGACAACTCCATGATTTATTCTGTTTATTCTTTTCCTTGTCTATTTCGATCAAATAAAAAGGGGGAGAACGAATTATGGGGGAGTTTTGCATTATGGGGGAGATTTTCTTATATTAATTGATTTATTGTTATATCATTTCAAACTCGATATGAAGGTATTTGCTTTGTCTCATGTGTTTAGGTACGAAGAATATAAGATTATTGGATTGCACACCCTGATGAGAAAAGCCGATTTGATATTGAAGAATTTTGAAGAAAAATTGAAAGACTTGTATTTTTAGTACCTTTTCACTTTTAGGTTCATGGGAGGGTATTAGATTTGTATAGGCATTCTGATTTGATAATTCGGATATTTTTATTTTGTACCGGCATAGACATAGGGGGAGATTTGTAAGGATATGATTTCATAAATGTCCATTATCAATTTAGTATGTCATATACCGATACATCATCGAAGAGCGTTCAAGATCATACAAGCATCGAGACGGATCCGAATATCAAGCTTCTTCAAAATTCAAGCCCAACAAGGATGAATTTGGGATATTTAAGTTCCATTTACATTTTACATTAAAAGTGTTGGGATATTTTTGCAAAAGATAAAATATTTTTTCTATTTATGAAAAATGATTTTTTGAAATGTTTTTAATTTTTCAAAAACATTTTTATCATAAAAGGTTTTAGATAAATACTCCTGATCCCGTGAACTGTTTTGGGTTTTAAGGATTCCAAGATATTTAAATATTTAAAAGTTTTTTAAGGGGATCAGTGACTGTCGTTCAAACTACGTCACATCACGTTCGAACAAGATGGAGTATCGCTCGAACGACGTCGCATGTCGTTCGAACGACATGTGTTTTTAGCCAACACGTCACCACCTTGAATTTTAGTATTTAAAGGGTGTCAGGCTACTGATTTTCGTGTCGAGAAACATTGATTTTAAACAGAATATGATTTTGAGTGTTTTGGTTTATTCTCCAATATTATAAGAGTTCAATATCTTGTTTTACAATTCAAAAAAAACCAAGTACTTTTGTGTGAGTTGTTTTGTGGAACCCAAGAAAATTACTTTGCTACTATTCAATCTTTATGGGGAGATCTCTACAACTAAGAGTTGCGTGCTATTATGGAGTGAATTGCTACAAAATTTATGATTACGTGTCATTGAGGATCTTCTGAGTGTTGATTCTTTGTTGAAGACTACGTGTCCATTGTGGTATAGCTGCGTGTGAACCACTACTGATTTCTAGCTGACGCTTTGAAGGTTTGAAGAAAACATCGTGCGTTACACTTGGAGGAAGTTGTATGTAAGTCAATGGTATTATAAACTTGTCAAAGTTTTAGAAATAAAAAGGTTTTTCCATGTGGGGATTTTTCCTAAAATTTGGTTTCTTTTTCATGCTTATTACTTTATGATTTCATATCACTTAGATGCATGTGTTAGGACTGAATTCAAACTTGGGTTTCATCAAAACCGGTTTGATTGACACATAATTAAAATTGATTTATTTGAGAAGTCTCATTTATTCCACTGTAGCACTTTCAAGATCCGTCAATATCAGTGATCTCAGCAACATTCTTCTGCAATCAGCGAAGTTTCCTTGTGTGATATACTTTCACACCTTTCATTTCCATCACTTTCATACCCAATTTAGTAAAAATATACTTCTCTCTCGTCCTACATTCATCCCATCTTGCAAGAAAGCTCTTCAAGGATTAAGGTCAAGCTTCAAGTCTCCAAAGAAGGTCCAAACATCCTTCTCTCATTTTAAATTTCTATATTTTTACATTAGTTAGATAAATTCTTAATTTAGCTTTATATCACACACATTAATATCTCATTCTTTATTAGTTATATTGCACATAATTTATTTTCTATAAAAACCCCAAAACAAAGAAACAAAGGGTTGTACAAATAAATTCCAACATTTTCTCAAACTAAAAATATATTTTCTACACACACACACACACACATATATTGAACTTCTGTTCGAATATATGGGATAAACTGCACCCTTGTGGCGTATGCGGACTACGTGGACTTTGATGTCTTTATAGGCTATGTAGGCGTCTCGGGCTAAAATCTGGGACACGAGTCCTATTTTCATATTTTCATCTTTTGTTTTATATTTTATCCAGATATTATTTATATATATTATATTTGTGATTCGTACTTGCGTCTTATCTAACACATATTATCGTTTCATCATAACAATCAATATCTTGATAAGCGCACACATCATATTTTCTAATTATTATTTTGGGAACATTCTTATGGATGACCTCACTCCATCTTTTCCATGATGCGAGTCGAGCAATTCCGATCTCCACTTATATATACATGCACACATACTTCACAGAGAAATTAAGAAAAATAGTAACATAAGCCCATGAGAGACTGAAAGAGCAGATTGAGTGCCTAATACCTTCCTATTTCGTAATTTAGCCCCCGAACCTCTGAAAGGGCATCAGTTTGTCTTTGATTCCACTCTCTCGAGGCGGCGACATGTTCTTTTGCCTGTGTTGTGCAAAATAGGTTGGTAACTCTCTCTTTACATCACCTCAAAGCCGACGAGGTCCGAAGAACCCCACGACATAGTGAGGGGCGCGGACCTTTATCTCTCCCTCTTTATCCTCCTCCCAGAAGTGCTTGGAGAAAACATAAAGGGGAAGATCTCGGGATGGCCACAATAACATTTTTTTATTATTAAAGAAGAAATAATATGTAGAATTTAATAATCATGTGTATAATTTATAAATCCATATAAAGTTGTTAATTACGGGTTCTTTTGATTATGTTTACATGTGGTATAAGAAATTAGGTTTTTGATCTCATGATTTTCCATTGAGAGTTTTTGTCTACAAAAATTAGGATTAAAAAAAATTGACGAATTACTGATTTTTTAGCAACATTTCCTTTCTTGCTTGGAATTTGACGAAATTCATATGGTCACTTGAAAACGTCAAACTAAACAAAACCCATTATAAACAATGGGCACCACCCTATCTCGGCGATTTGAATTCATTTAGACCCCTAAAAATGCATTTTCGCCATTTTGATAATAATGTCGAGGCCAATAACTCTCACTTAAATATTTATTTTGCGATTACGCAAATTGGAGAGTTATCCCGAAGAGATTGTTTACGTTACTATAGCGATAAAACAAAATTTTTCATTTTTGAAAAAATAAATTATTTTTCTATATTTTATGGTATAAATCATTTCATACATTTTTTTATCATTAAATGATTATTCTAATATTCATGTTATATATTATTTGGTATTGACCAAAAGGTTCAATATAAAGTTTTGAATATTAGATGTATGATTAGAGGTTTGACAATAACATTTTAGGTAAATTAGATTATAGTGTATAATCTATATTTGGTTGTCAAAAGGTCCTAATATAATTATCAATTAATGTTTTGATACTAATATTTATATGATGTTAGATAAGATAGAAAGTGTCTTAATTTGTAGTTATTAATGTTAGATTATTGTGTATGTATCTATATTTGAACTCCTGATTATCTATTAAGTTTTGCGTATAATATTTTTTATGGGCATTGATTTTTACATACATTGCGTAATATGTGTGTTCATGTATGTTTCATGAAAGTAAATTTTTTCGCACACTCTATGAATTATATATTTAATCGTTATTAAGTATAAATCAATTTAGGATGTCAGTGAATGCCACCAAATAAGTTAATTGGTATATCTGTATTATCACATAAAAGAAAATTTCATAAAATGAGATTTTGGGCACCAAAATTTGTTTTACCAAATTAAAATTGAATTTGGTTCCCTTATTATGATTTTCTTTTGTGGCAATATAATTATGTTTTTAAATCTACATATTTTATTAAACTATAAATCTGAAATTTTGAGATATTTTTAGTGATAGTTTTCTTATGCCTATAATAAATTGTGAGTACCTAGATTTGCCATCACAGGCCCACACGAGTAGCCCACTAGAAACGGTCCAAAGTCTGGGCCCCTCGCATCTCAACTGAATGCAGATATGATTTAGTTTACTCCTATAATCTCGTAAGGAGATATTCTAGGAGTAGAAAATGGACGTGGGGGAGTCCAACACCCCCACTCCCCGAGAACACACATGTATATAATAAACCCTAAGCGTGGGGCAAAAGGCATGATTTGTATTCTCTGAAAAACACTCCCCGGAGTATATAGAAATAATACTGAGAGCACCACCATGGGCGTAGGCTTTCTTGTTGAACCATGTACATACTGTGTTGTGTGATTGACATTCTTTACATTCTTTATTTGCTTGGGTGATTGCGCTTTTCTCATTTATTTGTGTTGAATATACTTGTCACCACAATTGGCGCCGTCTGTGGGAACGTTTGTCTTCCTTAAGAAATCCCTCACCAATAAAGAAGCTAGAATGTTTAGTTACAGTAGCAATTCCTCTCAAGCAGGGGATATCCAAGAATAGCCTGCCCACGAAAGATCAGATCTGAAGTTCGGTGTTCAGACCAGAGAGCCCGCCCTGAGCGACAAGCCTCAGAAGAAAGTTAGGGACCAGCGAAGTCCACACAAATCTCCCGGTTGATCGATGCCTATGAGGGAAGGCTCCAAGAGTAAGGAGAGACCGCTCGCAAACAAGAGGCTGATAATGCTCACCTTAAAAAGATATTAGAGGGGATGGAGAAAGAACTCCATCGCAGCACTAGGCGACGACCATGCCGCACTCCTAGCCCTCAGGCGAGCAAGTCTTACAGTCGAGGAAGGAGCCCTAGACGCGGATCCTAAAGAAGTGATAATATCTAGTCAAATGATGACTTGCTCTAGCAACAGTGACCAACTCGCCATTACAGGAGCCCAGCTCGAGGTGATGAGGATATACGAAATCTGGTCCGAAGAGAAATGGACCAACACCCAGCACATCGGGGCGCCAGATCAACCAAAGAGCTTGCTCGGCGAGCCCTCAGGACCCAGATGAAACCCCCTTTCTCAAGGGAGATAGAAGAAGAAGAATCCCCCAAGAAGTTTGTGATTCCGAAATTTAAGATCTATAACGGAAAGACTAACCCTATCGATCACGTTAGGCAGTATTGGCAAGCCATGACTCTCTGGAACCACAGGGATGTACTAATGTGTCATATTTTTCCCTCGAGTCTGCATAATGTGTCCCATAAGTGGTTCGAGAGACCCCCTCACAAGTCCATTAGGAGTTTTGAGTCCCTAACCGAGCTCTTTATGACTCACTTCATTACCAATAGCTCCCATTCAAAGAGGATGGATGCTTTACTAATAATGAAGAAAATGCCCCAAGAGAGCCTTCGGGACTACGCGAAGAGGTACTGGGAGTTGTTCAATGAGGTCGAGGACTTATCGGAGTAGGTAGAAGTGGCCCCTTTAAATATTGGCTTACCCAGCTCTTTCCTTTTGCACCAATCCCTGATAAAGAAGGAGGCTACAACCATTGATGATCTGATGGCTCGTATTAAAAAGTATGCCAAAGTGGAAGATGTCACTCGCCTCAGTACAGGGGATAATGTTCGGACTAAGCTCGCTGCCAAAGGCAACGACAAGGCCAAAAACTAGAAGAAAAGGGGAAAAAATAAGGTCAAGAATGTCTCCAAGAATGGAGGCAAGAACGATGCTTTGAAATCATTTCAGGTAGTGAACACTGTCTTCAAAGAACCAATCTATAAGATCTTGGCGAAGATCAAAGATGAGCCATTTATTAAGTGGCCTAGAAAGATGGAAAGAAATCCCTCAAAGAGAAATAACGCGCTGAGATGCGCTTTTCATAAGGAGGGAGGACATAAGACTAAGCATTGTAAGGCTCTTAAGTCTCACCTCAAAAAACTGGCCCAGAGTGGGCACCTGAACGAGTTTGTGGAGAAAAAGGCAGCGAAAGTCGTTGCTAATGGAGAAATAAGACCCGTCAATGTACTTGAGGATGATGTTGGCCATGAATTTGCAGTTATTCATAGGGCATCTGATATGAAATAGATTTAAGGTAATTCAGCCCGGATGGAAGTGAAAAATCTTACTGCAGTAATGCAAGCTTTTCAGATCGACCCAGCGAAGACACAATCAGGAAAGTGTCGGCGACCAGATGATGTCGATTATAGCAACTATATCGTCTTCACAAATGAAGATCTGGTGGGGGTAAGAACCCCACATCACGATGCCTTGATCATTACGCTCAGGATAGCCAACTACGACGTCGATAAGTTGCTCGTCGACCAAGGAAGCTCATCCGAGGTAATATACCTTGACCTATTCAGGAAATTGAAGTTAAGCACTGCCGACTTGAAGGAAGCCACTGTCCCTCTAGTTGTCTTCGCTGGAAAAGTGACTATTCTATTGGGAAAGGTCGTCCTGTCGGTAAGAACATGAAGTGTCTCTAAGATGATCGAGTTTCTGATGGTCGACATCGACTTGCCATATCAAGCTATTCTCGACAGGGGGTGGCTACATGCAGTGAAGGAAGTCCCTTTGACCTACCATCTGAAACTCAAGTACGTGACTCAGTGAGGAGTAATTGAGATTCACGGAGATCAGGCGATGGCAAGAAGGTGCTTCATAGTAGCCATCCGCACGAAACGAGAGAAGAATGTCGAGAAGGCCAAAGAGAAGGTCGAGGAGCAAGAAGGTCTGATACCTTCAAAATAGTAGTTAAGATATGGAAGGCCTAAAGTGGAGGAGACCAGGCTCCTCCCCTCTGAGCGGGTCATCGAAAACCTGGAGGAGATAACAGCCGGTGGAAGCAAGAAAGACAGGAGTTTCTTGATCGGGACTTCTCTTACCGATCAAGAGAAGAAATAATTGACAGTGCTACTAAGAAGTAACCTAAAAATTTTCACGTGGGATCCCTACGAGTTACCTGGCAGTGATCCCAGTGTGGTTTGCCATAGGTTACACGTCAACCCCACTTTTAGGCCTATCGCGCAGAAAGAACGGAGAACCACGCCCGAAAAGGCTAAGGCTGCAGAGAAAGAAGTTGAAAAGCTTATGGTTGCAGGATCCATACGGGAAATTCAATTCCCTAAATGGCTATCCAACCCAGTAGTAGTTCCAAAGAGCAATGGGAAATGGAGAGTCTGCATCGACTTCACTGACCTTAACAGGGCGTGCCCTAAGGAAAGTTTCCCTCTCCCAAAGATTGACCAATTGGTGGACGCCACAGCAGCTCATGAGAGAATGAGTTTTCTGGACGTATAGTCGGGGTTTCATCAGATCCCTCTGTATGCCCCAGGACAAGACAAGACAATGTTCATCACCACTGTCGAATTATACTACTACAAAGTTATGCCCCTTGGGATCAAGAATGCATGAGCAACTTACCAGCGGCTGGTGACCAAGATGTTCAAAGACCAAATGGGAGATAACATGGAAGTCTACATTGATGATATGCTCGTCAAGAGAAAGTGAAAAGAGGACCATCTCTCGGACCTATCGAATACCTTCGAGATCCTCAGGAAATATCGAATGAAACTCAACGCGAGCAATTATTCTTTCGGTGTCCAATCAGGAAAATTACTCGAATATTTGGTTAGAAAAGAGGCATTAAGGACAACCCGGACCAGATCGATGCGATTAACAGGGTACAGCCCCCTCGAATGATATGAGACGTGCAGAAGCTCATGGGCATGCTCGCTGTTTTGAACCATTTCATTTCAAAGTCCTCTGAGAAGTGCAAGCTATTCTTCCAGCTCTTGAAGGAAACAAGACAGTTGAGTGGAATCAAGATTTCTCGAAAGCATTGGAGGAGCTCAAGGCCTATCTTAGAAAGCCACCTTTTCTCGTCATACCTCAAGAAGCTGATCCCCTTTACTTATACCTCGCCATCTCCAGCCACGCTGTCAGTTCTGCACTAGTGTGCGAGAAAGTAGGAATCCATCATTTAGTCTACTACGCGAGTAAATCCTTATTAGACGCCGAGCAATAGTACCTACCATTGGAAATGCTCACCTTCGCACTAGTAATATCTTTGAGGAAGCTGAAACACTACTTCGAAGCTCACACTATCATCGTCCTTACATTGCACCCCCTGAAAGCAGTCCTATGGAAAGAGAATCTGTCTAGCAGACTATCCAAGAGGTCAGTCGAGCTCGAACGATTTGATATCCAATTTCAGCCCAGGAATGCAATCAAAGGGCAGGTCCTCACTGATTTTATCACAGAATTCACAAGTGGACAGCCTTCCGGCCAACCTCAACCCATGAAGTAAATGGAAGATCACCCATCAGTAGAAGTCTGGCAACTGTTTTTCGATGGAGCCTCCAAATCAAAGGGGGAAGGAGTAGGCATTATACTCGTTACTCCAGAAGATATAATCCTCGAGCAAGGAATCAGGCTTGGATTTGAAGCCTCCAACAATGAGGCAGAATACGAAGCTTTGATAGCTGGCCTGCAGAAGGCACAGGCACTGGGGGCAAAGCAGCTGCAGGTGTTTGGTGACTCATAATTAGTCTCCAACCAGATAAGTGGGGACTTTGACGCAAGAGATGAAACAATGATAGCCTACCCTTCCTTGGTGAAGAAGCTAATGTCTAACTTTGAGGAAGTCAGTGGCCAAAAGTTTCTCAGAGGACACAACAACCATGCTAATGCCCTAGCAGCCCTAAGTTCAACATTCGATTCCAACTTAAAGAGGAGGATCCCCATCAACTTCCTCACCCGTCCAAGCATCAACCAGAGCGACGAGCTACCAAACATGGAACATATGCTCCAGATTGAGTCAGTGCCCAGTTGGATGGACCCTTTAAGGGCCTATTTAAAAGACAGTGCACTTCCAAATGATAAAAAGGCCGCTCATCAGATAAGAGTCAAGGCTACTCACTTTCACTTATCTTTCGAGGGAAAACTATACAAGAGATCATTCACCCACCCTTACCTTTAATGTGTTCACCCGAAGGACATCGAGCTAGTACTACAGGAGCTTCACGAAGGAATCTACGAAAGCCACATTGGAGGGAGGTCACTAGCTTTCCAAGCAATTAAGGAAGGCTATTGGTGGCCATATATGCAAAGAGATTCTGCAGTATATGCTCACAAATGCGAGAAATGTCAACTACATTCTCCTATGGTCCACCAACCTGCCAATGACCTAAGATCGCTTACCAGCCCATGGCCTTTTGCCCAATGGGGGATGAACATCGTAGGCCCTCTTCCTACCACCGTTGGCAACCACAAGTATCTGTTGGTCTCAATGGATTACTTCACCAAATGGATCGAGGCAGAGCCACTGACAAATATTCGTAATGCATATATGATGAGGTTCATATGGAAAAACATAATTACCCATTTTGGAATCCGCAGAACCATCATCACTGACAACGAAACACAGTTCAAGAGAGGCCCCTTCCAGAACTTCTATGGAGAACACGAGATCAGGCACTATTTCATCTCGGTGGCCTACTCCCAGAGCAACGATTAAGTCGAGGCCTCTAACAAAATAGTGATCGATGGGCTGAAGAAACGACTAGAGTGAGCCAAGGGCGCATGGGTGAGTGAGCTGCCACATATTTTGTGGGCTTACCGCACTACCCCACGACGAGCAACTGGGGAAACCCCATTCTCACTAACATATGGAATGGAAGCAATCATCCCCTTGGAAGCTGGTCTACTAACCATGAGAACCACCATTGTCGACCAAAGCTAGAATGATGATGCATTACTCGCTGAACTTGACCTAACTGACGAACGTAGAGAACTAGCCTTAGTAAGGCTGGTGAGCTATCAGCAACAGCTCACGAAACACTATATCAAAAAGGTCAATCCAAGGGCATTCCAGGTTGGGGACTACGTCCTAAGAAAGTCCTTAGCAGTGCAGTAAAACCATCAGACAGTAAGCTAGGGCCAAACTGGGAGGGACCATTCAAGGTGACAAGAGATGATTTGTAAGGAGCCTATCACTTAGAAACACAGGAAGCCAGAGAGATACCCCGAGCTTGGAATGCTGCCAATCTGAAGAAATTCTATTTCTAGTTTTCCCTCATTTATCTTTTTCTACCTTCATTGAATTGGCAACTCATGTCTTATTTCTTTTCCGACTAATAAAAGATTATTTGGCAATGTCATGTTATGAAGTGTTAATTCTTTATTAGGATCTTTATAACTTGCACATATTTTCTAAGAAATAGGCACCTTACTCAAAGCACAAAACTAGGGTGTCACCCTCCTCAGGTTTTCATTATGAAAAATGAACAACCTCCTAGCATTGCCTTGGTAATATATGAAGCCCTACAGGGGACCCTTAGGCAATTAGACCAAAAACGAATTGGTTATCAAACTATGTTTGGTTCAGAAAACCTGCTCGGATAGAACATCCAACGCCAGGTGTGTCCTCTCCCTTGCCACACTTAGGCCTAAGGGAGTGTGACGACACGACCTAAAAGGTAAAGTGAGGCAAAATGGTATCTTATAAGCATACTGGACTGGGAGGACACTCAGTCAACAGAACAACCTTACCAATCTAGTCGGCCACGAAGGGCCCAAGATAATTAAGTGAGAAATAAATGAAGTAAAAAATATACAACACATGTTTAGTCGACAAGATCGCCCAAAATATAGATATTATATTACTTCATCATATTTATAATAAGAATATACAGCACACGTTTAGTCGGCGAGATCACCCAAAACATCAGTATTACATTACTTCATTACATATACAATGAGTTACATCTGGTAAAATCTTAATGAGGCTGAGGCCTCTGAACAAGATAGTCAGCCACTTGTGCTCTTCGGCCATTATCCGAGTGAGGAGACAATTATTCCTCGACCTCATTTGCATCTGGCTCTAACAGCTGTATGGGGATAGCATTGATAGGGATCTACTAGTCGTCCCTCCTGAAAGGATTAGCCATCAAAGTTGAAGGAGAGATCTCATGACGGTACCAGAGTATAGAGTTCCTTGGGACTTGCAGTTCCCTGAGGGCGCTCAACATTCCCCTGATAAAAGATAGTTCTTCAAACTCTGTCAGCCTCGTTGAAGCATCTAACCAAACTTGTTCATAACCATCAGCCCATACTTGTCGAGGAACTTTCTTGAATAGATGCCTCAGCTGTGTGACGTCTTTTTGAAGCCCAACAGCAATCATGTATGCTCGACGAATGTCCTCTCGAAGCTTATCCATCTCCCTAGCTGGACCCCCTACAGCTATACCAGCTCACGGTGGGGCAGTGCTCGACCCTGTGCCAACTCACAGAAT
This sequence comes from Sambucus nigra, assembly GCA_949130495.1. Classification (NCBI taxonomy): domain Eukaryota; kingdom Viridiplantae; phylum Streptophyta; class Magnoliopsida; order Dipsacales; family Adoxaceae; genus Sambucus; species Sambucus nigra. The sequence continues at coordinate 127,367,033 of OX422219.1, read as the reverse complement.
ATCCAAGGAAGAGTAACCTCGCAAAACTTGAGGTACGATGCTCGGTGCATGCTCCTTGAGTCGCAACACCTCCCTCCTCAGAGTTTCATTTTCTTATTGAAGAACTTATCCGACTTGGTTAATTTCGGAGGCATCTAAAAGCTTGGCCCTCAAAGTATTTAATTTCTCTTGGACAGAAGCACCAACTTCTTCCATCTCTTGAAGTCTATCCTTCAGTTTGGCGATGAGCTCAGACTAGTCCTTAAAGCTCTTATTTCTCGACCTGAGAGACTTGAAAATTCTAACGAAGGTTTGACGAACTTGGATGCTCGCGTTAGGACCAAAGATCCTTCCCAGTTGAGAGGTGGTAGGTATATATCCATCTGCATCTATCAAGTACGAACCATACAAGCAGTAAAAAGTAGAAGAATCAATGTGCATAAAAGAAAGTACTTCCATTTTATTGAAACAAAGGGGTCCAATTACATCGGTAATTAAAAAAGAGCAGTATAAGTAAAGCAAAAATACAGAGAGGTCCTAAGAGCAGACTAACTAGCAACCTCGATTTGTTCATAGGAAGCTGGTTATTTTCCCTTGTCAGCAGTAGTAGGAGCATCTCCCTTAAAAGGAACAACTACTGTTCCCCGAGCAGGAGGAGCACCAACAGGAACAGTTCGGGAGGTAGGGGGAATACCTTCAATGGTTGGGGCTGGTGCATCATCTATAACAGGCTTTATGCCTGGATCATGCTCGTCGAATAAGGGTGAGTCATCATCCACCCCGGTAGCCAGAAGAGCCTTATTCTAGCCCTTCTTGAAGTTCAGACACATGATGTAGCCTATCTTAGCGTCAGCATCCTCATATGCGGCAACCCAACCAAAATTGTATAAACTTTCCTTAATGGTGCCTACCTCGGACTCCATATTCTTCAACTTCTCTGTCAGCATCTTATTTTCCTCGACACGGCCACTTTGCTCGTGTAGATCAGGTCATAGGACTGTCTTAGTTCATTCAACTCCTTTATCACCGTCTCCTTCACTCTATTGGCATCAATAAGGGCGAGATCGAAGGACTTCTGGGCCTTGTTGGCAGCCCTCAAGCTGGACTCCAGCTCGGCATTCCTCCCCTGCATCTCATCATTTTGCCTCTCCAAATTGTCCTTCGCCCTTACCAGCTCATCGCGAGTACGGTAGAGGATGGCAAAATCAGTCACAAACTGCAAAGAAGAGAAAAATTAAACAAAATGTTACAAAAACGAAGGAGAATCAAACTTAAAGCTGTAAACATAAAGGAGAAAAGAATACTTACCAAGGCTAGCCTCTGGCTCGCCTCTAGAGCTAAGTGGTCAGTGCCCATCGCCTTCTGACGATCAGTAGGCAAGATTGCTCTTCCAAGCATTGCAGGAGCCAATTAGGAAGAGAGGGTAATAGAGGCCCCCTCGGGCAAAGCAAATACGGGCACTAGAGCATGCCCGACCTTTGTTCTAACCTTATCTCTCCTTCTCTCCTCTTCCCTCTCCCTCTCCCTCTCAGCTCTCCTCCTCTCTTCCATCTTCTTACTCTCTTCCACCTTCTTCCTCTCCTCTTCCTTCTTTCTCTCTTTCTTTCTCAACCGTTCTTCCTCCATCCTCTTCTTTTCCTGCTCGATGGTAGTAGGCTGAGAGCTAGTGGCAACTTCTCCACTATCTGACTTTTGTTTCTTCGACCTCTTGGAGAGAAGCACATCGTACTCATCATCATCATCTCTGATCAAATTTCTTCTGGGAGGAGCCATTTTTTCCTCCCTGGAACTACTTGACTCACTAGAGGACGCTTGAGCTTCTGAAGCCTCTTACGAACTGGAAGACCCTTCACCACTGGAACTTGTCTCACTAGAATCATCTTTAGCAGCACCCCTATTATCACCCTCGCTACCCTCATCAGAGCTACTCTCTTCCTCGTCCAAATGGATAGGATCTGCAGTAGCTTCTTTAGTGATATCAAGATCGAGGATACTGTCTATAGGTCGTGCGATGAAACTAGATCCAATATTCTTGTACTCCAGAAGAAAAGAAGCTGACCGAGGATGTTCACCGTCATCCAAAGGTCCTATGATGTTCCAAGCTTTGATCAGTTCGACTGCTCGAACCTCACTAAAAGCAGGTTCTAAATTCTTTGTCCTCGTTGAAAAGAAGAGAGAAGAATATCAGAGAAATCATACATTAATAAGAAGATCAAATAGCAGAACAAAAATTAATCCTACCTATAAACTCCTCCCCATAAAATGGGACCGTGAACCTGTCAAACCTCGACCCTTCGATATAGGGAGGAAATTTCCAATTTCTAGCAAGAAAACCCTTTTGCCAATAATCCTTATGGGAATCAGGTAAATTTACTACCAATACCCTGTCAAGACTCCTGGCCTTGAGGTAAAGAAGACTAGAGCTTGTTCACGAGAAAGAGTAGCAGAAGCAGATTTCAGCAAGCCCTAGATTGGTGCCATAGAGTTGGTTTATTCTATGGACACCATTAACTATCTTTTAAACGTTCGGAGAGCACTATGCAGGGACGATATTGAAGTAACCAAAGAAGTGCAAAAATAAATTACTTGGGGGAAAGGTGAGGCCCCCTTGGGACAGCATTAGGACATGAATCCAATGAGTATCCTCTATCTCTCTAACATTCTTAGGGACAGAGGCACACTTAGTCTCTACCTAATCTAGGATATTATAAAACTTCCTAAACTCAGGCACTGATCTATTGCCTATCTTTGTCATTTATAAACCCTAATTACAAATTCGAAGAAAACTCAACAGAAAAAACACAGAGAAAGAGCAAAGGGGACTTACAAGATTAAAGTTTGGCTTGGACGACATAAGATCACAAGCCCAGATGATGAAGAAGATTAAAAGCAAAGTAAATGAAGACCTGGAGAGGAGGGTGCAACAGTGAAAGCTTGAAGAAGATGAGAAAATATGAAGTTTGAAATGACGGTATGGAAATGCTGCTCTAAGTGACCTTTTAAACATTTCTAATCATATCGCACGAGACCCGAAGCAGGCTGATGCCAAAATCAAATAGAGAACTCCAATCTTGGGAAGAGTTACACAATTTATAAGAGAGCCATTATGACAAATCATTTAAATTTATTGAGCCCCAATGGTGGCTCAACAACTTTAGGGGCAATTGTGGGTACCTGGATTTGCCATCACGGGCTCAAATAAGTAGCCCAATAGAAACGACCCAAAGTCTGGGCCCCTCGCATCTCAACTGAATTCATATATGACTTAGTTTATTCCTAGAATATGGTAAGGAAATATTCTAGGAGTAGAAGATGGACGTGGAGAGTCCAGCATCCCCACTCCCCAAGAACACACATGTATATAATAAACCCTAAGCCTAGGGCAAAAGGCACGATTTGTATTCTCTGAAAACACTCCCCGGAGTATATAGAAATAATACTGAGAGCACCACCGTGGACGTAGGCATTCTTGCTGAACCGCGTACATACTATGTTGTGTGATTGACATTCTTTACATTCTTTATTTGTTTGGGTGATTACATTTTTCGCATTTATTTGTGTTGAATATACTTGTCACCACATAAAGCAATAATTGAAATTAAAATTATCGATTTACTCAGAATTTAATGAAATTTTATGTCCATTCGAAACGCTCTAATCAATACTCACCATTTTTTGTGATAAACGTTGTTTTAGCTAACTGAGCACGTTTAAGCCCTCAAAACCTTAAATTTATCATATTTGGTAATAAAGTTGACAGTTATTTCATTCTTTATTTTTTTTTAAATTCCTCTTATTGGAGATTATTTTAAGATTTTTATTAATTCTTTTGTAGTGATTACTCAATTTTTTTTGTTATTGAAAAATTTGAATTTCTTCATTTTATGTGTTTTAATAAATACATTAGTTATCTTACCTTATTTTGCTGTCATAATATTTTTAGTATATACCAAATATTGTTATGACTATTATAAATATCGTTAAAGTTTTGGTATTAATATTTATATTATGTTAGATTAGGTGTCCATGAAAGTGTCCTAGTCAATAATTATAAATATTAAATTACCGTGAATAAATTTTCCTTCCAGTAGGTCCAAATATAGTTATGAATGTTAAATTGTTGATGAAATGGTGATGTGGTTTGTTCATTGTAAGATTGCCCAAAGGGACAATTTCGATTATCAAATGAACATTAATGAGTAATTTTTTTCATTAAGTTAATCTTGAAGGATTTAAATTTTTAATTGAGACTAATGTTTACATGAAGTTAATTTTATGCTCAAAATTATAAATATTTGATTAATCTGTATATGGTTATTATGCCCAATATGAGTAATAGATTATTAAAAGCATGCCTTCAAATTTTCATCTCAATATTTATATCACAATTAGATTACCATTCCACTAAAGTGTCCTAATCTAATAAAATATAAATATTGAATTTTGTGATAACATTCAAATACTATGTTTTGGCATTTCTTAAGATTTCCATCTCAGTGTTCATATTAAGATTAGGTTACGATTCCATCAAAGTGGTCTAATCTAATAAACTGTGAATGCTAATTTTTGTGGCATTCAAATACTATATTTTGGTTGCTCCAAAGAGTTGGGATATGATTTTAAGTGTTCAGATTATTAATGATTTCATTATAATTTAGCCATTGTGATTTGGTTGCTCCAAAGAGTCTAGTTGCAATGGTGAAGTTAATATTAATGGGCAATACGATTGTTTATTCAAATTGATATCGATTACTTCAAAGAGTCCATAACCTTCTTTAATTTATAAGTACACTATCCATTTATGACTTTTGCAAATATTAATGCTTGTTGAAATTATTATACAATTCATAAAATAATGTAATATTCATATAATAAATAGCTCGGTAGTCACCAAAGTGAACCAACTAGAATACATGTAAATATTAAATTTAAAGATAAAAGTGGTAGTAATAACTCATCATACTTATATATGTAAAGACATTAATGGAGTATATTTGATTTATTTCATCAAGCAAGATAATTTACCAAAAAAAATTATTTTGAGCAACTCAAATAAATATTAAGGAATTATACAATTAGGTGGTGAAAGGTTATCCTAGATAGCATGCCCATCGAAATTACATAACATGGTACCCAATAAAGTCATATATAAATATTCAACGTTATTATTAAAGAAATCTCATATTTATAAAATGTTATTAAAGTACATCTTGTTATCTCATAACATTAATCTAGTGAGTTGTTTATCTCATTAATTGCATATCATTTATTTCTCTAAAATTGCATATCTTATCCGTTTTAATGTTATAAAGATTGACTTCTTAGAATGAAATGAAGAAGTTAAGTTTCACATAAAAATGCTAAATCGTTATAATTTAGTTTTACTTGAGGAACTCACGACTAAGGAATTAGTGTGTGAAACTCTTTTAAAATTATGAAGAATTATTAAACGGATTAATCATAAAGTTTATGCAAAATCTCGTAATGTTAGAGATTAATATACGAGTACCCATTATATCGCAAATATATTTTCAGATATATTGTGTGAATTATAATGTGTCGTTTGATATGAATGAAATAATTTGTTTCTTTTTTCAAAAACTAAAATGCTATGAAACATAGTTCTAAATCGATATAAGGATGTTTACAAGATAAACCATAAATTCTTAAATACCCTTTCTTATATTATTTTGGATTCATTTAAAAAAAACTCGATGACCTTTCAAAATACTTTTCTCAATTTTATTATGAGATATTTGCCTTGAGTATACAAAAGATCTTTAAGTTTATATGAGAATATATTTTCTTAATTAAGGTATTCTTATTAGTAATTTGTACAATTAAGTTTTTGATTTTTTTTTATAAGGAAGATGATTCTGATCTTATATTATAATATTGAACTTAAAAGTATCTTTATTATTAAAACTCTTCAATATTCTGGCATAATTGAATATCAGGCTCTTTTAAATCTAGGCTTACTTTGGTGATTTAATAGACTACGTTATCTTTGGGTTGTCACTGATGAATCCTGACACTCGCATTTGAGCTCTTAAGGTTTAACAATTTTAGAAGGATATGTGTGTCCCAAAGGGGAGATTATAGTCCTTGAATAGTGGACCTACATAGATCATGTCGTTATAAAAACAACAAGTCAAACGCAACAAGTCTATATTACCACAAGGGCTAATCACAAAAAAATGAATATATATAGTTAAAAGTGTATTGTATAAATTCCACTTTACCTACCATATTTGACAAACCAGCATGATTGAGAATGTCTAGTACATGCATGGATTTAGATTCTACTAAAATAATTGGAATTTATAATTATATGAACACGTAGGGTACACTATTTACTACAATTATATCTACACTTGTAAGAGGGAACACTATTTACTGTTGGAATCAAACATGTCAAATTCTTTAACTAATGGTGAAATTAGTGGGAGTATCAAATCACCTAATGTGGTTATAGAAGGAGTTAAGATACTCTTGTCATTCCCTTAACATCCAAAGTTGTAAGAACATTTTTTCTAATATTGTTCATAGTATAGGCCTTTTTATAGTTTAGGCTAGTTTGGTGTATCCCATTACAAATCGTCACGCACCGTCACGAAGAACCGAACTAGAGCATCTCCAAGTTTGAAGACTTCCCATCATCCCATAGAGGTATAAAGCAATTTAAACTTTAAATTAATTCATAGATTTTATTTTTGGGATGTTTATTTTTATAAAAAAATGAACAGGCATTTTAATTTAGAAAAATATTTTACTTTAAATCTCGCTCAAACCAAATGAGAATCTCATTCAAATGAGATTGGCTTTTCATTAGAAGGGTCGTTTGTAGTTTTATCTAACGAGCATTGATCGAGGGCGTACCGTTTTGACTCGTGAGAAGGTCATTTAAAGCATGTTCAAATGAGATTTCTTCTTCATTCGAACGGGTTGCCTTTTTTGTTTGAACGAGCCTTGAATTTCGTTCAAATGAGTCTGTTGCCTCAAAATTTGAGTTCACGTTATAAATACCTATTTTGTGTCCATATTTTTCAAGACCTTTGACATAACGTTTTCTGAATATCTTTTGCAAAAGTTCTTCTTTGTTTAGTGTTCTAAAACACTTTTAATTCACAACAATACATCCTGAAAATTATTTTTGTGAATTCATTTAAACCCTAAGAAGTTTTATTGTATTCTACATACAACTTTATGGAGAAGGCATCTCCGTGGCTGACTTGTGATACTCAAGGGAACTTACTGTTGAAGACAAATGCTGATCGGTGGATACCGAGCGTGGAAGGCCGCGTGTGAACTACTCTGAACTGAGTAGTTTTCTTTAGAGATTTACAAAGATTAGCGCATTATACTTGTGGAGGTTATCAAGTAGTTTGTAAGTCGATTGTCTAGTAATATTTATAAAGTTCTTAAGAAAGGTTTTACCCGAAAGGGTTTTTTTCCTGAAAATTTGCATTTGTTGATTGATTGGTTTGCTTTACCTGTAGTATCACAAAGATGTATGTTTAGGATAAAAAGATAAAATTGTTTAAGATAAAATTTGTAAGACTAAATCTTTATTTGTGACCATCCTTGTTGAGCTTATTATTTCCACATTCTCATAAGTGGTATTAAAGCCTTTTACTCTTACGAGTGGTGTCAGAGCATACTTGCCAGCTTTCTCAAAAGTAATTGTTCTTTTGGTTAGTGGACATGAATTGTTTTAATAAGCTCTTAAATGAGTTGTCTATTCCGAATGATTATGAGACTTATCACAATAATGTGAATTTGACAGAGGAATAAGAAAATATTTGAATTTTATTTTCACAAGTTAAAAAAAAAACTATAATCCCATTAATTTATAAAAAATAATGTTTAGGACCGCGTTGGATTATATAATTGACACACTAGAGTCGAGTATAAATGCATCTTAAGAATAAAACACGACCCTGGTGACAATCAACGACATAAAGCTAGACTTATGGTCAATGTTTCATTACGAATATCGAAAGGGGTGCATATAAATAATTTCACATATATCTTAAAAAGCGAAGTTCTTATGGCTCTGTTAACTTCCTTTTATTAAAAGTTACATTTAGTGTGAAAATTTATGAGAGTTTATAATAAGGAACTATATATATTGAGAAATCACTATGTAAACTTATGTAAGTTTACCACTAATGTTATTTTAATAATACTTTATGTATTTTGATTAGTATATATATACCTTGAAGTCAGTGAGAGTAAATTTATATATTTCATGGATTTCTCTTAGTAATGAATGATAGATTAGAGGAATAAAATATTTTAAGAGTATAAAGTAATGAGATTGTGACACCCTGCCTAATTAAATACCGAGCGATCATCCCTTTATTAAATTAAAACAGGATCCCCATTTGGTTCATTCCTAGCATCATTGGCAAAAACCATTAATTACTAATCACCTATTAGTTAATTAAGCGAGTGTAAAAATTTATCTTTTCATTTAAAAAATAATAATATATGAAAACTAGATTAACCCATTCACACAATATTAGAGTCTAAACCATCACATGATATATATAAATAAATAAGTTCCTTGTCGAATAAACCATCGGCTACAAATCCCAAATTCAAAAGATAAATCCAACAGATAATAAATAAATCTCAATACACGTCTGAACTGAATAAACTGAATAAAGTGTTGTAATGGCAACATGCCCAAAAATAAAATACTGAGATAAGGAAATCCTAATCTAGAAATGAACAACTAAGTCATCTACTCCAAATCCTGCATGCATCCATATATGCCGCAGTTGCGTATCCCTGGAATAGATAATAAAGTATGTCTATTTGTGGCTGGACACCTAAAATGCATGAATATTTTTCATATTTAAGCCAGTGTCGCACTCCCTTTAGATAATCCTCATCCCTCAACCATTGTGCACATCTACCACTTTCTTCATAACCCACCTAGTTGTACTACCCCGTCTAACTAGCCTTGTTATGAACCCTTCCTTATCCATTACTCTAGCCTGAGTAATATTACTATTGATTATTAAGTTATTTCACCCAGTAACTCCTTTATTCAAGTAATATAAAATCATATAACGTTTTCACTAGTTATATAAATAATATAATTTCACTTCATGTATTTTACTCGTATATAAATATTCACATTATTATATACGTGTAATTATACTACAACATTCACAAACATGACTTATAAAATATCCATCCTCCTGAGTAATAACTCACCGGATGCTATCTCTAAAATGCTATCACCCTAGGTATACTCAATCCAACTTGGATACCACGAGATGGTTAACTCACACCGAATCAGGCAATAAAAGAATTAGCGTAGTGGAGGCGGTCATAGTTCCCTGAGTGTGAGGCCAAATCATACCCAAGACGTCTCACCCTGAAAAGAAGCACGACATAATATACCTGACGCTATGACCTCGGGATTATACTCTCCCTACTTTCACACGCTAGGGGATTCACCCACATCGCGCAGCCTCCTATGATAGCACTAGAGGGGTATGTATTCCTATAAATATCACTCACACCGATATCTATAATAAGATACAAACACACACACACACACACACATATATATATATATATATATATATATATATATATATATATATATATATATATATATAAAGTTAATTAAGTCCGACTAACCCGTGCCTAACTCTCCCAAAACTAGCTTATGATAACTGAGTCTATCTCCTCGACTCTAATTTTTTCTTTATTATACTAGTTCACAATTTGGGTTTACTCACTCTACCCAAAATCTCATCCTGATATCCAAAATTCTCTCCATTAAATAATATGCATATAATGACCCAAGCCTTGGTTTTCTCCCAATTTGGCTAAACAACTCCCTTACTATAGCCTACAAGAATTAAATAGGTCCCTTCAAATATTTCAGAAACAACCCAAAAGTTTCCCGATAATTAATTTTTCATTTAGGGAAAAAATGCCCCTATTTCTGGGGAGCCAAATCGATTCGGCCGTATTTCGAATCGATCTACCTTGCCGAATCAATTCGTCTTAGGAACTAAATCGATTTATTGCGAACAGGTTTCTTCTCCGCGGCTCTATTTTGCCATTATTAGGCACCCGAGCTTTTAAATCTCTCTACAAACTCAATCCCATACCAAAGTAAGATCTAATACCCATCCAAAACAAGTTCGAACCATCTTAATAACCTTCATTCATCATGGATTCTCATCAAAATCATATATTCCCAAATTGGTTTCAAAGGTTTCGTGAAATCGATATCTATAATTCAATTTTAAAATATGAAATCAAACAACATCAATCTTATGGGTTTTTAAATATAATTTGAATTCCATCCTTACTGAATCAAACAACATCATCATTTTTTCTTTTTTTATCTATACAAAGTGTCCAATTCATAAAACCCCCATGCTTATGTGATAACCCACTCCAAAAACGTATTTTACAATCAGATCTACTATGATATGAATCGAAATATTGCAATTGAGATTAAAAACAAGTTGACCACTTGTCTGATTAGATTCGTAGAGTCTGATTCATTTGAGATAGAAGATGAATTGATGAAGAACACACCCAATTCCTCTTGATTTGGCTCCTAAAAGCTCCCTACTTCCTTTATCTTTTCTTCTCTCAAGTTCTTAGGGTTAGAATGTGATTAACTATCGTTCAACCCTTTAGATTTAGGTTAAATAATACTAAATTCGAAATTAGGCTTATGGGCCTAGTTTAAATGACCCGAACACCCCCGTGTGGACCCGGTTATGCCTAAAAATGTCCAGAGACCCAATTACTACCCCCCGGGTACTCTATTCTAATTATCTCGACTTATCCAGAATCAACCATGCACTCAGAATCGTCATCTGAGTCACTTTACTAAAAGTCTCCATCTCAACCTTAATAAAGTCTATACCCGACTTCTGGTTGAGATGCAATAAAATCTCGTCGTTTGACTCACTACAACGCATAATAATAGTCATGTATTATTTACTACACACTTAGTAAATTTTATTTCATTTATATTAATCATTCCCGATTAATATTTAAATACACACATAGTAATTAATTCAATTAAATTATGACACACTTGTAATTTAAATTTATCCTTATTAATTAAATATTTAATGCTAAAAAATAAGGGATGTTACATACTTCCTCCCTTACAAAGTAATTTCATCCTCAAAATTAGGTCATACCTGCAGCGAATAACTCTGGATACTACTCTCGCAGGTCATCCTCCATCTCCCATGTCGACTCGCAACACAATGGTGTCCCCACTAAACTCTGACTAATGGTACCACCTTAGACCGCAACTTATGCTCACTACGATCCGCAATAGCCACGAGTCTCTCCTCATATGAAACGTCTGCTATAAATCGATCTCCTCGAGTGGAACGTACCAAAAAGCTATGTCACTCCTCCGATACTTTTTCAGTGATGCCACGTGGAACACGTCGTGTATCTGTTATAGATGCTCTGGTAAACCCAGTCTATATGCTACTGGTCCCACTCTCTCATTAATAGGGAAGGGTCCCACATATCTCGGCACTAGTTTCCCCTTCTTGCTGAACCTCATGACCCCTTTCATGGGAGACACTCGCACTAATACTTGGTCACCAACCTCTAATTCAATGTGTCTCCGGTCTGCATTAGAATAACTCTTTTGCCTATCCTGGTCTATTCGAATACACCCCCAAATCAACTCGATGTTGGAAGTAGTATTCCATATCATCTTTGGCCCCAACAACTTGTTGTCCCCCACCTATAATAAAAAAGCGGGCGAATGAAAAGCTCTCACATAAAATGCCTCAAACAGTGCCATATCGATGGTGAATTGGTAAGAGTTATTATTATATAAAAACTCTACCAATGTAAGCTATCTCTCCAATCCTCAACATATCCTCGGGCATCTGATTAACCCACTCAGTCTATCCATCTGTCTACAGATGATATGCAGTACTCAATCGCAAGTCTGTGCCTGTGGCCTCCTGAAAACTCTTCCAGAAATGAAACACAAAGATCTTATCTCTATCAAACACAATGTTAATCGGTACCCTATGCAGCTTAACTATCTCTGTAATGAATAGCTGCGCATACTGCATCGTCTCAAAATCGTTTCGAATTGCAAGAAATGGGCACCTTGGTCACCCAATCCACTATCACCCAAATGTAGTCATGACCCCTCTGTGATGTCGACAGCCCTGTAATGAAATCGATAGAAATACTCTCCCATTTCCACATGGGAATCTCTAGGAGATATATCATCCCTAAAGGCTTGTGGTGGTCTACCTTAACTAACTGATAATTAACACACTTCGAGACAAATTCTGCTATATCCCGCTTCATCCCTGCCCACTAATAATGTCTCCTCATATCCTAGTACATATTATCCCCATCGAGATGTACCAAAAATCTCAAATCGTGAGGCTCTATCAAAACTGCATGCCTCAAGTCCTCATCCTCTAGTACAACAAGTCTCCTATTAAAATGTAGGCTTTCCTATAAGCTGATCTAATAAGACTTTGTAACACATCCTCAGCTAATAACTGGTTTACCCTGTCCTGGAAGAATTGATCCTCTGACTGTGCTTTCACTACCCGAATAAGAATCTCGAGAGTGATAGATAGAACTGACATACATCCTCTCTTAATCTCATCATTGTGTCGAAGCTATCTCCGCTTCGCCTTCCAGACCTACACTAACTCCCCCGTAGGTTATCGACTCAATGCGTCTGCCACCACATTAGCCTTACCAGGATGATACTGAATGTCAAACTAGTAGTCTTTCATTAACTCAGCCACCTCCTCTATCTCATATTCAGATCCTTATGGGTGAAGAAATACTGAAGCAATTTGTGGTCTGTGAATAGTGTAAACTGCTCCACCATAAGATAATGCCTCCACATCCTCAAAGAAAACACAACCGCTGCTAACTCAACGTCATGTGTGGGGTAATTCTTCTCATGGGTCTTAAGATTACGAGATGCATAAGCTATAGCTCTCTCCTCCTGCTACAATACACCCCCAAGTCCCTGTAAGGATTCATCCGTATAAACTCGGTACTCCACCCCTCCCCTACAAAATGAGAATACAGGTGTTGATTTCAATTTTTCCTTTAGCTCATCGAAAGATAATTGGCGATGATCACTCCATACAAACGGCACCCCCTTACAAGTCAAATTCATTAACGGATCCACAATCTTCGAATCCCTTAATGAAGTGATGATAATAATCGACCAACCTAAAAAAATTATGAATCTCTGTCGGTGTCGTGGGTTGTCTCCACTCTGTCACCGTCGATACCTTACTCACATAAAAAGTAATTCCCTTATCGATCCCGACGTGGCTTAGAAATTGCACCTCCCGTAGCTAAAATCCATCAAATTTATCATACAACTAGTGGTCCTATAGTGTCGGTAGAACCCTACAGAGATGCTCTGTGTGGTCCTTCTCGGTGCGAGAGTAAACTATAATGTCGTCTATAAATACAATCATGAACTCGTCCAAACACTCCCTAAATACCCTGTTCACGAGATCCATGAACACGGCTGGCACATTACCAGAGCCTAAACGGCATCACCCTAAACTTGTATGACCCGTACCATGGCAGAACAACGGTCTTAGGAATGTCCTCCCCTGAATGCACAACTGGAAATATCCCGACCTCAAATCAATCTTAGAGAAGTACGCAACTCCTCTCAACTAGTCAAACAGGTCATCGATCCTCAGCAACGAGTACTTATTTCATATTGTGACCTTATTTATCTCCCTATAGTCTACACAAAAGCGAAGCGAATCATCCCTCTTCTTCACGAATAATATCGATGCACCCCACGACAATGTACTCAGCCTAATAAAACCATGTCCTAAGAGTTGTTGAATCTGGTCCCTCAACTCCTGCATCTCTAAAGGAGCCACGCGATATGGTGCTCGGGCAATCAATATCGTACCCCGTTCTAAGTTGATAAAAAAACCAATCTCCTAACTGGGTGGCAACCTTGGTATCTTCTAAAAATACATCCTCAAAATATCTCACAACTGAAATCGAGTCTAATGGGATATCTGCATCCTATAAGGTCTCCTCCTGAATATAGTATAAGTATGTGTGCGACCCTCCCTCAGGAAGAGGCATCGACACTAAGAACATATCCTACTTGGGAATGGAGAACACTATGGTCCTCTCGTAATAGTTTTTCGTCACTTTGTAACCAACCAACCAATCCATGCCCAGAATGACATCATACCCCTCCATATCTAACACAAAAAGGTCTGCTACTAATATCAGTCTCCCAAAGATGATGTCTACCCCTCTACATATCGAGTGTATTAGTGACCCACTACCCAATGGCGACTCTTCACATATAAGGTGAGTGTTGGCTATCTCTAAAAGATCAACTGCTCATGCAAATCTAGTGGAAATAAAGGAATGTGATACCCCCGTATAAAAAATAATTCTACCCTTATGTACATGAATATAAAACATACCCTTAATTAATAGCGGCGCCTGAGGTGATGGCGATATGGGTACGTCCTGAATGTTATACACACGCTCGTAATGCATCTGTCCCTAGGGCTATGGGGCTAGTGGAGCTGGTGTTGCCGGAGGCATCTGTGCCTGTTGCCCTTGTTGGGCACTCTGCTATTGACCCTTAAATCTCTGTGGATAGTCTCTCTTCATATGCCTTTCCTGGACACAAATGAAGTAGCTCCCCTAAAAGTCCTCCTGTTTCTGGACCTAACGAGGCTGCCCCTGAAACTAGCCCTGTTGGCCTCTAGTGCTGTTCCCTTGGTCTAGCGTCCTTAGGGAACCCGTTGCTGTTGGTTAAGACCCTTATGGCCCTATCCAAAACTCTGACCCTCCGATCAGTAGCCTCCTGGTCTAAACCTCTTGGCCTAATCCCCCTATCGGGAATCATTCCCCTCTTGTCTCACCACCTACTATAGAGGTGCCCCACTGGCACTACTCCCTGCTGTCTTACTTGACCAAATCGGCTCACCCATTTTCTTGCTTCCCTTAAGATGGAAGTGGAGGTCTTGGTGATGCAAAAGTACGACATTAACAACTTCCATAAACGTCTGTGATGTTAGGTTACCATGTAAGAACTGAAGCTTCTTCTTCTCTTCCGTGTTCACCTCGTCTGGCATAAAGTTAGCCAAACGAGTGAACTCCTCCTCGTATTCAGCTATCGATCGGTCACCCTGTGTAACATCATTAAATTTCCTCCTCATCTCCGTCTAACAACTGACAAAAAGTACTTACGATCAAAACGCTCCTAGAACTCTACTATCGGCATCGTATCCCTCTCCTCTACGGTCCCACCACTGTAATGCAATCCCCACAAGTCTGAACGTGGCAAGCATCTATTTGTTGCTGAACTCAATCATACATAGGTGACGTTGTATGTCCTTCTTCCACTGACATGTTATTATAACATCTGAGCTCCCCGAAAACTCCGGTGTGTGGCCATTCTGAAAAACCTCCTTAACTTTCTGCCAAGACAATGACCCCGATTGATCTTGAATCTCTGGTGTCACTGGTGGCTATGGCTGGCTCTATGGAAAATGGACGTCCATGGCAGTCATGGCCGCCTTGACTGCCTGGGCCCCTATCTCGGCCACCTATTTAATTGTCACTAAACTCGATTGTGGCTGCGGTTACGGTACCTTCGGCGCCTGATGAGCCTCACTCACCTCATCTCTCACTACTGCTCTAGTCATTCTACCTCTCTTAGGAAAAATCTGAAATTTAAAACGAGTTTTATAAGTTCATAGCCAATAAAAAATATAATAGCAAAAGTACGATATCTAAAACACGTCAAGATAAGAGCAATAGTCCTAACAATAGGGCTCTATATCAAAAGAACGCTACACTGAAATCGTAGTAAGCCGTACAGATCCTATGGACACTAGAACCTGATGCTCTGATACCATCTGTGATACCTCCCCTAATTAAATACCGAGTGATCAGTATTTTATTAATTTAAAACATGATACCCATTTGGTTCATTCTTAGCGTCACTGTCGAAAATCATTAATTACTAATCACCTATTAGTTAATTAAGCCAGTGTCAAATTTTATCTTTTCATTAACAAATAACAATATAGGGATACTAAATTAACCCATTCACACAATAATAGAGTCTAAACCATCACAGGATATAAATAAATTAATAAATAAATAAGTGTCTTGCCGAATAAACCATCAGCTACATGTAATACCCCGTATTTTTATGACTTTTAAAATTAGGGATTTATTAAATTTAATTGAGATATTAATTTTAATATAATCCGGAATTTTATTTTAAATATTTACTAGCGTGACGAGAGTTAGTAATCATTGGGAATTTGTTGAATATTACTAGATGAGTAAAGTAATATATGAGATTAATTTGATTAATATTGTCACGAGTGAGAAATTATGCAAATTAAAGTCGGGACACGCTTGTGTCGTGTCAGAACAAAATAATTATTATAAAAGTGAATAAATTATAATTCCCCCATATAGTCATTTCGAGTTCTCCAACGTGTCTGTAAGGGTCGATATAGTCAGAAAAGTGTACCCGAGGGTTTAGTTTGGGTCTCGGGGCGTTTTTAGGCCAAATTGACATCCCGGGAGGGTATTATAGACATTTTGTATTTTTGGGTAATTAAAAAAACGAATTTTCTTAGGATATATCAGTAATTCGGAGTTATCTTTTAGGGTTAATAAACACATAACCTAATAACGGCCATTAAAGAAGAAGGTGAAGAGTTTTCCAAGCAATCTAAGGCCTAGAACTCACTCGATTACACAGCCACCACCACCAAAACGTAGATCGCACGACGAGGAACGCAACCATATCTTTTTCATCAAAAAATCAGACCCTTAAATACCAGGAAAGTATCTATCTTGCTGATTTCTAGTTGATATTCCTTCCATGTTAGTCTAGGAATGAAAATCGTATGTATTAATTGAAGAATTGTATTTTTGGAAGAGAATTTATATGTGTTGTAGGGAGAATCCATGTAGTCTGAAATCTTGATCATATGTAGAGGATTACCCATGAATTTATTATGATTTTTGGGAAGAAAATCTAGATTAAAATAGAGGTTCATAATTATTCATGCAAAATTTGGTTTTATAAAGAAATCTGGGATTAAACCCCTTTTGATTGATTCGTTGAGGAATTATCGATGTTGTCACGTTAGAACTCGTTTATATATATATTTCTTATACATTTGGATTACTTTGATGGGATTTTGGAGGAAATTATAGAGGTTTATAGGGGTTAGAATGATTGAACCCGTAGGTTGAAAGTTGCAGAAAGCTGGGCAACAACTGCTTGATCGATCGATCGACCAAGAGCATCGATCGATCGATGATCGATTGATTGACCCCATTCCTAGATCGATCGATCCCTCCTGGACAACCGCATGTTTTTCCCTTTTTATTTAATCCGAATAAAATACGTGAGAACCCTTGAATATCTTTTAAATAGTATAATGGGACATGAGAGGACCAATAGGGTCTAAGTAGACTCCATTAAGTGAAATTTAATATGGGATGCAATTATGGGTTAACGTGGCATTATTCGTACATTAGAAATTGTGCGTACATTCACCAAAGAATTGAGACTCGTGAAAGATTTAGACCAGAAGGTAAGTGAGGGTATACCTACTAAAATTATACGTAGTGAGAAAGAATACTTCAAGAGATGTGAAGTAAGTATAAAATAAATTATAAATGAGAATAAAAATGAATCCATTATGCGAGATAATTGAGTAAAATTTGTGTTAAGACCGAATGATAAAAATTATGGGTCGTGGGCAAACTTAGTTTGGAAAACGTGAATATCTATATATATGTGACTATGTGACTGTACATATATTAAGTATTATGTATCTGTGTAAAAATCATACCCGGGCTACTTGCAATCATGGAGGTTTTTGCACCGGGACAGTCTTATCTCGATTGGACCTTTATGTGACACCCCAACTAATTAAATACCGGGTAGCTACTCCTTTATTCAAATTAATATAAAATGTCAAGTTGGTTAAGTTCATAGCATCACTGTCGAAAACATTTTAACAATTACTAGCCACCTAATATTTAAAAAGTGAGTTGTCAATTTTAATTCAATCCGATTAACATGCAATAAATAAAATTAAGAAATGCTAACATAACCACCACAACATAGCCACAATAGAAAAACCATGGAGTAATAATGAATCTAGACGAATACTCCTCACAACAACCCGAATACTGAAATAAACAAATACAAAGTTTGAATCATTAATTAATTACAATCCAGAGTCTGAAATAAAATTGAATAAATGAGATGTCTCTAAAAGAAATGGGGCGACATGCCCTACAGATGAGTAAATCTGAAATAGAGTCAAGATAGAAAGTGGAGGCGTCTACTATCGAGGTCCTGTAACTTCCACAGCGGCTACAACACGTCATTGGAATGGAACTCCTATGCTTGGTGTCCTTGTGGCTGGGCACTTAAAAAGGTTTGACAAGAAAAATAGATTTGAAAGCAAACGAGTCAGAGCCCGATTATGAAAACAGTTTAAAATACAGCAAGTGTTTAATATTATTAAACAGTGAATATAAAATACATGATAGTGCGTGCACTCACATGAGTTCCTCACCTCTCAACTAATTGTGCGCACTTACCATACCCGTACCCGTTCTAGTTATTCCCATATCTAACTAGTCCAATACACAATCTAACCTTACTGTACGATTTCCAATTCAATTACCGACATCTTAATTTAAACAGAGTGTTTTTCTTTGCTTCTTAGCTCTCAAAATTAGTAATACTAAACACTAGGGATTTTCCAATGTTAACTCTACAAAAGGTTCCTATTATTCACACTTACATTTATACTCTACAAAGGTTGCTATTATTCACACTTACATTTATACATAACAGTTCATTTCAATTAATAGTATATTTTCCTCATCATAAATATTCAATACTGGCACCCCGAGGCTAAGCTGAGGTGCACACATACTCTGCTATCAAATCCCGGTACATCACGTACATAAGGACCACGTATTCCGAGTCTCTCAGGAATCATTATGACAAGTAACAAACACACATAATGGAGGTGAACATAGTTCACATTACATGGGTCACGCACATACCTACGCTTCCATGATCAGCAGACTTATTAACTGTAACACCCCGCCTAATTAAATACCGGGTGGCCAGTCCCATACCAAATTAAAACAGAATATACAGTTGGCTCATTCTTAGCATCACCGTCGAAAACATTTACAACTCACCCAATACTCAATTAAGCTGGTATTAAAAACTTTCCAAATTTTAATTTAACAAAATCCATTTCCATTTTTAAGAATAACACTACACATTTTATTCTACAACACAGATAAACCAATAAATAACACAAAAGAATTTAAATGCAATTGGAATAAACATTCCCAAATAATATTAATCCATTACAGTAATCCCATCAATAACAACTGTATTAAAAAGACCCGAATACAATAGTATTTGACCTCGATAGAAAAGATAACTGAAATCTTTTGGGAGACATCCCCTAACTAAGAATACTGTGAATCAAATGAAGATAGGCGTCTAAGTAAAACTCCATAAATCCATAGCCTGTCAAAATCCGCTAAGGTTGGTGTCCCTGTTGCTGGACACCTGATATAGAGATACAATAGAAGAGAAAATATGCAAGGAAACGGGTCAGGGCCCGAATGTGTAGATGATTTTTAAAACAACAAGTATTTAACAAGTGCAATAAAGCATTTATTATGTACATGTTAGATCCAACTCTCACTTGCTATTCTCACCTCTCAACTAGAGTGCACACTTAACGTTTCCTATTAACCTCCTAGTTAATGGTTCCTCTTTTCTAGTCTCTATATTATAATTCCCTTCCCATATCATAATCCCTGTATGTCCCATACCATACGTCACATTATTATTCATTTACATTTCTCCTTTATATGATTAGTTTCTCATTAACATGAATCATTACTCATTAATATGAATCGTTTCTCATTAACATGAGTTAAGCTTTTCAATTCTATAAGCATAAACATTCATTAACTTAATTCCATTATCTTTCTCTATTCACCGTTATCTACAATTATCACCTTAGATAGATTTAACCAAAATATATCGATTCAATCATTTAATCCATTATATATATATATTCATATATAATACGGCACCCCGAGTCACAGCTGCGGTGCAATGCATTACTCTGCTATCATGTCCCATCATCGCAGGTCACCGAATAGGGGACTAAAGGTTCGGTAAGATTCCACGAACCACAAACAACAACAAATAAATTGGAGGCAAACATAGTTCTCGTATCCATGGGTCACGCACATACCTACGTACCCACAGTCAGCGGACTTATCAACTCCTCGATAAGTCTTTCATAGACCTATGTTCTCGAGCGACAAATCAAAGAACCCATGGATTCATCAGGATATGACTTCCCTCACGCGCAAACCTCCCACCGATAGCAAGTAAGCTAGGTATGTCATACACATAAATCATCATTCAATCAAATAGGTTTTATCATACCTATAATATAATATCAATAAGGTAATATCACTACCCTAAGATAATTCTCATACGTAGCATTATATCTCTTTTAAATTCCACGTATTAAAATATCATATCTTTACTTCATAATTTAATTATCCTCGCATCCTATAA
Organism: Sambucus nigra; assembly: GCA_949130495.1. Taxonomy (NCBI): domain Eukaryota; kingdom Viridiplantae; phylum Streptophyta; class Magnoliopsida; order Dipsacales; family Adoxaceae; genus Sambucus; species Sambucus nigra. The sequence continues at coordinate 127,346,368 of OX422219.1, read as the reverse complement.
CATCTCTCCACTCCCGACGTCGTTAAGGTTCATGCGCGGAGCGTCTCGCAAAGCGAAATCCAAACAAGGAACCCCTCCAATACACTACTACTTAACTTTGTCGATCGAGGAGGTCCGACAACTTCAACTATGCGATCGGGATAACCTCATACCCTCTTTCAACCAAATGTGTTCTAAACTCCCATCTCTATCCAGGAGACACACCACTACGCTCTTGTATTACACTCCGTCCTTGCGAAATCAATATTGAGCTTAAACCCAGTCCTTGATGTTCAAATTGTAACCCTAAGGCTACCCTCACTCAATACACAATATTTAAATAGGTTTTTCCTCAACATATATTCAGTAAGAATTCACTAATATCCTACTGGTCCATAACATCATTTCTCCCGAATTACTACGAGTTTAGTTCTCCTTTTAGTTACGGTTAAAATCGATAGTTTCAAATCTCTTATAAACACATCTTCTTTCACTTTGGATTAAACCCTCTTGTAAACTTAAGGATACCCAGGTGTTATATTCAATCACCCCGACTGGTCCTATCTTTAATCCTCATACATCTCCATTTATAATTTAACAAATGAATCTAGCAACCGAAATTCCATTCGATATAATTTTCATCATTTTAATCACTTGAATCCAAATCAAATTAATTCAAATCTTATCAAGGGTTTACTGATATTTTCTAAGTCCCATAATATCCAAATAATAATCACCAAAGATCCACAAAAGGTTTGGGATAAGAATCAACATTTAAAAAGAAATAACTTTACATATTCTGGGGAGTTCGATCGATCGAAGGCTGGGGTCGATCGATCGATCCCTCAGGTCACAGCCTGGTTTTTCTGCATTTCAGCAACTACGGGTTTAGCAACTTATGATCATTTATACCTTCATCTAAACATCAAAAATGACTTATAATCTTTACTACATGATATATCAACATATATGAACGATTTCCAATACTCTAAACATCCTAGAATCATCAAGGGATTGGATTAAAAAGCATGTTTATCTCCTTATTTCCAGAAATTTATCAACATATCATCTTCAAGAACACATCAATGGTTTTCATAATTTCTTCAACAGATTCATGACTATTTCGTGGATTATTATCAACCTAAAACATGAGTTTAATTCCTATATCATTTCAGTTTCCAGAAATCCATTTAATACTCCATTATTTCTTCCAAGCATAAATAATCTTCTCTTTTCATACTATTCTAACATGGACAATATACGAACTTAAATTGCCATTATCAAACACTTGCCTTTACTGAAGGTATTATCCTTTGGTGTAGTATATCTCAGTTGGTTGTCCCTTCTCCGGTCAAACTCCGATGGTGGTTGGTGGTGGTGAACCTTGGTTCTTGTTCTTCTCCTTCCCAAGTAGGTTTTTCCCTTCCCAAGCACTCTTTCACTCTCTCTAGGAATATGGCTTCTCTATTTTATGTAGAGGAGATGAATAACCCACATACACTTAATCTACCAATACTTATAATAGTTCCAAATCCGAAATCACTATTCATCCCCCTAGAAAAATGACCAAAATGCCCTTTCGGGTTGTCTATTCATTCCCAAATGACCCGAGTCTCAAAATTAACATCCAAATAGACTTTTCTGACTATTTCGAACCTTCCGGACGCAACGACGCAGTCGAAATGATTATTAGATCGATAGAAAATAAATTTCCTTTTTAATTTAATAAACTAGTCCCGACACGTCCCATACCGCGTCTGACTAAAAATATAAATTACCGAATTTATATCATACAGTCATATCAATGACATCACATTTCATATATTACCTAAATATCTTTAAGTAATATTCAGAACCATCCATTTTAATATCCACCGTCCGGATAAAACCCGAATGAATTAATTAATCATAAAATCCAATTAATCCATTAATTTAAAATATAACCCATTTTAAAAGTCATAAAAATTACGGGGTATTACATACTTCCCCCCTTATAACAGAATTTCGTCCCGAAATTCAGGAATATAAGTCATATCGGTAAGGTCAACTCCGAGTATAAATCTCACATCGCAAGAAATCCAAGATGTACCGCCCATACAGTACATTAACAAAGTCCCTATCGATGGTTATACGCCAAGCCTCACCATATAGTTTCAACTGAATAAAATGTAAACTTTACCCAATCTTCCTTATACCGTCCTCATGACAAACTTTAGGAACAAATGATCCTCTCGTAGTGAACAAATGAATCCTGAAGTCTCAATTTACTTACCTTTTTCACAAGTATGAAAAATACTACAATCCAATCATCCAGGGCGCCCATACACCCTCTCGTACCGCTTTCAATATTAAAAGTTTCGCAAGGTTATAAAATCGTTTCCCAAAGACCTAACTTATTTCGACTCCCAACGGTTATTAGTTTCATGCGTGGGGTGTCTCGCAAGCGAAATCCAAACAAGGAACCACCCCAATACACTACTTCCCAAAGTAGTCGATCATCGAAACTCCTAAGGTCCTTAGTCAATAATATAAAAATTTGGTTTATAAAAAAGAAATCAGGTTTATCAATTTAAAATAAAATTTTGATTTTTCGAATTCGTATAGGGTCTACGCATCTACTCTCTTATACAAGACAAGATGCAGACATTTTCTCTCATATACCACAAGTTAATGCACGCCGATAGTCTCATCACACTAGGACATGCTCTAGGTAAGTAATCCCATGATAAAAATCAAACCCACGTGATAACATGTAATATAAAAGTGTCCCACACCCCTCAGTGAGTCTATGTAAATAACAATGCCATAGGCTAAGTTTAACAACCCTCTTGCCCACACAACATCAATCACTACAAAAATCAATACACCTCATACTTCCTTAGATAGGAAACATACCCTCATTTGCGGGTGATGGTTGTTGAATCCCAATATCATAACTTTGCTCTGATGAGTCAAGAAAAATTTTACCCCAAATTTTCAGTTCTAGTTAACCACACTCCACTATATACCCAAGCCTTTCAATATATTGCCTTCGTTAGGGAACATACACAATACACGCATTTCAAGAACTTCTACTGATGACTCTCCTCAATTTTTTTTTTATAATAGGGGTGACCTCGACTACGGTCATCATACTCGAACATACTTCATAACCTCCTAAGTACGATCTCCGCTATCTGTCCAATGGCCCTCATCTGCCATACGTACGTAATGAAAGATTCCCTAATAAATGTTGGCGAATTTTATAGTTCAACCCATCAGTGAACATTAGGACTCTCCCCTCCTCAGTAGGTACTTCAGCTCGTACCAAATTAGTTAATTTCGTAAACTTTTCCTGCTTTAAATCAAGTAATTTCCTCCTCATCTCTGTCTGGATGGCGGAAGGAAAATACTTCCCATCAAACCGTATCCAAAAGTCTTGGATAGTCATTGTGTCCCTCTCCTCCATAGTGGTCGTAGCTTCCCACCATTGCAAAGCTGCCCCTAGTAGCTTGAATGTGGCTAGTATCTGACGTTGAACCTCAGTGCATTCCATCATTCTCAAGTGCCGTTGGATATCTTTCTTCCATTGGCTAGCAGTCACAACATCTAATCCTCCCTGAAACTCAGGTGGGTACGCTTTCTGAAAGGCATCCCTCACTCGTTCCCATGCAGTAGGAAACACTTGCCCTTGCGCGGGTGGCACAATCGGTGCCGGTGCGGGAGCCTGCTGAACAGCAGCTAAAGCCGTATTGACTGCCTGAGTGACTATTGCAGCAACTTCGGCCGCAGTCATCGTACCTTTGAAGGCGTAAATAGAAATGCAATAATCCTACTCGTAGGGCTCTACATCAAAGAACGCTAAGCTGAAGACACAGTAAGCCGTACAGATCCTAAAGGACACTAGAACCTGATGCTCTGATACCACCTGTAACACCCTGCCTAATTAAATACCGAGTGGCCAGTCCCATACCAAATTAAAACAGAATATACGATTGGCTCATTCTTAGCATCACTGTCGAAAACATTTACAACTCACCCAATACCCAATTAAGCTAGTGTTAAAAACTTTCCAAATTTTAAATTAACAAAATCCATTTTCCAGTTTAAGAATAACTCAACACATTTTATTCTACAACACAGATAACATAATAAATAATTCAAAAGAATTTAAATGCAATTGGAATAAACATTCCCAAATAATATAAATCCTTTACAATAATCCCAACAATGTTAATTGTATTAAAAAGTCCCGAATACAATAGTATTTGACCTCGATAGAAAAGATAACTGAAATCCTTTGGGCGACATGCCCGTACTAAGAATACTTTGAATCAAAAAGATGATAAGCGTCTAAGCAAAACTTCCATAGCTCCATAGCTCATCACAATCAACTATGGTTGGCGTCCCTGTTGCTGGACACCTGATATAGAGATAAAATAGAAGAGAAAATATGCAAGGAAACGGGTCAGAGCCCGAATGTGTAGAGTATTTTTAAAACAACAAGTATTTAACAAATGCAATAAAGCATTTATTATGTACATGTTAGATCCAACTCTCACTTGCAATTCTCACCTCTCAACTAGAGTGCACACTTAACGATTCCTATTAACCTCCTAGTTAATGGTTCCTCTTTTCTAATCTCCATATTATAATTCCGTTCCCATGTCATAATCCCCGTATGTCCCATACAATACATCACATTATTATTCATAACTCCTTTATATGATTAGTTTCTCATTAACATGAATCATTACTCATTAATATGAGTTAAGCTTTTCAATTCTTTAAGAATAAACATTCATTAACTTAATTCCATTATCTTTCTCTATTCACCGTTATCTACAATTATCACCGTAGATAGATTTAAACACAATATATAATTATGTAACCATTTAATCCATTATATATATATTCATATGTAATACAGCACCCCGAGTCATAGTTGTGGTGCAATGCATTACTCTGCTATCATGTCCCATCATCGCAGGTCGCCGAATAGAGGACTAAAGGTTCGATAAGATTCCACGAACCACAAACATCAACAAACAAATTGGAGGCGAACATAGTTCTCGTATCCATGGGTCACGCACATACCTACATACCCACAGTCAGCGGACTTATCAACTCCCCGATAAGTCTTTCGTAGACCTATGTTCTCGAGCGACAAATCAAAGATCCCATGGATTCATCAGGATATGACTGCCCTCACGCGCAAACCTCCCACCGATAGCAAGTAAGCTAGGTATGTCATACACATAAATTATCAATCAATCAAATAGGTATTATCATACCTATAATATAATATCAGTAAGGTAATTATCACTACCCTAAGATATTTCCCATACGTAGCATTATATTCCATGTAATATTATATCATATCTTTCCTTCATAATTTAATTATCCTCGCATCCTATAACATCTCCCCACTCCCGACTTCGTTAAGGTTCATGCGCGGAGCGTCTCGCAAAGCGAAATCCAAACAAGGAACCCCTCCATTACACTACTACTTAACTTTATCGATCGAGGAGATCTGACAACTTCAACTTTGTGATCGGGATAACCTCATATCTTCTTTCAACCAAATGTATTCCAAACTCCCATTTCTATCTAGGAGCCATACCACTACGCTCTTATAATTTAATTATTCATTTATCCTAACACCACTCCACTCCCGACGTCGTTAAGGTTCATGCGCGGAACGTCTCGCAAAGCGAAATCCAAACAAGGAACCCCTCCATTACACTACTACTTAACTTTGTCGAGCGAGGAGGTTCGTCAACTTTAAATATGTGATTGGGATAACCTCATACCCTAAGTCTACCCTCTCTCAATGCACAAGATTCAAATAGGATTTTCCTCCACATATATTCAGTAAGAGTCACTAATATCCTACTGGTCCATAGCATTATTTCTCCCGAACTACTACGAGTTTATTTCTCCCTTTTTATTAAGGTTAAAACCGATAGTTTCAAATCTCGTATAAGTACATATTCTTTCACTTAGGATTAAACCCTCTTGTAAACCTAAGGATACCCAGGTGTTATATTCAATCACACCTACTGGTCCTATCTTTAATCCTCATACATCTCCATTTAGAATTTAACAAATGAATTAAGCAACCGAAATTCCGTTCGATATAATTTTCATCATTTTAATCACTTGAATCCAATTCACAATTAATTCAAATCTTAACAAGGGTTTACTGGTATTTTCTAAGTCCCATAAACTCCAAATAATAATCACCAAAGATCCAAAAAAGGTTTGGGATAAGAATCAACATTTAAAAAGAAACAACTTTACTTAAACTGGGGAGGTCGATCGATCGAAGGTAGGGGTCGATCGATCGATCCCTCAGGTCCAGGCCTGATTTCCTGCATTTTCTGCAACTACGGGTTTCACCATTTATACACATTCAAACCTTCATATTAACCTCCAAAATGAGTTATGATTATTTCTTCATGATATCCCAACATATATGAACGATTTCAAATACTCTAAACATCCTAGAATCATCAAAGGATTGGATTAAAAAGCATGTTTATCTCCTTATTTCCAGAAAATTATTATCATAACATCTTCAAGAACACATTAATGGTTTCCATACTTTCTTCAAAAGATTCATGGCTATTTCGTGGATTAATATTAACCTAAAACATAAGTTCAATTCCTATATCATTTCAGTTTCCAGAAATCCATTTAATCATTTCATTATTTCTTCCAAACATGAATAATCTTCTATTTTCATACTATTCTAACATGGACAATATACAAACTTAAATTGCCATTATCAAACACTTGCCTTTAGTGTAGGTCTGATCCTTTGGTGTAGTTTAACTCAGTTGGTTGTCCCTTCTTCGGTCAAACTCCGGTGGTGGCTGGTGGTGGTTGGTGGTGGTGAACCTTGGTTCTTGTTCTTCTCCTTCCCAAGTAGGTTTTTCCCTTCCCAAGCACTCTTACTCTCACTATAAGAAGATGGCTGCTCTTATTTTTGAAGAGGAGATGAATAACTCCTATTCACTTAATCTACCAATACTTATAATAGTTCCAAATCCGAAATCACTATTCATCCCCCCTAGAAAAATGACCAAAATGCCCTTTCGGGTTGTCTATTCATTCCCAAATGACCCGAGTCTCAAAATTAACATCCAAATAGACTTTTCTGACTATTTTGAACCTTCCGGACGCAACGACGCAGTCAAAATGACTATTAGATTGATAGAAAATAAATTTCCTTTTTAATTTAATAAACTAATCCCGACACATCCCATACCGCGTCTGACTAAAAATATAAATTATCGAATTTATATCATACAGTCATATCAATGACATCACATTTCATATATTACCTAAATATCTTTAAGTAATATTCAGAACCATCCATTTTAATATCCACCGTCCGGATAAAACCCAAATGAATTAATTAATCATAAAATCCAATTAATCCATTAATTTAAAATATAACCCATTTTAAAAGTCATAAAAATTACGGGGTATTAGAGCTCGTTCCCATGCAGTAGGAAACACTTGCCCTTGCGTGGGTGGCACAACCGGTGCCAGTGCGGGAGCCTGCTGAACAGCAGCTAAAGCTGCATTGACTGCCTGAGCGACAATTGCAACAACTTCGGCCGCAGTCATCGTACCTTTGTAGGCGTAAATAGAAAAGCAATAATGCTACTCATAGGGCTCTACATCAAAGAACGCTAAGCTGAAAACACAGTAAGCCATACAGATCCTAAAGGACACTAGAACCTGATGCTCTGATACCACATGTAACACCCCGCCTAATTAAATTACGGGTGGCCAGTCCCATACCAAATTAAAATATAATATACAGTTGGCTCATTCTTAGCATCACCGTCAAAAACATTTACAACTCACCCAATACTCAATTAAGTTGGTATTAAAAACTTTCCAAATTTTAATTTAACAAAATCCATTTCCATTTTTAAGAATAACACTACACATTTTATTCTACAACACAGATAACCCAATAAATAACACAAAAGAATTTAAATGCAATTGGAATAAACATTCCCAAATAATATTAATCCATCACAGTAATCCCATCAATAACAACTGTATTAAAAAGACCCGAATACAATAGTATTTTACCTCGATAGAAAAGATAACTGAAATCCTTTGGGCGACATGCCCTAACTAAGAATACTGTGAATCAAATGAAGATAGGCGTCTAAGAAAAACTCCATAAATCCATAGCCTGTCAAAATCCGCTAAGGTTGGCGTCCCTGTTGCTGGACACCTGATATAGAGATACAATAGAAGAGAAAATATGCAAGGAAACAGGTTTGAGCCCGAATGTGTAGATGATTTTTAAAACAACAAGTATTTAACAAGTGCAATAAAGCATTTATTATGTACATGTTAGATCCAACTCTCACTTGCTATTCTCACCTCTCAACTAGAGTGCACACTTAACGTTTCCTATTAACCTCCTAGTTAATGGTTCCTTTTTTCTAGTCTCCATATTTTAATTCCCTTCCCATATCATAATCCCCGTATGTCCCATACCATACGTCACATTATTATTCATTTACATTTCTCCTTTATATGATTAGTTTCTCATTAACATGAATCATTACTCATTAATATGAATCGTTTCTCATTAACATGAGTTAATCTTTTCAATTCTATAAGCATAAACATTCATTAACTTAATTCCATTATCTTTCTCTATTCACCGTTATCTACAATTATCACCGTAGATAGATTTAACCACAATATATCCATTCAATCATTTAATCCATTATATATATATATATATATATAAGTTACAAAACTTATGTATGTCACAAGTTTTATTGATGATGTCATGAGATGAATTAATTTCTGCACTACCTATTTTACCCCCTAAACATTTGAGTTCCCCCTCTTTTTTCACACTCTAAATATTTTCCACCTCCTTCCTTTATTTCAAAAACAAGGATACTTTAGTAAATAAGCACCCTTCACTAAAGCCTTGATAGAGGAGCGTCTCTTTGATTCTCTTTCACGCAATTTCCTCTCAGTTTATCCAGACAAACCCTACCTACCCTCACAAACCCCTCACCTCACTCTCTCTCCTCAAGCTCCCCACTCACAAACCTTCTCTCACTAATCGATTCAAAACCTAAACCGACAACTCAAAATCAGGCTTGGTTTAGATCTGAAGTCGAGTTTGGTTTGTCTATCTAAGGATCGGGTTAGATCTATCTCCGTCTTTATGGATATTTGATTTTTCCATTTTGTAGATGGGTTTTGGAATTTCCAAGGTTTTAAAATGGGGTTGCGGTTATTGTTGATGGTTGCTTGCGTTGGTGCCTTTGGTGGTTGAATGATGATGATTTGTGGTTAATTTTCATATAATATTTTTTACAGGGATGAACTCTATTTTTGAGTGTGCTGATTATATTTCCTTATATGTTGTATCTAACATGGATGATTTCGTTGGTTTTGCAGATGAGTTCTGGGATTTCCAAGGTTTTAACATGGCTACTTCACATTTCTATGAAACGAGTTGGGTATATCAAGTTAAAAACCTCAACATAATCACATGGTACTCACATTACACTCTATTGAATCTCTGTAATCTGCATTACGCAACCCCTGCTCTTTTGTAATTTTTTAAATGTTAGAGATGGGATTACTAATTGTTGGAGATGGTTTTATTAATTGTTCACAAATTTGCTGCTAAACGTTTTGGTTCTTCCATTTGGGTTTTTTGGGTTTTCATGTAAGGTTTGCAAATTTGATGATGTGGCCATGAGGATTGAATGTTTTTTCCAGTGGTATTCCTCTCTTTATCTCTCTCCTTCTCCCTCTCCCTCTCTATCTCTATCTCTATCTCTATCTCTATCTCTATCTCTATACACACTCCAGAATTGATGTTGGTATATTTTTCTCTCTATGATATATGATAATAACACATAATTCAAGTACATATGGGCTAACATATGTTCATTCCGGTAGATATTTCCTAGGGCTGATGAATGTTCACTTCCTCAATGTTCTGCACTATATTGGATGGATGAATAGTTAACGAGTTTTTCAAAGGTACGTCCTTGATTTGGAAATAATTGTAGACAAGTACATCTCAACCTATCCCTGCTTATTGAGATGAAAGCGCGTTATTAGGATTTTCGAGCGTTATTGTGATTAATAGATACGCGGACCTGCAGAGTTGATTTACGTTTCATTATGATTTGGATCTTATCGATTATCTTATTGTTTTACAGTTACATTCCTTTCATTTTGTTGCTTTATTCATTTGCGACTTTATTTTTGATCTACGACTTTATCCATTATCCAATGTGCTGATTCTACTATCATAAGAGTGGATAATGGACCTCAGTGGAGGTAAGTTTCATCTGCTGCAATCTTTATTCCACGCTAGCTAATTTTAAGTGTATTATAACAGTTAGCTTGAACATCTAGCATTTATTATGTTCAAAAGGGAATACAGGTTACTTCAACTACATGTTTAAAATTTGTTCAATCGAAATCAGCCACACTTAATTTTGTTGGCCCTGTTGAACAATTATATCTATTTGTTAGAATTGTTAGCTTGAATAAATAACATTTATTATGTTCATTTCAAGTAAATTAAATGTTGGAACAAAATATGTTATTAAAAAGTTATTTTTCATGTCCTGCAACTTTCTTCTAAATGCATACACATGCCATTTGAATAGTGGATCTTAGTTTTTTTTCGCGTATTAGACAAGATATCAAGTGTCGTAATGGGAATTTATTTCCATGAATAAAATATTTTACACCTTGGAAAATAAGGTCATGAAAAGTTACAAAGATGATTTACTAATTCCAAGTGATTTGTGAATTTAACATGGTTTTTTCTTTTTAAATTATAGCTAACATATTTGGTGTCATTCAAATATGTTCAAGAAATTCTGAATTTGTGGAGCACAGGGCCAAAAGGCATATTGGTAGAAGCAGTAGTAAAATGGACTTTTCGTGTATTTGGAATAAGATAAGTAGGCTGAGAAGATACTTTTCAATATGGCATACTGTTTAATTGGGCATACAAGAAACATCGGTTGTACACAATGCGATTTAAGATCAAAGGATTCGAAACATCGGCTACAACATATTTGGCTGTACACATGCAGATTTAAATGGAGATGGATCTGAATCTCAATAGGTGAAGAGGACCACAACTCAAAGGGATTAGAATAGATTAAAAGCTGGATTCGTCACCAGCTTAATCAGGATATACTTGCAAAAATAGAAAGAATCCCCAGAGAAGAGAGTAGAAGATGAATTGCATAAACATCAGGTTAGAACATATCACCGCCCTCTTTCTTATATCCCTCTCTTTAAACATCTCCATAATTAGACTTTGTTTTTCAACCCTCTCCCCTTTATTTCACAGGTTATGAGGAGTAGGTATGTATGGAACACATAAAACCTTCATTTCCTGCAAAACGCTTAAAGATGGAGTGAAATCTCCATCACTAAATCAAAATAAGAGGTAATCAGAAGAAGAAGCAGATGGGAAGGTCGAGGAAACACTGAAATATGAGGTTTAGATCTACGTAACTTTAGCTTTAGTTAGTTGCAGTTTTTTCTTTTACGGTTTTAGTTTTTTTTTGCTTGCTGGCATGTAATTCCCTTTCGTAATGGAATTGTTCTGATTTTACTTTGACAAAAACAAAGAAGGTCTTATTCTCTTGCCCGAGTTTATGTAGTTTTGAAGGCACGTATTTTATTTTTATTCTATTGTAGTCTTCATTAATCCTATTTGAACAATGTGTTCCTAAATCATTTTGTTTTAACCCAAAACATTTCAAATATATGGTCTTCTCATCCAAATCAGTTCGAAAAGCATGTTGTGTTAACCCAACACAACTTTCCAGGTGATATGACTTCTTTGTCTCTCCCTCTTTTAGTTTTGTAATTTCTATTTGCGAGATCTCGATACTATTGCTGGCATTTGAGCTTATGTTTTCTCTGCATTTCACAAGATTGAGGCTGACTCACAATTTGATAGTGTATTTGGTTGTTTACAGAGGGCATCAGTGATTGAGGCCAAGCCCCCAACATAGTAGACCTCATGTGATGAACAACAATCCACCACTATCATTCGTGTTTATTTGAAATTTTGAAATGAGATTTTAGTTTCTAGCAGTTTTGAAATCGATATATATATTTGACAATCGATATATATTTTGAAATGTGTTCGACAGATTGATTCACTGATTAACCTATGTTTGATACGAGCTTATTTTTACTTTTCTTATTTATTTATAACTAATGTTGTCCTCTATGGTGACTTTAAAACAAAGATCTAACTAGATCTTATTTCTATTTTGTTCAGATTCGATTACGAATTCTCTCATTCTTACTATTATTTTTTTAGACTTCTTGCAAAATTAGGTGGAGGCACGATGTCGGATTTTTAGTAAGGTATGGCATTAAATACTCACTCTGTTTATATCTATATTTGGTAACGTTTTAAATATTCCATTTCCTTTATTTTGGTGGAACCATTAGTGTGCGCATGACATAAAATATAGAAGAGAACACATTTTTCTTTGAATGTTTTTTACTTGCTAGCATTTTCCAACTCATAAACTGTAATCAACCATGTTTTGTCTGCTTTTTTTAATGGGAACCAAGATAATGTGACAAAGTTGTAGTTATGCTACTAGACATTTGAAATCTTGGTTTTCATTAGACATGTATGTATCATGAAAACAAGATCCAACTGTCATGCCGAGCAAATGAAAACAAGATGCAACTATCATTTGAAATCTTGGTTTTTACTGGATAGTGGACATATGCTTAACTGGTATTTATTTTCTTTATATTTTGTTGTTTTTAATTTGTATACAAATCCTCTCAAGAACCTTTGAATTTTGAGGTGCATTTGATAATTAAAGTGGACATGGAGAGTAAAATGATATTTCAAGACCAAGATAGATTATGAATACAAACCTCACCGATGATACAAATTAGGGTGACGAAGAACAGGCTGCAGATGAAGCTAAACCAAGCGACATTGAGTTGAATTTAGTTGAGTCAACTTCCAAAAGCGAGACTGAGCTGAATGGTGGGTTTTTCATGAGGTATGCAAAGTTTTTCATGATTTCTTCGGGGATAGCTATTGAAGTTTTTTAAGAGGTATGTGATAGTGAGCTCCGAGACTGGTAGATTTTAATTTTAGAGCAAAAATCCTGAGGTATATGTTGGACTTTATATCGAAAACTTCATGGGAAAGTGGCGGATTTATAATTTAGATATTTTTTACCTGTTTGTAAATTTATATTTATTTGTATCTTTTTGTACATTGAAGTGTTATTTTAAAGTGGGGGGATTTATAAGTTAGCAAATGAAGTGTTATTTTATCCCGTCGCTTTGTGCAGAGTTCATTTGTCTGTCGTCATTTTGTGCAGACTTCCCTTGCTGATTTTTCATTGGAGAATTGCAGTGGTATTTATAATTCAATGACATCGTCGGACGAGCCTCATACAGCTCCGAGATTGGGTTGAATGTTAGAAAATGGTCACTTTTATTAGCATACTCCCTGAGAATTAAGGGAGCAGTATTCAGATCAGAACTGAGCCCATTGTCACGCAGTCCTCAGGAATGCAAATGTTCGAAGTAGATTTTGATTCGGAGTAGATTTGAGGCAATGCTCATCAGATCCTATCTATTATGTTCAGTAAGCTAAGGTCTGTTGGGTCATGTTTATCATGTAGGCCTTATGGTGACCAGTTTGTGTATTAGGTAGTTTTCAAAAGCGAGAGTAGGCTTTTAAGACTTGAAATAATAAACCCTCTAATCTGGATGCTACTGTATCTATCCTACTTTGTATTTTGTATCGGACAATTTATGTATTATGCTGTTCTTCATATTTCAAAAGAAAAAGTTCTTAGATGTTAGCTGTTAAGTACAAATGTATTGTAATGAATGTCAGTTGTTAATATTTTGTTGTTAGTTGTTTGCTGTTAAATTTTTTTTTTTAGCTTTTAGCTGATATTTCAAAAAAAAGTTGTTAGCAGTTAATATTTTGCACTGGGTAGTTTACATATTGATTTTCCTTGAACAAAAATGCATTCTAATGAATTAAATCAGGTCAAATGTTATTTCAGAAACGAAATGATAACAAAATAAAAAATGAAATGAAATTGACACGGCCTTTTGTGGTCGGGTCATGTCGTGTTTGTGTCCAATTTTTGTCAAGAGATTGACCTGACAAGGACACTAATGATATGATAGTGACCCAGTTAAGGTTATATGATACTGACCAGTGTAGATCTACTATCCACCCTATTTAGATCTACTATTTTTTTTAATTTCTTACTAATTGGTTTAATTGTGTCCAATCGTGTTGTGTTAGGTCGGATCTAATTGTGCCTATTGACACCTAATTTTGACACAATTATCATTTTTTATACCCAATTTAGCATGAAATTACATGATAATTTTTACACCAATTTTGACACGGTTAATAATTAACACTCAATTTAATACGAGGTTTAAGATGGATTATTATTATTGTCCCAAGTTTTAAAAATTATTTACAATTGTGTGTTGTAAAAAAATATTTTGACGGAATTTTACATGAGTAAAAATTGCCCCTTTTTTAAACTAATAGGTTTGTAATATAAGTTATTTCAAAGAACACTTATCTTTTGCGAACAAAATACGATATATGGTCTTATCAACGACGTACAATTTCGAAAATCTGCATCGTGCCGTCATGCACGATACCCTATTTTGAGTTAATTTTAATTAAATTATATTTTAATTATATTTTGAGTTATTCCCCATTGGAAACTATTTGCACTATATAAATTATGTCAAGAGTGATGTAGTTTTGTATATTTTTTTGTGTAATTCTATTTTTATTTATTTTTTTCAAAATAAAAATAATCAGAATGTATATAAAACATTTATTATTTACATTATACACGACTTTATAGTTTTCAAAATTATTAGCGTGCCTTCAGGCACGGGCATACCCTAGTATATATATATATATATATATATATATATATATATATATATATATAATACGGCACCCCGAGTCACAGCTGCGGTGCGATGCATTACTCTGCTATCATGTCCCATCATCGCAGGTCGCCGAATAGGGGACTAAAGGTTCGGTAAGATTCCACGAACCAAAAACAACAACAAACAAATTGGAGGCGAACATAGTTCTCGTATCCATGGGTCACACACATACCTACGTACCCACAGTCAGTGGACTTATCAACTCCCCGATAAGTCTTTCATAGACCTATGTTCTCGAGCGACAAATCAAAGATCCCATGGATTCATCAGGATATGACTGCCCTCACGCGCAAACCTCCCACTGATAGTAAGTAAGCTAGGTATGTCATACACATAAATCATCATTCAATCAAATAGGTATTATCATACCTATAATATAATATCAATAAGGTAATATCACTACCCTAAGATAATTCCCATACGTAGCATTATATCTCTTTTAAATTCCACGTATTAAAATATCATATCTTTACTTCATAATTTAATTATCCTCGCATCCTATAACATCTCTCCACTCCCGACGTCGTTAAGGTTCATGCGCGGAGCGTCTCGCAAAGAGAAATCCAAACAAGGAACCCCTCCAATACACTACTACTTAACTTTGTTGATCGAGGAGGTTCGACAACTTCAACTATGCGATCGGGATAACCTCATGCCCTCTTTCTATCAAATGTGTTATAAACTCCCATCTCTATCCAGGAGACACACCACTGCGCTCTTGTATTACATTCCATCCTTGCAAAAGCAATATTGAGCTTAAACTCAGTGCTTGATGTTCAAATTGTAACCCTAAGGCTACCCTCACTCAATACACAATATTTAAATAGGTTTTTCCTCAACATATATTCAGTAAGAATTCACTAACATCCTACTGTTCCATAACATCATTTCTCCCGAATTACTACGAGTTTAGTTCTCCTTTTAGTTAAGGTTAAAATCGATAGTTTCAAATCTCTTATAAACACATCTTCTTTCACTTTGGATGAAACCCTCTTGTAAACTAAAGGATACCCAAGTGTTATATTCAATCACCCCTACTGGTCCTATATTTAATCCTCATACATCTCCATTTAGAATTTAACAAATGAATCTAGCAACCGAAATTCCATTCGATATAATTTTCATCATTTTAATCACTTGAATCCATATCAAATTAATTCAAATCTTATCAAGGGTTTACTGATATTTTCTAAGTCCCATAATATCCAAATAATAATCACCAAAGATCCACAAAAGGTTTGGGATAAGAATCAACATTTAAAAAGAAATAACTTTACATATTCTGGGGAGTTCGATCGATCGAAGGCTGGGGTCGATCGATCGATCCCTCAGGTCACAGCCTGGTTTTTCTGCATTTCAGCAACTACGGGTTTAGCAACTTATGATCATTTATACCTTCATCTAAACATCCCAAATGACTTATAATCTTTACTACATGATATATCAACATATATGAACGATTTCCAATACTCTAAACATCCTAGAATCATCAAGGGATTGGATTAAAAAGCATGTTTATCTCCTTATTTCCAGAAATTTATCAACATATCATCTTCAAGAACACATCAATGGTTTTCATAATTTCTTCAACAGATTCATGACTATTTCTTGGATTATTATCAACCTAAAACATGAGTTTAATTCCTATATCATTTCAGTTTCCAAAAATCCATTTAATACTCCATTATTTCTTCCAAACATAAATAATCTTCTCTTTTCATACTATTCTAACATGGACAATATACGAACTTAAATTGCAATTATCAAACAGTTGCCTTTACTGAAGGTCTTATCCTTTGGTGTAGTATATCTCAGTTGGTTGTCCCTTCTCCGGTCAAACTCCGATGGTGGTTGGTGGTGGTGAACCTTGGTTCTTGTTCTTCTCCTTCCCAAGTAGGCTTTTCCCTTCCCAAGCACTCTTTCACTCTCTCTAGGAAGATGGCTTCTCTATTTTGTGTAGAGGAGATGAATAACCCACATACATTTAATCTACCAATACTTATAATAGGACAAACCCGAAATCACTATTCATCCCCCCCTAGGAAAATGACCAAAATGCCCTTTCGGGTTGTCTATTCATTTCTAAATGACCCGAGACTCAAAATTAACATCCAGTTAAACTATTCTGACTATTTCGAACCTTTCGGACGCAACTAGGCAGTCGAAATGACTATTAGATCGATAGAAAATAAATTTCCTTTTTAATTTAATAAACTAGTCCCGACACGTCCCATACCGCGTCGACTAAAAATATAAATTACCGAATTTATATCATACAGTCATATCAATGACATCACATTCATTTATTACCTAAATATCTTTAAGTAATATTCAGAATCATACATTTTAATATCCACTGTCTGGATAAAACCCGAATGAATTAATTAATAATAAAATCCAATTAATCCATTAATTTAAAATATAACCCATTTTAAAAGTCATTTAAAATTACGGGGTATTACATTAACTTCTCAATAAGTCCTTCTCTGACCTATGTCCTCGAGGTACCAATCTAAATCCCCCCGTAGGCACACAAAGATTAGATGGCCCTGATCGAACGTCGATCTCCCATGATAGTAAGTATGGTAGATATGTTATACACAGATACCCACATATACTAAGCATTCGCACATCTTAGATATCTTAGAATATTAATAGAGGTATATTTCTCATCCTTATACCGTTATTTAATGTTGTACGTTTACAAGTTCCCGATTTATATATATTAAAGTTGTCAACTCTTCTCACGTCGTAATTTTAGGTACTCCTTTCCTAGTCCATAAATGTCATCCGGTTTAGTACACAATTCTAAGTTTTACTCCTCAACGTACTACAATCTCCCAACTATACCCACTAGTCAATAAGGGACGGTTATTACTCAATTAAATAAGTCTACGGGACGTTTGAAATAAAATCAGGCCTAAAAGGCCATTCTGTCAACTCGTTAGAAGTCTCATTCGAACGAGGTCATCCGAACGAGTGTCATTTGAACGAAATGGCTTCGAATGAACTACCAACTCGTTAGAAACTCGTTCGAACGAACCTGGGCAGGTCTTCTAACGAGATGGCAGACTATGCCCAGAAATTTCCAAGTTCGTTTTTCTTCATTCTTCTCTCCTCTAAATCCACCCTAAGGCCATCCAAATTACATTTTAATGTTTGTAAACTATTTTTAGTCACCCTAGATCATTCCTTACCATACTTTTGGGGGCAAATCTTACAAATCAACAAGTAAAAATCATAAATCCCTAAATTTTACCCCAAACCCTATGAACATAACCCAAAATTTTATTATGCCGAAATACTCATCATAAATCCGTTTTCAAATCATCAAAGTTAAGTTTTAAATACCAAATTTTGTCCATAACCATTCTACATGTAATTCCTAACCAAGATCAAGGTTTCTACAACAATTCCATTGGATTTTCTCCAAAATATACACAGCATAAGGTTTCTACACTAAACATGGAGGAAATATTCATTGTAATTAAAAATATCAAATCACTTGCCTTAGATTTGTTCTTTAGATTTGTTGTTGGTGTTTCAAGGTTGATTCTTCTCTCTTTTTGGTCATAATTTCTTCCAAAATGATGGTGGGGAGATGGTTTTTGGTTTGGAACTCTATAATAACTTCTCTCTAACTCCCGTAGCCCACTTTTAATGCTTTTGGCTGGTAATGGCCTTAGTGGCCTCTTTAACATTATAAAAATAAACTCTAAAATTCGTGGGTTTTAATTCCTCAATTTTTAAAATTACCAAAATACCCTTCTAGGTTGCCGGTTTGGCTTAAAAATGCCCCGGGACCCAAACTAAACCCCCAGCTAGTGTTTTCTGACTATTTCGACCCTTCCGGACACGTTGGCGCACTCAAAATGACCATTCAGTTTATAAAAATGTAATTCACTTTTTAATTTAAATAATTTCAATCCTGACGCGACTGACACGTGTGTCCCAACTAAATTTCCAAATTGCCGTATTTCTGCCTCGCGATAATTTCTAATATTCAATACTCATATATTACCATATATACTCAGATATATTCAATTTTAACATCGTAAACAAATACCAACTCACATCCCGCTAGTATTTATATCCGAATTAATTCCCAATTAGTTCCCATTTAATTCAATTAATCCCTTAAATAAAAATCAATAAAATTACGGGGAATTACACTTTATAGGGAATATTGACTCGTACCCTAGAAGATAGTATCCTAGATACAGGCTGTCTGAAAATAATAGTCAGATGGTCCTAAGAGACGTGAGGGTATGTGATGAACTCTTAGGACTTCAAAATATGCTTCGTCTCCATTTGTACGTGTATTGTGTTAATACAGTTCAATAGTGATTTCGAACTAGTATTTCCCTTAGTATGAGTGATACGGGGACTTGATAACAGAGTATGCCAGCATCATAGATTTATGTGGGGTGCCGATAGTGTATATATATATATATATATACGGAGACTTTCTATTTTGTGTATGATTAGTTAAGTAATGAATAAATGATCCAGCTTCATAACAAGTGTTCGTGAATTTTGTAACGATACTGAGTGGTTCTAAGTAACGTAAGAAAATTGAAGAGATTAATTTTCCAAAACTAAATATCATGGCCTTAGTATTTCTCAAGATAAAACCTCATGAGAATAAATTTGATAGACTTATATGACCAGTAGTACGGTAGGCGTGCACACTAGATGAGAGGTGAGAATTCTCAAGAGAGTGTCACGCACTAACATGGTGGTTATATTAGCCAGTAAGCATTTTAAATACTTGCTAAACTATTTTTAAAACTGTTTTACACTCGGGCTCTGACCCGTTTTCTGTCATTTCTATCTCTTTTTATATATATATGTATGTATTACAGGTGCCCATCCAAAGGGGGGTCACGCTTAGGTTCTTTGGATTGGACGTGCTACAACTTATATGGGAGTTGCAGGCCCTTGCTTTAGACGACCTCATCATTGACTCAGTTCCTATTTTAGATCTTTATAGTTAGGGCATGTGTCGCCCGATTTCCTATTCCTTTTGGATTTTTCAGATATTTATATTTATTTATATTGTCGGTATTCAATACTCTTCGGGAGTTAACTCTTGTCAGGATGATTTCATTTATAGTTCCTAAACTTGGTTTGGTTTATCTAGATGGTTTAATTATTGTGTGTAAATTTCCATCCTTAGTATGTATGTGATTCTTAAACTGTTGGGTATTAAAAAGGTTTTTATATTGTAATTTAATAAAGTAAAAATAAGACTTTAAATTGTTTTGGCATTTAGCTTAATTATTTAGGGTGTTTATATTGGAAATAATATGTGGCGACAGTGATGCTGAGAATTAACCAACCGTTCACCTTGATTTTAATTTAATAAAGGACTGATGACCCGGGATTTAATTAGGCAGGGTGTTGTTCTAGTGTCCTTTAGAATCTGTGCGGCTTATTATGCTTCCAGCGTAGCTTTCTTTGATATAGAGCCCCATGTTTAGGATTATTGATTTCTTTGGTGTGATCTAATTCTCCTTCTATCACGTATATATAAGTGAATCTTATTTGCGTTCAGATGTGTTAAAACAGGAAGTATGGCAGATGAGGGCCGTTGGGCGAGTATCGGGAGGCAGGCTTAGTGAGGTCGTGAAGTATATTTTGAGGATGATGACCGTAGTCGAGGTCACTCCTATTATGGCACGAGAGGCCAGGACTGTAAAGATGGATAGGACGCAGCCGATAAATTCCAAGTGCTGCTATAGTCGGAAGTAATGCCAAATTAGACTCACCCAACGTAGTACTCTTGGGAGAGGGCCAAATGGAAAATTGGGGAGAGTCATCAGTAAAAGTTCTAAAAATGCGAGAATTGTGTGTGTTACCCAACGAAGGTAATATATTCAAAGGCTTGGGCATATGGCGGAGTGTGGTTAACTAGACATTAAATATGGGGTAAAATTTTTCTTGAATCATCGGAGCAAAGTTATTATAGTGGGAGTCAACCACCACATTTAATAGTGAAATGTTGCGAAATTGAAAGGACCTTAGGTACAGTTTAACAACACGTTCCTTTAATAGTTGTTCATAATAAGATGTGAACGTTGTTCTAAATCCATCAGGGAAGGGCCGGACAGGGGTCCATTTGTAAATGAATTTAGACTTTTAGCAAATTTTGTATCAGCGGAAGTGGATACCAATGGTAGAGAAAATTTCAAGTAGTAGATCAACTCATGAGGAAAATTGACAACACTTAAAGAGAATTATGTTGGACGATCGATCCATATGGTGACAATGTCACGCATTGTCCGTAGAGATGTTAATGCTCTTATATGAAGGGAGCTAAAGTAATCGAAAGATATAGATGGAGAATGAGACTAAATGAAACGCAGTTAACAATGCGCTGCAAGGGGGAGACCCATCAGGGGGCTCATTTAAACAATTCGGATAGCTAAATTCTTACCAAGCGATGGTGAATTCAGTAAGAGTTATTGAAGCCAGTAGGACATTCCTTAGGGCCAACAAAGCTAAGGGAGCGACGGGGGTAACCATCAGTATCGAGACTATTTAAGTCCGAGAGAAGGACAACCCTAATAGGGTCAAGAGATAAGTGGGTTATGGGTTGAGGTATTTTATGGAGAGTAAAACCACTTGAGTTAAAAAAATTCAAAGCGAGAAAAAGGACAACGGTATAGTGCTTGCAAGGGAAATGGTTAAAGTAATTTTTTATTTGATTCAGACAGACTCGTTATGTCCAGAAGACCATTAAGTAGCCAAGGCGATTGGCAAAGTAGAAGTATGAGTTTTATCCTCGGAGGATGAGGCGTTCTTTATGTGACACGAGAGAGTCACTACATTTTGATTATTGAGAGATTTGCATGTGAGCCAAATTTAGGGCGTATATCAACAATGCTATTATTATGTGTATGTGTTCCCTGGTATAGTGGGATTGTCTTTAGTGTTATCCGCAGTGATAAATGGGTGCATTGTTTATGTTATATGGTTTATTGAGATTACTCGTTTTAGTGAGGTGATATGCGAGTATATTATTATATTGATTATGGTTTTAGATAATTGGTTAAAAAGATAGTGGGCAGTGATTATAAGGCCATCGAGGTTGCTGCCCTAGTGCAACATGTTTTGTTCTGGCAAAAACCGCACCTGCTAGAGGGTCAGGCCCGCACCCATAGTATATATATTATACAGACTTCGAAGGGTATAGTGGTACGAAAAAGTTTAAACCCAAGGTGTTTAGGGACTTTGTTATTATGATGCAGTGTGTATTTGTTATATTTATCCTTTGGGAATGTGAAAGTTAAGACTTATATTCATATGTTTGGGAATGGGATTTTGAGAGTCCCGATTGTATACGTATAAGGTTTTTGGAATGTGATTACCACCAATACTGAGCAATAGTGCAATTAGTAAAAAGTTATTTGTTTCAGTACAATTGCGGGAGGAGATGTAGTTTTTATATTAAGAGACAAAATAGAGGGGTGCAGGTTATGTACAGAGGACCCAACGAATTTCGATAACCGACATTGCTAGGTAGTAGTATATCGGGGGGGTTCCTTGTTTGGATTTCGCTTTGTGAGATATCACACGAATGAAACTTAGAATAAGGTTGGAAGTAGAGGGATGTTTGGTCATTAGTCCATGATTTTAGTACCTCGGTCATCATTGGAGCCGGTAATTATGACTGTAAGTTAGAGTTAAGTGACAATTTAAGGCCAGTGGAGCCAATTGTGTGGTAAGGAAACATTGGAAGTTTTGTTTTATCACTCAATTAGAGAGTGGAATGATGATAAGGAGGTTTGAGAGTACCCAAGTGTTGTAATCACGTTGTGTCACAAGGGAAACAAAGAATTGGGTGTTATGTGTGAAGCGTAGGTGATGCTTACCCCAGTATACACGGGTGTGGGCATTCTGGTTAGCTGTTGCTTGAATCGTCCGAGTTGAAGGGACGTGGGAATAAACGCGTGAAATATATGTTTGTGAGAAAGACATAACAAAGTGGAACTGGTAGAGTGGATCAGGTGTGGTGCGAAGGGTGATAATCCATATATACATGTGCGATCAGAGTAGCAAACACGAATTTAGTTGGAAGGCTATGGGAAGTCATTAGGGGTATTCCTTGAGAATGATAAAATTAACTATTATGGAAAACACTCGGAGCGTAGTTTTACCTAGTCAAGGGTTGAAAGTGACTAGCGCATAGGTTGAATGATGATGTTAGTAAGTTATAAAGGTTCAGCAGTGCACATCATGGAGAAAAGTGCACGGGTCGGAACTTTCAGTATACGCTAAGGAAAGAAGGGGATTGTTAAGTGTCACTTACTGTGAGTCATTACAAGTACAAGTCGATGTTGAGTGGGACATAGCGATTAGTCTCCGTGGGCAACTACTCATAGATAGATATCACTTAGAACAAGAGGATCAACCAGAGAATTTTGTAGCAAACCTAGGATTCCTAAAATAGAAGAGAGCAATTGTGTGAAATTTCTTGGATGGGGTGCCAACTTCAAGGTAAGGTCACTAGTTCCTTAGAATGTGTGGGGCAAATTGACCTCAAAGAAAGTGATCATTATTCTTTTGGGTGGTATACACTATTAGTCAGTGTGCTACAAACTTTCTTTGAAAAAAAGAATCGCGCCGGTAAGAGGATTATTTCTATCCTTAGAATATTATACGTAACCCAAACAGCGATAGAAAATGAAAAAATTGAAAAAGATAGTGATCGATTAGCCAACCTTTTGAAGGAAAGGATTATTTCTATCCAATCCTCCATTTTGATCCCTAAACCGCTTCGCAAGAGATGGTAAAACACATTGTCACCATATTAGTCACTCGTAAAGCCAAGTTTATGCATATCAAGCATGCATATGAAGGCAATGATGTCAAACATGTTAATTTGGTCCAATTCTACTCATTTTCGTAAGTTATCTCTAGTTCTTGTAAGCACCACCTAAGAGAGGATTTTTCTCCTTATTATCAGTAAATCCAAGGGTCTCCCTCCTTTTTTTTATAAAACAAACTTAGACCATTATATCCTTAAGATGCATAAAATATGATTTTCCAAATACATGAACTCTAACATTCATATAATATCTCATAATCCCCTAAGTAAGAAGTAGGACAATTTGGAAAAATAAAGTCTCGATAACATTAGTAAGTCTACACTAATGGGTAATTGTTAAGTAATACCTACCATAAAGGTATCTACTCTCATACCTGATCTATTAAGACTACCGCATTATATCTCCTACTAGAATACTAACCACCTACTTATATCAAGATAGTTATCTAAATCCAAATACAATTAAAATCCATCCCATATTTAAGATTCATAACACCACATCACTTCCAATTCATAACTAATATTAGACTCCATGCATGGAATGTAAAATCAAAAGCAGGAACCCCATGATACACTTTGGCTTAGATCTGTTGGTCATTGAGATCTAAGGGTTACATTTAACCCAATGTACTTCCCTAATAAGAGCTACCTATCTTGATAGACACTATAACTATACATCCCTCTATATCCTAGAGTGTTTGATCATAACTCTGTTAGGGTTTATTATTAAAACCATGCATAACCTTTTATATACCAAGTATAGACCGTCCTAGAGTTTTATCACCTCGGCCAAAGCTGACCATTGCCAATCCATCCAATATAAGGAGTTATGACTCGTCCATGGACTTAAACTGAGCTGACTCATCCTTGGCCGATAGTTTATAACAGGGCACCTCGTCCTCGTCCTGGAAGACTAGTCAATATACCTCATATCATTTCTTCTGTGATCTATCATCCTTATCCTTGGTCGTCATCTGGACAACGAGGATAAGAGGAGACAGCTCAGCAGGACAGGTGTCATTCCATCAATGGACCCATCACAACAACTCAGCCTTGGCCTTGCCCCAACAGCTAACCCTTGACAAATGGTAGGGTGCGTAGACTAGAGAATGCATGGAAGGGTGTACGTGGGATACATACCCCATGTGCACAAAATAGTTATAGCAATATAAGCCCCCCATGTGAGGGAATATTTAATCATCATGACCTACTTATAACAGTTATATATGGCTCATCCTCACTTTCTAAGAACATTCCATACATGCATATCACATGATTGGGGGGGTACACTACACCCCCCAAGCACTATAAATATTTATCTTCTATATCTTTATAAAGGATCGATTATTACAAACCCTAGCTGAAGATCTGTCAAAATCACAGTAAATAGAGAAAACTTGAGTGTTCTGTATCCCAAGGTCATTAGTGCATTTCTTAATGGATTTCACACACACTCATATAGTGGAGTATGCAAGATTAGCTGGACTACTTATATTCTGTGTTATCTCCCCCTTTTCTTCATTTCCTTATATATATATATATATATATATATATATATATATATTTATACTCCATTAATACACTAGTTTGAGCTTGCACACTTACATTGATTTGGTGGTACCATTTCTGGTATCATCAATCTGGCGTCGTCTGTGGGAATGAAGTGAAACTTCTTCCGCATCTTTATTTAGCTTGTACTTACCAAATTCTCTGGTGGTGATCTAGATACGCTTAGGTGGGCCTGTATCACCATTGAAAGAGATCCAGTTGATCCTCTCAATCTTTTATTCAGATTTTTTGCTCTTCGAGTTCACCGGAGATATGGACTTCGATCTGCCTTTGGAAGTTGGCCTAACCTCCAGCCAAGCCCCACCTTAGTCAGAAATGGCTAAGGTGGCAGTGGCGCTACGTTCATTGGTCTCCAACCGATAAAATATCCAAGAGGAACTCGTTGTATTCATCTAAAACATTGTGGTTAGACCTGCCGGTGTCAAAGATGAGATGATAAGTTCGACTGCCAGGGAAGGACATCCAGATCCAGTGGCCAGGGGACCACCCAAGGCCCCACACAAAGAGATGCCTCCGTAGCAAAGGGGTAGAGACGTAGTCGACCCTAGGTATTTATACCTGGGGAGGCCGAGTCAAGAATGCCATGATAATGAGGATGATCAATGTGATGACAAGGACGATAGAGAGTACTGGGACCTTATCAAATATCTAGAAGCATTATGTGTACAATTCATCCTAGCAGAGGATATAATGGCAGGGCGAGATGAGACCATAGGTCGCAGGCATCAGTTTTAGATGGGCTAAGTAGAGGGTCGACCCTTGATAGGCTCAGTCCAGCAGCAGATGATGTGAGGATCGCCTTTCTAAATCTCAAAACATTATTGGATACAGGAGAAATGATAGCTGTGGCGATCGTAGGCCTCTACGAGGCCGAGATGAGGAATAATGAGAGGTGAATAGTCGATAAAGAATGACTGCTAGAGAACCATCAGTTTGCCCAACCGATAGAGAAGGGGTTGGAGACAATATTGTCCTGGCTAAGAGAGAGGTTACAGCTGCGGGCAAAAGGCCTTAGAATAATTCTATACAGTGATTAGAGGATAAGATAGGGAATATACTGAAGAGCCGAGACCCTATGCAGAGAATCTACACTGAAGGATCACCCTTTATGGAAAAAACTTTGAGTTATCCAACCCCGACTAAATTTAAGCCACTGGTAGTCACACAAAAGAATGACGGGAGAACTAATCATATCCATCATGTGGAGATGTATCAATCAGCTAAAAATTTCTACTCGGTCTTGGAAAAGATGAGGCATCGGGCCTTTTTCAACACACTTATAGGTGCCGCTCATGTGTGGTTCACCTCTCTCCTTAAAAACTCAATAGAAAATTTCAAGCAGTTGGCGGAGGGGTTCATACATAATTTTTTCTTCGGAGTCAATCCCCAAAAAAAGATGACACACTTGGTGTATGTTAAGTAGGGAAAGAATAAAAGTCTGAGAGAGTACATAGCCCGTTTTAATAAGGAGAAATTAGAAGTCGAAGACTATGAAGAGAGCATTGATATGACCACCCTGATGGGAGGATTGTAGAAAGGAAAGCTCCTTGGGAAGATAGCCGAAGATCCTCCAAAATCTATGGTCGAACTCCTGTCTACGATCATGAAGGTTATGAATGCAGAGGAGGCGATGGATGACAAGAGATACGATGAAAAAGGAGTAAGTAGTGTAAGTAAATTCTAGAAGTCAAAGGATAAAGATGGTAAGAAGAGGTCGGCGGATGATAAGTTTATTTATTATACCACACTGACAGTCAGCTATGAGCATATTCTGAATGAGATAAAGAATGATCGTTCTCTGAGATGGCAGGAGAAGTTGCAAGCTCATCCCCACAAGAGGGACAATAACCTGTGGTGTGAATTTTACCAAGATCATGACCATACAACAAATAGATGCTTCACTCTCAAAGATAAGATTAAAAAGATGTTGAAGGCTAGAAAGTTAAGGAAGTACGTGGATAAGAGAAGTTCAAAGTGTGGTTAAGACGACATCAGGAATAAGAGGAATGATAAGTGCAGGCCTGATGCCCCAGCTAACCGAGATGATGATGCCTCAGACGATGATGATGAGGCCAACCGAGACCTGCCACCTCCAATTATCGATCCTAAAGGTCGGCTTCATATTATTTATCTCGGAGTTAAAATGATTTATGGAGGACTTATAGGTGGTGTAAAGGAAATTTTTGATAGGAAAGCTCATGTGGTAGAAGGAAAATCTTTCCCTCTAAAGCCTAAAGAGGTGAACTCGATAGCTGTTGAGCCGAAAAAGGTGAAGAAAACAAAAGTTGATACGAATACCCTAATTATTAGTTTCTTAAGGTAAGATTTTAAGGGGATCTTAGCCCCATATGATGGCCCTTTGGTGATCATTACCTTGGTGCATGGGTACGAAGTCCCCAGGATATTGGTTGATGGAGGTAGCTCAGTTGATGTCATGTTCTGGGATTATTCCAAGGGCTTGGGGTTGAGAAGGAAGTGACTAAAACCATATCACCAACCTCTCATTAGTTTCAGTGGAAACAAGGTGCAGTCTCTGGGAATCTACGAGATAAAAGTTATAATGGGGAATAATTGGACAAACTGTCTCACAAAGAAGATAAATTTCTTTGTTATGGATGTGAACATCTACTCAACCTACAACATAATTCTAGGACGAGTAGACCTCAATGAGTTTGAGGTCGTGCCCTCAACAGTTCACCAGATGATAAAATTCTCGACTCCTTATGGAGTAGGAGAAGTTAAGGGTAACCAAGTTGAGGCACGTGAGTGCTACTTCAACCCGGCTGAATAGAGAAAGGCGTATAAGAGGGCCACTACAACTTATAACATTGACATTATTAACCCCAGAGATGAGACCAAGCCGAAAAGGGAAAAGCCGCCGAGGAGGTAGAATCCATTGTCCTTAATGAGGACGAGCCAAAAAAAACCGTCCAAGTTGGTAAGGCCCTGAAGAAAGATATTAAAGAGGAGATGATCAAATTATCGAGGAAAACATTTTTTCTTGGATCCATGAGGATATGCCTGGAATTGAACCTAAGGTCCTATATCATCAGCTCAATATGGTAGAAGATGCAAAATCGGTCAGACAAAGAAGGAGAATGTACTCTAGAGAAAGTATGATGTTATAAGATATGAGGTGAAGAAGTTGGAGAAAGCCGACTTCATCAAGGAAGTTATCTACCTCAAATGGTGAGAAAATGTTATCATCGTCTCTAAGGCCAACGACAAGTGGAAAATGTGCATAGATTTCACAGACTTGAACAATCCATTCTCGAAAGACAACTTTTCCTTGATAAGGATAGACTAAAAGGTTGATGCCACGATCGACCATGAATTTATGAGTTTTATGGATGCTTATTCATGATACAATTAGATATTCATGAATCCGATTGATGTTGAGAAGACATTATTCATTACCGATAAAGGGAACTACTGTTACAAGGTAATGACTTTTAGCCTAAAGAATGTCGGGGCAACATATCAGAGATTGGTAAATAAGATGTTTGAAGACCAGATAGGGAAAACCATGGAGGTATATGTTAAATACATACTGACAAAGAGCCTCACATGATATTATCATGTGAATGACATTGAGCGAACTTTTGATACTATAGATGAGTACCGAATGAAACTCAATCCCTTCACGTGTGTTTTTGGTGTGTGCGCAGGTAAGTTTTAGGGTTTTATGTTGAATCAACAGGGGATTGAGGCCAACCTTGAGAAGATTAGATCTTTGATGGAGATGAGGACTCCAAAATCCATAAAAGATTTTTAGAGGTTGATTGGATGGGTAACAACGTTGAACAGGTTTGTATCTAGAGCTACTAATAAGTGTCTCCTATTTTTCAAGGTGTTGAGGAAAGTCTTTGAGTGGGTTAAAGGCTTATCTCGGCTCACCACTTTTGTTATCTCATCCTATTCAAGGTGAAAGGTTATATCTATATCTGTCCATATCTGAGTCGGCCATCAGTGCTGTAATCATCAGGGACGAGGATAGTGTGCAAAAGCCACTAATATTTAATAGTAAAGTCCTCCAGGGGGCCGAGCAGAGATATCTGGAGGTAGAAGTTGGCCTACATTTAATTTATGCCTCAAGAAAAATGAAACCGTATTTTCAGTTACACACTATGGTCGTCCTCATCGACTCTCCCCTCAGACAGTCATCCATAAACCTAAGAAATTAAGTAGGTTGATGGCCTGGACAATAGAGTTGGGAGAATTTGAAATTATCTATTAGCCGAGAACATCATCAAAGGACAGGATTTAGTTTATTTTATCACCGAATTCACCTAGGATAAGGTTGATAGTGAAGAGTTGACAAACCCAACACCAGAGGCAGAAATAGCAGCGAAATCCCGACTTAAGATGAAATAGGCATGGCAAGAGGTAGAGTGGATAAAAATGAAGAAGAAAGATATCTTTTCAAATATGGGACCCTGGAGGAGGGTACTTTTTCCAATGAAGGTACTATTTGGAATCAGTTAATTGATGGCTCTCCATGCGTAGAAAGAAGTGAAGCAGGATTAATCGTGTCGTCCCCAAATGGGACTGACATCGAATATGCTCTAAGATTCAATTTTGAGGCTTCTAATAATGAGTCGAAGTATGAGGATCTTCTGGTTAGACTTTCCCTTGACATAGCGTTAAATGCCAGCTAACTCCTCGTTCATAGTGATTCCAGACTTATAGTGAATCAGATATTGGAAGCATATGAGGCTAAGGATGATAGAATGAACAAGTACCTAGTAAGGGTAAAGGCAGCGCTGAAAAATTTTAAGGAGGTGAATTTACCTTGGCTAGACAACAACCGAGCTGATGCCTTAGCGAGATTAGCCTCCACTACTAGGGCAGAGATCAAAAGGTCAGTGCCAGTGGAGATCCTACATTGTATGACCATTGAAGAAGAGGATAGAATGGTGGAATGTTGTTTAAACTTGAACCCATGGGCTTCATGGATGGACTCCATTATTCGATGTATCAGAGACGGAGAACTGCCTGATTCAAAAGCTGAGAGGAGGAAATTGAGATACAAAGCAACAAAGTTCACCATCAGAGAAGACGTCCTATACAAAAAGGGATTCCTCCCCCTACTTTGATGTGTCTATCCGACCGATGTGGAGTATATCTTGAAGGATGTGCATGAGGGGTCTTTATTAATCCACATAGGAGGAAGATCATTGGCAAAGATAATTGTCACCCAAGGGTATTGATGGTCGACATTGGCCAATGATGCAGCTAGTTACATGAGTAAATGTGATAAGTGATAAAGATTCGCCAGCATCCCTCATCAACCTTACCAACCTCTGACTTCTATCACTTCCCCCCATCGCTTGCAGTATGGAGATGGACTTGGTAGGATCATTGTTAAGGTTCGTAGGTAGATACCGACATCTGATGGTGGCTATCGACTATTTTTCTAAGTGGGTGGAGGCCGAGGCAATAATCACCATAACAGAGAAGAAGACCTTCCAATTTATTTGGAAGAATATTATTTACAAATATGGCCTTCCCAACACTTTGATCTCAGATAATGGGAAGTAGTTTAGGAATATATCCTAGGAGAAATACTGTGAGAGGGTCGACATTAAGTAGTTCGTTTCAACTCTTGGCTGACCTCAGGCTAATGGTCAAACGGAGGTGACGAATAGAACAATCCAGGATGGGATTAAGAAAAAATTTGAAGATGCCAAAGGACGATGGACTGAAAATGTGCACACCGTCGTATGGGCCTATAGGATGATGGAGAGAACGCTAACGGGAGACTCCGTTCATGCTTGCCTATGGTTCAGAGGCTTTGGTGCCAATAAAGATCGGTCTTACAACTCACAGAGTCTAGACATATGACCTAGAGGAGAATACTACAGAGCATAGACTCTACCTAAACATAATAGAATAAAGAAGAGAGGATGTTGAGGTTAAGCAAGCTACCTATCAGCGAAGAAAAGTAAAATTCTATAATAAAAGAGGGAAGGCCCGACCATTGGCAATATGAGACTTAGTACTGAAGAAGACTTGGCATAAACCCAACAAACTCCATCTCAACTGGCATGGTTCTTACCGAGTGACAGAGGAGGTGGTTCCAGGAACATATTGGCATGAGAACTTGGAAGGATATCCATTATCTAACCCCTGGAATGCTGACATTTAAAAAAGTATCATCAGTAGGATTTTGTATGAATTTATTCAATCAATGTAACATTATATGAAAGGAAAAGTTATGAGTGAAAAATTTCCCAATTGGTCTCTCCTATTTTGTTGTATGAGTAGTCCAAATTGTATGTATCAGTTCATCCTAAGCTAAGGAACATCATTCGCAGTGAAGTAGCTTTACCTTGATCTCGGTGACATGACAGTCCAGATGGGGATAACCTTGTCCATGGACTCTCAATAATACCGAGAGGGGGAAATAATATCTTAACATAATTAATTTGGTGGAAAACTCTCTTAGCCGAGACGACAGTGTAAAATGAGGTAGCTCTCGTCCATACACTCTCAAAACAACGAGAGGGGACTTGTGATATAACACCATAATTTGGTGAATTCAAATTCAAAAATCGCTTTATTGTGGTTTATCTTAAAATCATTAATTTGGTGGAACACTCTGTCGATCGAGACGATCTAAAAACGACGAGAGGGGACTTGTGATATAACACCATAATTTGGTGAGTTTAAATTCAAAAATAACTTAATTGCTTATATTTATCTCGTATAAGGACGGGAAGATGTGTGAATAGAAAATTATTAGCTAGTGATCTCAATATTATAAGCCATTCAATCATGGTTACTTGTTAAACATCAGAACCACTTAGACAGGTAAACAGATAAGGAAATGCTCAAATACGAGATGAGACTTCATTCATTCAAGTATGAAAGTAAGCTTAAAGAAAAAATAGTTCAAATACAAATTGAGGATAATGATTTAAGTGTTCAAAAAAGCTATTACAAAGCAAAGGGTATCGGCCACAAGCGGCCACCCTACTGAGTCGACTCTATATCGATGTTTGACTTGTCGGTACTATCCCCACCTGTAGCATTCGTCTCAGTATTGGAAATGTTAGTTTTGATAGGGAGGTAGGAAATAACTCCTTATCCATCAGCAGGAGCCATAGACTCAACATATGCCAAAGCCTCAGTGAATAGAGGGTCCCTAATATCTGGTGCCTCCAATGTGCGGAGGAGAGACGAGACAACTTACAATTATTTGAGGATGGCCCATATGTAAGCCATCATAATACCCCTTTCGAGGTATTCCAAACTGAAGCGTTAAAATTCATCTGAAGCCTTATAGGCTTCGATAGCCTCATCTTTATCCGTTTGAACAGCAGCGGTAAGGTCTGTCTAACACTTCGTGGATTAGGCCAATAGATCTTGGTCTTTCTCCTTCAAGGCTTTATCTTTCCCTTTAAGTTGATTGCTATTATCCAACTTCAAATCGTTGACGTCCTATTTCTACTCGGCCTTGTGATTCTTTAACTTTTGTTTAAGGTCGGCCTCGACTTGTATTGCCCTATCGGCATCCTGAACTTTCTAATGGATCTCATCCATCAACTTGGTGGCCAAAGTAAAAGCGCACATATGCTGTAAAAATAAAGAGATCAGAATAAGATAAAGAAAAAAATAGTATGAGATGAGACTAAAGACAAATACAAGGTAGATACCTACACCAAGTGGCGGAGGACAAAGCCATAAACATTTACGGGAGGCATTTTCCCCCAAAACTCATAATAATCCTCTGAAAGGGCTGCAAACATGGCAACCTTTGTTGCAGAGATGTTGGTAATTAGCGAGCTCAAGTTTTGCCTTTAAGTGGGCTACATTGGATGCCCAAAAAGACTCAAAAGATGATGGTGAAGAGGAGATGGGACTAGCCTCTAAAGGGTTAACTTTATGCCTCGTCTGATGGTCAGAACGAGTTTCTAAAGGAATTATGGGTTCTTTCCTCTTTTGGCTGACTTCAAGTCGGGTCGGCCCGCTAGTCGTCTTCTTCTTGACAGGATGCTGGATGCTTTTCTTTTCCAGACCTGATAGAAGACTGGTGTTCGTCATATTCTAAATTTTGTCTAAAGCGTTAGGTTGATGATCTGTAAAAATAAGAGAAAAATTATTAAAAATAATGTCAAAAGGAGAAAAAGACATCACTGAGAGTTAAGCAACTCACATAACTCATCTACGGGGACAACCCCCAAACTAGGCTCCTCCAGATACTCAAGAGTCATGAGGTCCTCAAAGTTGGGAAGGAAAACCTCATTTTCTTGATCCCTCAGATAGTTAACTATATTTCGATCATCAAGGCGAAGTCTGGGCTCCAAGTTGGCAGACATGAAGGGGTTGGCCCAGGCATATGAAACTCTCAGCCTGTCCTCGCTTGGGTCAGCATCGACTGAAAACTCCCAGGCCCTAGAGATGAAAAAGAATCTTTATTTTTAGTGATAATTTGACGTTCAGGCCACATGAATACTATTTTTTCTGGTTTCCTATCCCCTCAGTGAAAATAGCCGACTTGATTGGTTGAAGACGAGATGTTATAGAAGGCTTTGAAAAGGTCTACCGAAGTCTCACCCGTAAATTTATTTTGCCAAATGGAGATGTACTCGAGGATTATCCTCCATGATTTGGGGGCCATCTGGGAAGGAGAAAACCCTAGAATAGATAACATATATCGGATAGAGGAGTGGAAAGCCAATCTGATGCCGACCCGAAACATTTGATCATAAACGGTGATTTCTCCCTCACAGTCTTGGAATACTTTCTTGTCCTCATCTGGGACTCTTATAGAAATATCGAGTTTTATGCCATATAAATGTCTCCATAGGAGGAGATCAGTCTCTTTGACAGTAGAGACAGAGGATTCAGCATACGAGCAATCAACAGGTTCCTCGGCCTCAGAGTCAACATTGTCATCAGCATCCTCAGAGGTCGGGGGACCATCTGGGAACCTCTCATGAAGTTCGTTTGTGGTCATTTATGGATAGAGGAATGTTAGGTGGGGGTATGGAGATATTAGCGGTCTGCTCGTCCTCACCCGAGACGATGTGGATGGAACAGTGATCTTGAGCAAACGATTCAGCTTCACTAGAAGATGATGTCTGAGATGAGTTCGTGACTACCTCAGATCTCATAGATTGTAATTCTCTCATGGTTTCTTCGAATTCTATACTCTCGACTTGAGCAAAGGATGATCCAGGTATCTCTGAGGAATTGGGTAAAATTATTTTAAAGGTATTGGGAAAATGGGGCGAGTGCGGTCGACCCGGACTAGACGTTGAGCCTTGTCTTCCTTCTCAATCCAACGAATCTCTGTGAAGTATCTCTCCCTGAGTGTGGGGAATTCCTTTGCTAAAGCATAAAGGGTTCTTAACATTAAACTAAGTGTGACACCCCGACTAATTAAATACCGGGTAGATACTCCTTTATTAAATTAATTCAAAATGCTAAGTTGGCTCAGTTAATAGCATCACTGTCGAAAACCTTTTAAAGATTACTAACCACCTAGTATTTAAAAAGTTAGTTGCCAAATTTTAATTTAAGTCTGATTAACATGCAACAAGAGTAATGAAGAAATAAATAACACCATTCACCATACTGAAGTAAAACGAATAACCATCACAATAGAGTAAATAAAGTCTGGAGGAAAACTCCTCACTACAATCCCATAACTGAAATGAATAACCGAATACTGAAATAATACATGCTAAAGTCTGAGAACTGAAATGTAAAAGATGTCTCTAAATAGGAATGGGCAACATGCCCTACAACTGATAGATAGTGACTCTGGAATCCAAAAGATAGAAGCGTCTACATGCAAATCCCTGTAGCTTCCACAAACAGCTACATCTCGTCACCTGAATGAGTATCCTATGCTTGGTGTCCTTGTGGCTGGGCACCTAAAATGATTTTACAAGAAAAGATTTGAAAAGCAAACGGGTCAGAGCCCGAATGTGGAGTTATATTTTAAAAACCTGCAAGTGCTTTAAAAACATTTAAAACATTAAATGCAAAGTACATGTTAGGACGTACACTCACATGATATTCTCACCTCTCGTCTAACTGGGCACTCCTAACATAAGTACCCATCTACAAAGATATAAACCACTAGCTAAGTGACATCATAACCAGCTAGACTGTAATAGCTCCTACCCTTATTACCCGGTCCTATTAACATATAACGCTCGTAATTAGATAGGGATTTAATGTAAACTCAGATGCTCAATATGCAATATATTTTTCTATCAGCTAACTCATTATGTTTCTCGGAACAATACCGTAATTATTTATACAACATTAACATGAATGTTCCCATTATTTAAGTGTATATTATTCACATCATAAACATACAATACAAGCACCCTGAGAACTAAGCTGCGGTGCACACATACTCTGCTATCCATCTCGGTACATCACGTACATAAGGATCACACATTCCGAATCTCTCAAGAATAGTTCAGATAACACAAATCACAAATAGTGGAGGCGAACACAGTCACATCACATGGGTCACGCACATACCTACGCTCCCACGATCAGCGGACTTATTAACATCCCAATAAGTCTTTCTCTGACCTATGTTCATCGAGGTACCAGTCTATATCCCCCCCGTAGGCACACAAGGATTAGAGGGTCCTAAGCGAACGCAACCTCCCGTGATAGCAAGTATGGTAGGTATGTCATACACACAATTCATATACCAATACTAAGTAAACACACATCTTAGTAATACCGTATTTTAGTCATAGTACATATTGCACTCTCGTACTAACTATAATTATTACAATTTGTACTATTTCGGTTTGTAATCATACGTGCCATAATTTCTCACGTCGTAGTAGACACTCCCGTCTCAACCCAAACCGTCCATGTAATACAACTCTCGTATGTAAATTCCTTCTCATAAATACCCAAATGTCCCAATTCTATCATTACTACATCTACGGAATGATATCTATATCCTCGAATAAGTTTACGGAACTCCAAAAATCAAAATAGTCCAAAATGGCCCAAACTTCCAGCTCGTTAGAAGTCTCGTTCGAACGAGACTGTTCGAACGAGTTTGGACTGTCAGCTCGTTAGAAGTCTCGTTCGAACGAGGATGTTCAAACGAGATCCAGTTCGTTCGAAAGAACTGTCCCTTCTAACGATATCTCGTTCTAACGAGATACCGAACGAAATCCCTACTCATTAGCAACGACTGGTTAACTCATTAGAAGCTCGTTCGAACGAGTTCGTTCGAACGACCTGGGGACTGCTTCTAACGACTGACCAGTTTCATTCCAGATTTTTTCCCAATTCGTTTTTCATCCATTTTAACACCTCAAATCTTCTAAACTAAGTCCAATCAATCGTTTAAAGGTCTATAATCAATACTAAACATATATAGTCACATCCTAACATGTTTTTAAGGGATCAATCCATCCTAACATCAATTAAATTTACAAATTTCTACACTTTTTCCCAATATCTCAAGAACATGAACCCTAACTTTATATCATCATCAAATCCCAGAATTTAATTCGTTTTAATTTCTCCTAATCACAGTTATTATGAGGGAAATCATCTACCTATCATACTACATATAATTCTCTTCAAAATTTTCAAGTTCCAAACTCCAACTACATGGGTTTTCATTTAATCTTTCAAGAACAATCAAAATTCTTCAATTTCTAACATGGAAAAGACATTCTCTGAATTTAAATGGAATAAAGTCACTTGCCTTGGTTTGATTTCTTATTTTGGTGTAGGTTTGATGAAGTTTTCTGCAGAAATTCCTCTCTCCAAGCTCCTTCTCCAATGGTGGCTTAAGGTGGCTAGGGTTTGATTTGGGGAACTTAGAAAACCTAAATGATAACCGACATAGCCTTCTAGGTTAATATGGGTTGGTTTTGGGCTTAGTGGGTCAAATCCACATCAGATTTAATTAACCAATTTTCGTCACTTTTAATACCTCAAAATGTAAAATTACCAAAATACCCTTTAAGTTGCCGGTATGGCCTAAAAATATCCCGGGACCCAAACTATACCCCCGGCTAGTGTTCTCTAACTATCTCGACCCTTCCGGACGCGTTGGCGCACTCAAAACGACCATACGGATTATAGATTTTAAATTCACTTTTTATTATCAAAATATTTCACCGTGACGCGGCGGTCCCACACGTCTCAACAAAATTTATAAAATGTCGTATATAAATCTCACGACAACTTTTATAATACCAAATACATATATTAAAACACGTATGCACATAATCAAATACCAACTCGCATCTCATTAGTATTTATAACCCGGATTAATTTCCAATTAATACGCATTTAATTAATTAAACCCAAAAATAAATATAGCCAAAAGTACGGGGTATTACATACTTCCCCCTAATAACTGAATTTCGTCCCAAAATTCGAAACTAGAAAGTACCTGCTAAAAATAACTCTGGATAACGTTCGCGCATCTCATCCTCGCGCTCCCATGTGGACTCTTCGACATTGTGATGTCGCCACTGAACACGCACTAACGGGACTATCTTTTACCGCAGTTTCCTCTCGCTTCGGTCCAAAATAGCAATTGGCCCCTCCTTGTAGGAGCTATCCGGCTGGAGATCGATGTCCTCCACAGCAATGTGCGAATGGGCCAAATTATCTCTAAGGTATTTCCTTAGCGAGGAAATATGGAACACGTCGTGAATCCGATGCAAGTGCTCCGGTAGTCCAAGTCTATACGCAACCGGTCCGATTCGCTCAATGATAGGAAACGGCCCCACATACCTCGGTGCCAACTTACCCTTCTTCCCGAAACGCATAATCCCCTTCATCGGAGATACCCTGAGCAAAACCTGGTCCCCCACTTGGAATTCCCTGAAAAATCTCTTCGCATCAGCATAACTCTTTTGCATGTCTTGAGCTACCCGAATGCGACTACGAATCAACTCAATCCTTGCCGAAGTATCCTGAATCACTTCCGGCCCAAGTAGTTTGTTATCCCCCATTTCTAACCAACATTCTGGGTTACGACAAGGCCTACCGTACAATGCCTCAAACGGAGCCATGCCAATCGTGAACTGATAGGAGTTGTTGTAAGCAAACTCCACCAGTGGAAGGTACTGCTCCCATCCACCCCCAAAGTCTATAATGCACCTGCATAGAATGTCTTCCAACATCTGATTTGTGTGCTCAGTCTGCCCATCAGTCTGCGGATGATACGCCGTACTCAACCGCAATTTCGTGCCCATGGCCTCCTGGAAACTCTCCCAAAACCTCGAAACAAATATCTTGTCTCTGTCAGACACGATATTTAAGGGTACACCGTGAAGTCTCATAATCTCTGAAATGAAGAGCTGGGCATACTGTCCCGTAGTGTAGTCAGTCCTAACGGGTAAAAAGTGAGTGACCTTGGACAACCTGTCCACAATTACCCAAACGGAGTCGTGACCCCTCTGCGACGTAGGCAACCCCGTGATAAAGTCCATGGATATGCTCTCCCACATCCACACCGGGACCTCCAATGGCTGTAGCAATCCTGCCGGTCTCTGATGATCCACTTTTACAAGCTGACAAGTGGCGCATTTCGAAACAAACTCAGCGATATCTCTCTTCATACCGCTCCACCAATACTGCCGTCTCATGTCTTGGTACATTTTGTCCCCTCCGGGATGTACCGCGAACCGTGAGCCGTGCGACTCTGCCATCACTTCGTGTCGCAATTCCTCTCCTTCCGGAACTACCAATCTCCCATTGAAGCGTAATCCCCCGTCTGAGCTAACGGTATAGGATTCGGCTCCCTCTGCTAGTAATCGAACTATCTGCTCCTGACCGAATGAGTCATCGGCCTGTGCCCGTACTACCTTCGTGACAATCTGCGGTGTAACGGTCATCACAGACATGAAAGATCGGGCCACTGCATCCTGGTGTCCCAATTCCTTCCACTTTGCTTTCCACACCTCTGCCACCTCATCTGCTGGCCTACGGCTCAACGCGTCTGCTACCACATTAGCCTTACCCGGGTGGTACTGGATGTCGAACTGGTAGTCTTTTACAAACTCAAGCCACCTACGTTGCCGCATATTCAACTCTTTCTGCATGAACAGGTACTGTAGAGACTTGTGGTCCGTGAACAGTTGGAACTTCTCCCCCAAAAGATAGTGCCTCCAAATCCGTAGGGCAAATACCACCGCTGCCAACTCCAAATCATGCGTGGGGTAATTCTTCTCATGAGGCTTAAGCTTACGGGAAGCATAAGCTATGGCCTGTCTCTCCTGCTGCAATACACCTCCAAGTCCTTGCAAAGACGCGTCGGTGTAAACCAAATACTCAACTCCCAGTCTCGGCAATGCTAACACAAGTGCTGAGGTCAATTTGTCCTTCAATTCATCGAATGCCAACTGACAGGCATCACTCCAGATGTATGGCACACCCTTACGAGTAAGATGTGTCAAAGGACCTGCTATCTCCGAGAAACCCTGAATAAACCTCCTGTAGTATCCTGCTAGACCCAAGAAACTATGAATCTCCGTTGGTGTCGTGGGCTGTCCCCACTCCCTCACCGCTGATACTTTCCCCGGATCAACAGATATTCCCTGGTCGGAAATGATATGCCCCAAAAACTGGACTTCCTTCAGCCAAAACCAGCACTTCTCATATTTTGCATACAACTCGTTCTGACGAAGTGGCTGCAAAACCTGCCTCAAATGCTCGGCGTGCTCCTCCTCCGTCTGAGAGTAAACCAGAATGTCATCAATGAAGACAATGACAAACTGATCTAGGAAATCCCTGAACACTCTGTTCATCAAGTCCATAAACACTGCTGGAGCGTTGGTCAAGCCTAAAGGCATAACCCGAAACTCATAAGAACCATATCTTGACAAGAACGCGGTCTTCGAGACATCCTCCTCCCTGATACGCAACTGATGGTATCCCGACCTCAAGTCAATCTTCGAGAAGAAAGAAGCTCCCCTCAACTGGTCGAATAAGTCATCGATTCGAGGCAACGGATACTTATTCCGTATCGTGACCTTATTCAACTCTCGGTAGTCCACACACAACCTCAGTGAACCGTCCCTCTTCTTCACAAACAAAACTGGAGCGCCCCAAGGTGAGGTACTCCTGCGAATAAAGCCTTGTCCCAACAGCTGCTCTATCTGATCCCGTAGCTCTCTCATCTCAGCTGGAGCCATACGGTACGGTGCGCGTGCTATAGGTCTCGTGCCCGGTAGTAAATCTATAACGAAGTCTATCTCTCGACTTGGTGGTAAGCCTGGTATCTCCTGAAACACATCTGAATACTCCCTGACAACCGGGATGGAATCTAAAGGAATCACAACCTCCTTAGAGGTATCCTCCTCGATGTAATACAGATGAGCGGTCGATCCTCCCTCTGGGCGAGGCATCGCCACTACAAACATCTGTTGCCCCGGAATGGCAAAAACAATGCTCCCACTAAAGCAATCAATCATGGCCCTATATGCTACGAGCCAATCCATACCGATGATCACATCATGAACATTCATGTCTAACACTAACATGTCTGCAGGCAATACCAAACCATCGATCTCTACCCCCACTCCCCGGCATATAAAGAAAATAAGTGACCCATTCCCCAATGGTGAGTCGACACACGTCACTGTGCTCTCTGCCATAGCTAACAATCCTAAAGCTTTCGCGAAGTGTGTAGCTATAAAACAATGTGTAGCACCCGTATCAAATAACACCCGACCCATAGTGCCATGGATAGGAAACGTACCCTCGATCGCGGGCGGCGCCTGTGGAACTGTAGCCTGGTGGACGTTGTAGACACGTCCATACTGTAGCTGCCCCTACTGAGCTGGGACTGCTGGAATGGGTGGCAGTGCTGCCAGCTGTGGCGGTGCGGGAAGAGCGGCGGGAAACATAGGCCTCTGTGGCTCCTGGCGAGCACCCTGCTACTGCTGCTGTGGGGCCCTGCCCCTATCAGGACAATCCAGCTTCTTATGGCCAGTCTTGCCACAAACAAAGCACTTCCCTGGGAAGTTCCGTCCCCTCTGCCCCTGTTGTCCCCGGCCCTGGTGGCCGTTACCGTTCCTCCCTTGGCCCTGCTGGCCCTGATAAAACTGCTGCCCATTCTGCCCCTGTTGGCCCTGATGGCCATTTGGACCCTGATGGCCCTGACGGAAACCTCCCTACCCCTGCCTGTGGTTCCCTGACCGGACCCTCTTATTATCCCCCAGCAGGGAGCCCTGCTCATTCTGTCTCTGCCCCTGACCCGATTGTGCCCCGCTGGAACCATGTCCTCCGGTCCTGCCCTGATGGCTAGACTCCCCCGACCGCTTGCCCTCGGCCATATGAAAACGGTGGTCCTGGCAGTGCAATAATGCAGCGTTAACCACGTCAGAATAAGTGGCCAACGATAGGTTCCCTAGCAGATGCTGACGGATCCTCCAAGTCAACCCGTCAGTGAACTTCTCAATTTTCTTCTTCTCTGTTGGTATCTCGTCTGGAACGATGTTCAACAGATTCGTGAACTCGGCCTCATATTCGGCCACTGTCTTACCCTCCTGCCTCAGACTCATCAGCTTCCTCCTCATTTCTGTATGAACTGCGGACGGAAAGTACTTGCGGTCGAACCGCACCCAGAACTCCTGAATCGTGAGAGCATCCCTCTCCTCCGCGGTGGTAATGGACTCCCACCACTGCAGTGCAGATCCAACCATCTTGAAAGTAGCTAGCACCTGCTTCTAGACGTCCGTGCACTCATACATCCTCAAGTGCCTCTGCATGTCCTTCCTCTATTGGCTCGAGACTACCACATCTGAGCTACCTGCAAACTCTGGCGGATGCGCTTTCTGAAAAGCGTCACGTACACGCTCCCAAGCAGACGGGAATGCATTAACCTGTACTGGCGCGGCAACCGGCGCCTGAGGTGGTGCCTGCTGAACAATGGCAACGGAGGCATTTACCGCTTGAGCTACTATAGCTGCAACCTCAGCAGCGTTCATCATACCCTAAACTGGAGCGGGATAGGGTTCGGGCGTTGCATCCCTGGGAACTCGTC
The DNA here is from genome assembly GCA_949130495.1 of Sambucus nigra. Lineage (NCBI taxonomy): Eukaryota > Viridiplantae > Streptophyta > Magnoliopsida > Dipsacales > Adoxaceae > Sambucus > Sambucus nigra. The sequence goes on along the minus strand of OX422219.1, from coordinate 127,303,964 downwards.
GTGCACGTCGTGGAGGCATCTGAAATATGAACAAAGTTTATAAGTTCGCTGTTATAAACTTAATAAAGCCGAAGAACGAAGCATACACAAAAAGAGTACAACAATCCTAAAATATAGGGCTCTATATCAAAGAAACGTAGCGGAAACATAACAAGCCGTCAGATCCTAAAGGACACTAGAACCTGATGCTCTGATACCACCTGTGACACCCCGACTAATTAAATACCGGGTAGCTACTCCTTTATTAAATTAATTCAAAATGCCAAGTTGGCTCAGTTAATAGCATCATTGTCGAAAACCTTTTAAAAATTACTAACCACCTAGTATTTAAAAAGTTAGTTGCCAAATTTTAATTTAAGTCTGATTAACATGCAACAAGAGTAATGAAGAAATAAATAACACCATTCACCATACTGAAGTAAAACGAATAACCATCACAATAGAGTAAATAAAGTCTGGAGGAAAACTCCTTACTACAATCCCATAACTGAAATGAATAACCGAATACTGAAATAATACATGCTAAAGTCTGAGAACTGAAATGTAAAAGATGTCTCTAAATAGGAATGGGCAACATGACCTACAACTGATAGATAGTGACTCTGGAATCCAAAAGATAGAAGCGTCTACATGCAAATCCCTGTATCTTCCACAAACAGCTACAGCTCGTCACCTGAATAAGTATCCTATGCTTGGTGTCCTTGTGGCTGGGCACCTAAAATGATTTTATAAGAAAAGATTTGAAAAGAAAACGGGTCAGAGCCCGAATGTGGAGTTATATTTTAAAAACATGCAAGTGCTTTAAAAACATTTAAAACATTAAATGCAAAGTACATGTTAGGACGTACACTCACATGATATTCTCACCTCTCGTCTAACTGTGCACTCCTAACGTAAGTACCCATCTACAAAGATATAAACCACTAACTAAGTGACATCATAACCAGCTAGACTGTAATAGCTCCTACCCTTATTACCCGGTCCTATTAACATATAACGCTCGTAATTAGATAGGGATTTAATGTAAACTCAGATGCTCAATATGCAATATATTTTTCTATCAGCTAACTCATTATGTTTCTCGGAACAATACCGTAATTATTTATACAACATTAACATGAATGTTCCCATTATTTAAGTGTATATTATTCACATCATAAATATACAATACAAGCACCCTGAGAACTAAGCTGCGGTGCACACATACTCTGCTATCCATCCCGGTACATCACGTACATAAGAATCACACATTCCGAATCTCTCAAGAATAGTTCAGATAACACAAATCACAAATAGTGGAGGCGAACACAGTCACATCACATGGGTCACGCACATACCTACGATCACACAATCAGCGGACTTATTAACATCCCAATAAGTCTTTCTCTGACCTATGTTCATCGAGGTACCAGTCTATATCCCCCCCGTAGGCACACAAGGATTAGAGGGTCCTAAGAGAACGCAACCTCCCGTGATAGCAAGTATGGTAGGTATGTCATACACACAATTCATATACCAATACTAAGTAAACACACATCTTAGTAATACCGTATTTTAGTCGTAGTACATATTGCACTCTCGTACTAACTATAATTATTACAATTTGTACTATTCCGGTTTGTAATCATACGCGCCATAATTTCTCACCTCGTAGTAGACACTCCCGTCGCAACCCAAACCGTCCATGTAATACAACTCTCGTATGTAAATTCCTTCTCATAAATACCCAAATGTCCCAATTCTATCATTACTACATCTATGGAATGATATCTATATCCTCGAATAAGTTTACGGAACTCCAAAAATCAAAACAGTCCAAAATGGCCCAAACTGCCAGCTCGTTAGAAGTCTCATTCGAACGAGACTGTTCGAACGAGTTTGGACTGTCAGCTCGTTAGAAGTCTCGTTCGAACGAGGATGTTCGAACGAGATCCAGTTCGTTCGAACGAACTGTCCCTTCTAACGATATCTCGTTCTAACGAGATATCGAACGAAATCCCTACTCATTAGCAACGACTGGTCAACTCGTTAGAAGCTCGTTCGAACGAGTTCGTTCGAACGACCTGGGGACTGCTTCTAACGACTGACCAGTTTCGGCCCAGATTTTTCCCCAATTCGTTTTTCATCCATTTTAACACCTCAAATCTTCTAAACTAAGTCCAATCAATCGTTTAAAGGTCTATAATCAATACTAAACATATATAGTCACATCCTAACATGTTTTTAAGGGATCAATCCATCCTAACATCAATTAAATTTACAAATTTCTACACTTTTTCCCAATATCTCAAGAACATGAACCCTAACTTTATATCATCATCAAATCCCAGAATTTAATTCATTTTAATTTCTCCTAATCACAGTTATTATGAGGGAAATCATCTACCTATCATACTACATACAATTCTCTTCAAAATTTTCAAGTTCTAAACTCCAACTACATGGGTTTTCATTTAATCTTTCAAGAACAATCAAAACTCTTCAATTTCTAAATGGAAAAGACATTCTCTGAATTTAAATGGAATAAAGTCACTTGCCTTGGTTTGATTTCTGATTTTGGTGTAGGTTTGATGAAGTTTTCTGCAGAAATTCCTCTCTCCAAGCTCCTTCTCCAATGGTGGCTTAAGGTGGCTAGGGTTTGATTTGGGGAACTTAGAAAACCTAAATGATAACCTACATAGCCTTCTAGGTTAATATGGGTTGGTTATGGGCTTAGTGGGTCAAATCCACATCAGATTTAATTAACCAATTTTCGTCACTTTTAATACCTCAAAATGTAAAATTACCAAAATACCCTTTAAGTTGCCGGTATGGCCTAAAAATATCCCGGGACCCAAACTATACCCCCGGCTAGTGTTCTCTGACTATCTCGACCCTTCCGGACGCGTTGGCGCACTCAAAACGACCATACGGATTATAGATTTTAAATTCACTTTTTATTATCAAAATATTTCACCGTGACGTGGCGGTCCCACGCGTCTCAACAAAATTTATAAAATGTCGTATATAAATCTCACGACAACTTTTATAATACCAAATACATATATTAAAACACGTATGCACATAATCAAATACCAACTCGCATCTCATTAGTATTTATAACCCGGATTAATTTCCAATTAATACGCATTTAATTAATTAAACCCAAAAATAAATATAGCCAAAAGTACGGGGTATTACACTAAGTTGAGGCTTAACTTAGGCAGGAAAAACTCTCAAAAGATACAAAAAATTTAAGGTTTGACCAATGTTAGCTCAAGATTGAAATGAGCAACATAATCATTTTGGTTCAAGAACCAGTGAAGAACCAATCACTGTAGTTACACCGGATTTCAATTGAAGATTCGTTTAGTGGGTAAATGAGACAAAGGAATGGTGGGAAACTTAAGGGCAACCACCTAACTCTCCCAACCACCATAAAATTGCCTAAGAGCAACCCTAAAACCACCAGTAAAGGTGGCCGAAAAAAAATAAAACTCACCGAAAAATGCTGAAACTTTAAGAAAACCAACAAGAAATGGGAAAATTTGGAAATGAAAGAAAATGGATGTTACCTGGAGGGAGAGGATGAATGAAGAAGCAAAGAAGAACCCTAAATGGCAACCCAAAAAAGCTTGAACAATGAGAATGGGGGGAAAAGGCTGAAGCTCTGTTAGAGAGAGAGAGAGTTTTAGCATAAAGAAGAAGAAGAATGAAAGAGAAAATGGATTTTTAAAATCATTTAAATAATCTAAATCATTTCGCATAACTTCCAAGGCGATCATCATTAGAGCACAATACCTTAAGAATCAATTATAGCTGTCATTCTTGGACAACACGCTATTCCACATAATAGTTACCAAGTGTCATTCAAGACCCTCGATCAATGCACGAGACTTGACCTTTGAAGGGACGGTTCATCAATGTCTTCCTACATATGCTTTATCACTCAGTCTCCCACTCATGTAGAAGAATAAGGTCTGGGGGTGATTGATATCCCAACTATAGCCCCGTCCTAGAGTTTTATCACCTCGGCCAAAGCCGACCATTGCCAATCCATCCAAAATATAGAGTTATGACTCGGACATGAACTCAGCCTGGGCTGACTCATCCTCGATCGATGGTTTATCACTGGGCACCTCGGCCTTATCCTGGAAGACTAGTCAATACATCTCACATCATTACGTTTGTGATCTGCCACCCTCATCCTCGGTCTTTATTCGGACGACGAGAAAAAAAGTAGACAACTCAGCAGGATAGGTTTCATTCCATCAATGGACCCCAACACAATGACTCAGCCTCGGCCTTGCCCCAACAGTCTATCCTTGATAGTTGACAGGTTGCGTGGACTGGAGAATGAGTGGAAGGGTGCACATGGGATGCATAACATTTGTGCATAAAACCATTATAATAATGTCAGCCCCTCACGTGAGGGAATATTTGATTATCGTGACCTACTTGTGATAATGACAAATGGCTTATCCTCATTGGCTAAAAACATTCCATACACGCATATTACATGCTTGGGGGGGGGGGGGGGGGGGAGTGCACTACACCCCCCAAGCACTATAAGTAGTTGTATTCTATATCCTTGTAAATGATCAATTATTACAAACCCCAGCTGGAGCTCTATCAAAATCATAGTAAAGAGAGAAAGCTTGAGTGTTCTGTATCCCAAATCCATTAGTGCACTTTCTAAGTGGATTTCACACACACTCACACAGTGGAGTAGGCCAAGATTGGCTGAACAACTTATATTCTGTGCTATCTCCCTCTCTGCCTCATCTCCTTCTACATATATATTTTTTCATACTCTATTAATACACTTGTTTGAGCTTGCACACTTACATTGATTTGGTGATACCATTTCTGGTGTCATCAACCTTTTATTATTTTTTTATAGAAGTATTGTCTAGTTTATTTGAAATAAGAATCATGTTTGTAAGAATGCCTTATATTTATGTTTTAAATATATTATTTATTATGTCATTCAATTGTACCTAGTAGGAATTTCAGTGATTTGGGTTCGGCTTGATCATGGGAGATTAGAATTCTGGTTCTGGTATAATTGAATAATTCACAACATAGATAGGGAGTTATTATCCTATCTGTATGGCTGCATGTACAATCCTAGTAGTTTATCTCAAACTATTGGAACATATTTAATGGTTCGAGAACTTTTATGGAAGTTCAAAAGAGGATTGCGAATGGTACATTTAGGAATGTATTGAATATTACCACTTGCGAGATTCCAGGCTAACCCAAGTGAGGATCACTAGATTTCCACTAATCACATTCTCAAGTACCTGAAAAGGACAAGTGATTATGTGATAGTTTACTCATTGGATAGTTTAGCACCCATTGGGTACATAAAATCATATTTTAAGTCGGATAGGGATTCATGGAAGTTAACCTCTGGATATTTATTTACCCTAATAAAGGGAGCCATAAGTTGGAGTAGCATCAAGAAATAATGTATTGTTGATTCTATATTGGAAGCCGAATATGTTGCCACTTAAGAGGCGGGAAATGAGGCTTTTTTATCTAGAAATTCCTAAGTGACTCGGGTGTGGTTCCTTTTATGAATTCATCTATTACAATTTATTGTTATAATGGCGGTGATGTTACAAAATCGAAAGAACCAAAGAATCATAAGAGGTCAAAGCACATTTAGCTCAAGTGTCGCCTGATTCGGGAGACTGTGTAAAGAGGTGACATCGTCGTAACCAAGATTGCATCTCAGGATAATCTTGCTGATCCTTTTACAAATATTTTACTAGTTAAATCTTTTGATATTTTTTTAGAGGGAATGAGAGTCAAATGCATAGGCATGTGACTTTAAGACTAAGTGGAAGATTGTCATGGTAGTATTCTTCAAACCATTTAATGACATTTTTTTAATAAAAGGATTATATAGTTCATTTGACGTGAGAATCATATTTGTGATAATTATTTATACTTATGTTTTAACATATTGTATATTATGTCGATCAATTGTTCCTAGTAAGAATTCTAGTGAGTTGGATTCGACTTAATCATAAGAGATCAGAATTTTGATTCAGGTACAATTGAATAACTTAGAGCCTAGATGGTGAGTTCACATCCTATCGGTATGGTTGTATGTACAATACTAGTTATTTATATCAAACTAAAGAAACCAGTTTAATTGTTCCAGAGTTTGTATGATACTTCGAATAAGGATTATGACCGTTACATTCAGGATTGTATTGGACATGACCACTCGTGATATTTAAGTCTAAGGGTTGTCCTTGTTAGACTTGGATAATCTCACACTATTTGCAAAGGGTACATATATTCTTATTACTGAGAGTTATGATGATTGGAATGCTTGCACAAATGTTGCTTTGATTTCTATGGGTGGATTCAATTTTAGATTTGATTAATAGATCCCCACAAGTTGGGTAATGGTCGTGTGAGTAGGCCTGAGATTATAATTTGGAGGAATTCACGTCTAATAAATATTTTAGATAATAATACTCCCTTTATATACTTATAAGATTTGTTTCCACCAGTATATATGATCAGTATATTATTTTATAATCCTATGGAGTAGAAAAATAAGTTAAGTATAAGAATCAAGGAATTGATTAGACGTTGGTTAACATCAATTAGAAGAAAATTGATTTGATCAAGTGAGTATTGAAAAATTAACATTGGGATTCATATTATATACGAAAACAACTTTACAAATAAGACCTCATTATTCCGAGTGATTTTGAGATAGTAAAATTGGATTGCATTCATAATTATTTAGTTAAATTCATTATGATTAAATAAAGAAATAAAATAAATTACGAAGTTGTAATTTGAGATTTTTGAGTATCTATTTAGAAGATAATATAATTATTTGATAATGGATTCCTAGTATAGTCCATGTGCCCAAGTATTGGGTCCAACCTCTCTAAGAGCCTAGTTTAGCCCAACCTCAGAGCTTATACCTATATATATATTGGTGTAAGCTAGGGGTTTAAGTTGAATATTCATTATTTAAGGTTAAAAAGTGGGGAGAGAAAATACTATTCACATTTTTGTGAAGATGAGAGATAGTTCCACATCTCACTCTAAACCAAAGGTTTTCATCTCTGAAGGTGCCCACACAACTACCTAACTTTGAGAGGATCATATACTAGAAGATCTAAGTCATTCAATGCATATAAATAATATTTTAAAGGACCAAAAGAAGGAAGATCTTTCATATTCATTGAACATTTTCTCCATATTCAGATTGCAACTAGACCCTCAAATGTATTATATTCATAACCCCAGGTTGAAGCTTTTAAACCTAGTTTTTGTTCGGGTTAATTAAGCCGATATGCAATGAAGGTTACCGGATTTTCATTTTGGTTACTTAACTCTTTTTTTTTTATGTATTTAACATTTTACCTTAGTTTTGTTTCCAAGACACTAACACCATTCAAATAGAACAAATAGACCACTTAGGTTGAGTTATTTTTTCCATCTGAATCAGAAATGCGAATACTTAATCTGAAGTCTGAAATCTAAATCTGAAAAATATTTTTGTTTTTATGTCTGAATGGACATCTAAATGGTTGTATTTAGATTTATTCAGACTTTAGAGGTACATTTACATATTAATAATTCAGAGGAAAAAATAGACGTTAGACCCTTAATCATTTAAAAAAATAAGCACTATTTGGTATCTCTTAGGTGTGAATGGTTTAGATTCAGAATTAAGAGGTAAAAGCAAACAAGACCTTAGTCATGATGATTATTAAATGACGATGTGTCCATGTAAGATTAAAAAACTTTTTTATGCTCTCACACGAGTAGCACGTGAGTTTAAACTCACCAGACAACTCTTACCACCAGAAACACCAAGAACACCACAAACCCGCTGAAAACACCATAACCCCTTTTTCGACACCATTTCTGGCACCATGGAAAATTTGATATCAAGAAACCATTTTTAGTCCCATTTTGACACTATTTTCGAAATCATATTTGTCACCTGTCACGCTTAGTTAGGTGGCAGTTGTATTCAAATAGTTAGTTAGTTTTAACCAACTAACTCTGCCAGCTTAGTTCCAATTATGTTACATTAGTTAGCTGATTTTGTAACTGATTTTGATCTCTCTCGCTTGTATAAAGGTTGTTGTAATCAATTGTAAACCATGAAAAACATTATCAATACAAACTTCTCTCAATTTGCTCGATTATGTGTCAAATTTGTCCCAATTAATTCCTAATTGGTGCCATTTGGTATCAGAGTAGAAACAATCTTGGATACCATTACTTTAAATGGTGGAGGGAACGAGGTCCAAAGATCTACAAGAGGCTCTCAAGAAGGAGGGAGCGGACCATGATGAGTTGATCAAACAGTAAGGCATGGAAATTTCATAATTGAAGAGTATTACAATTCAAGTCAATAAAAATATGACGAAAATAGTGTTAAATCATAGTAATTTTCAAGAATACGTGGGCCAAGTTATCACCGATCAAAACCTAGAAAGTGGAAAGGTAAATGAGATGGGCAGCACAAAATTCCACAGAACTAAGAATAGTTTTCAAAGAGAGGAAGGGGGGAGAAACAAAAATACTAATTGGGGACTTGAACACCTTGATTCTGTAAATGTTAAATGGCCCAAGGTGGATTTCCCAAGATTTGATGGGGCAAACCCTAGGGGCTCGATCAAGAAGAGTAGATTTTTTTTTCAATTCATAAGATGTCTGACACAGACAAGATAGCTTACTCATCTATGTTTCTTAAAGGCCAGGCTGACATTTGGTATCAATATTACCGTGAAGGGAAGGAATTGCACGACTAGGAAGAGTTTTTGCAGTACTTAAGCTTGCGATTCATTGCTCAAGTCCACGAAGATCTAACTATTGGATTAAATAAACTCCAACAATTAGGATCCATCTCTAATTACCATTACAAGTTCATAGAGTTAAAGTAAGATATGGTAGCAAAGCACAGAGGTTTGGATTAAACTTACTTTATTTACAGCTTTATGAGTGGTTTAAAGGAAAACCTTAAAGATATGATGCAAATTTCCTATCCCACTAGTCTCACACAATCCATTAATTTGGCTAAGATGTAGGAGGGAATTATAAACAATTATAATAAGAGGGTGAAGTTAAATTTCAAGTTCTATAATAATTGGGGAGCCATCCAAAGCACTACACCAACAGTGAAAGGAGTAACCAACATTGGAGAGATCAAGAAAACCCAACCACAATCATTACCTGTCAAGAAAATTTAATATCTGGAGATGAAAGAAAGAAGAGAAAAAGGATTGTGCGACTATTGTAATGAAAAATTTAAACCCAACCATGTGTGCAAAACCAAATAGTTGTTCATCATCAAATAAGAAGTGGAAGCCATGGATCTAAATGAGTCAGAAGATAAGGAGGATTTGGAGGTGCTAGAGCAAAGAGAGCATGTAGAGATGACAGTTCATGCACTCACTGGGAATGTTGCTCCTAATACCATCAGAATTAAGTGTTTTATAAAGAAAAAACCATTATTCAACTTGATTGATTCTAGCAGCACTGATGGCTTCATTCATCCTATTATTGCCAAAGCAAGTGGAAATCTCATTGAACCTATGAATAATCTAGCAGTAATAACAAAAAATGGTGGCAAATTAATAAGTGCTTATAAATGTCCTAAATCCACTTGGGCAATGCAAGGACAAGAATACATAATAGGCCTTAGAATTATCACTTTGGGAGGGTGTGATGTTGTATTGGGAGTAGATTGGTTGATCCAATTTGACCTTGTGTTGTTTGAATTAAAAAATTTGAGGTTATCTTTCTAGAAAGAAGGCAAGAAGGTAGTTCTAAAGATCACTTTAGAAGAAGGGAGACTCCATACAATCACATTCCACTCATTTTAGAAACTTCTCAAAAAATCCTCATAAGGATTCATTAGTCAATTGTTTGCGATTTCTACTAAAAAAAGTTAATATAGTCAAGTCATCCCTTACTTTCTAATTTTTTACTAGACTATAGTGATGTCTTTGCTGAACCAAAAACACTACACCTATCCAAATCTCAAGACCATCATATAACCCTTAAACCTGGAGCCATTACCACTAACAAAAGACCTTATAGAGTCCCTCATTCACTAAAAAGTGAAGTAGAAAATCTAGTGCAAGAGATGTTGAATTCTAGAATTATTCAGCCAAGACATAGTCCTTTTGCTTCCCTAATACTCTTGGTAAAAAATAAAGACGGAGCTTGGAGGTTTTGTGTAGACTATAGGAGGTTAAACGATGCAACCATCAAAGACATTCCCAATCCTAACAATTGAGGAATTACTTAAGGAGATTTTTAGTGCATCTTATTTTTCTAAATTAGATATCAGATCTGGATATCATTAGATTAGAGTGAGTGAGGAAGACACCCACAAAAAAATATTCTAGAACTCACCATGTGCACTTTGAGTTCAAGGTCATGTCATTTGGAATAATAAATGCCCTTGCAACCTTTCAAAGTCTAATGAATGATGTATCCAAAACATTTATAAGAAAATTTGTTCTAGTGTTCTTTAATGGCATTTTGGTTCTTAGTTCTTCTTTAGAGACACATGCATATCACTTACAACAAGTCCTTCAGCAACTGGGAGATCATCAATTGTTTGTTAGGCAATATGAAGTTACTTTAGATAAGATAACATTGAGTATCTTGGACATATTATTTCTCAAATGGGGCATCCAAAAATCCTAAAAAGATTGAGGATATGATACATTGGCCTATTCCAAACTCTGTCAAAGAAATTAGAGAATTCTTAGGCCTTACTGGCTTTTATATAAGATTTATAAAATGCTATGGCAATATTGCGAGACCACTTACTGACCTATTAAAGAAAGACCAGTTCAAGTGGGATTAGACCACTACTGCTGCATTTTCAAAACTCAAAATAGCTATGACCACTGCACCGTGTTTGCTCTTCCAAATTTTGAACTTCCATTTACTATGGAGATTGATGCTTGATCTAGAAGCATTAGAACCATTCTGAGTCAACAGGGCGGCAGACCTGTTACTTTTCTAAACAAGGCATTAGGACCAAAGAACCTTGGTCTATCAATTTATTAAAAAGAAATGATGGCAGTCATTATGGCAATAGCAAAATGGAATGATTACTTAATGGGAAACCACTTTGTAATTTTTACAGATCACCAAAGCCTTATGTTTTAAAGAGCACATAATCACAACCTCTTTGCAATAAAAGTGGTTAACCAAAATATTTAGCCTAGATTATGAGAGTAAGTATCAAAGAGGGGAAGACAACACTATACAGATGCACTAGGGATTCTGAGTTATCATCATTACAAGCTTTGTTACCTGTACAACTTATGTGGATGCAAGAGGTAGAAAGTAGCTACAAGGGTGGTGATTTTGCTGAAAATCTAATTCTTAAATTAAGGATTGACCCCAATTCATCCACTGAATTTTCATTACATCGAGGAGTCATAAGGAGAGGCAACATATTGTACATAGGCTCAGTTGAGTCACTTGTCGATACAATCATGTCAACAGTACATCAATCACTAATTAGAGGTCGCTCAGGCTTGGAAGACACTTATAAGAGAGCACATCAGTATTTTTCCTGGACAGTAATGAAGAGAAATATTAAAAACTATGTCACTAGTTATGATGTTTTCCAAACCCATAAAATTGAACATGTTCATCCTCTAGGCTTGCTACAACCACTACCCATTCCATACCAACCTTGGACACACATCTCAATGGATTTCATTGAAGGACTCCCAAAATCTGAGCACAACGATGTGATTATGGTCGTGGTAGACCGATTCACAAAATACATCCACTCCATCGGACTCAAACATCCCTACACAATTAGTGAAATTTCTAAATTGTTCTTAAACCATGTTTACAAGTTACATGGTGTACCTCAGTCTATTGTCTCTGATAGAGATAAAAAATTTACAAGCAACTTTTGGTCAGAATTGTTCAAGCTATTGGGAACACAATTACACATAAGCAATGCCTATCACCCTCAATTAGATGGCCAAACTGAAAGGGTTAATAAGTGTTTAGAAACTTATCTAAGGTGGATATCTAGTCAAAGGCCTACTAAATGGCATAAATGGCTCATATTGGCAGAATAATGGTACAACACTTCTTTTCATTCTAGTTTGAAAATAACTCCTTTTCAAGCTTTGTATGGTTTTCCACCATCACAATGGTCTATTTCCACTAATATAGACACTACTGCCATAGTAGTAGAAGACTAATAAGGGAGAATATGTTGATGACTCAATTGCTCAGAGAAAATTTGGCCCAAGCACGCAAAAGAGTAAAGCATTATGCAAACAAAAATATATCAGAAAGGTCATTTTTAGTTGGTGATTTGGTCTACCTTATGTTATAGCATTATGGACAAATTTCTATTACTTGCAGACGTAATATGAAGCTGGAAGCTAGATATTATGGTCCATTTGTGATTATAGGATGAATTTATGCAGTAGCTTATAGGTTATAATTACAACAATGGAGGAAATTCCTCCTATTTTTTTATGTTTCCCAGCTCAAGAAGAAACTAGGCCACAGTTCCATTCCTTCTCTTCACTTGCCTTTTATTGGATCAGATGGCCAATTATAAGTGGAACCAATATCTATGAAGGACAAACAACTCATCAAGAGGGGTAAAAACCCATTGTGCAAGTCTTGATTCAATGGTCCAATACAATCCCAGTAGATGCCACATGGGAGGACTGGGATCTCATTCATAATTATTTTCCTCAATTTGATCCTTGAGGACAAGGATCCATTATTGAGGAAAATAATTATGAATGAGATCCCAGTCCTGATCCTTGAGGACAAGGATCCATTGTTGAGGGGAGGGTAATTATCACATTTAGTTGGTTGGCAGTTGTATTCAAATAGTTAGTTAGTTTTAACCAACCAATTTTGTCAGCTTAGTTCCAATTTTGTTACATTAGTTAGCTGATTTTGATCTCTCTCGCTTGTATAAAGGTCGTTGTAATCAATTGAAAAACATGTAAAACATTATCAATACAAACTTCTCTCAATTTTCTCGATTATGTGCCAAATTTGTCCCAATTAATTTCTAATTGGTGATAGCACCATCTTAACAATCGAAATTGAACAACCATTTCGACAACATTTCCATAACTCACCACACAACTCCTAAACCAATATTTTTTATTATCCCAATAGTTCTGATTATCCCAGTCATGGAGATGCCTTTGATTATGCCGGTATATTCAGCAATTTGTTGAATTGGTTTTTTTGTTTGAATTGATTTGTAAAATTGAACCGATTTGTGGGTCTTTTTTGTTTGTACTCAAATGACTGAACAAATCGATTTGTGGTTTTGATTTGTTGAATCGATGTTTGAATTTTTTGAATTGATTTATGGATTTATTAAATCGATTTACAAATTTGGTCTGTTTGAATTGCTCAATTTGGTTTTCTAATAAAAGAACTTTTCGATGGGTTTGGTGTTTCAGGCAATGGGCTTAGCATTTTCGATGGTTTGTGGTGTGTTTGGTGTTGTCTTGTGTTTTGAGTTTAAACTCAAATTATGCTCATGTGAGAGAACAAATAAGGTTTTTGTTTAATTTAACATAGGAGCCATGTCAATTAATGAGGTTTATGACTAAGTGATTCAATTTAAATGGTTTTAGTGTCTTCACAACAAAACAAAAGTACAGGGTTAGGTGTGTCAAAAAAATTGTTCGCTGAAAAAATGTAAAATTAGGTTAAATTCGTTGAATATCTGATGAATTAACCCTTTTTGTTTTGTACTTTCTATTACATAATCATTCAAAGTTTCCGGGAAAAAACATTTCCACATATATCGAACCCCAACTCGCTATCATGATAATAACTAATGGCTCATATCACACCACTAATTAGAGAGCATGACATATAAATACTCTATATACTTCCCAAATATATGTTTTACCCATTCCCAATGTGATACCTTAAACCCTTGATATCCATATAGGATTATTAGCAATAAACACATAAATAATAAGAACAAGGACATATCTATGCCCATCCTGAATCCCTAAAGAGAATCCTAACATTTTATAAATCATTATACAACATTTACACTACCCCTGAATATTTTAGCATAGGGAATCCATACCACCTCTCAATTCTGAACATCCTAGCTATACTTGATCACATAATGTAATAAAATAAGAGAAAGTTATCACTAGCTACTTGATCCATACCACCTCCATAGGATGTCCACCACTAGATACACATATTATATAACGAAATAATTGATTATACTACAAGTATGCAATTACTATAATATTAACAACTTGAGTAGACTCGACCCATGACCATACATATAGATCACTCACATTGTTTTAAGTCGAGAGATACTAGATTCCATCAGCATGTAGGATGGTCTTGAGGGCGTAAACCATAGTCTAATGCACTTATTGTTTGGGATTAAATTAAAAAGTTTCTTTACCTAGTGATATTTGATTCATTATATTTTAGAAAATAATATGAAAAGTAGATCTACAAAACTAGATCTAGGGTTTCGATCATTATACCTTTGAAAATCTTACAAGTGACCCAATATATGAGACATGAATGATGTAAATGAAGAGGAAGAAGTACAACCACCATTAATCTTCCAACTAAGATCCTACAAATAAAATACATCGTGTGGACACACATATTTAGATTGATATTGAAGAACTTGATAAATCCTTTATCTCCCTCTCTTCTATCCTCCCATCTCTCTCTCTCTCTCTCTCTCTCTCTCTCTCTCTCTCTCTCTCTCTCTCTCTCTCTCTCGAGTGATTTTTGTTATGCATGTGAGGCTGCTTCTTTAAATATAAGAATGAGTCTATCTAAGGGTCTTTTAGGGAATGATATAAAATTATGGTTTGATTCTATGATAAGGACTATATCGGCAACCTAAGACGAATAATTAAATTTGATTCCAAGGAAAAATATTGAAATCCAAAATTAACCCCGTTGCTTTATTTCCTTTTTTTATTTCTAATTAATTCCACTAAATAACTACAATTACACTCTAATTTAATTATCTCATAATTACTTGAATAAAGATGCCTTATTTGCAATATTCGGTAGCACATATTATGACTACCCAGGTTAAGATTCAAATACCTTCTTGGTGAAATTAAATTTTCCATCAATCAATTTTTGCCAATAATTTATATTCCTTTATTCTCAAACTTAACTTATTTGATATTTAAACGGATATTAAAATAATCATTTGATCACGTTTACTAATATAATAAAAGCTTATAAGTTTATCAAAGGGGTATTATAATCCAAAATATCTATCCTAGACACGGATTCCTCCTGAACATGATCTCGGACATAATCATATAATGGTTGCCAAACTCTCACGGCTTATTGACCCCATAAATTAAATCTCATCAAAATAATGACTATTTTAATATTCCAATAATTATATCCTTTAGTATTAAGAATCTATGCACCCTTTGCAAGATGGGATATTGTGCAAGTCTAATATTATCAAAACCTAAGCTCAAGTTTCACCCTTGCTCCTATTCAATACATTAGTGATGTAGTGATACAATATTTCTTTTACTAACATATAAAGTTCTCAAATAATTAGATAGGTTTCCGTAGTAACGATAAACCACTAAGATTGTATACGTAACTATATTGAGGGGATAACAATCCCCTAGTTAGGCTGTGAAAAATCTAATCACACTATAACCAAAATTTTGATATTTCACTATTGGTCCAAAACCAAATATTTAGAATTCCTAATAAGTAAAAATAAATGATATATATATATATAATATATTCACAAGAGAATATAAAGAATTCCTACAAATATTCTCAATATTTTAATGAGATAAGTCAATCCTTTATTGACCAATAATAAATGTCATAAAATATGGTTTTGATAATAAAAATCCAACAATCTCCCACTTAGTATTAAATATATGTGTCTATGCATCTAAAACACATTCCCTCCTTTAAAATGTAAAAAATATGGACTTATAAAATGATTAACTAGGTTGTGATATGATGAAATCTTGGTCACAATAATTCATAGCTCTTTAACTCTAACTAGGAGATACCAATGCTCAATGTGATTATCCATTTATTAATAATGAGTTATCTAAAACTTTGAATCACTTTGCTTATTATCATAATATAGTATAATAGATTATTTCACTAAAGGAACCTCACACAGGCCACTTGATAAGTTGTTGATCAACATAGCCTATTTATTGCCTCTTAAGTGGCAACAACTTCGGCCTCTACACTGGAGTCATCAATACATAATTTCTTTACACTCCTTCAACAAATATCTCCCCCTTGTAAATTAAACACACATACCAAGGTAGACTTTTTACAATCCTTATCTTTTTGAAAATTTGAGTTTTTATAGCTCAAAGGTACAACACTAGTCGCTTAATAAACTAACACATAATCTCTAGTGCTTTTTAAATACTTGATAATGTGATTTACTGTGGTCCATTTCTCCTCACTTAGATTATAATGAAATATACTAGCCATGCCTAAAATAAAGCATATACACGGTATAGTACACAACATATCACTCATAAAGATGGCCGTTGTCGAAACATAAGGTATATTCATCATCCTCCCTATCTAATTAGGTGCCTTAGGATATTGATCTTTAGATAAAGTGATTCCATGACTGAAAGTAATAAACATTTTCTTAGAATACTTCATGATAAACTTTTTGAGAACATCATTAGACTTCCTAAATTGGTTAAAATCCCGATCTCGTAAAAGCTTGATCATAAAAATGCGACTAGATTACCCTAAGTTTGTCACATCAAACTAGTTGAACAAAAACACTCATATGTAAAACAAGGCCTTATGCTAGATTTAGAGAATATTATCCACATAATGTAATAGAAATACAACTACATCTCTTTTACGATGCTTATACACACAAGTTTCAACTGGGCATTGATGAAAATCGAAGATTTGATCGCATGATCAAAATAGATGTTTCAAGACCTTGACACTTGCTTAAGTCCATAAATGGACCTCTTAAACTCACATAATTTTCTTCCCTAACTTCTTGAAATGAAACACTTGGGTTTCACTATATATATGTGCATGCCAAGAGTATCGTTCAAGAACGCAGTCTTAACATTATCATAACCCTGATAGAATTTAGTATGGCTACCGACGAGAAGTTTTCCTTGTAGTAAAATCCTTTTAATTTTAGAAAACATTTTCGCATAAGGCATTTACTTTAAGGTTTACACCCTCCGACCTAACTATATTTTCCTTATTATAAATCCACTTTCACATACTATATTTTACCCCCATCGAGCAAGTCTACAAATCTCCTAAACTTGATTCGAATACATCAAATCCATCTTACTATTTATATACCTAAGTTAAATATCAAAGTCATTGTTTTTGAGTGACTTGTTATATTGTCTGAGACTTAGTTCATGCTTTCCCTAAGATCTCATAGAAGTGTTTAGCTAAATAGATTAACATGTCATGATGTCTCATGACCTTCTCACTATGACTTGGGAAATATTTTATATTTAACTTTGTGGTATTTGAGGTTCCCAACTACATGATGCAATAAATTCATCTTACATAAAAACCTATGTTTGAAAGTTCCTTGTTTTAATTTAAAATTTTACTTGCTCATAGCTTGAAAAATAAAATTATAAGTTTTGTGAAAATCCAAAAACTAGAAAACTTTCATTCCAGGCAACAATATTGTTCACTAATAGTGAGAAAAAATGTGAGGTTGCAACGTCCCGACCTGGATTTATGGGTTATCCATGAGTCAACCGACCCGAGCGTTAGGTGTAAAGTGCAATGAAACAACCTAAAGAATGTTGTTAATCCAGTTTTATTTTAACTAATATTTCACTTGTTAGCATGCGATACCAATTTTCAAGATTTACTATATGAGGGACCCATGGGGAGAACAACGAAGTCCAAGTAAGCAGAGCTACTAACGTAAACATGAATAAAGTATACTTACCTGTAAAACACCCTCAAAATACGAAATCGCTCCCAAACTATCGTAATAAAGTGGGGACGTGAGCTTATACCCAGTGGGATTTATACAACAGTATAGAAACGAACGGCAGAAAGGAGTACTCACATTTTACAACCACATGCATGCGAGAATATGTATATAACTACATATATATACCTTTTAAATACACATGCTAATGCATTAACTGTTTTACTTTCGAAAAATCTTACTTATCTAGATTAATTTACCTTAATCCAATAAATACTTCATTTTTTCATACTTAGTATTCTCACCTTGTTTGACACACCCAGTTCAACACTTGAAGCCATTACACTTGATTTGATTCGAACCTTTTCCCTTACCAGAATTTATCCCTTTTATTCATTCAAACATACTTTTGTATTTTCATTAAAAATCACCATTTCAACACACGCACTCGTCGTATTAGAAAATACTTACTCACCTTTCAAAAATTATTTTTACAACACATTCTTGTGTTAAATATGGGTTTTACCATTTAGGTTGCTTAATCAAAGACTAATCCACTTTCTTTAACCCTTTTTCTTATCTTATGGACGTTAGTAGATTTTCGCATTAACTTGTCCATTTCACCTTTACCGGAACATGTATTACATTCATTCAAGTTAGGTTATTTTAACACATTTACCACACAACCCATTTCTTGATATGTTCCATGTTTCATTTAGCATTCTCAAAATCTTCCTATACCGCATACTTACATGGGCTCTACATCGACGGCTAGGCGCACCATATGCTTTGGACAATGGTTAAGGACTTTTCAGCTAAGGGCTTCGGGACCTTCTTTCTTTATCCCGGTGTCATCCGAGTACCTTTAACATGTTTTAATATTTTATAAATTTTCACATTATCTCATTTCCCTTTTACCCGGTCGGAACCAAAACCCGGGACTTTACTGCCCTAATTTGTGTTCCACTTGAAAATTTGTCACTTTATGTCCTTTATACTTTAATCTTGATTTTTATTCCAAAAATCATATTTTCTTTAGGGCCACCTTGTGTAACACCCTTTCCAACATTTTTATTTCATAAAAATGCTCCACTTTAAGTAAAATTACCATTACCCATTTATTTTCAAATCACACTTTTACTCCATTTTGACAAATATTATTTTCACCAAAACACTATTAAGTTACTTACACCAACTTCTTAAGTGTTTTAACCCTTTATCACCTTTTTACACTTGAAGTAATCTTTTACTTGATTGGAAACACTTTTACTCCTTTACTTCCTTTTTATTCCATAAGTGTTAATATTTCACAATATTAGTAAGTTATAGTCACTAATCATTTCACGTTTTTGCATTAACACTTAATAAGTGCTTTTTATCAACATTCATATTCTTTAAATACACTTATACTTAAGACTAATTCTATAAGAAAATTATCATTTCCTTTATTTAATTAGTTCTTTTTACCAACATTTATATTCCATAAAAATATCTATTATCTCTTTTACTAGAAAATATAGAAAACTATTATTTTCTTACATTTTCATTCCATAAAAATGTCCATTATTTATATTCTGAAATTTATTTATTCCAAGACCCATTTTAAATCAACTTTTTGATACCCATTCACATATTTATTTTCAAAATACTACATGCTTATATGCATAGAAAGTGGACTTTAAATGCTAAAATCCTACCAGACGGATTAAAGATGCATTTCACAAAATAAAAATATTTCATCAATTTCTTTAAACTTTGCAAATGTCCATTTATTCATAAAGTCTCCATTTTGCAATGAACTTGAAAATATTTATTTCATAAATATTTTTACAACATAAACATCATTCCACATTTTTAATTCACATTTTTAATTCACAAAAATTCCCATTACTTCCTTTCACTAGAAATACACCAAGAGTGACACTTCTTAAATTTTTATTCCATAAAAAAGTATATTATCTCCTTTACTAGAAAACACACAAAACTAATATTTTCTGATATTTTTATTCTTACTAGAAAATACACAAAACTATTATTTTTTTACATTTTTATTCCATAAAATGCCCATTATTTATATTCTGAAATTTATTTATTCCAAGACCCATTTTAAATCATCTTTTTGATACCCATTCCATACAAATTTTAAGATGATTAATAATTAACACTACGATTCAATTCTACACACATGTATTTAATCTAATATATGTAAATAACATGCTGAAATTATACTACCCATTAAACTTGAATCCAAGTTAGTCTACCCACCTCAAATGAAGCTCAAGAATGGTGGAAAAGGTGTAGAATATGGAGGACCCCCACCTCCAAAGGTGGCCTCAAGGGGGTCTCTAAAAGCCTTCTTAAACTTGACTCCATGAACTCATTCGCCATCTTCATGTAAGCTCTCATCATTCTATAAGCTCTTCCAATACCCATCAAAATATTCAAATAACACCATCTTCTTCTTATAGCAAGGTCACCTAGGGTTTACTAAGATAACATACGGTGATTTAGGGCTTTCTAATGATGGATGTAGGTGTTGGAAGTGGTGGGAGTGTGTAGATAGAGTTTGGGGCAGAAAGGGTATTCTCCATGGAAGCTCAAACTAGAGAGAGGAGTTGAGAAATTTGATGGGTTTTAGGTCTCCCAACATGCACAATTTCTCTCTCTTATAACCCAAGCTAATGGGTAGTTGCCGATGAGGAAAACATATAACCCCCAAACCTCCATTATCAAGTAATAAGAGGTCCCCAGAATGACAGCTCACCAAATCCTAAGGACCTTATAAAGATAGCAAAAAAAAGGGTTTCCTACCATGGCCATGTCTGCGACCCGTGGTCGACTGGCCATGGGACCATGGTCGACCGGGCCATGTAGAAAAACTAATTTTTTGAATCCCATGACATTATTATATAGATTTTTAGTACCTAACAAATGTAATCATAATATTTTTATCACCAACGAGGAACTCTAGAAAAATAACGCAAACTTTCATTTCCCGTGTCGAATGCTGACAAAAGTATTGTTTATCCTTATTCATATTCGTAACTTATTCGTTACTCAAATAATTCACGTCATACTCTACTAATATAATTTCACTAACTAATTGAACAAAAATGTTCATCAACACGAGCCATGAAACGTAAATTTTCCATTTTTAATCCCTACGTGTGACGTGTCACTTTTTGCACAATTTGGTCTATTTCCTTATGCATTTGTTTCTCCAATAATTTTCTCCAAATAACTATTTAAATTATAATAAGATTACTTATTTCTAGGGCGGGTTATTACAAACTTTCCTCCTTAAGGAATTTTGTCCTCGAAATTCTTAGCCCTCAACTTTAGGATCCAATTACCTTCAACCAGTTCCCAATCCTAAGGTGTTATCATCACTGTGGTCTAAACCCAGAGGATTCAATCTCATCAATCATCATTGTTAATCAAATCATAACGAACCCTAAGGCTTCACTACTAATTCTCAAGCATGCATAATATGTTTGTCTAACAAAACCTCTAGGTGTTCGATATTTCCCAAACATGGTACTATCACTTATGGAATCATCATCATGGATCGTTCTATGTTAGGATTCATGACCTACATTTCCTTGAACAAATTTTGGGTCACACCTAGCCTAGGCTGAAACAACCTCAATCCGCACAATTTCGAACCAAGTGCAACACTACCATCTATTGTCTTATCAAATTCCAATATTCATAATATTCTCAAGTAACAACCTCGGGACACACGATCCAGTTGCATTGGTTACACCGACTAACTAACAAGCATGTTAGCCCAGGAAATCAGATAATATATGCAACTATGTGAAATAACATGAGACCACCCGTACACATGAACTGGTGTAGAATAAGGGTGCATCTGAATAAGAACGCACTCATTTATCATGACACATCAACACAAACTGGCCTAACCCACATCACAACTGATCTTACGTTGGGATCAAAGAGGACACAAGAAATGCAACGAATCTGGTGATTTCTACGCCCGAAGGGAAATAATCAAATTTCGACGGTGAATCGAACCACCCGAAGTGCGAGCCCACAATGTATGCTTGAATTTTATAACTCTTTATCGATACCTGCTAAGCACTATAGCCTTTCCATGTCCCTTATCTTGGTTTGATAACCTTAACGGGTCTTATTCAAGAATCATTAATCCATGATGGATGAACGAAACAAAAACAAGTTTCCTTAGAGAAGCTAAAATGCCAGTCTTCCCTCCTTAGGACTAACGCTGCCTATATATCACCAGTAATCACAACTATCCTAAAGTAGGATGAAGTTACCTCTCTTGACATTTATCATTGGTTATCAACCAACCACATCTAGGCCACCAAAATTTCAACATGCAGCAGCTAACCTTAGTTTCCGAGATCACGCTCATTAAGTGCACATAGTGCTCACATGGTTTTAAACATTCAGTTCATGAACCATTGCTACCACTCTTAGTGATGTCTACAGGTCACTAAACCATAATCACCCTAATGGAATCTCATCTTTCAAGCATCACTCATACCTAATGATTTCCTCCAACATAGTCATTAATAACCGCATAGGTAACACAGTTATGTGTTATAATTATGACTAGCACTTTGCCCCATGCTTTATTTCTAAAAGCCACAACGAACCTCATTATGTCCTATGTCTTCCAGGTGCACCAACTAGAATTGATCAACCTATTTTTGAAATTATCCTCGAAGGTCATATCGTGACACATGCTCACAAATAAAGACCGTGACACTATCTCCAAGTAATTCTATAAATCAATGTGACCCAAACCTACAACAATCCTTAATGATTTACCATCACTATGAAAGCCCTAATAAGACAATAATTCCCAAATGCATTATTCATGATGACACCACACTCAGTTATCTCTCCAATAACCCGCACGTCTAATATGAGAAATCACAAGTCATATACTGACCTATGCTATGCAACCTGTGGTCTACCAATACGAATGTGTATCACCACATAAACCTTGATGTAACAATGATTCCAAAGGATTCTGAGGAGAGACACTATTGTCATTGTAATGAACGGTATGTAACCTTATATTCATCATTACTAGGAACATCTACAACCCGCATTAACATCTCACTAGATAAACTTTAGTATACACCTTCAAGGAAATTTTAACATGGCTTCCCGTGCTTATCCGTGTTACTAACCCGAAGTACACGTCATAAGGCTACATTATTAAATTCACAACGAGTGTTCAACCACGACAACTAAGTTGCCTCATTATGCAATCATCTCATGACATGCTAATATACCAACTAACACAACTATATATATCTTGGTGGGATACGGGGCGTCGAGCATTGCCTATGAACACTAAGGCCCATGCCTACGAATGCCAAAAGGATCCTATCTCTTAATGACAAACTACAATCATCAAAATCAAAATTAAAACCATTCAGGTTGTGTTATGACACGGGACATCAGGTATTGCTCACGAGGAGGCCCACCCTAATGACACCGTAAGAGGTCCTTTTCTAAAACATCACAACTTAATTACTTAATACTAAGTCACCACGATTATCTAGGTTCATTCTTATGTTACCCCAATCATTAAGACCATCTAAATCCTCACTATAGTCGAGGCATATGAATCGAGACATACTAAACCCAAAACCACAACCCAGTGACCTAACATTTTCTCGTCATGTAGCTAACACTTATAAACATATTACCTAGTGACTACTCCAAAGGGTTACCTAAGGTCCACCCCCTTGCCATTACATCTCATCGTTATCGCTTATGTGACATTTTGCCATGAATGGACAATAACTTTAATCACGACTCATAAGATACATTTATCGGCTAACGACCGCCAAGGGTCCCTCCCACAAGGATATCATCCTGTTAACTAAGGTTGGATGTTCCTATTCCTAAATGTTGATCCAAAAAATTTTACATTATCGCCAAGTTTACTATAAACCATGGTATTACCCCAAGGATCGAATTTGCCTAATTCCTACATCGATATTGACCTCTCACATGTGTCACACCCAAGGCTACATATAATTTAAGTCACGATTTCCCTTTACATAATTTTAACACTCTAGCAATCAGTCTCCACTATTGATTATTCACAAATTGGTGCAACTTGCCCAATGGTCTACATCTCATTCTATCAACATCTCAATTGATTCTATGTCACCAAATTTTAACGGAAGCACCTGATACTAACACCTGCGGTGTCACCACTATAGGCTTATGTGGACACCCGTAAATTATTACCATTCTAATCAGAAATGCAGAAGCAGTTAATAACCATTAATCTAATCATGTCCACTTGGCATTATTCTAACTTTTTCTTCTAACCTCTTAGACTTTATCGTCTAGGCCACACACTAAACTGTCATCAAACTAGCATGATCGGCCCGAACCACACCGATGTCGAAAGATCCACTACTGACCTCACCACGTCACTCCCAAAAGGAACCTTGAACCTAGAGCTCTGATACCATTTGTAACGCCCTCGACCTAAATTTATGGGTTATCTGTGAGTCAACCCGATTCGACTCAAGCGTTAGGTGTATCAGAACCTAGAGCTCTGATACATTACGCTAGTTAGCATGTGATTCCAATTTTCAAGATTTACTATGTGACGGACCCATGGGGATCACACCAAAGTTCAAGTAAGCAGAGATACTAACGTAAACATGAATAAAGTATACTTACCTGTAAAACACCCTTAAAATACGGATCTGCTCCCAACTTATCGTAACAAAGTGGGGACGTGAGCTTATGCCCAGTGGGATTTATACAGTAGTATAGAACAGAACGGTAGAAAGGAATACTCACTCGATACAACCACATGCATGCGATAATATTTATATATCTACATACACATACCTTTTAAATACACATGCTAATGCATTAACCATTTTACTTTCGAAAAATCTTACTTTTTTTTATGGAAATTGGACTTCTATTCTAGATTACTTGAAGAACTTGCATATTCTAAATAGCTAACATCCTTGAAAGACTCTGAAAAAATAAGTTAAAAAAGCATAAATGAGGTTCTTTATAGAGAAGAACCCTTACAAAATCATAAATGGAAGAATATATAAGAGATAATCTTAAGCAACCACTGAAAAAAACTAAACACCAATGAGTTCTAGACATTTTTGAAGGAAGGAAGACCCCATTTATTTTCACCTGCTTAATTTAGTAAGGAAATTAGCTACATAATTAGCTTTTCTGTGAATATGAACAATGCTGAACTTAGGCCTCTTCAATAAATTTCTGGTTTTAAACATATGCCAGTTAATTTTCCATGGAGTATTACCTTTATTATGGAGTAAATCCACTAAAACTTTTGAATCATTCTCTATAGACAGATCATAGTCAATGAAGCCCATAGTAAACTCCATAACTTTAAGCAAAGCTAAGGCCTCTGCTTCCATATTAGAAATAATTCCAAAATGAACATGAAAATCCCAGATCATTTCTGCATATTGATTCCATAATATTCCTCCTCCTCCTCCATTACATGGTTTTACCAGATCACTGCCATAAACATTTAACTTTAGAGTGCCTGATTTAGGATAATTCCACTTGATCTTCATCTGCATTATAGGCTTAGGGACACTGAAGAAAACTTTGTTTAATAACAACTCATTTTTAATATGGATCATAACTGAAGCAACATTAGGAAGTCTGTCTTCATATCTGCATTTATTTCTAAAGCACAAAATACACCAATAAACTATATCTCGGACAATTCTACTGATGTTTTTATTAAGCTTAACCCCATAAATCCCCCACTGAAAAAGTTGATTTCTAGTACCTCTTCCTTTAGATCTATAAATCCCAAACTCTTTAGTCAGTTGGTCCCAAATTTTACTTGCTACATCTCCCTTCTTAAAAAGATGATCAAGAGATTCTTCTCTTGGATTGGAACAATAACATCATTTGGATTAGCCTTTAAATCCAATAGAGTTTATTTTCTCATCAATGGGGATAAGATTATTCAACATCTTCCACGTGAGGACTGGCATTTTGATTGGGAGATTGTTGTGCCATATAAACTTTGAGCTGAGTCTTGAATGATATTGAGTTCGGCATATGTTCTAAGTTGATGAAATAGAGAAGGTTCCAATGCTAGTTGGCTTATAGATTAATGAATCTGGATTGTAGGGCATAATCTCTTCGAAGTTGATAATTTTTTGGACCACATTAGGATTGTACAACTTCTATAACTTCTTTTTATCCCAATTGTTGTCTTGCTTCCAAAAGTCTTTAATAGGTATGCTTGTGTGACTTCCCCTAATTTGCATTCAGCTATACCCCAACTATCTTGAGCAATGTTAATAGAGCCATCTCTAATACACCACAACATTTGGTCTTCTGCCTAGTCTCTCATAGAGCATAATGGATTCCAAGTCAGAGCACCTCCTCTTCTTGAAGCAGAAATAGGGTGGTGATGTCTATAATATGTCGCCCTTGTGAATTAGGCCCATATTGAGTGTTGAGATCTAAAAATCTACCATAATTTCATACTAAGAGAGGAGTGAATATCTTTGATATGCCTTATACCTAGACCACCTTCATGTGTAGGTTTCACTATATTATCCCAACTGCACCACTGGTATATTTGGTCCCCAAAACTATAAATCCAAAAGCATTTTGAAATGAGACTTGAAATTCTATTGAGAATAGCTTTAGGAGGACTGAGAGCTAATAAAAGATATAGGTACATAGAAGATAAAACATATTTAATAAGAATAATTTTTCTTCCTAAGCTCAAACACTTGGCCTTCCAACCTTGAATTATATGTTTAATTTTTTGCACCATATCTTCAAAATAAATTACCTTATTCCTACCACTGTAAATGGGACGTCCTAGGTACTGCATTGAGTCAGACTTTAACTGCATACCTATACACACCTTTATCTAGTTTAGAGGAATTGGACCTATGAGCTTTGAGGCCATGATATTACTATTTCTTTTGTTTATTCTTTGGCCTGACACTTCTTTATATAGGCTTAGCACCTTCATAAGAGCATTAACTTCCTTCCTAGAACCTGAGAAAAATATAATTACATCTGTCAAGACATTATTTTATTGTCCGTTATCAATTAGTATGTCATATATCGCTACAACCATCGAAGAATGTTCAAGATCACATATGCAACAAGACGGATCTGAATATCAAGTTTCTTCAACAATCAAGCCTCCGCTAGATGAATTTGGTAAAGGTTGTATTTTTATTCCTTAGCATTTCACTTAGAATATTGGGATATTTTTCATCAAAAAATTTCTAAGTGTTGGAGAAGAGTTTTTAATTTTTTCGTCAAAATTATTTTTCAAAGTTTTAAGGCGTAGCATTTACTGGAAAAAAGAAAATTATTTATCAAATTACTCATTCGAGCGACAGATCCTGTCGTTCGAGCGACACTTCTTTTAGTTCGAGCAACCTACCGCCTTAGATTTTCTATTTAAGCATGTTAAACAACTCCGTTTTTTAGAATAAAACTTGTGATTTTCTGTTCATACAAAACTGCTACTGCAGAAACATATGTCTTCTCACTTTTAGGTTTTTAACCCTTTTTGTTTTCAATTCACAAGATCCCAATGTTTATGTGAATTGTTTTGGAACCTAAGAACATACTTTGTTATTGTTCAACATTTGTGGAGTGCGTCTTTACACCTGAAGACTGAGGTCATTGAGGTTCGCTGCGTGTGGATCTTTGCTAATGACTGGAGTGGGGTTCATGCGGGTTCGCTAAGTAGAATCATTACTTATTCTAGGTTGGGCGTTTATTTAGGTATGCTGAGGTAAACTTATTGTAGATTTCATTATAATCCGTGTAAGTTGCAATTTATAAATTATAGTGAAATAAAAGGTTTTTCCCTGAGGGGATTTTTCCTGAAATCTGTGAGTTAGCATATTTGTGTTTTTGTTAGTTTGACACACGCACACACGTAGATATTTGTTTAAGGCCTGAATTAATTTGATTAAAGAATTGACTATAATTAAATAAGTTTGTAGTTGGAATTTGCGCATTTGTTCGAATCTTGATCACACATAGTTATTTTACAAATTGGTATCATATCTTTTTAAGAAGATCACGACACTCTTCAAATTAGTATCAGAGCAGGTTACTCAAATTTACCAAGTATTCCTATTTTATGCAGAATTGTGTGATATTGATTTTTTTGAAAAATCTATTTTGTGAAAAATTTGTTGCAATGTTTCCAAATGAAAACTTATATAATCAGTTGCTAATTTTTTACGGGTCTAATTATCCTTACTGGAAAGATCGAATGAAATCCCATTTAAAAGAAATCGATGAAAGAGTTTGGGTCATTTGTGAAAGAGGTTGGACTCCTCCCACTGTCACCGCAAATAATGTCACGAATTTAAAACATGTGTTAGACTGGACTGATGATGAGTTTATGTGGAGAACTTTTAATTCACGTGGGCTTAGTGAAATTTATGGACACGTCACCCCCAATGAGTTCCGACGTATTATGATGTGGACCACGTCTAAAGAAGCGTGTGATTTTTACAACTCACCCACGAAGGCACTAATTCGGTCAAAGAGTCTAAAATTCAAAATTTAACTACTCATTTGAAATGATTACCATGCTTGAGACTGAGTGTTTTGATGATTTTTATGCACGTTTGTCTGACATTATCAACATCATTTTTAATCTTGGTGAGCCTATAAATGATTCACAGGTGGTTAAAAGATTTTAAGATCGCTACCAAAATATTTTATCCCTAAAGTGACCATTTTAAATACCTTGGGTAATTTGGGCAATTTAAAATTAGAAGAGCTGGTAGGAGACCTCTAAACATATGAGATTGACATGTTTCCTGATATTGTCAACCCTAAGGATAAAGGGAAATCACTTAAAGCCAAGTCTAAAAAGAAATAGAAAGTGAGTTTTTGTGAGTCCGAGTTTGAGGATGAGTCTGAGTGTTTTGATGATTTTTATGCACGTTTGTCTGACATTATCAACATCATTTTTAATCTTGGTGAGCCTATAAATGATTCACAGGTGGTTAAAAGATTTTAAGATCGCTACCAAAATATTTTATCCCTAAAGTGACCATTTTAAATACCTTGGGTAATTTGGGCAATTTAAAATTAGAAGAGCTGGTAGGAGACCTCTAAACATATGAGATTGACATGTTTCCTGATACTGTCAACCCTAAGGATAAAGGGAAATCACTTAAAGCCTAGTCTAAAAAGAAATAGAAAGTGAGTTTTTGTGAGTCCGAGTCTGAGGATGAGTCTGAGTTTGATATGGCCATGCTTGCAAAGAATTTTAAAAAGTTTTTCAAGTTTTCAAAACAAAATTCTTCCAATAAAACATTTTTTGAGAAAAAGAAAGACAAGTCTAAAGAAAGAGGTGAAAAAAAGAAAGAGGGTGAGGAATATTTAGAAAATGTGACATGTTTTTACTGTGAGGGCAAAGGGAATAACTCGTTTGAGTGTCCGACTAGACTTAGGAGAGAGGGCAGGAAAGTTGTTATTCCAGTCACCCTTAGTGATAGTGAGGATGATGTGAAAGATTTTGCAGATGAGTCTTCACAAGGAAAGTTTGTTGTGTTTCCGCTAGTCACGTGAGCACACCTAGTTTGTCCCATGACGATGAGGATACTTATGCACATGAGGCCCCCGAGGAGGATTTGAGTGTTTCTAGTGAGTGTGAGAGTGAGTGCACTAGTGAGGGTGATAGTAAGCTCCAGATTATCTTTAGAGATTTGTACGCCGAGGCCTTAAAGACTAAAAAATTGAATAAGAAGTTGAGTCTTAGAGTGAGGGATTTAGAGAGAGAGTTAGAGAGTTTAAAGGAGTTTGAGGCAAAATTGAGTCAAATCGAGAAGGTGAAGGTTTCTTTGAGTGATTCCAACTCGAGATTGATCTCGAACATGCTCGGGAGGTTAAAGTCGCTTTAGAGAACGCATATAAGAAGGCTGGAAAAATGGTTCTCAATCCCATTTTGGGTGATGTTGAGAGACAAGGAATAAGTCACGACAGTGCATCCACTTCACATGTTGCACCCTAGTCGGTTCCCATTTTAGGGTTTGATTCACATGGCTCTCAACCCAAGCCACCTAAGCGTCCCGTACCTGATAGGAGAGTGCGTAGGAGACTTTTTGTGAGAGGTGTACCTAGGCCAGTTTATGTTTGCACACACTGCAAAAAGAGAGGACACCTTTGAGAGTTTTGTTTTAAATTGGGTCATGTGTCACGCAGTGCTACTACACGTGTTCACACACACGCACCCACACCTGATGCTTCGAATGATTACACGAGAGAGTTTGCACATATTAGGGAGTAGCTAAAATTTTCGGTCAAGACTTCACATGATTTGATGGAGTTTTTTCATAGAATGTCACCACCTTTGGAAAACTCTACCTCACCTAACAGTTGAGGTTTAGACTTGTCTACTAGCATAGGATGATTTGCATGATGATATTTTTGCCTATTGCTAGTATGTATTTTTTGTATTAGTTTTTTTGCTTTTGATAAATTTGAAAAAGCCAAAAAGATTTTATTTTGATAAATTTTTTGAAAAGGTCAAAAGAGTTTTGTATTTTGATTTTACACCATATATAAATGGACATTTAGGATGACCGAGTCACAATTTCATTCCATATCGACGTGATGATCTGATAGTGTTTTAATATGCGTCATGATTTCATTTTTGTTCTTTATAATGTTTGGTGTCATTGAGATGCAATTTAGTGTTACTACCTACATATTTGACTCATATTTGCCTTTAATGCGCACTTGCACGAATTTGTTTGATAATTGTACTTATTTATCACATATTAATCGGAGTGTTGTCATATCAATTCTATCTTTAAAACGAACCATATGCGATAAAACTTAACAATGGTAGTAGTACATGTAAAAACTGTGTACCGTGAGGAATTTAATTGCAACAAAATATGATGAGTGAATCACAGAAAAGGCTGCGAGAGTATAAAATTAACTCGTCGTGAAAGCCACCGTTTAAAAGAGCCCGAAAAAAATTTAAAGGTAATAAAAAGATAAATATCCTAAAAAGGGGGCACCTCAAAAGAAAAATATAATGATTATTATTTGTGAGGGAGTTTGGATGGAAAGAAATGAAAAACGGGTTTGCACATCCTGGCAGCGTCTTGAAATATCATTCATAGTTTTACATGTTATTGTTGTGGGAATCACTTTTGACTTTGATGTGTTGATGGATTGAGTCGATGTCATTTAAATTCAACACTTTTCAACACTTAAGGATGATTTTGAGATTCATTCGATAGGAGCACATGTATACATCGTGCACGTATGTTATGTTTGATTGTGTTGATTTACCTATTGAATATTTTCACACCCATTCATTCAATTTCCATGATTTGGCTGCCTTAGTATAAATTCATGGTGTGACTTTTTTTTAAAAAAAATGAAAAATGAAAAATAGTTTGTGACGTTTGTTTGAGTATCTCTTTAATTGTGACAACTCCATGCTTGATTTGCTTATTCGTTTCCATGTCTATTTTTGTCAAATAAAAGATGGGGGAACGAATTATGGGAGTCTTTGCATTATGGGAGAGATTTGATTATAATGATTGATGTATTTTTATATCATTTCAAACTCGATGCGTCACAAGGTATTTTCTTTGTCTCGTGTATGTAGGTACAACAATGGAAGATCATATGTTACACACCATGATGAGAAAAGCTTGAACATTTGAAGTTTTGATGTTGAAGGCTTTGAAGAAAAGTTTTGAGACCTACATATTTAGTACCTTTTCATTTTTGGGTTCATGAGGGTATTAGATTTGTATATGTATTTTATGTTATTTCTGATGTTTTTATTTTTTACCGGCATAGACATAGGAGGGAGATTCGTAAGGACATTATTTTATTGTCCGTTATCAATTAGTATGTCGTATACCTTTACAACCGTCAAAGAATGTTCAAGATCACATATGCAACAAGTGGATCCGAATATCAAGTTTCTTCAACAATCAAGCCTCTACGAGATGAATTCGGTAAAGGTTGTGTTTTATTCTTTAGCATTTCATTTAGAAGATTGGGATAATTTTCATCCAAAATTTTCTAAGTATTGGAGCGGAGTTTTTAAGTTTTTTCATCAAAATTATTATTCGAAGTTTTAAGGCGCATCATTTACAAGCAAAAAGAAAAAAGAAAATTATTTATTTAATTGCTCGTTCGAGCGACAGAGTCTGTCGTTCAAACGACAACCAGTCTTGGGCGAAGCTCGTTCGAGCGACGTGTGGCATCATTCGAGCAACATTGCTTTTCGTTCGAGCGACCTGCCACCTTAGATTTTCTATTTAAGCATGTTAAACAACTCTTTTTTTAGAAGAAGACCTGTGATTTTCTGTTCATACGAAACTGCTACTGCAGAAACATATGTCTTCTCACTTTTAGTTTTTTAAACCTTTTTGTTTTCAATTCAGAAGATCCCAATGTTTATGTGAATTGTTTTGGAACCCAAGAACATACTTTGCTATTGTTCAACCTTTGTGGAGTGCATATCTACACCTGAAGACTGAGGTCATTGAGGTTCATTGCGTGTGGATCTTTGCTGAAAACTGGACTGGGGTTCATACGGGTTCGCTGAGTAGAATCCATTGCTGACTCTAGGCTACGCCTCTATGTAGGTTTGCTGAGTTAAAATTATTTAAGATTTCATTGTAATCCGTGTAAGTTACGATTTATAAATTATAGTGAAATAAAAGGTTTTGCCCTGAGGGGATTGCTCCTGAAATCTGTGAGTTATCATATTTGTATTTATGCTGGTTTAACACACGCACACACATAGATATTTGTTTAAGGGCTGAATTAATTTGATTAAAAAATTGACTCTAATTAAATAAGTTTGTGGTTGGAATTTACACATTTGTTTGAATCTTTATCTCACACGGTTATTTTACAAATTGGTATAAGAGCTTTTTAAGAACATCACGACACTCTTCAACATCATCTGCGAAACATAAATAGTTAAATCTAGGGCAACCAAGTGGAATTTTATACCCCATTTAACTGGTTTTTACATGAGAGACTCCAAATTTTTTGAGAGAGCATCAGCCATAATAATGAAGAGGCTAGGGGATAGGGGATCCCCTTACCTCAAACCTCTGGAAGATTTAAAAAAGCCTATAGTTTCTCCATTAATCATAACAGAAAACCAGGAGTTTGAGATGATCCTTCATATTAAATCAATTTATTGTTCACAAAATCCCATTCTTCTCATGATCTTAACCAAGAGACCCTATCATAAGCTTTAGCCTTATCCAACTTCATATTGATGTTCCCTCTAAAAATTTTATGATGGATTCTAGAAATGCATTCTTGAGCCAATAAAACATTTTATGTGATTGATCCCTCTTTAATAAAACCTGACTAGACTGGGGATATGATTTAATTTAGAAGTTTTGCAACTCTATCATTTAAAATCCTTGAAAAAAAATTATTAATAAAATTTTTCATACTTATGGGTTTGAAATCATTGAATGATTGGGGGTTTTCAGTCTTTGGAATCAATGCAACTTTTGTGGCAGTGGTTATTTGAGGAAGAGTACTATCTGTGAAGAAACTATGCACTGCCTTGAAAATATCAAGTTTAATATCTTCCCAAAAGAAGTTATAAAATAAACCATTGAATCCATCAA
Source organism: Sambucus nigra (assembly GCA_949130495.1). Classification (NCBI taxonomy): domain Eukaryota; kingdom Viridiplantae; phylum Streptophyta; class Magnoliopsida; order Dipsacales; family Adoxaceae; genus Sambucus; species Sambucus nigra. The sequence continues at coordinate 127,270,331 of OX422219.1, read as the reverse complement.
CACCTGGACCATTTGAGGCTTTATAACCCTTCACTGTTTGTTCAATCTCTTCCACATCTGGCCATACAAGCACCATTTGATTCAAGTCGTCATTAATGGACTTTGGACTATGATCAAGAACTTCATTCTCCCTAGAAGGATTATAGACTTCTTCTTATTGAAAGGCTACAGAGAAATGTCTAACTGCTTCAGATTTAATATCCTCTATAGTTTCTGTCTATGAACCATCTTCCTTCTTTATCATGTGAATAAATAACCTTTTGTGCTTGGTTTTGACAATTTTGTGGAAATACGCAGTATTTCAATCTCCTTCCAGAGCCCACTTTTCATTAGCTTTCTAAGCCCAGTGTTCTTCTTAATCTTAAGACGTTTGTTATGATAAGTAGTTTCCTTACTCGCCTCTTCTCTATTAAGTTCACAGGGATCTTGCTCATAAGATAATTCATTTAATAACAACTGATCTTCAGCATCCCTTGCAGCTTGAAAAATATCCCCAAAGCATGATTTACTCCATCTAATGAGTTTTTGTCTGATTGCTTTAAGCTTTAGAGAAATAGCTAAGATAAGATTTTGACATTCCACTTCTTTCCAAGTTTCTTTGACAATCTTGATGCATTCTTCTTTCTCAGTCCAGAACTTAAAAAAACAAAAGGATTTAGTAGACACCTGGTTGTCTACCTTCCTTGTCAATAATAAAGGATTGTGGTCTGACATACTTATATTAAGATGAGAAACTTCCCATTCGAGGCCTAATTCTTGACAGGCGTGATTTATGAGAACCCTATCCAAGTGACACCAAATACTACTCTTCTTACATCTCTTATTATTCCAGGTCAATTTAGAGCCTTTGAACCCCATATCTATCAAACCATTAGTTTCTATACACTCTATGAATTTAAATACGGCCCCTAAATTTACCGCATTACCTCTTGCCTTCTCTGAGTGATTGGCAATTATATTGAAATCGCCATAAATAATCCAGGCTGAATCCCTTGAAACATCTGATAAGTATTCCCATAAGAATCTTCTTTCATTTTTTATACAAATGGCATGTACAAAGCTGCATTACACTTTATTATGACTACCATCTATTTGCACTTGTAAAGAAATGCACTGAGGCATGTCTGAAATTAACTCCCATTTTATCCCTTCTTTGAAAAAGCACCATATTTTACTATTACTATTAGAAATTCTAGAAGCATAACCTAATTTGATCATAAAACTCCCTATCTTTCTAATCTCATGTTTAGGATCCAATACTATGAAAACTTGAATGCAATGAATTTTGTTTAATCTTCTTAACCTTCTCATTGCTCCTTTTTTTATCCCCCTAACATTCCAAATTAGAGACTCTATCATTTAAAACCTTGAGAGTGATTAGAGTTAGAGTTTGACCAAAGAGTCCTTTTGAAGCTACTACTATAGTCATGCTTGTTGCCTCCCTTGCTTAGAGTTTTCTTACTTCTAGTAACTATAACAAATCCATCTTCTTTCTCAGTTGTTGGTTGGGGAGTGGATTATCCAATGAGTTGAACTGTAGTATCAGTTGGAATTCTTTAGGATTGGATTGGCTACTGCTTCTTTTTGGATCCCCTTCCGAAATTGGCTGCTTCAAGTGACTTTATACTTCCTCTTCTTGCCCTCTTACTTCTATTTCTATCCTCTTATCTGAAAATTTTCTTATAACTGATCCACTTAATCCCTTAGAGTTCAGAGTTGAGGGGGACACACAAACTCTATCCTCCTGTTGAGATGATGGTCCTTCAATCATTTCTTGAGCAATACTATCCTTAGTAGTCTTTTTAAAGAAATGAGAGATAAGAGTTTGACTAACTATTTTTATACTAGTTTGGTTTCTTCCAAGAATTTCCCCTTGTTCTTCTAGTTCTTGTTCATTTACCATACCTCCTTCATCTCCTTTTATTCCAAAAGATCGGATAACCCATTCTTTAGCTGATTCCTTTTCTCTTTTAGTGCTCCGAGTTGAATTTCCATTGACTTCTTTGATTCTAATTCCTTTTTCACATGTGAGTTGAGGCTTTGAGATTGAGAGAAGAGAAAATTTTACAAATGTCGTCTATAGGAGGTATGCCATGCAAAAACTTACCAACCAGGGAATATTTAAAAGGGGATGCCATTTCTTGAATAGTGGAGTCTTCATACATAATTATTGGTTCACCTTTAAAGAGGGATATGGGATGTAGAGCTGTTTGAAATGATCTTGAGGCACATATTGCATCTACGAAAGACATAGGTTGTGTGGATATTTGATCGCGAGGTTTGATAATGGAGGATTCTTGTGGGGAGTTTGGGGAAGAAGGTATAGTTTGTGGAGGTTGCATGACTTCCCCTAGAGGAGGAGAAGGTTGTGAATCCATGCAAACCCAAATTATGATTAGGGTTTGCTAGGGGGCGGCTAGAGTGAGACGGCTTAGGAAGTCTTTAGGTATTTTCACAGTTGACTGAGGGGTGGTCACCCAGGGGGTTAAAGTGACAAGTCCGAAAAATCTTACTTATCCGGATTAATTTACCTTAATCCAATCAATACTTTCTTTATTCATACGTAGAATTTTCACCTTGTTTGACACGCCCGGTTCAACACTTTAATCCATTACACTTGATTTGGTTCGAACCCATTCCCTTACCAGAATTTAACCCTTTTATTCATTCAAACGTACTTTAGTATTTTCATTGAAAATCACCATTTCAACACGCGCACTCGTCGTGTTAGAAAATACTTACTCACCTTTCGAAAATCCTTTTTACAACACATTCTTGTGTTAAATATGGGTTTTACCATTTAGGTTGCTTAATCACAGACTAATCCACTTTCTTTAACCCTTTTCCTTATCTTATGGACATTATTAGATTTACGCATTAACTTGTCCATTTCACCTTTACTGGAACATTTATTATATTAATTCAAGTTAGGTTATTTTAACACATGTATCACACAACCCATTTCTTGATATGTTCCATGCTTCATTCATCATTCTCGAAATCTTCCTATATCGCATACTTACATGTGCTCTACACCGACGGCTGGGCACACCATATGCTTTGGCCAGTGGTTTAGGGCTTTTCACCTAAGGGCTTCGAGCCCTTATTTCTTTATCCCGGTGTCATCTGAGTACCTTTAACGTGTTTTAAAATTTTATAAATGTCCACATTATCTCCTTTGTCTTTTACAAGATCGGAGCCAAAACCCGGGACTTTACCGCCCCAATTTGTGTTACACTTGAAAATTTACCACTTTGTGTCCTTTATACTTTAATCCTGATTTTTATTCCAAAAATCATATTTTATTTAGGACCACCTTGTGTAACACCATTTCCAACATTTTTATTCCATAAAAATTCTCCACTTTAAGTAAAATTACCATCAACCATTTATTTCCAAATCACGCTTTTACTCCATTTTCACAAATGTTATTTTCACCAAAACACTATTAAGTTACTTACACCAACTTCTTAAGTGTTTAACCCTTTAACACCTTTTGCACTTGGAGTAATCTTTTACTTGATTGGAAACACTTTTACTCCTTTACTTCCTTTTTATTCCATAAGTGTTGATATTTCATAATATTAGTAAGTTATACTCACTAATTATTTTACGTTTGCCCATTAACACTTGATTAGTGCTTTTTACCAACATTCATATTCTTTACTTCTTCATTCAAGAAATAAACTTATACTTAAGACTACTTCTATAAGAAAATTCTCATTTCCTTTATTTAATTCGTGCTTTTTACCAACATTGATATTATTTACCAACAATCATATTCCATAAAAATATCTATTATCTCTTTTACTAGAAAATATACAAAACTATTATTTTCTTACATTTTAATTCCATAAAAATCCCCATTATTTATATTCTAAAATTTATTTATTCCAAGACCCATTTTAAATCAACTTTTTGATACCCTTCACGTATTTATTTTCAAAATACTACAAGCTTATATGCATAGAAAGTGGACTGTAAATGCTAAAATCCAACCAAACGGATTAAACGTGCATTTCACGAAATAATGACATTTCATCAATTTCTTTAAACTTGGCAAATGTCCATTTATTCATAAATTCTCAATTTTGCAAGGAACTTGAAAATATTTATTTCATAAATATTTTGACAACATAAACATCATTACCCATTTTTATTTCACAAAATGCCCATTACTTCCTTTCATTAGAAATACACCAAGAGTGACATTTCTTACATTTTTATTCCATTAAAATGTATATTATCTCCTCTACTAGAAAACACACAAAACTAATATTTTCTAACATTTTTATTCCATAAAAAAATCTATTATCGCTTTTACTAGAAAATGCACAAAACTATTATTTTCTTACATTTTTATTCCATAAAAATGCCCATTATTTATATTCTAAAATTAATTTATTCCAAGACCCATTTTAAATCATCTTTTTGATACCCATTCCATACAAATGTCAAGATGATTCATAATTAACACTAGGATGAAATCCTACAGACATATATTTAATCTAATATATATAAATAACATGCTGAAATTATACTACCCCTTAAACTTGAATCCAAGTTAGTTTACCCACCTCAAAGGAAGCTTAACAATGGTGGAAATGGTGGATAAGAAGGAGGACCCCCCACCTCCAAAGGTTGCCTCAAGGGGGTCTCTAAAATCCCTCTTAAACTTCACTCCATGAACCGATTCCCCATCTTCATGTAAGCTATCTTCTATCTACAATGAACTCTCTTCCAATACCCATCAAAATATTCAAAGAACATCATCTTCTTCTTCTATCAAGGTCACCTAGGGTTTACTAAGATAACATGAGGTGCTTTTAGGCTTTATAATGGTGGTTGTATGTGGTGGAAGTGGTGGGAGTGTGTAGAGAAAGTTTGTGGCAAAAGGTTATTCTGCATGGAAGCTCAAACTAGAGAGAGGAGTTGAGAAATCTGATGGGTTTTAGGTCTCCCAACATATATGGTTTCTCTCACTTATAACCCAAGCTAATGGGTAGTTTCTAGATGAGGAAAATATATAACCCCAAAACCTCCCATATCAGGCAATAAGAGGTCCCCAAATTGACAACTCACCAAATCCTGAGGCCCTTATAAAGACAACTAAAAAAAAGGAATTCCTGTCGTGGCCATGTTTGAGACCTGCGGTCGACTGGCCAGGGGACCCTGCCCGACGGGGCCCTACAGAAAGACCAATTTTTTTATCCTATGACATTATTATATATATTTTTAGTACCTAATAAATTTTGTCATAATATTTTTATCGCCAACGAGGAACTCTATAAAAATCACGCAAACTTTCATTTCCTATGTCGCGTGCTGACAAAAGTATCGTGTATCCTTATTCGTATTCGTAACTCATTCGTTATTCAAATAATTCACATCATTCTCTACCAATATAATTGCACTAACTAATTGAACACAAATGTTCATCCATGCAGGCCATGCAATCCCTACGTGCGACGTGTCACCTTTTGTATAATTTGGTCTATTTCCTTCTGCATTTGTTTCTCCAATAATTTTTCTTCGAATATCTATTTAAATTATAATAAAATTATTTATTTCTAGGGCGAGGTATTACAGATGGTGTGTGTAGGGATACCAGATTTTAATTTTAATCAAATTTATTTTTGAGTGAGAAATTATCCTAGCACGGATAAAGAAAACGATGTGCAAACATTACTCCAATCTTATGTTGCCTAACATTTATCTATGTGAGAATGAAATTATAAAATAAACAAAGTAAAACAACAAACACACGACGTCGCGATGTCCAAGGGAAACCCACAACTAGAAAAACCTAGGACTATCTAGCCTATAAAAATTCACTATGATATCGGGTTTATACAAGGATTACAGATGATTTACTCATTGACTCGACTCCCTTCAAGCCTGATGAAATCTTCGCTCCGTGAATATTCTTTACAGAAATTGCGAGATTCCACCGGTGGCTCATAATACACTCATCCCATATCTCGGTATCCATCAATCTTTAACTAAACTCTGTTACGTAGTAACATAGAATCCACTATGCATCCAGACTCGAATAGATTAAGAGAAAACTTCTTCGGGGCTCAAAACATGAGATCAAAAAAATAAGATTTTATGTTAAAACTTGGATCTCTGAAACTGTATGTGAACATGTGTATAGGAGGATATCTTTTTGCTCTATTAAAAACCCTTAGGTAAATAAACTACTTCAGGTGATATTTATTATGAAAAGTATGTAAAACTGACAACATGAATTTCAAGACACATTTTCATATGTTGTTCGAATAAGATTGAGGTTTTGTTAGAATGAACTAGGATATCTCGTTCGAATGAAACTAAGTCATTGCAACGAGACCCCCAAATTAATTAGAACGACCTTAGAATGAACATCTAATTACAACATGTAAAGTTAGACGGTAGGCAATCGTTTGAAGCTCGTTTGAACAATATGCCAATCTCATTCAAACGAGATCACACATCTAATTAGAATGACTTCTAAAAGCAAAAAATATTTTTCAAAAAAAGCGTTTTTGAAAAAATAACCTCAATAAAATTTTAAAAAACCCAAACAGAAAATCATTGATCAATTTATAAATATGTTATACCTTTTTTTGAGATCCCAAATTGAAGATGAAAACTATACATGAATTTGGTGTTTCTTTACGAGGGCCACTGTGACAACCCGCCTACTAAAATAATAGGTGGCCAGCCCAATACTCCAATAATCACAGGAATCATAGATGGTCCATTCTTAGCATCACTGTCGATTAACATAATAGTATGAGATGACCACCAATCATTTTAGAAAACGGATTGTCATATACAAAAAAGTTTAAAGTAAGAGAGAAACACTTAGACAATCCCATTTGTAAAAATGGTGGGTATCAAAAATCGATGACTAAAGTATGACAATACAATAAATAATCACCGAATAAGATGTCGGTGCACAGACCAATACAAATGATATATTAAATATTACCATCCAATATTTACAATATAATAAATGAGTGCAAAAACCTTGGGCAAACACGCCCGAATAACTATACTGAACATAACTAGAGTATAGAAGAAAGGAGCGTCTACTACAAGTAACCTACAACATCCGCAACATGCTATAGATCCATGACAACTGGAATGGAATATGTAAATACAGATGTCCATGCGGAAGCGCACCTGTAACGGCAAAGAAATGCAGATACAAGGAAATATAGAAACCGGTCAGGGCCGGGTTTGATATGATTACCAAGTGACTAAAATGCATGGCAGGTAAGTGCGTAAATCTCTCACAGATAACAATAATATTCCTCACCTCTCAATCTAGCAATAACCTAGCGCGGTAAATGATGCTCAGGTTATAGAAAGAACAGAAGGCTAACTTCTCCCCAGTCTCAACACTATGCCCTATTCGTGCGTGGGGTGTCTCGCAAAGCGAAATCCAAACAAGGAACCCCCCCGATACACTACTACTTAGGCAAGGTTGATCGTCGAGATACATTAGACCCTGTCCTAATTAATTTAAGTACTAAAGGTTAACTTCTCCCTAGTCTCAACACTATTCCCTATTCGTGCGTGGGGTGTCTCGCAAAGCGAAATCCAAACAAGGAACCCCCCCGATACACTACTACTTGGGCAAGGTTGATCGTCGAGATCCATCAGACCCTAAGCACGAAATAATAAATAAATACATGTGTGCGCATAAGTGTGGGAGGTCACATCTACAGCTACATAAAGAAAAATATAAAAGTAAACCCATCCATCATCTATTGGCACAATTCCTAATTCTATCTTTAGGAATATACATATAAATGGTACAACACTTTATCAAGTGTTTACCAAATTAATTTCATCATATACTAATTCATTTCATGAATTGTTCCTTATTAGGAAATATAATCATACTTTTTATGCACTAGTGGCATTTATCACAATTGTTCTCTTTGTAAAAATATCTTCCTTATCAGGAATATGATCATCATCATAGGCTCTTTATGGCCTTACATCGTGCTCTTCATGGCACTTCATCATGCTCTATATGGCATTTACATACATCAAGTCCAACTTGATTTAGAATAGTTATATTCATATATATATATATATAACGATTCTAAGACCGCCCGTTCGGGTTTCCCCACTGTGCGCGCCCCTAAATGGCTATCATCTTCCAGGGCCTCCAAGACAACCTGGGATCCTATCGAAACGTCGGGAAGCGGCCATGAGCCTGCGTGGTAGCCAAGACCACACCTGGAATCTCCCTACCCCCGCAGAAAATATACAACCATAAGCGCTCCCATGGCCTAGGACTATATCCACCCTGCATTCATTAGCCAGGGGGCTTCACCTCAACGCGCGCGACTTCCCTTATGATAGCGATTTAGAGAGGTGTGTATCCATAAATTAACATTTATAAAAACATTACTTTTTCCATTTTTGAAAACTCATATTTTATATTTTCGAAAATCATTCACTTAGCCTTTAAGCACCAAGTTTTAGAAGGTGCAATACATTCTTATTAAGTCATATTTTATTAATGACCTAAGACCTCAAAGTGCCACTAACCTCAAAATAGCCTCAAATAGTTTATATAATTCATAAACCCTCAAGTGAGTCTCCATAATGGAGTGTCTCTCAAAAGCTCAATCTTAATATTTTAACTTCAAATATAACGTTAGGTTAACCTCCAATATCAATCTGACATCAACCTAATCCAAACTAGTCCTCGGGTAAACTTAAATCTCCATTCTTAGCCTAGGGCATTAGTCTACCCAATACAACCCTCTAGGACTCCCCATTACTTCCCAAAGGAAGGTTCCTAAACCTTGGACCTAAAAGAAAAAGGGGGTAAAAATCAAAATAAGAAAATCTCACAAAAACAGGGGAACCGAATCGATTCGCTAGACAGCCGAATCGATTCGGTGAGCAAAAACTGACCTTCTGCAATTTCCGAATCGATTCGCTTAAAATCTGAATCGGTTCGGTCTGCAAGACCTGTAACCCTCTCCTTATCCGAATCGATTCGCCCTAGGGGCCGAATCGATTCGGTCCTCGAATTTTGCCCAGTTTGGGCTACGGGGTGTAAGAACCCTAAAATCCCAAAAACCCCAAAACTTGATTTCTCCCAACTTCAACAACAAGAATTCGACCTAAATCAATCCTACACCATTTATAATTAATATATACTCCTCAAATCCAATTAAAACTAAGATTTAAAGGTTTAAACATCAAAATCAAAAAATACCCATTTATGGGTTAAATCACCAAAACCTAACTATACATGCAATTTATCACATGAAATCACATCTATCAAGTAAGAAACTTGCCTCGGGGTTCGTAGTCTCTGATCCTCTTCCGGTAGCAACGGAAATCCGGTCCAAAACTTCATTTCTCTCTCTTTTCTCCCATTTCTCCCAACTCTCTCTTCTCTCTCTCTCTCCTTTGGCTTCTAACACAAATGAAGAAAAAGAAAAGGGGTGGGGGACTTATACGGGTCTCGAAACATAAACCCCCACTCCTAAATGCTAATACACCACTAAAATGACTCGTAACCACTTAATTGAGTCATAACCCCTTAAAATGCCCGAAACCCAAAAACATAACGTGGCACTTATAACGACTAACTCGACTGTTCTAAAAACGACCGCACCCCCTATTTGGCATTCGGGAGAGTGTGAACTATTTTTACGTTCCAATTTCATTTTAAATTCATTAATTATACCCGATTTAAGTATAGGTCATAACCGTCGTTTTACATATAACGACGCAAAATACACAATATAACACTATTTACCTTCTCATAACGGTAAATAGTCAGAACATAGTAAATATAATCCGTAAGTCTCACGGGAAATAATATTTACTCCAACATTCCCTATTCTATCAAATTAGCCCATTAGGCAAAATAGTATAAAATAGTCGCTCGAAAACCTGGGTTGTTACATACTCCCCCCCTTAAAGGGGAATTTTGCCCTCAAAATTCAGGCGTAACCCATAACCATATAAAGGGTATACTATAAAATAAAACCGTGATATAATACTAGCAAACCCCTAAATAGAAATGTCCCCATAGGACTCAGACTAAGGTCATCGCTAACGATCTCAGAAACTATCGATCCTACCCTTCTACTACGGGAGGAGATACCCACACAAGCTCGGCACTAATTGCCCTATTTCCTGAACTAACGTCGCATGCCCTAAGGGCCTAGCATCCTAAAAATCCTAAGGTCAATCTATCTATCCTAACCTAGTCGTATAAGTATAATACTAAATATCCTAGTGTCTAAGACCTTTCCCGACTTCCGACATTAGCTCGGTTTCATGCGTGGGACGTCTCGCCGAAGCAAAATCCAAACAAGGAACCCTCCCGTTACACTACTACCTCGCATTGTCAGTCGTCGAGAAGTAACGGTCGAAGACACATGATTGGGATCGACGGAATCCTAACTCGAAACTCTACTACTACATATAAACGTCTACGTCCTACCATAACTATCGACTGAGGCATTTACTTTCAGTAAGATGCCACCACTACTCTACCCCAAGAGACACATATACTTCTACGCAAATGGCCTTCTCATTAAGGCACAACCATAAGTCCCTATCGGACATCCAAAATCTTAGTCCTCCCCCACGTTAGTCAGAGGAAAACGATCATAGTGCTCATATATCGCACATGAACTAAGCCCTTAATCACTCATATACGTGATTCTTGGCTAAACCTTCCAACCCAGCACTTAACCAACAGAAAAGAAAGGAAAGAAAAGAAAAAAGAGCAGAAAAGAAAATGCACATCTCTCCACTCCCAACGTCGTTAAGGTTCATGAGTGGAGCATCTCGCCGAAGCAAAATCCAAACAAGGAACCCCTCCACGCAGTCACCTTAACTAGCCGATCATGGAGATAAGGCAATAGCATACACAAGCAAGGCAAACAAAGCAAGCAAGGAGAATAAAATAAAAATAAAAATAAAAGAAACTATCTACACACCGTAAACCACCTCTATAAAGTCTCATCCGTATCCAGGAGAGATATTATAGAACAACTAGTCCCCCCTCCTAGAACTAGAACTAGGATAGCCTCGCAATATATTCGCTTGCTATCACCCCACCCCAACCAATCTAAGAATATCTCTACTCGTATATTATATAATACAAGTAGCACGTACCACATATATCACCACTCGCCCCATAACGAGTGAGAAGGAAAATACAAAACTCCCCTATCATGGAAGCCATCTAAATATACTTACCATATATAAAAATATGTACCGATACTATCACAAGCTCGATATACACACCCGAATCTAGGGCTAACAACAATATACTCCCATCTTATGACGCCCTCACAATGGCCTTCCTCTACGCCCTTCATCTAACGACTTACAAGCCTCATACGAACGCGCAGAAGATCTTCGGGGTCCTCATTCCATAGCAGGAGAACGAAATCTCACAAGAGAATTCAATGACCTTATTCCTAAGGCTCTACATCAAAATAGAGAGAAACGCAGAAGACGTAAAACATCCGCACAGGTTCCTAAGGACTCTAGAACCTAATGCTCTGATATCATCTGTGACAACCCGCCTACTAAAATAATAGGTGGCCAGCCCAATACTCCAATAATCACAAGAATCATAGATGGTCCATTCTTAGCATCACTGTCGATTAACATAATAGTATGAGATGACCACCAATTGTTTTAGAAAACGGATTGTCATATACAAAAAAGTTAAAAGTAAGAGAGAAACACTTAGACAATCCGTTTTGTAAAAAGGGTGGGTATCAAAAATCGATGACTAAAGTATGACAATACAATAAATAATCACCGAATAAGCTGTCGGTGCACAGACCAATACAAATGATATATTAAATATTACCATCCAATATTTACAATATAATAAATGAGTGCAAAACCTTGGGCAAACACGCCCGAATAACTATACTGAACATAACTAGAGTATAGAAGAAAGGAGCGTCTACTACAAGTAACCTACAACATTCGCAACATGCTGTAGCTCCATGACAACTGGAATGGAATATGTAAATACAGATGTCCATGCGGAAGCGCACCTGTAACGGCAAAGAAATGCAGATACAAGGAAATATAGAAACCGGTCAGGGCCGGGTTTGATATGATTACCAAGTGACTAAAATGCATGGCAGGTAAGTGCGTAAATCTCTCACAGATAACAATAATATTCCTCACCTCTCAATCTAGCAATAACCTAGCGCAGTAAATGATGCTCAGGTTATAGAAAGAACAGAAGGCTAACTTCTCCCCAGTCTCAACACTATGCCCTATTCGTGCGTGGGGTGTCTCGCAAAGCGAAATCCAAACAAGGAACCCCCCCGATACACTACTACTTAGGCAAGGTTGATCGTCGAGATACATTAGACCCTGTCCTAATTAATTTAAGTACTAAAGGTTAACTTCTCCCTAGTCTCAACACTATGCCCTATTCGTGCGTGGGGTGTCTCGCAAAGCGAAATCCAAACAAGGAACCCCCCCGATACACTACTACTTGGGCAAGGTTGATCGTCGAGATCCATCAGACCCTAAGCACGAAATAATAAATAAATACATGTGTGCGCATAAGTGTGGGAGGTCACATCTACAGCTACATAAAGAAAAATATAAAAGTAAACCCATCCATCATCTATTGGCACAATTCCTAATTCTATCTTTAGGAATATACATATAAATGGTACAACACTTTATCAAGTGTTTACCAAATTAATTTCATCATATACTAATTCATTTCATGAATTGTTCCTTATTAGGAAATATAATCATACTTTTTCTGCACTAGTGGCATTTATCACAATTGTTCTCTTTGTAAAAATATCTTCCTTATCAGGAATATGATCATCATCATAGGCTCTTTATGGCCTTACATCGTGCTCTTCATGGCACTTCATCATGCTCTATACGGCATTTACATACATCAAGTCCAACTTGATTTAGAATAGTTATATTCATATATATATATAACGATTCTAAGACCGCCCATCCGGGTTTCCCCACTGTGCGCGCCCCTAAATGGCTATCATCTTCCAGGGCCTCCAAGACAACCTAGGATCCTATCGAAACGTCGGGAAGCGGCCATGAGCCTGCGTGGTAGCCAAGACCACACCTGGAATCTCCCTACCCCCGCAGAAAATATACAACCATAAGCGCTCCCATGGCCTAGGACTATATCCACCCTGCATTCATTAGCCAGGGGGCTACACCTCAACGCGCGCGACTTCCCTTATGATAGAGATTTAGAGAGGTGTGTATCCATAAATTAACATTTATAAAAACATTACTTTTTCCATTTTTGAAAACTCATATATTATATTTCCGAAAATCATTCACTTAGCCTTTAAGCACCAAGTTTTAGAAGGTGCAATACATTCTTATTAAGTCATATTTTATTAATGACCTAAGACCTCAAAGTGCCACTAACCTCAAAATAGCCTCAAATAGTTTATATAATTCATAAACCCTCAAGTGAGTCTCCATAATGGAATGTCTCTCAAAAGCTCAATCTTAATATTTTAACTTCAAATATAACGTTAGGTTAACCTCCAATATCAATCTGACATCAACCTAATCCAAACTAGTCCTCGGGTAAACTTAAATCTCCATTCTTAGCCTAGGGCATTAGTCTACCCAATACAACCCTCTAGGACTCCCCATTACTTCCCAAAGGAAGGTTCCTAAACCTTGGACCTAAAAGAAAAAGGGGGTAAAAATCAAAATAAGAAAATCTCACAAAAACAGGGGAACCGAATCGATTCGCCCCTTGGGCCGAATCGATTCGCCCTTGCGAATCGATTCGCTAGACAGCCGAATCGATTCGGTGAGCAAAAACTGACCTTCTGCAATTGCCGAATCGATTCGCTTAAAATCCGAATCGATTCGGTCTGCAAGACCTGTAACCCTCTCCTTATCCGAATCGATTCGCCCTAGGGGCCGAATCGATTCGGTCCTGGAATTTTGCCCAGTTTGGGCTACGGGGTGTAAGAACCCTAAAATCCCAAAAACCCCAAAACTTGATTTCTCCCAACTTCAACAACAAGAATTCGACCTAAATCAATCCTACACCATTTATAATTAATATATACTCCTCAAATCCAATTAAAACTAAGATTTAAAGGTTTAAACATCAAAATCAAAAAATACCCATTTATGGGTTAAATCACCAAAACCTAACTATACATGCAATTTATCACATGAAATCACATCTAGCAAGTAAGAAACTTGCCTCGGGGTTCGTAGTCTCTGATCCTCTTCCGGTAGCAACGGAAATCCGGTCCAAAACTTCATTTCTCTCTCTTTTCTCCCATTTCTCCCAACTCTCTCTTCTCTCTCTCTCTCCTTTGGCTTCTAACACAAATGAAGAAAAAGAAAAGGGGTGGGGGACTTATACGGGTCTCGAAACATAAACCCCCACTCCTAAATGCTAATACACCACTAAAATGACTCGTAACCACTTAATTGAGTCATAACCCCTTAAAATGCCCGAAACCCAAAAACATAACGTGGCACTTATAACGACTAACTCGACTGTTCTAAAAACGACCGCACCCCCTATTTGGCATTCGGGAGAGTGTGAACTATTTTTACGTTCCAATTTCATTTTAAATTCATTAATTATACCCGATTTAAGTATAGGTCATAACCGTCGTTTTACATATAACGACGCAAAATACACAATATAACACTATTTACCTTCTCATAACGGTAAATAGTCAGAACATAGTAAATATAATCCGTAAGTCTCACGGGAAATAATATTTACTCCAACATTCCCTATTCTATCAAATTAGCCCATTAGGCAAAATAGTATAAAATAGTCGCTCGAAAACCTGGGTTGTTACAGCCACTTCATATTTTCATTTCTTAGGCTTGAAGGTATAATCATAAATGCCCTAACCTATGAATCAAACAATTTTGTTCAAAATTATAAAGCCAATAATACAAATTTCATTGTTAATTATTTACAAATCTCCGCTCTAGTTATCACAAGACAAAAAGAAAAAGAAAAACTAACCCATCAAGATGTAATACCTAAAACCCAAAAGGAAAACGACACAAATAAACAATTGCCCGACTCTAATTATTAATAGCCGTTGCACTTGTGAAACATTTTTGTATTAAAGCTTAAACATGCACATTTAAAACACCTTTCAAATGAAAAGAGAATATGGAATATGTAACATTTCTAGCCAAAGAGTTACCCGCATATGAATTTCCTCCCCCTTAATGTAATGACCCCACTTTTATATGTTCATATATAGTTTTAAATATTGTATTATTTGATATGTGATGTGGATAATGTTAATTTGTTATTTTAGTCTAATCCTCCCTTCATAAATCATGAAATATCATATTAGTTACAAACATAAAATTTTAAAGTTTTCGGTAGGAATGTTCATATTAGTGACTACTTTTTACCATTATAATATAACAACTGACTTGAGGTAAAAATTAAAAAGTTGTATATATAAGAATTAGGTTTGTAACACAACAAACGGTGTATTAAACGGAGGTCCGAGCAAGAAGTTATACCGAATTACGAAATAAGGGCAAGTTTGCCCATCCTTTAAGTCATATTTTGTCGTATTACCCCACCATGTGTAATATTTTCATTTGTTGGAAGGGGAGGATGGTTTTTCTGAATTAAAAAATTCTAAATAACCTCCTTATTCATCAAAATGGATTAAATCAAAGTCTTATAGCATATCCTAAGCTAAATGATAAGTTTTGGGGTAGAAAATGAAATTTTATGAAACTTTAGGGACTTGATTTTGAAATAATGAAAATTTTAGGGACTAAAATGAAAATATATAAAGGACCATTTTATAAATAAAATATTTTCAAGGACCTCTAAGAAATATTGAAAATGTATGGTGTAAAATTACTAAAATACCCTTCATGTGTAAAATGACCCTTATACCTTTAATAACTTGACACCTCGTGCTTGACACCTCGTGGTGTATTCTTGCCACCACACCTTACACGTGTCATCCATATAAATAAGGATAAAATACGTGTCATCCATTTAGCAGAAGATAAAACCCGTGTCACCGTTTGGTGAATAAAGATTGCAAGATAGTCCCGTTGCGCGACATGTCAAACATCGACTCACCAAAATAAGCGCTTAGTCATCGGGACACATGTCAACACCCTAATAACTTTGGGAAAATATAAATAGAAACCTTTGAAGCCCTTATACTCTTGACTCACTTGAGTCTATATTGTATAAGTGTTCATCTAGTTTGGAAATTGTGACAAAATTATGTCTAACCTAGAAACCAAAGAACCTCAAAGCTTGCAATACTATTTCATCTTTGATTGAAGAGACCTAGATTTAATTACCAACACTCACACACAGTAGAATGATTCATTTACATGTCATGTTGAATATTAGTGTGTGTATATGTGTTGAGTGTTTTTAAATCCCTAAATTTAATTTTTAAATATTTTTGGGGATTTTTTAAAACATTTTAAAACAAGGTTTTATTAATAAAACTTGGTTTTAAAAGGTTATGGGGTAAATATGCTATTTTAGAAATATTGTTTTAACTCTCTTAAGTTGGTTTGGGTAGAAACCAAAAGCGGAAGAGACTTCAGGGTTTACTTTGTAATTATTTTGACGCGCGTTTATCTCGTGTTATTGACCAACATTTGTCACCCTCTAATTGGTGAGAAGTGTGTTTCTTTGAAGAGAGTAAAACTACGCCTGCTTTCAACCCTTGGATCATATGTAATCAACGATTTGCATGTCTTCTATCATAATCCCTGTGATTACCTTTTGAACCAACCAGAAGCGTTTTAACCACCGCTTATCATATGCCCTTGGATCTTAGTCAATCCATCTTGACTCTATCTGGACCCTTGATTTTGGCCCTCGATCTTGAACCTTCTCAGCCTCCTATAAAAGGAGCCCTTTACTCAGCTTTCTGAGACTTTTGTTATTTCGTCATTTGAGAGAAAATAAAGAGAGAGTAGAGAGAAGAGAGAGAGAGAGAGAGAGAGAGAGAAACCAGAAGAGAGAGGAAGAGTTAGAAACCCTAACCCTAACCCTAAATCATCTACGCAGTTCAAACCAAATACAAACCTTCAAACCTCTATACTTTACCAAACACAACCTTGAGTGTTTGAGTGTTTTTGAGAGATGATTTGAGAGTTGGTTTGTTTCTATAACCTCTTCTTCTTTGGATCTTGTTTCCAACTTAATCATTTTCTTAGATCTGTTGTTCTAGTATATTGAAACTTTCAGATCTAAGTTTTGCATGATATATTACACTTAGTTTGCATGTTTGCTTCTCATCTTGAGAAATATTTTGTTGATTCGTTTTCTATAAATGTTTTTAACTTTGAAATCAACAAAAATGTTTTATGTTTCTAGTTCTCTTGAAACAATACCTTAGACCTAGTTTGGAATCACACTTGGAGGTTTCCAATCTCGAAAAACTTTTCTAAACTCTGAGATTGATTAAGACCTTGACTGTCTTCTAAGCAAGGTATCCGTGGATTCTGGGATTGTTTTAAAGGCCAAAAAGGTTAAGTTTTGTGAGAAGAAAGAAAAAGAAAACTCACTTCATATAGACTTATTTGTAATTTTCTAGGACTGTTTGTACATGATAAGTGTGTGTGTGTGCATGCATGTGTTAGAAAGCACCTCCACAAACACTTTCACACTACAACACGAAAAGTGTTGGTAATAAGATCTTGAGATAAAGAGTCGACGTAAAGAGCTTGAACAAATTGGAGTTAACAAACTGAGAGGACAACATCAACAATCAGAACTGCAGAGAAGTTATAAGGACACCAGAGGGTACATTCCTAAACTTATATAGGTATGAGTTGTATGCATGTTTGTTATATAGTTTGTAACTGTTAAATTTGTTTATAGTGGATTTTTGTTTTACTCCGTAGAGGGAGTCGTGGATGTTTCCTCAATTGGTGAGGTTTTACCACGTAAAAATCTTGTACTTAATCTTCCTACATCTTCTCATCTCATTCTTGGTTGTGTTGGGTTTTAAAGTTTGTTTAAAACTATTTTATAAACTTGTTAGTAAAATCTTGAATAGATCTCGTACATACTGTTTTGTTAAACGCATCTTGTGTTCAAATAGTTTTGGTTTTTCAAGAAAAGAGTTTCTCAAAAAAACAGATCGGAGTTACTTAAATAGTTTATTTTTAATAAACGGATTTAGTAACAGAATTTCAATTGGTATCAGAGCGGGATATACTTATTTTAAAGAGATCATGTGTTTCCGAAATTCTTTTCTGAAAATCAAATATGGACGAGAAAAATGAAAGATTTGGTAACTTGACCAGACCTCCTATATTTGATGGAACCAATTTTGCTTACTGGAAAGTAAGAATGATTGCTTTCATTCAAGGAACTCTGGGAGATGATGTATGGGATATTGTTGAAAATGGTTACATTTTTCCTACAAAACCAGCCACTGAAGGAAGTAATGAGAGGGTTAAGAAAGTTTTAAGTGAGTTCACACAAGAAGAGAAACAAGTTTCTCGAAATAATAACAAAGGAAAGAATGCTATATTTATGTCTATAAATGAACATGAGTTCAAAAGAATCTCATCCTGTACCACTTCTAAGGAAGCTTGGGACACTTTAGTTACAGCTCATGAAGGTGACACTAGAGTTAAAGATGCTAAAACTCAAATGCTCATTCAACAGTATAATTCCCTAATTATGTCTGAGACTGAGTCATTTGATGACTTCTATATGAACCTGACTGATATTGTGACTAAACTACATGCTAATGGGATAACTTATGACAGACAAGAAATTGTGTCTAAAATTCTGAGATCATTACCACAGAAATTTGATAACAAAAGATATGTTATTGAGGAAATGTGTGATAATAATCTCACTCCTGAACTACTCAGTAGTAAGTTAAGAACTGTGGAAATGGAACTGGAATTTAAGAAACAATTAACCCAGTCCCATAGGAAACAGACTAGTTCCAATCTAAGCTTCTCTTCTAAATTGATTAAGCCTGAGTTTAATACTTCCAATGATGATTCTAATGAGGAATACAATATAGAGAGTTTGGACAATCAGATTTCCTTAATGTCAAAACAGTTTAAGAAAATCATTAAATTTAGAAACAACATGGTAAATAAACAAGGCAAGTCTAATTATCCAACTCCTTTCAATCACAGACCTCATGAGAAAAGCCATGATAAAAATCACAAGGACTCTCACACTAGACCTAACAGAGACCTTAAGAAGACTGAATGCTATAGATGTGGTAAACTAGGACACATTTCACAAGACTGTAGAGTTAACTTGAAAACTCAAAACAAAAACACTAGGGCCAACATTTCAAGACATGGGATGATTCAAGTGAATCTGAAAATGAGGAACTTGAGTCATCTGATGTTTTTGACCCTTGCATGTATTTCTTTGCCAAGATTATCTATAATGATGATATGCCTGTGTTTGTTAATGAGGATGAATATAGTAATTCTACTTTTGATGTTTCGAACACTGCTGTTACTAGTTTAGATGCTTTGATTACTGAGAATATTTCTACTTGTTCTTCGGGGTGTGTGAGTCAAAGGGAAAGCGATAATAACGATGTCAATGGGTGTGTGAGTACAAAGAATGAAGCCCTAGGGGTCACTTCACACACTACACTTAGTGACTCAGACAATGAAGACCTCCCAGATATTCACTCTATATGCTAAAACTCTCAAGAAAAGCACTAGACTAGAAAAGATTGTGAAAGATCTCACTAAGAAGTTAGAAGATCTAAGCCTAATGGTTAAACTAAATGCTGAAGAGTATACTACCCAATGTTTGACTCATAAAAGTGAAATCAGAATGTTTGATGAAAAACTCATAAATTTAAATGAAACAAATGAAACTCTGGAGAAAAAATACAAAGGGACATTGTTAGAATTGGAACAAACTAAAGAAAAGAGAGCAACTGTTTTCAAAAAATTTACAAAATTTGAAAATAATTCAAAATGTTTTGATGAATTTGTTGCTGAATCAAAAACCAATTCTGATGATCGAACTGGAATAGGGTTTTGCCCCAATTTGAAAACACAAACAAAATCTTTTGAACCTATCAAGTTTGTGTCAGGAGGCAAAAGACCTATTGAAACATGTCCAGACTTTCATTCTCTAAAAATTGAGTTTGATTCAAAACATCAAAATTCTAACATTGGGGAATCAAGTTGCTCTAAACATGAAAGTTCACCTAAGGCTAAATACGTCTGCCCCTATATTAGGAAGAGTGAGTCTCCATTCAAGACTGTCACACCTAGGAATAAAGCTCAACCTCAAAACTTCTCAAAACCTTTGTTTAGAGACTTTCCTAAGGAGACCCCAATCTTGAGCAATCTTTACTGCTCTTACTGTGATATATACGGTCGCTCTTTTGATAGTTGCTATGCTAGGAGACTAATTACACCTTTCTATAGTTCTCCTATTTATTAGAACTTTAACTATTCTAGAAGGAAACGAAACAATTATGTACTTCCAGACAACCTGATAAAAACTCTAATTATAGGAAGAGAAAGACCAAACCTAAGAGAACATTTCCTAGAAGGAATCCTAAGCACTTTCCTAAACCAAATGCTCATGTTTTTCATAAAACTCAAAATCATGTGTAAAACATTTTTCAACAAAAATCTAATGCTCGCAAATTTTATCAATTGAGAGCTAATAAGCGCAAAATGAAAACTAGAGCAATATGGGTTAGAAAATATGATCTATTGCCTCAGATAAAGTGTAACATAGTTTTTACTGCTTTAAAAGCTGAACACACGTCATCTGGTTGGTATTTAGACTCTGGATGTTATAAGCACATGACTGGGGATGAAACTAAACTTTTAAACAAAACCAACTTTGCTGGTGGTAAAGTCATTTTTGGTGATGGAGTTTCATCTCAAATCATAGGCAAAGGAACTCTCCAAGAAAATGGACTTCCTGTTCTAGAAAATGTCCTTTTAGTTAAAGGTCTTAAGGCAAATCTACTTAGCATATCGCAATTTTGTGACTCAGATCATATTGTTACCTTTTCAAAGAACAATTGCAAAATTTTAAATGATAAAGGTGAATGCATAATTACAGGATTCAGAACTCCTGACAATTTCTATACTGTCATGAATAAATCTGAAATCTATAATGTTGCCAGAATGGATGACAACGAGATATGGCATAACAGAATGGGTCATATAAATTATGATAATCTTAGTAGACTTACCTCTCAGGAAATAGTTAGAGGAGTTTTTAAAATCAAACCCATTCCTAACATAGTCTGTGGTTCCTGTCAAGAACGTAAAATTGTTAAGGCACCTCATAAGAAAGTTAATGATATTCTTACCTCAAATACCTTGGAGCTCATCCATATGGACCTAATGGGTCCCTCCCAAACTGTTAGTCTTTGTGGACACAGTTATATTTTAGTTATGGTTGATGACTTCACCAGATTTACTTGGGTAGCCTTTTTAAAACAAAAGTCTGACACTTTTCAAACTTTCTTAAAAATTCTTCTCCGGATTGAAAATGAAAATGACACTCAAGCAAATAGAATCCGTAGTGACAGAGGTGGTGAATTCAAAGACACTGGTATTATTGAATACTGTGACTATAATGGTTACAAACATGAATTCAGTGCTCCTAAGACTCCTTAATAAAATGGAATTGCCGAAAGAAAGAATCGTACCCTTCAAGAGATGGCACGTGTTATGTTACATGCCAAGAATTTACCTAAGTATTTTTGGGTAGAATCTATTCGTACTGCTTGTCACATCATAAATAGGGTCTATCTTAGAAAGAATTCCAAACAAACTCCTTACGAACTTTGGTACAAGAAAAAGCCCAATCTTAAGTACCTTAGAACTTTTGGTAGTACGTGTTATGTATGCAAAGATAGGGAACACTTATCCAAATTTGAGAGCCGAGGTGATAAAGCTATATTTTTAGGATACTCACCTAACAGTAGAGCCTGTCGAGTGTATAATCTCCGCACTAAAACCTTAATGGAATCCATAAATGTAATTGTGAGTGACACTACTATAGAGAGTAAGACTGGTGAATCAACTATTGAGGAAGAGCCTACAAACATTTTAGAAAATAACACTCCTGAAATAGATGATTCGTTACCAATTGAGACACCTGAAGTACCTAACTGGGTTTCTAAAGATCATCCCATAAATAACGTAGTTGGTAACCCTAGTGAGCCAGTACGTACAAGATCCCAACTAAGAAACTATGCACATTATGCATGTTTTGTTTCCCTAGTGGAACCAAAGAATGTAAATGAGGCATTGAATGACTCTCACTGGATTTCTACTATACAGGAAGAGCTTCTTCAATTTGTCATTCATGATGTTTGGTATCTTGTTCCTCATCCTGATCACAAAAAGCTATTGGCACGCGTTGGATTTTTAAAAATAAGTCTGATGAAAATGGGATAATCATTAGAAATAAAGCTAGATTAGTTTCTCAAGGATACTCTCAAATTGAAAGAATAGATTTTAACGAGACCTTTGCACCTGTTACTCATTTAGAATCTGTTCGTCTGCTCTTTGCTATAGCATGCCACATGCATTTTACACTTTACCAAATGGATGTCAAATCTGCATTCCTTAATGGAATATTGACTGAGGAGACCTATGTAGAACAACCTAAAGGATTCATTGACCCTCAATATCCAAATCATGTATTTCGTCTCAAAAAGGCTCTGTATGGCCTTAAACAAGCACCTAGAGCTTGGTATGAGCGTCTTTCCAGTTTCCTCTTAGATAAAGGTTTCAAAAGAGGTGGAAATGATCAAACTCTTTTTGTCAAACATTTTGACAAACACATTATTATTGCTCAAGTTTATGTTGACGATATTATCTTTGGATCAACTTCTCCCTCAGAAGTCAAATCCTTCTCTGAAATTATGCATAAGGAATTTCAAATGTCTCTTATGGGGGAGTTATAATTCTTCTTAGGCCTCCAAGTCAAACAAAATTCAGAAGGATTATTTGTATCGCAATCCAAGTACGCTTTAGAGATAGTAAAGAAATTTGGCCTCGAGAGTGCTAAAGATGCTAAAACGCCCATGAGTACTACGTTAAAACTTTCTAAAGATGAAAATGGAAAATCAATAGATCCTACTCTATATCATAGTATGATAGGAACCTTACTATATATTACTGCCTCGCGTCCTGATATTATGTATATTGTGTGTGTATGTGCTCGTTATCAAAATAACCCAAGAGAGCCATTTGAATGATGTTAAACGTATCATTAAATATGTAAAAGGCACTCTAAATCTAGGACTTTGGTACACTAATGACACACCAAGCACTATAATTAGGTACACTGATGCTGACTGGGCTGGGTGTACTGATGATAGTAAAAGCACTTCAGGAGCATGTTATTATATAGGTAATAACTTGGTAGGATGGAGTAGTAAGAAACAAAACTGCACATCACTCTCGACAGCCGAATCTGAATACATAGCCGCTGGCAACTGTTGTGCTCAATTACTGTGGCTTAAACAAATGCTAAGTGATTATGGTATTCAAGAAAACCAATTGCATCTCTATTGTGATAATCAAAGTGCGATTAATATTTCTAAAAACCCTGTTCAACACTCGCGAACAAAGCACATAAAAATTAGACATCACTTTATACGCGAATTGGTTGAAACTAAGGAATTAGAAATCAATTATCTTCCTACTGATTTTTAACTCGCAGATATGTTCACAAAACCTCTTGATTATAATAGATTCATTTCCTTGCGTAAATCTATTGGTATGGTTTGTGCTGAGTAATACCTTTGCTGATTATCCAAGTTTTTTCCCTTTGTCCATTTGAGACAAAATGGGGGAGAAATTTGAGTCTCTAATGATTGTTTATATACGCTAAAACGCTTGATCTTAGTGTATTGCAGGTTTATGTACAGTCATACTCAACTGATGTAATAGGGTATTCAATTGTTAATAGTTGAGTTATGTACGTTTGCTTTCTAGGATTTGGGTAGATAGAATCTTTATAGGAATAGGTTTTTCTTATTCTTTTTATTGCCCTACGAGTCCTAGTTGACTCAAAGGAGATTTTGTCTCATATTTCCAAAGGGGGAGATTGAATCCCTTATACTCTTGACTCACTTGAGTCTATATTGTATAAGTGTTCATCTAGTTTGGAAATTATGACAAAATTATGTCTAACCTAGAAACCAAAGAACCTCAGAGCTTGCATTACTATTTCATCTTTGATTGAAGAGACCTAGATTTAATTACCAACACTCACACACAGTAGAATGATTCATTTACATGTCATGTTTCATATTAGTGTGTGTATCTGTGTTGAGTGTTTTTAAATCCCTAAATTTGATTTTTAAATATTTTTTGGGATTTTTTAAAACATTTTAAAATAAGGTTTTATTAATAAAACTTGGTTTTAAAAGGTTATGGGGTAAATATGCTATTTTAGAAATATTGTTTTAACTCTCTAAAGTTGGTTTGGGTAGAAACCAAAAGCGGCAGAGACTTCAGGGTTTACTTTGTAATTATTTTGACGCGCGTTTATCTCGTGTTATTGACCAACATTTGTCACCCTCTAGTTGGTGAGAAGTGTGTTTCTTTGAAGAGAGTAAAACTACGCCTGCTTTCAACCCTTGGATCATATGTAATCAACGATCTGCATGTCTTCTATCATAATCCCTGTGATTACCTTTTGAACCAACCAGAAGCGTTTTAACCACCGCTTATCGTATGCCCTTGGATCTTAGTCAATCCATCTTGACTCTATCTGGACCCTTGATTTTGGCCCTCGATCTTGAACCTTCTAAGCCTCCTATAAAAGGAGCCCTTTACTCAGCTTTCTGAGACTTTTGTTATTTCGTCATTTGAGAGAAAATAAAGAGAGAGTAGAGAGAAGAGAGAGAGAGAGAGAGAGAGAGAGAGAAACCAGAAGAGAGAGGAAGAGTTAGAAACCCTAACCCTAACCCTAAATCGTCTATGCAGTTCAAACCAAATACAAACCTTCAAACCTCTATACTTTACCAAACACAACCTTGAGTGTTTGAGTGTTTTTTAGAGATGATTTGAGAGTTGGTTTGTTGCTATAACCTCTTCTTCTTTGGATCTTGTTTCCAACTTAATCATTTTCTTAGATCTATTGTTCTAGTATATTGAAACTTTCAGATCTAAGTTTTGCATGATATATTACACTTAGTTTGCATGTTTGTTTCTCATCTTGAGAAATATTTTGTTGATTCGTTTTCTACAAATGTTTTTAACTTTGAAATCAACAAAAATATTTTATGTTTCTAGTTCTCTTGAAACAAGACCTTAGACCTAGTTTGGAATCACACTTGGAGGTTTCCAATCTCGAAAAACTTTTCTAAACTCTGAGATTGATTAAGACCTTGACTGTCTTCTAAGCAAGGTATCCGTGGATTCTGGGATTGTTTTAAAGGCCAAAAAGGTTAAGTTTTGTGAGAAGAAAGAAAAAGAAAACTCACTTCATATAGACTTATTTGTAATTTTCTAGGACTGTTTGTACATGATAAGTGTGTGTGTGTGCATGCATGTGTTAGAAAGCACCTCCACAAACACTTTCACACTACAACACGAAAAGTGTTGGTAATAAGATCTTGAGATAAAGAGTCGACGTAAAGAGCTTGAACAAATTGGAGTTAACAAACTGAGAGGACAACATCAACAATCAGAACTGCAGAGAAGTTATAAGGACACCAGAGGGTACATTCCTAAACTTATATAGGTCTGAGTTGTATGCATGTTTGTTATATAGTTTGTAACTGTTAAATTTGTTTATAGTGGATTTTTGTTTTACTCCGTAGAGGGAGTCATGGATGTTTCCTCAATTGGTGAGGTTTTACCACGTAAAAATCTTGTACTTAATCTTCCTACATCTTCTCATCTCATTCTTGGTTGTGCTGGGTTTTAAAGTTTGTTTAAAACTGTTTTATAAACTTGTTAGTAAAATCTTGAATAGATCTCGTACATACTGTTTTGTTAAACGCATCTTGTGTTCAAATAGTTTTGGTTTTTTCAAGAAAAGAGTTTCTCAAAAAAACAGATCGGAGTTACTTAAATAGTTTATTTTTAATAAACGGCTTTAGTATCAGAATTTCAGCCTTGGTATGAGTTCTTACATGAAATCCATTCCAAATATACAAAAAAATAGTGAGAGAAAATACGGGAAAGTTAAGAAGAAGTTTCGTTTTAAGATTAACGAGTGATCCAAAACTCTATATTTGTAACTTCGAATTTCTATTCCATGTGAGTACTCTATGACATTCCTTTTGTATTTTGATTATATGATATTATGCAAACTATATATATTTTATGAAATGATTTTATTCTCAAATTCATCTGATACCGATGATTCCGTCGTTTGTTATATGTGTATATCTCTCGATATAAACATCTGATTTAAATTTTGAAATTATTGATTCGGCCTATGGAAACAATCTTACTATGTTGACCTTAACTACCAGGTGGAAATATTTGGGTGGTACCTTTCCAGCTGGTTTATCACTGGTGTGCCCTAAATACGACGTTGTTTCAGATATCATGATATCTGTCTGTGTTGTTACCAAGTGGAAACATCTCGTGACACTATCTATTTATCTGGGTATTAGAGCGTACATAGCCATTAAAATAAAATTTAATAACTGATATACTGTTCAAATTGTTTTATCTGTTCTGTTCTGAACTGTTTATTCTGAAAATATATACTGCCAGTTTGCTTTATATATTTTACTGCAAATTCATGTCCATATATGTATATGTCTTCTGTTGGAAATTGAATAGGTATCAATTTTCTGAAAAACCCTGGAATGGAATGTCTGGAGATTAATTCTCACTCGGATTTTAGCTGATGTTGTATAAATAATCATTTTTCAAGAAATAAGTAGGTTCGCGGAGGGAACGAAAAAGGACTGTGTTGAAGATTCAGCTTTTAGAGCTCTTTTGTTATTATGTTTGTTTTATCATTTAGAGCATGTTTGGCTCTCTTGTAATAAGCTTTAAATTTTGTCTTAAGTTGTAATTCATTGTTACTTTTAATATAAATGAGGTTTCCTTTAGATAGCTCTGATGACGTAATTCCTTTACTTTCAGTATTTTACGATTCATAATCATGTGATTGTATTTTCGTTGCATTTATTTAAGGAAACAATTTAATGCCGAATATATGTTGCCTTGGTGGCATGTAAAGACACTCGTTCCCTACTACTAATTTGGGTTGGGGTCGTGACACTTAATCTAAAATTCTCCTCATTTTTGTCCAGGAATAGACGAAGGAAAAAATGCATAACATGAAACAATCGATCATATATAAAAAATCATATCATGCAATGTGAAGTGAGAATAAACAGTAAACAACCATTAACACAAACAAATAATCTAAAGAAATGGATCAATGATGAACATCGATTAAATGTATGCAAATAGTCAAACAAATTCCACACACACACATATATGTGTGTGTGTGTGTGTGTGTGTGTGTGTGTGTGTGTGTGTGTGTGCATGTATACATATAGAACATATAAAAATAAGTTTTCCACACTCATATGGAAGAAATGTTTATCTAAAACAATGTGGCATGGAGTGTTGGGGTGTGAACTAGAAACAAAGGAAACATGTACCAAACAATTAAGATATTCCAAGGAGTTCGAATTTGATAGTCTTAACTTATCAAACATAAATTTAGCCTCATGTGATAAAAAATGAACTCAAACGGACAAAATGGTCTAGATACACACAAGCCTTGAAAATATTGATGATTCTCAAATCAATAGAGTCAAACATTAAGATTGAAATAGGATAAACTATGCAAACCCATTGATCTTCAACTTATAACACCTTCAAAAATATAATTATTCAATTTTTTTATTTTTTTGAAGATATCACTTTTGATGATCATATTCTAAATTTTTTCCTTGGAATATTTTTTTTTCTTGTATATTTTTTGAAAACGTCTCTTGCTAGTGGTGGCTTAACATGCACATGAGTGTTACTCCCTTCATAGCCCTTTTCGGTTGCACACTCTTAACTTTTTTAGGCCTAAGATCATCCTCACGCACACTGATTCTTACATGCATAAGTCCCTTTAGATATAAAGATATGTATATAACAAGATTGATAAAAAAACACATCACTTATCTCATTCATAAATAGATATTAAATTCTAAAAGATCTCATGAATGTGTGCGCGAAGACATATAATTGGATGAACCCATTAAGTAAAACCAAATAAGAACAAATCCATGACAAGGATTGATTAAGTAATAATCCAAAGCATTTTAAACCATACTAAAATATGCTAATTACATGGAAAATATGAAATAAATGGGATTCAAGCACACCAATAAGCCCCAAAAAGTGTGTAAAACTAATATACAAAGAAAATAAAATTTTATTTTTGTATTTTTATATAGACTTAAAAATGAATAATCAAAATACAAAAGACATAAACATCATAGCATAAGATATAACATATAACATGAAGCACAAGCCCAGTCAACGAAAAAAAACATGCAATCACATTCACTCAAAAGATATAACATATGAAAAATTGTATGAATGGATGTGAGAGTCAACAAGTCTAACATTTAGTGCCTCAAATTAGATTTCCTCAAGCAAATAGACGATGATTTAAAGCCTCGAATTTGGGGAACATTGTTGACACGAGATTTAGAATTCCTAGTACATTTTTTAAGATTAAAGAAAAATCTCATAAGGATTCCGACCACAATGTGTACATCTGTAAATTCTAGGAAGTATACATTTGAATTGACATTTGAGAATGACCTTGGAAATGGTTGACTCTTTAACACACATGGTCTTGTCTTTCGGAGCAGAAGCATTCGAATCAT
Organism: Sambucus nigra; assembly: GCA_949130495.1. NCBI lineage: Eukaryota > Viridiplantae > Streptophyta > Magnoliopsida > Dipsacales > Adoxaceae > Sambucus > Sambucus nigra. The sequence goes on along the minus strand of OX422219.1, from coordinate 127,241,460 downwards.
TATAGCCTAGACCTATCTTGTCATTCTTAATTCGTATGGATGCTAAAACTTTATCCAACTCGTCCGACCAAGATTCCAAATAAATTTTGACATGCATTGAGTCATTTAATTCATCTTCAAACATCAAAATTTTATACTCAAATAAATATCTAGACTCGTCAAATTTTGGGGACTTTTTCTTTATATTTTTTACCATTCCTATAAGGTTATCTCTCTAAACCATCATGTATATGATTATCTTCTTCGAAGAAATATTTTTCATTCAGGATTACATCACTCGCCATGAAAGCGGTATAATTAAGCTCCATGGGAGAATTTGTTTCCTCTTACGACCTACTATCTCTAAGGGTTAAACTATATGCTTTAGTCTTTTTACCTTATCTCTTTAGTTTAATGGGACACCTAAAATCATGATGCACAACACCTTGGCATTCAAAACAATTGTCCTGATCATCCACTTTTATAGGATTATCCTTGTATTTCTTATCACGATCATTGTTAAATTTCTTAGATTTCTTATAAGAATTATTTTATTCTTTAAGATTAAGAAGTTTAGTCAACTTTTTAGAAAACCTAGCTATCTCTTCGGGTTCTAACTCACCCACTGTTGATGCAAAAAACTGGACCGAATCCCATTTTTATGATCACAGATAAATAGATAAAAGCAATCCAATCAAGCACATGAGAGACAAAGATTTTTAAAGTGGTTCGGCTATAAGGAAATGCCTACGTCCAGTGTTATTTTATTCCCAGGGGTTTACAATAGCACAATGTGGTGTAGAGAGAGAAAAAGGTGTAGATCTTGTGTATGGTGTCTCTCATCCTTATCGAATCTCCTTGGTTCTCTTAGATCTCCTGGATCTCTTGGATCCCTTGGATCTCTCCCCTTTTGGCTAAGGGAATACATGTATTTATAGTGATGGCAGATAAAGAGATTCATTGTATGTAGACATTTATACATTATGTCTACATTCAACGAATCTAATTGTTGAATTGCTTGGTATGCTATGTGTTTTCATCTACAATATAAATGTACATTAAGGCTCATTAAATGCGCTGCCATCTTCATTAATGCACATTAAATGCATAGTTATCCTTTTGATCTTCCTGGTTGATATGCCGACCAACTCTCCTCGGGTGCCGACTAACACTCCTCGGGTGCCGACTAATTCTTCTCGGGTGCCGACTAACACTCCTCGGATATCGAATATTACCACATAGGATGACATGTGTCCTTTTCTGATTGGTCCTCGTAGATGGAGAATTTTTGCATTAACAGAAGCCCCCAATGCTCCATGCTTGATGGTTTACTTGAAAGGATGGAGTATTTATTCTGCAGTGCTGCTCGGTGCTCGTGAAATTCTTGATCTACCTTCTTGATTTGTTCGACATAAAGTGCATTATCTCCTGGACGACATATGATGCAGGATGATCGATGGTTGCTAATCTTTCTTTTGAGGAACTCCGTGTGTTATGTATCACCCCTGGGAATTTGGATGCAGCCATGCCATAGTATGCAGCTTGTAGCTTATCATAATCTTCAAGTATGTTGATTGGTTTGCTAGCCGACCAACTGCCTTCTGTGCCGAGCAACTAAATGATAACTTTACGTGCTTGATTTTTCTGATTTATGATCCTCTGAATAATTAGTCGAGTAACATACTAGCTTTTGAACTCAACTTTTCAATCTAATTAGTACCAAGCTAGTGGTGGACTTCGAAACATTTTCATACAACTTCTTCTTCATTATTGGTCTAGACAGTAGTAGCAAAGATCTCAGTGCTGTAGATGCTGATTTTGACTTCTACCTCTGCTCGGGAACGAGCAAGAGGTTCTCGGGGATGAGCAAGAGCTGCTCGGGTAACTGTCGAAGACCAGAGAACTCAATCTTCTTTGGAGAATCAAGCCTTCCAACTAATGGCAAAGAACCAGGCCTTGGCTGAGAGGTTCGAGAAGATTATGAGTCTTGAAGAGCAAATTCCTTCTCGGGGACGAGCAAGAGCTGCTCGGACAGACCATCTATGATGAACATCAGAATGCTGAAAGATCTTAACTTCATAAACTCCCCTTATGCTTTGGATGATCCTCCTGCTGGCGAGGAACCTGTTTCAAAAGAAGAGGGAAAGAAACCAATAGAGCAGGAATCTCAATGTAATAGTTAGTATACATTTTCATTCTCAACGTATTTTGTTTTTGATTTTAATGAAAGACTTTCATTTTTGTTCGCAATCTTAATTGCTATTGTTTTGTAAAATACTCTATATCTGTGCATATGTATAAGTTAAAAAGATAACAATATTGTGTTGTTCATCGACCAACTTAGTAATAAAAAAGTTACAAGTATCAGTAATGTTGCTCGATCACTTAATAATAAAGTAATGAGTATAAAAATGTTTAAATTTTTTCCAACCAACCAAGGTTGTTAAATTGTGCTCGTCGACCAATTATAGTTAGTGGGAGTTTATCCCCGACTAACCATACCTGGTAAATTTTTGTCTTTTTCATAAAATGCGTCCGACCAACCAAGGTCGATAAAATCTCCTCGTCGACCAACTATAGTTAGTGGGTTTTTATCCCCGACCAACCATACTTGGTTCAGTTTGGAATATTTTGTTCTTCGAGGAAATTTTATATTTTCTATAATAATCTTACCTCCCGACCAACATAAGTTGGCATTTGAGAGCATATTTTGTTTTCAAACCAACCGAGATTGGCATTTTTAAGAATGTTGTTCTTGACCTTTTACCAACCGGAGTTGGTCATGGGTTTGAACTATCATGTCCACTAACTCTTTTACCAACTGAAGTTGATCACATTAGTGTACGCCTCCTATCCAAAGAAGTATAGTTTGTTCTCGCTATTTTACCAACCGAAGTTGATCACGCTCGAACTATCATGTCCACTAGTTATTTTATCAACCGGAGTTGATCACGCTAGTGTACGCCTCCTAACCAAAGGAGTATAGTTTGTTCTCGCTATTTTACCAACCGAAGTTGATCACGCTCGAACTATCATGTCCACTAGTTATTTTACCAACCAAAATTGATCACGCTAGTGTACGCCTCCTAACCAAAGGAGTATAGTTTGTTCTCGCTATTTTACCAACCGAAGTTGATCACGCTCGAACTATCATGTCCACTAGTTATTTTACCGACCGGAGTTGATCACGCTAGTGTACGCCTCCTAACCAAAGGAGTATAGTTTGTTCTCGCCCTTTTACCAACCGGAGTTGGTCGTGGGTTTGAACTATCGGTGTTTGCTTTTATTGCTGAGCAGCGTAGTGTTGCACACTAGTATTCCCCGAAAAACTTTCAATAAAAGAAAGAAGATGGAGAAACATCATTGTTTTATTCCAACTTACTGTGCTTCTGAATGACATTCTTTAACACGTAATCTCCTTCGTTTAAGTTGCATTTCTTCACCCTCTTGTTGTAGAACAGAGTTGTTCGTTGTTGGTAAGCAGCATTCCTAATCTTCTCTAACCTCCTCGAGCATATCCAAATCCAGTCTTCTCATTAAGTTGCTGACTGGGGAATTAAAATTCAGCACTCTGTGTGTTGGAAGACCCAACTCGGCAGGTATTACATCCTTACTTCCAAACGCCAACTTATATGGTGATTCTCCATTTGCAGCTCGGGGAGTTGTTCGGTAAGCCCACAATACTGACTGCAGCTCATTAATCCAATTAGCCTTACTTATCCTCTTCTTCAAACCATTTAGTAATGTTCTGTTCGTCACTTCAGTTTGTCCATTATTCTGAGGATAATCTGGTGCTGAATGAACCTTCAAAATGTTTGACTGGTGACAATAAGCGGCAAGCTCCTCGTTATCGAATTGTGTTCCATAGTCTGTGATGATGGCTCGACGAGGTATTTGAATCTTCCTCGGGTCGTCGGCAGTGGTCCAACCAAATCAATTCCCACATGGAAAATGGCCAAGGGGAAGTGATGGGTGTCAACAATGTTTGTGGAGTTCTTCGGATCGAGGAAAAGAGTTGGCACTTGTCACATTTCTTGGCATAAGCTATACAATCAGCTCTCATCGTCAGCCAGTAGTATCCCTGCGTCATCACCTTTTGCAAAAGTGTCTGACCTGCTATATGGGCTCCACAGGACCCTTCATGGATCTCTTTAATCAATTCTTTCACCTCGGAGGGATATACACATCTTTACAAACCTGCCATAATTCCTTGTCTATACAAAATACCATTAATTAGTACATACCGAGCAGCTTTAAACTTCCATTTCTTGGCAGCGAGCTTATCCTCCGGTAATTCTTCCTCCTCAATATATGCTCCGATGGGATCCATCCAAGATGGTCCTAAATCAAGGGTAATAATATTCATCGTCAGGTCTTCATTTATGCTCCGACTTTCTAATACTTCAATTGGTATCGTTCTTCGCAGCTCGATACAAGTAGCTGATGCTAATCGGGCCAGTGCGTCTGCTTGTGCATTCTCCATTCTTGGTATTCTGATCAACTGAATGGCATCAAATTCTGCCAACAATTCCATTACCTTTGCATGATGCTTGACCATTATTTCTCCTTTCACTGCATATGTTCCCATCGTTTGATTCACAATTAATTGAGCATCACTAAATACCATCACTTGTTGCGCCTCCATAATCTCTGCTAAATTAAGACCTGCTATCATGGCCTCATACTCAGCCTCATTATTGGAGGCTTTAAATTGGAATCGCAGAGCATATTCCATGTCAATCTCTTCTGGGGTGTTCAAAACAATCCCTGCTCCACAACCTGTTGTACAAGATGACCCATCTACATACAATCTCCACGTAGGTAACTCGTCTTCAAAATTCTTATCTGACAGCTTTCCTCGGTGAAATATTTGTTGTTTTGTTTCATCCTCCCCTAGTATTTTTCGCTCCTCGTCGACCATCTCTTCTCACCCTTTTACCAACCGGAGTTGGTCTGGGCTTGAATTTGATGATCTTTCTACATCCACAAGCCCTTTTACCAACCGGAGTTGGTCTGGACTTATGTTTGTTGATCCTGTAACATCCACAGGTTGGTCAGCGAGCAACTTTTCTTCCTCGGGGGTATCAGGATATGTAAACTCTGCTATAAAGTCTGCTACAGCTTGCCCTTTTAAGGATGATCTGGGCTCATACACAATATCATATTCACCGAGCTTTATTGCCCAGTACATCAGTCTCCCTGACTTTTCTGGCTTATGAAGGGCTTGTCTTAATGGCATGTCGGTATACACGATGATGGTATGGGCCTAGAAATATGGCCTCATTCTTCTACTTGCCTCAATTAATGCCAATGCCAATTTTTCTAACTTTGGGTACCTGATCTCTGCACCTCGGAAAGCCTTACTTGTGTAATAAATTGGCTTCTGGACTCCATTCTCCATTCTGATCAATTCCGAGCTAACGGCATTTTCTGATACTGCTAGATACAAGTATATTTTTTCTCCCATCACTGGCCTAGATAAAAGCGGAGGTGCTTCTAGATACTTCTTCAAATCTTGAAAGGCCTTCTCACATTCATCATTCCACTCAAAAGTTGTTCGGAGTGTTTTGAAGAACGGGAGACATCTATCAGTTGCTCGGGATACAAATCTATTGAGCGCTGCAACTCGTCCTGTAAGGCTTTGCACTTCTTTCTTCATCGTTGGAGATCGCAGCCCTAATAAAGCTTTATCTTTTCAGTATTTTCTTCTATGCCTCATTGATTGACAATGTAACCGAGAAACATGCCTTCTCGTACTCCAAATATGCACTTCATCGGGTTCAGCTTCATTTGATATTTATCCTGTTGATCAAAGGTCTGGCCTAAGTCAACTAGAAGATCGGCAGCTTTCTTGCTCTTTGTCAGCATATCGTCAACATAAACTTCCATATTGCAACTGATTTTCTCTGCAAAGACCTTGTTCATCAGCCACTGATAGGTTGCTATGAAATTTTAATAGGCTGCCCGAGCACCTGTCGAGATAGATCGTGTGATTTCGACAAATAAACCTTGTGATGTGATGAACGAGGGGCCAACATATCAAATTTGTGCCCAGAGTCTTGATATGGTCATGATTGTTTTACTGATCCTCTTTTACAAGAGGTGAGTAATGATTTTTCAGGTGAGAAAATTATTTTTTATATTGATCCCTTCCTATTCCCTATTTGGAGAGATAAAAATATGCTGAATGATAGAAGTTATTACCAAATTTATATAAAAAATTAATCAATTTGACTTTATTGACATAGATGGAAGATGAACCAAATTAAGTATATAATTCATAAAAGTGAATGCAAAGAGACTCAAACTTGAAGAGAGAGAGAATATATCTGGGTCATGATTTCCATGAGAAGACTTTTTATTGTCCTTAACCTTTTCCCATTCTTTTATTAAAAATATGATGGGAATTTGAATAGACATCAAAGATCTTACAAAATTTATAATGAAAATTATCAATGAAAATTATCAAATCTTATCATCGTCGTATATATTGGTATATGTAATCACGTAAAATATTTATTCCATGATATAAAATTGAAACTTGAGAATCAAGCAAAAAATTATGATTTATGAAATCCACTATTTTCAGATATCTAAATAAGACTAAATCTAGCAGTTATCATTTAAAAATCATGATATGCAACATTTTGCAGATAAAAATTGGACAATTAATTTATGTATATAAACATAAAAATCATGATTGAATCAAAAGATATATGTATAATATATAATTGATTATACATAGAGAAAATAAAAACTTAGCTTTTGATGGAGAACAATGCTTGTAACACGTTCCCACAGACGGCGCCAATCTGTTGATGCAAAAAACTGGACCGAATCCCATTTTTATGATCACAGATAAATAGATAAAAGCAATCCAATCAAGCACATGAGAGACAAAGATTTTTAAAGTGGTTCGGCTATAAGGAAAAGCCTACGTCCACTGTTATTTTATTCCCAGGGATTTACAATAGCACAATGTGGTGTAGAGAGAGAAAAAGGTGTAGATCTTGTGTATGGTGTCTCTCATCCTTATCGAATCTCCTTGGTTCTCTTGGATCTCCTGTATCTCTTGGATCTCTTGGATCTCTCCCCTTTTGGCTAAGGGAATACATGTGTTTATAGTGATGGCAGATAAAGAGATTCATTGTATGTAGACATTTATACATTATGTCTACATTCAACGAATCTAATTGTTGAATTGCTTGGTATGCTATGTGTTGTCATCTACAATATAAATGTACATTAAGGCTCATTAAATGCGTTGCCATCTTCATTAATGCACATTAAATGCATAGTTATCCTTTTGATCTTCCTGGTTGATATGCCGACCAACTCTCCTCGGGTGCCGACTAACACTCCTCGGGTGCCAACTAACACTCCTCAGATATCGAATATTACCACGTAGGATGACATGTGTCCTTTTCTGATTGGTCCTCATAGATGGAGAATTTTTGCATAATATTGCCATATACCGAGAAAGAATGTTCCATACTCCTCAAAGTTCTAAATATGAAACATTGGGGGCTTCTGTTGATACCAAAATTAATATGTTGATATGGACAAATAATACGAAGACACGTGTTAATCTACGTGGCACAATAGCAACGAGGAAGTTCATTTCCCCGACCAACTCATGTTCTCTCCGAGCAACGAGGATACACCGAGGAACTTTAGCACTCCGAGGTATTCCAGCGCTCCGAGGAACTCCAGAGCAACGAGCAACTAAGGCGGTCTGAACTGCATCTCGGTCGTATCATTAATTTCCAGATAATCAACAGTTCAACCATTCATTGAATGATTATCATCTTGACGCACACGCTACATTAAATGTATTACCCTTTCATATGTATATCATTTAATGTATCAGCCCTTTCATGTACAGCCTAAAGGCTATAAATACCTTGTATCATCCTCATTCAAAGGGACCGGAATTTCTTGATAGAACGTGTAATCGAGAATTCCCAAACACTCAGCAATAACATAACAGTGGACGTAGGCCATTCTTATAAGGCTGAACCACTTTAAAAATCTTTGTCTCATTTTATTTATCTGTGATTGAATAATTAGAGTGATCTAATTTTTTACATCAACACCCACAATCTCAAAATCTTACACGTCCTCCTTACAGGTTTTCAAGGCTACACTCTTTTCCTTTTCTTAGGGGTACATATTTCATCTTACAGGTTTAGACATCACCAACAAGTTCTTAGACTCTAATATTATCGACACCATCAAGAGAATCTAGTACCGTGACTTTAGCATTTAATCTTTCAGGAAAAGACCTTAAGATTTTTCAAACTACTTTTAGTTGATGGATAGGTTCACCTAAGTTAAATAAATAAGCAATATCCAAACATTTATCATAAAAAGCATTAATTGACTCATGTTTTTCCATTATACTCTTCTCAAACTTAGTCGTCGGATTTTGTAACTTAGACATTCTAATGGTATCTCTAATCATTTTTTGTACTCTCACACATTTCACTACGTGTAAACTCTTCAGCCATGATAATGCATAAAATAACATCCACACATTTGGAATTAAACGTTGAGGCAGATTTTTCAGCCTTAGTAAAAAGTGAATACACTTTAGGTAAACCACCTTTCGTAGGAGGACACCACACTTTCTCCAAAGAGTTCCAAATATTCTCATCAATAAATTTCTGGAAAATTTTCATATGAGCCTTCTAATAGGGATAATTTAAACAATCAAACATAGGAGGTTGGGTAATGGAACTACCCCCATGATTAAAATCCACTAAAAACCTAAACACACATAAACCTGATGATCAACTCAATATATTAAAGTAACACGCTTTGATACCAATTTGAAAGAAAAAATATGATGGTGTGCGTAGGGATACAAATTTTTAATTTTAATCAAATTTATTTTCGAGTGAGCGATTATCCCAATTTTAAATCAAGCACGGATTAAACAAAAATTATGTAAAAATTACTCCAATTTTATCTTTCCTCACATTTATTTAAGTGAGCATGCAAGAATAACATAAACAAAGTAAATCAACAAAGAAGTTGGAGAAAAAACCATAACGGAAAAAATCTCGGACGACCTAGACTACACAAATCCACTATAATATAGGGTATATTAAAGGACTACATATGACTAACTCACTTACTCGACTCCCTTCAAACTTGATGTAATCTTCACTCCTTAAACCTTCTTCATAACAACTGCAGGAATCCAAATGGCTCACAAGGAAGTCCTCTAGCATCTTGATATCTACTGATCTCGAACTAGACTTCGTCACGCAATAACACAGAATCTATTGTGCAAAACAATTCGAACATATAAAGAGCATACTTCTTCGAGGCTCAATGTGATTAGTACTCTTTATAAGCATATTCATTACTTTTACCTAAAATATGATATTACCCCTACTAATTAGTACTCTTTAGATCATGCAGGACCAAAGCCCGCAGACTGATAATTTTACAAAAAAAGAATTGGCATCCTCTTGGTTTATGTGCGTAAAGAAGCATTTGATAGGGTGTCGTACTTTACTCATATTTAGTTTCATATCGTGTCTCCCCTTCCTATGTCAACAATCTATCTCTCTCTCTCTCTCTCTCTCTCTCTCTCTATATATATATATATATATATATATATATATATATATATATATATATATATATATATATATATATATATATATATATATATTGTGACACCCCACCTAATTAACCCCTGGTGATCAGTCCTAAATTAAATTAGAACAGGTTTCTTAGTTGTCTCATTCTTAGCATCACTGTCGCCTTTTTAATTACTAACCACCTAAGTGAGAAAAATTAGACCGGTGCCAAGTTTTATCTTTCATTAATTTAATGAAATACTCATGCGGAACAAAATAATTTAAATAATCACAATTAACTGAAATCAACCATTCACAATTTAAATAAACTAACCGAATAAACCATCGGTTCAAATCCAACAAAAGTAAAGAACAGATAAATATAAATCTCAACAAGTCTAACATAAACTAAACAAAGCTGTGAGCAACATGCTCGAGTAACTGATGGGAAATTTATATACTAGAAATGAAAAGGAATGAGGCATCTATCAAACTCCCGCAACATCCACATATGCTGTAACAACGGATCCCTGAAATGAGTCAAGTTTGGCATCCCTGTGGCTGGACACCTAAAAGATTTTTTAAAATATTTATAGCAAGGGTTAGAACCCAAAACATTTGGAAAATATTTAGCAAATGCAGTAATAAATAAGTATGCATGTTCTTCATATTTTAGTTAGTGTCGCCCTCCCTTGAGAACATCCTCACCCCTCCTCTAATGTGCACTACTAACGCCTTAATTAATTTCCCTAGTTATTTATCCCATAACTAGATAACCGATATAACCCCTTGCAGCCACCCTACTCTAACCGAGTATGCAATAATTATGATTTCTAAGTTATTATCAAAATTAACTTAATTAATCATTCCCCTTTTTAAATTCATATAACTTTCACACCCATTATACATATAATATAATTCACGGCCTGTATTAATTTACCCGTATATAATTATTTATCTCATTATATACGTATAGTCATATTACAACATTCACACATATGTTGAAATAATAATTAATAATGAACATACTCTCGAGTAATAATTCACCGGATGTATATTCTCTAAAGTGCTATCCCACTAGGTGTATTCACATAACCTAGTTACCCCAAGTCAGAATCGCTCACTAACTTGGTAAATAACATAAATATTGGAGGCGGTCATATTCCTTCCCTGAAAGTGAGATGCCCCTCACCCATATAATGGACGCTATGACCTGGGGATATACTCGCCCTACTCCTCAAGCTTGGGGATTCACCTTCTACGCACAACCTCCCCTGATAGCACTAGAGTGTATATATATATATATATATATATATATATATATATATAGAAATAAAATACCCCGGCTTTACCGTGTACTAAGTCCGTAACACAAGCTTATACAAATTATCATGAGTTTATGGTCCAATCCTGATTATTAATTAATTTGCACATTAATTAATTAAATTACTTTTGGTGTCGCCCAACCAATATATCCGGACTCGCTCTCGTGGCCCGAAAATAAAATAATGCCCGGTCCTAAATCCTCGAGTCTGAATTAATTATCTTTTAATCTAAATTAATTTAACACCTTGGTATCGCTCAATCAATATACTCGGACTCGCCCACTCGATCCGTATTTAATTATTTTGGAATATTCTTCCCCAAAAATAACCATAGTGTGTCACACAGAAATCCCTTCCAATCCCAATTATTTTCTCTTATAATTGATAGTAATTTATGTTCCATATTTATTTCTCACTAAATAATGTATGGGGGAAGAATTTTAATTAACTTTCCCTAATATACTAAAACTGGCCAACCTGCCAAAAATCCTCGACCATCGATCGATCGATCCCAGCCATTGATCGATCGATCGAACAGGTCTTTGTCTTCTCCGAAGACCTGTGTTTGCCATGGAGGAAATCCTTAAATATCCATCTCCCTCTACAGTTTAACCCAAGTCTTAACATCAAAATAATACATCAAGAACATTATAAGGAACCCCCATAAAGTCCCCAAACCCCATTTAATTTCCGTTCTCTCCTATTTTTCTGAATTGGGGAAAACTCGGGTTATTCGTTAATTACGTCTCTACACAAATTTATCATCTTAAGTTCATACGTCATTATTTGGGGTTTTCCACATCTGACCACAACATCTCAAAGTCAGATTATATAACGAATCTCTACAATAATTTCCAAACAGAAGATTTATTCACAAAAACCCCATTTTTGTACCCTCTTTACCCAAAACGAATTTTGGTTCCCACTTCACATAAATATGAATTGTAATACAATTAAATGCTACAGCAAGTTAACCACTTGCCTTATGGTTTCGTAGGGTCTGATCCGGAGTTGTGATTCTCAAGGTTGATGATGAAATCCATTTTGACTCTTTCCTTTGTCCCCCAAATTGACTCCCAGTGCCTTTAACTGCTCCTTAGGGTATTCTCTCCCACTATATGTTTTCCATGATCAAATGAGCCATTTTCCTTTTCCTTTTAATTAAGTAATTAGTCTTAAACCCATTTTTAGCCTAATGGGCCAAGCCCAAGTGACCCAAATACCCCCGCGTGGTCTCAGTTATGCCTAAAAACATCCGAAGACCTATTTACTACCCCCAGGTACTCTTTTTTGACTATCTTGGCCCTTCCAGACTCAACCGTGCACTCAGAATTGGCATTCGAATAAGTTTATAAAATTTCTTATCTCCCACCTAACTTAGTTTGGAACCGACTCCCGGTTGAGCTAATTAAACCCCACGTCATTAATATTCGTAAGACGTAAATTAAATATTACTATTTACCTAGTAAATTATTTTCCCATAAATATTAACCAATTGATCACCCGATTAATATTTATATAAAAATTCCATAATTAATTCCATTAAATTACGACACACTAGTAATTTAAATTTTTCCCGAATTAATTAACTACTAAATGCATAAAATTACGGGGTGTTACATACTCCCCCTCTTACAAAGGAATTTTGTCCACGAAATTAGGTCGTACCAGTGGTGAATAGCTCTAGATATTGTTCCCGCATATCCTACTCCCGCTCCCAGGTAGACTCGTTAACGTTGTGATGACCCTATTGTACTCTAACTAGTGGAACAACCTTGGATCGTAATTTGTGCTCACTACGGTCCAGAATAGCCACCGGTCTCTCCTCATACGAGATGTCTGGATGTAAATCAATTTCCTCGAGTGGAATGTGCCAGAAGGCCCTCTCGCTTCTTCGATATTTCTTCAGTTATGCCATATGGAACACGTCGTGTATCCGCTGAAGGTGTTCTGGCAATCCCAGTCTATATGCTACCGGTCCCACCCTCTTAATAATAGGAAAGGGTCCCACACACCTCGGTGCTAGTTTACCCTTCTTGCCGAACCTCATCACCCTTTTCATAGGGGACACCCGAACTAATACCTGATCCCCAACCTCTAACTCCACATGTCTCCTCGAAGCATCAGCATAACTCTTTTGCCTATCCTGAGCTATCCGAATCTACCCTCGAATTAGCTCTATCTTGGCAGATGTCTCCTGGATAATATACGGGCCTAATAACTTGTTGTCCCTCACCTCTAACCAATAGGTGGGTGAATGACAAGGTCTCCCGTATAGTGCCACGAATGGTGTCATGCCAATCGTGAATTGGTAAGAGTTATTATACGTGAACTCTACCAAAGGAAGATATCTCTCCCATCCTCCCCTAAAGTCTAAAATACACATCCTGAGCATGTCTTCTAGCATCTGATTGACCCTCTCAGTCTGTGGGTGATAGGTTTTATTCAAACGTAGCTCTGTGCCCATGGCCTCCTGAAATCTCTGCCAAAAATGGGCCACAAAAACTGTCTCTTTCAGACACAATATTTACTGGCACCCCGTGCAGTTAACAATCTCCGCTATGAATAGTTGTGCATAATGCATCGTCTCAAAGTCTGTGCGAACCGATAACAAGTGGGACACCTTGGTCAACCGATACACAATGACCCATATGGAGTCGTGACCCCTCTGCGATGTAGGTAACCCTGTAATGAATTCCATAGAGATTCTCTCCCACTTACACATGGGAATATCTAGTGGTTGTAGCATCCCTAGAGGTCTCTAATGATCCACTTTCACGAGCTGACACGTGGTACATTTCGAGACAAACTCTTCTATGTACCGTTTCATTCCTTCCCACCAATACTGTCTCCTCATATCCTGGTACATTTTATCTCCGCCGCGATGTACCGTAAACCTCGAACCATAGGACTCTGTTATAATAGCGTGCCTCAAATCCTCATCCTCTGGCATAATTAACCTCCCATTTAGGCGTAGGCCTCCTTTCGAGCTGACCAAGTAACCCTTTGCTCCCTTAGCTAACAACTGGTGTACCATATCTCGACAGATCTGGTCCTTTGCCTGAGACCTCATAACTCGCATAATGATCTCCGGTGTGATGGATAATGCTAACATGCAGGCCCTGTCTACATCATCCTCATATCGAAGCTCTCTCCACTTTACTTTTTGGACTTCTAATATTTCCCCAGTCCGTCTTCGGCTCAATGCGTCTGCCACCACATTAGCCATACCAGGATGATACTGAATATCAAACTGGTAGTCTTTCAGAAATTCTAGCCACCGCCTCTGCCTCATATTCAGATCCTTCTGTGTGAAGAGATACTGAAGTTACTTGTGATCCATGAATAAGGTGAACTTCTCTCCCAGCAGATAATGTCTCCATATCTTCAAAGCAAAAAGGACCACTGCTAGCTCTAGGTCTTGATTGGGGTAATTCCTCTCGTGGGGATTTATCTTTCTGGACACATAATCTATATCCCTCTCCTCCTGCTGAAGCACACCCTCAAGTCCCTGTAAGGATGCGTCGGTGAAAACCTGATACTCTAATCCTCCCCTCGACAAAGCAAGTACGGGTGCAGATGTCAACTTGTCCTTTCGTTAGTTGAAAGTTAATTGATAATGATCACTCCATATAAAAGGCACCTCCTTCTGAGTCATTTTCGTTAAAGGGCCCGAAATTTTTTAGAATCCCTTAATGAATCGCCTATAATAACCTGCCAATCCCAAAAAGCTACGCACCTCAGTTAGTGTGGTAGGCTGCCCCCACTCCCTCATTGCCGACACTTTACTCGGATCCATAATAATACCCCGGTCCGACACAATATGACCAAGAAACTGTACCTCCCGTAGCCAAAATCCACACTTATCGAACTTGGCATAAAGCTGGTGATCCCGCGGCGTCTGTAAAACCATACGCAGATGCTCTGCGTGTTCCCCCTAAGTGCGCAAGTAGATCAGGATATCATCAATGAAAAACTAGTCGAGATACTCTCTAAAAACCCTATTCATGAGATCCATGAACACTACTGACGCATTGGTGAGCTTGAATGGTATCACCCTGAACTCATAAGATCCATACCGTAATAGGAAAGTGGTCTTAAGAACATCCTCCTCTCAGATATGCAGTTGATATGACGCAAATATTACGTATTTCATCCCTCGAACCGATGCATTTTAGCCCCCTCGGGTATCTTATTCCCTATATTTATGCTCATTAACAAGATAACCTCATATTTCTATGTTAACATGTTTTACAGGGGTTAATTGAGCTTTTATAGGCATTTGGATGCTAAGTGTGAAGTTCGGACGCATTCCGCTCGATTTGCGTATGCGATTGCACGTTCAAGGGCATTTTATTCTTTTCACATCTTGGGCACCTGTCCCAACATCTACACGGAAGTGGTATCCCTCCTCGTAAGCTTCGTGTGGCCATGAACGGTGCATGATTTCAATTCAGAACGAAGAAGTTACGGCGATTTCAGCGGAAGGGAATTGCATTCAAGCCAAAATAGGGGGAAGATTATGCAAACTGCTTGATCGAACGATCGATCAAAGGTATTGATCGATCTATCCTTCAATTTTTGCCCAATAATGGGAGACAGTGGGCATGGATATTTACCATCGATCGATCGATCACAGAGGATCGATCCCCTATTATATGCTGATTTTTTTACTTTTATTTTTTTTCTAATTTAATTCCTTTTACTATATCAAGGAATTTTGTTGTAAAAACAGATATAATTCATTTTAGATATAATAGTTAGGGTTTTGGAGGTTTGAGAGATCATTTCTTCTTGGATTGACACCCATTTGAGCTTGTAATTTGTGCTACCATCTTCCATCTCCATTAATATAGTTGTATTTCATTATTTCTTGCTTTGTAGTGTAATTTACGTGCTTTCTAATTTAGGTTTACATGCTTTATTTACATGCTTTGATTTACATGCTTTCTAGTGTAGATTTATTACGTTTATTTACCGCGTTTTTAATATGCTTTCTAGCTAATTTAGTCTTGGTTGTGTTTGAATGAAACTCACTCGGGTTGACGCGTTGCTTTGTTTTGGTGATGGTGTTTAGGGGTCTATTCCGGGTGCGATGTCCTAGTTATTGCGCCTAGGAGATTTGACGGGGTATATCATGTATGTCTCGTGCTTATGACCTTGCGTGTGCAATTTTCGAGATATTTGTTGACGCCAAAATATTATTAGGCTTTTATGCGGATTTAGGGGCGTGACAACCCTTGGTTTAATTAACTGTCGAAACGAGACGCATTCTAAATAACTCGTCGACCCATGTGACCATTTTATACTAATTAACTCGGGTGAGGGATATTCGACGCAACCTATAGTTTTTACCACTTTGATAATCTAGTTTAAATACACTCGCCTAGAATAATCATTTCCCTTTTATGTATCTTTTCCTTTTTAGTTTGTAATTCACCTTTTTTCCTTTTATTTTGAAGTATTAAATCATATAAATTCTAGCAACTCGTCTCTGTGGATTTTCGATACCCGACTTACCGTTGTGCTTACCTTGCAATTGTAGTAGTAATTTAGGTTTGTTTGTATTATCGCGGTGAAACGAAAACAACGACTTTGTACCTACACGTGCACACCTTTCACGCGGTGATCAAAATGGCGCGGTTGCGGGGGACTTGTTTGTTTTAGACTTTATTTGATTTAGTATTTCATAGTATTTTCTTTTTATTTGTATTATTTGCTAATATTTTTGCAGGACTTCCACAGTTGAGCACTTAGAAACGCTTGAATATTTCCCGCGCGCACCTACTTTGTGGAATTCGCCACTTCGAGCCATTTTTGGGGTAAGCATGTCTTATTCCAATTCTTTCGGTAATCATTGTTATAATTCTCAAAATTCTCACAAACCTATGACTTTTGGTGAATACTTAGAATCCCAAAGAATTTCAAATTCAAATATGAATTTGGGTGAGTATAACGAAAGTCGAAATATGGATTATTGGAATTTTGATGATGATGAAATTGATTTTGGGCCTTTACCTCCTTATAATAGGAATTTTGAAACGAATTCAAATAGTTTTAAAAATTCCTATAATACTAAGTTTTCGTTTAAGTTCGATGGTAATTTTCAAAGTTCCCATTTTCATGGATCCGCACCTCGACCTATGACATTCAGTGAGGGCTTGCGTATGTATGAGAATGAAAAAAAATTGAAAATCGTTATCGGGAAGAAAATCGTTGTTGGGAACATGAATTGAATTTATTATTTAAATCCGATGACGATTTTGCTTCCGAGACTTTCGAAGTCGAGGAATGTTTTGATCCAAATGAGGGCTTTGTGCCTACTTTGGAACAAATCATTCTAGACTTTTCCCATTGCGTAATAGATATTGAAAGTGAGGATGAAAATGGCGTAATATCTATTTGCAATGAAAAGATTTCTTCTTTGGCCCCCAAAAAAGAACATTTCATTGAAAATGATATTATTTCCTTCGAAACTCAATCTTTATGCGATGATGATTCATCTCATGAGTTTGAATTTCTTTCATCCAAAATTTCATTATCTGTTATCACACCGTCTCAAGTACCCGATGATTCAATTTCAAACTTTAATGTTTAAAACCTTTTCGCCGATGAGGATTACTTGCTCGAGTCGCCTCCCACAATCGCATCTTTACCTTTGTGTCTGCCACCTCCCATTCCAATTTCAAAATCATTGGGAGGGTATTCTGCTTTTCTCGGTCCCCATATGTTTTTGTCACCCGTTCAATCCAAATCCCCCATCGTCCCTACAAAACTTTTAATTGGCGATGGTTCATTTCGTCCACCTTACACATGCCTTCCGTTGTTCAAACAAAATCCATATTTTTCAGAAGGCATGCTTGGGTGTGAGGGTACACCGGTTATCCTCCAAATTCAAATCATTTTTGCGGTGGACCCTCAGCTATTTAGACTTCTAGTGTACAGTTAGTGTGAAGCCTAAATAGTAGGTTGTATATAGTTAACTTTTTTTTCTTTCTTTATTTTTATCTTTTCTTTCCTTTTTAATTTAGTCTAGTGTAATTAGTTAACTTTTTGTTATTTGTTTTTGCTATGCTCGGTACTAACTTGTTCTATAGATTCTTTGGACTATTCTTATGGGGATCGCTCCAATTTTGGGTAATATCGCTCTTTTCCTCTCTTTAACTTGATTCTTAATTCACATTGAGGACAATGTCAAGTTTTAAGTTAGGGGGTGTGGGATATTCTATCCATTTCTCTATTTAGTCCATGTTTTTGCTCACATGTTAGTTACTTAGTAGGCTTTTCTTAGAAAAATTGAAAAATTCAAAAAGATTTTCTTTCTTTTTTCTCCTTTTTGGGCATTTTGCCTTTGTTTCCGATGATAAATTTCAATAATTGCCCGATCCAATAGACAGCCCAATGATGCATGTTCTCAATTTTAGAAGTTATTAGACTTTAGTCTCACTTATTGATATTATGAATAACTTCATGAATTAAACTTTAATCCCATGAGCACATGCACTTTTCTTGTTCTATTGATTTGGTTTAAGATTTTTATAACTCGGTAATCTTTTGTTGCATTGTATATACTTACACCAAGTAAGCTTTGTACCTTTCGTCATTTGCGAGTATTATACACTATTCTTTTCTCATTGAAAACCTTGAATTCGTCGGTAATCTCTGTATTCTTTCATTTGATCGTTCATTAATTGAGTTCATACTTGAAATGTGCTACTTGACCATGATTATCATATATTGTTTTGACTCGAGAATTGCGTAAACTTTGTGAAATGATCATAGGCCCTCTTTGTTATATTCCCATATTAGCCTTGACCTCACCCTTATATGTTTGCCCTCGTTAACCCCTTTGAGCCCACATATAGCCTTTCGTTTCATAACCCAAATCCCATAACCAACTCCGCATTGAAGTTTTAGCCCATATATACACTTTCCATACATTTGTTTGGAATGTTGCTTGGGATTGAATGTTGTTGTTATGATGTCGGTTGAAATTTAGGCATATGAGAGTTTGAAAAGTAAAGAAAAAAGTGAAGAAAAAAGTGAAGAAAAAAAGAAAGCAAAAGGCAAAAGAAATAAAAAAAAATGAGAAAAAAATAAAAGAAAGAGAAAGAGAAAGTAATATATGTTGTGTATAGTTCAATAAGCTTTGATTACTCTCCAATTGTTATACCTAATGCCTTTTCGGAATTTGTTTTCCAATTTGGATTTTGCCCGCATTTTCCCATTATCCCGAGTTTTCATTCCGAACACTTTGAATCCGTACATACATATCCTTCGTTTCGTATCCTAGCCTAGCCTACTGATAGACAGGGTCTTACCGCGATACAACAGTAACCTACGCATCGATCGCTTTATATTCGGCTCACCTGAACTATACAAAAACCAAAATTATGACTACACTCAATGGGTGAGTATAGCGGTAAGTCGGGTATCGAAAATCCACAGACGCTGTTTGATAGATTGTAACAGATTATTAATTCAGGAATAAAAGTGTAAAAAGGTGATGGTTGGTTGTGAATAAAAGAAAAGAATAAGTTAAGTCTAAATAAAATAAAAGCGAGGACCGGGATATCATCCAACCATACGGATCGAAACAACTACTAATCAAGATTTCGGCTCGAAAGAAATTTAATCGAGCATTATGAAGTAAACATAAACTTCACACAATAAGGAATTTAAGCCAAAGTTGCGAGAATAAACACTTAACCGAAAATTGGTCCCACGCGGATTAAATTCGGATTATAACTTTAAACACTAACGTTGCATGACAAAGAAAGTTAAATGCATAATAATCCGACTTTAATTCACGCGGTTCAATTAAACACAATTTTGCAAAAACCTAATTTTCGGAGCTCGGGGCCCATTAATGGCGGAACGACATCCCGGCCCTATTTATCTCAACTCAACAAAGCCTTTTCCCAATTATTTGGGGTCGGCTACATGAATCCTATTTTTCCATTCCATTATGTCCAGTGCAATATCTTCGGTTACACCACATGATATCATTTCCTTTTTTATAATATCCCACCAAGTTAATTTAGGCCTACCTCTACCCCTTGGGTTACCATCAATACTAACTAAATCACTCTTCCTTACAGGAGCATCCATTGGTCTATGCTTGACGTGTCCAAACCATCGAAGTCGATTTTCTCTCAATTTATCTTCTATAGGAGCTACTTTCACCGTTTTACGAATTTGTTCATTTTTAATTTTATCCTTTCGAGTTTTACCACAAATCCATCTTAGCATTCGCATCTCCGCCACACTCATTTTCTGCACATTTTGTTTCTTGGTTGCCCAACACTCTGTCCCATATAACATGGCGGGTCTAATGGCCGTCCTATAAAATTTTCCTTTTTACTTCAAAGGTATACGCCTATCACACAGAACGCCGGTCGCACTTCTCCACTTAACCCAGCCTGCTCTAATCCTATGCGTAACATCATCACTAATATCTCCATCTTTTTGTATAATCGATCCTAAATAACGAAAATGATCATTTCTAGGTATTTCTTGACCCTCCAATTTCACCACATTTCCATTTTTCCTCCTATTACTACTAAAATTACACTCCACATATTCTGTTTTAGTTCTGCTTATTTTAAATCCTCTTGTTTCTAAAGTTTCTCTCCACAATTCCAACCTAGAGTTTATCCCCATCTTAGTCTCATCGACTAAAATAATATCATCTGCAAATAGCATACACCATGGCACCTCATCTTGTATTTGTCCAGTCAACTCATCCATAACAAGAGCAAATAGATAAGGACTTAATGCTGAACCTTGGTGTAGCCCTACCGTAATTGAAAATTCACAACTTTCTCCAGCTGATGTTCTTACTGTAGTCATCGAACCATCATACATATCCTTGATCACGTCAATATATCTACGAGTCACTCCTCTTTTATGTAGAACCCACCATATTATATCTCTGGGTATCCTATCATACGCCTTCTCCAAATCTATAAAAATCATATGAAGATCCTTCTTTTTCTCTCTATACCTCTCCATTAATCTCCTCAATAAATAGATTGCTTCCATTGTTGACCTCCCAGGCATAAACCCAAATTGATTCTCAGATACTGTTGTCTTCAATCTCAATCTATATTCAATCACTCTCTCCCAAAGTTTCATTGTATGACTCATTAACTTAATACCACGATAATTTGAACAACTTTGTATGTCCCCTTTATTTTTATAAATAGGTACTAAAATACTTTTTCTCCATTCATCGGGCATCCTATTAGTCATTAAAATTCTATTAAATAATTTGGTAAGCCATGATACTCCATCCTCCCCTAAGCACTTCCAAACCTCAATAGGGATACCATCTAGTCCTAAAGCCTTCCCTGTTTTCATCTTTTTTAGAGCAATCCTGACCTCTGTTGTCCTAATTCTACGAAAAAATATATCTTCTCGAGTCTCCCTAAGTTCCTCTATATCTAATCTACTCCCATTATCTCCATTTAATAACCTCTCAAAGTAGTTTTTCCATCTTTCCATAATTTCATCATCTTTGACTAGGACTCTCGAATCATCACTTTTGATGCACTTAACGTTATTGAAATCTTTTGTTTTCCTATCCCTAAGTTTAGCAAGCTTATAAATACTTTTTTCCCCTTCTTGTGTTCCTAATTTTGTATAAAGATCATCATACGCTTTTATCTAAGGGCACATAATGAACTAAGCTAATTTATACTAATTAAACTAGGAAAGCAAGAATTAAAGCAATTAAATGTAATACCCCGTAATTCTGGTTAATTAGGAAAATACGTTTTATTTAAATTACGTGAGTAGAGTAATTTAATATGATTAAATACGTTTTAATTAAATTACGCGAGTCGGGTAATTTAATGTGATAAAATATGTTTATTTAAATTACGTGAGTAGAGTAATTTAATGCGACACGTTTTAAATTAAATTACGAGAGTAGAGTAATTTAATGAGAGATTATGTTAATAAAGATTAATATGACGATTAAAAATTTACTAAATGTGAATAGTAAATTTTGAATGTTGATATGTACGGTCTATTGATTTTATGGACGTACCTGAGTTATCTCAACCGAGTGTCGCGCGTAGAGAAAAAAATTGAAGATAAGATGAGAAAAATATTTTAAGAGACTCGAAAGGTAATTTAGAGTCCACAGATGATTCCGAGAGGATCGAATTAGTCAAAATAGTGTACCCGGGGGTACTAGTTGAGTACCGGGTCATTTTCGAGCTAAACCGGGACCATTCGAGGGCATTTTCGTCTCTTTACATTTATGGGTAAGTAGACCTACGAATTTTGAAACCCTAAATCAGATTATAAGAGTTGAGGCTAGGGTTAAAAAGAAAGAAGATACACCATAGCCATTAGAGAAGAGAGAGAGAGAGGTAACTTCCTAAGGCAAAAGAAAGAAGGAAGGGAAATTCTAAGGAGATTTCACCACATATTTGTTGGGAAGAAGGATTGAAGGAACAAAATCATCAACCATCATCAACAACCACGAAATCAGACCCTACAAATTATAAGGCAAGTGGTTATTTGCAAAATAAATTGAGTTATAATACCCATATTTAAGCTTTGTGAAGAACATGGTTTTTATGATATTTTTGGGAGAAAAACAATTGATTATGATCCATGATTGGTAGGGATTGCATGTAGAACGTTTTTGGATCTCCAGATATTCTGATATCATAGAAAACTAGATGATTAAATCGAACTAAAAATCTAGAATTATGATGAAAGATGTAAAGAATGTATTTTTAGGGTTCTTGAGTATTAGTAAGATTTTTAGTTAATTTGTCCAGATTTATGATGATTTTGTTGTTGTAAATCGTTAGTAATCATCCCAGAACATCTAAGAATAATTAGAAATTGTTGGTTGCAAATATGGTGGACTATCATGAAAGATAGATAGATAAAAATGGTGAAACCCGCATGAAGAAGACGAACTGGGTCTGTCACTGCTTGATCGATCGATCGACCCTTGAATGTCGATCGATCGAGCAGTCAATCGATCGACCTCATCCCATCGATCGATCGACCCTGCCTGGACTCTAGAGAATTTTGTAAATAAATTTTCTTTTAATTACCATCACTTAATAGGAACCTTAGTGATGATATTTTACCTATGAGGATACTTCATAAATACCAGTAGGTGTACCGTGAGATTTCTTCATAAATAATTGAGTGGGAATTTTGGAGAAATAGACCGACGGGAGAAAGATCGATTTAGCCGTATGTTGAGATTGAGAGAATTTAGCTACGGAAAGAGTGAGAGTAAATTCCGGGAAAAATACCAGTAGGTTAAAGTTAACTTAACTACTGAATTAAGGGAGGGGTAACCAGGGCCCTTAGAGTCGCATGAATACTCAAATAAATATAATAGTGAAATAAATTGTAAATTAATGAGTACGGTGAATATAAGTAAAAATATATTACGTACGGGCATGATTTGATAGGTCAGGTGTGTACCTACTAAATTATATAAAAGTTTGGGTTAAGAGAATTTTACCTAAATTAATTATGTTAGGGTCGATGTGACATTCCGAACTAACATAAGGTTATTATATGTTTGGGTTCGATGAAAAATGCCGAACCAAACTTTAAACTGGTGTCGCGATGAAAGAGTCCCGAACCAGAATATGTGTATATATATTCATATTTTTAAATAGTTGGGGTCGATGGATCATTCCGAACCAACTCTTACTTGGGGTCGATGAATCATTCCGAACCAAGAGTCCTTTATGTGTGGTAAAAGGATATGTTAGTGATAAATGATATTAAGTACATGATTGTGTGATAAAATGTATTCTATGTGCATAATCTACATATTGAGAATAGTAGATAATGAAATGTATGGTAAATATCTTAGTAATAATTTATAGCGTGATGTACTCATTACAAGAATAAGGATAACGAGCAGTAAATAAGTTACCTACGCTTATGGGTAGTATAACTAGGTGAACTAAGTGTCCTCGTTAGACATACACTATAGAAGAGAGGTGAGGAAGTTCAAGGGAGTTGTGCGAAACTTTAATGTGTGTAATCAATAACTCAATTGTGATAACTGCTTGCAAAATATTTTCAAATGTTTTGAGTACTAACTCTTGCTATGTAAAATCTTTTAAAAACCTTTTAGGTGCCCAGCCACAGGGACACCCAGCATGATTTCATTACAGGGATTTGGGAGCTGCAGCACGTGTGGATGTTGCAGGGATTGTTTAGATGTTTCCTCTTTTTCAGTTCTAGTGCATGATCTCGGTTTTAGTATTCTTAGTTGGGACATGTTGTCCTATATTTACTTTTACAGTTATTCTGATTCTGGATTTTGAGTTGTCTTTTTTGGCCCTGGTTTTCGGCAAGACTTTACCCGCATTTAGTTATTTTTGCAACTGTTTTATTATTACTAGAATTGTAATGTGGTATGGATTATTGTTCTGCTTAAAGAAGATAAAATTTGGCACTCGCTTAATTTCACTTAGGTGGTTAGTAAATTAAGAAGTTTTCGGCAGTGATGCTAAGAATGAACCATTTAAGAAACCTGTTTTAATTGAATTAAGGCTTGATCACCCAAGGTTTAATTAGGCGGGGTGTCACATTAAACTAACTAAGAAAGAATGGAAACTAAATTACAAAGCAAGGGAAAATGAAGAACAAAGCTATATTAATGGAGATGGAAGTGAATAGTTCAATCTTACAAAACCAAATGGTTTTCAATCCAAGAAGAGAAGAAGATGAGCTCTCAAAACCAAACCCTATCCTAAAACGTCTTCTAAAGACTAAGTATCTCTGATATTACAACAAAATTAGCTTATATAGTAAGTTGGAATAAAATAAAAGAAGAAAGAAAAGAAAGCAAAATATCTGCAGAAAACAGGGGATCGATCGATCGACAAAAAGGGTCGATTGATCAATCAAGGCAAAATTTCGACTGTACAGAAGGATCGATCGATCGACCAAAAGGGTCGATCGATCGATCAAGCAGGGGTGAGCCAAGCAGCAGCTTCTGCATTCTTTTCTTCTCTTTTCTTCTCCTCTTTTGATTTCCTTGTTTTTCCCTTCGCTGAAATCGCTGTAACTTCTTCATACGGACTCAGAATCGCGCATCGTTCACTGCCACGCGAAGCTAGAGAGGAGGGCTACAACTTTTGTGAGATGTCAGGCCAGGTGCCCAAGCTGTGAAGAGAATAAAATGCCCTTAAACATGCGGTTGTGTACAAAACTTGAGCGGAATGTGTCCGAACTTCATACTTAGTACCTAAATACCTACAAAAGCCCAATTATACCTCATATAGCATGTTAATAATATAAACCGAGGTTGTCTGGTTAACGGGATTAAATATAGAGATTAAGGCACCAGAGGGGGCTAAAATGCGTAGGTTCGGAGGATGAAATACGCAATATTTGCGTATCATTACACCCCCTAACTTACACATTGCTAGTCCCTAGCAATGAAATAGGATACAACTAGAACTACAAGCAAACCAAAATCAAGAGATAGTACAAGAGTATGGTAAAAAAGAAAAAGAAAGATAAGGCCACTTTTGCGGGCGATTCGATTGCATTTAGCGTATGCAATAAGCCGTTAAACCCCTGGGTCATCCTAGTGGACGAGTGTCGTCTCGTAAGGCTTTTCAGTGATGGTACCCACAAACATCACATGGTTTCCTCAAAATAAGCCCAATCACATGCGATAAACTCAACAATACGAATAATATTTCAACATGTTATTAGCATAGCAAACGAATTCACATGAAAAATCCATAGTTATTAACATTATCGAATGCACCTCAATGAATTGAAACTTTAACATGTGGGAGGGGAGTGAGCACATGCAAAGTATGATTTGGCGAAAAACTTAAATAAACCGGATATTAAATCAAGCAAGCATATATTCAATCCTCACGGGCATTACACTTATCAAGCGAATTCACTCGAAACAGGGAGGTAACACATGAAACATGCGGGCTAAAGAGGAAATGTAAATGGAAACTCGGCCGCACACATGCCACAAACGAAGAACGCTATATATAAATAAAAAACTATAATCTCAATGAAAGGATATCGCACATTAAAGGAGGCAAAATGCATTTTCACAGATTATCAAGACTATTATGACTTTTGAATTACATCAACCTAATATCACATAGGACTTTAATTGGGTTGTAATGTAGGTTAGGCTATGGTACGAAATGAAGGAATGTATGTACGGATTCAAAGTGTTCGGGATGAAAACTCGGGACAATGGGAAAATGCGGGAAATATCAAAATTGGAAAACAAGTTCCAAAACGGCAATAGATACATCATCGGGGAGAGTAATAAAAGTTCATTCGAACTATATACAACATATACAACTTTCTCTTTCTTTTCGTTTCTTCTTTTTCTCATGTTTTCTTTTGCTTTTTGCTTTCTCTTTTTTCACACTTTTTTTCACTTTTCTTTTCTTTACTTTTTAGACTCCCATATGCCTAAATTTCAACCGACATCAAAACAACATCATTCAATCCCATGTAACAATCCAAACCAAGGTACGTAAGGTGTATGTGTGGGTTAAAACTCAAATTTAGAGTTGGTTATGGGATTTGGGTTATGAAACGAAAGGCTATATTTAGGCTCAAAAGGTTGACGAGGGTAAACATATAAGGGTGAGGTCAAGGCTAATATGGGTGATATAACAAAGAGGGACTATGATCATTTCACAAATTTTACGCAATTCTCGAGTCAAAACAACATATGAAAATTATGATCAAGTAACGCATTTCAAGTATGAACTCAATTAATGAACAGTCAGTGAAAGAATAAAGAGATTAACAACGAATTCAACATTTTCAAAGAGAAAAGAATAGTGTATACACTCACAAATGAAGATAAGTCTCTAATCTCACTCGATGTAAGTATCTACAATGGAACCAAAGCATACCGAGTTATAAAAATCTTAAACCAAATCAATATAGCAAGAAAAATGCATGTGCTCACGGGATAAAGTTTAATTCATGAAGTTATTCATAATATTAATGATTTGAGGACTAAAGACTAATAACTTCTAAAATCGAGAACATGCATCGTTGAATTGTCTAATGGATCGGGTAATTATTAAAATTTATCATCGGAAACATAGGCAAAAAACCCAAAAAAGGGAAAAAAGAAAGAAAATCTTTTTGAAATTTTTGAATTTTTCTAAGAAAAGCGTACTAAGTAACTAATATGTGAGCAAAAACATGGACTAAATAAAGAAATGGATAGAATATCCCACACCCCCTAACTTAAAACGTGACATTGTCCATAATGTGAATTAAGAACCAAGTTAAGAGAGGAAAAGAGCGATATTACCCAAAAGTGGAGCGATCCCCATAAGAACAAGTGCAAAGAATCTACAAAACAAGTTAGTACCGAGCATAGCAAAAACAAATAATAAAAAGTTAACTAATTACACTAGACTAAAATAAAAAGAAAGAAAGAATAAAAAGCTAACTATATACAACCTACTATTTAGACTTCACACTAACTATACATTAGAAGTCTAAAAAGCTGAGGGTCCACCATAAGAACAATTTGACCTTGGAGGATCAATGGTGGACCCTCCCTTTCATGCATGCCTCCCAAAAAATAGGAATTCCGTAAACTACGGAAGGCAAGTAGGTGGTGGAAAAGGTGAACCATCCCTAATTAAAACTTTGGGCGAGAGGATGGGGGATTTGGATAGGACGGGTGACAAATACACAAGGGGACCAAGAAAAACTAAATTTACACGCAAATATTTAGCAAGCGGAATGGGAGGTTGCGCACATGAGGGCAAAGATGCCTTCATGACGCGACTTAAAATCTTTCTTAAAAGTGTGTTCACTCTAGGGTCAAGTGCAAACCTATCGCTCAAGTAATAACCCGGTAAGTCGGGATCGAATCCACAGGGAAGGAAAATGTCAAATAGTAATTAGGAAAATTATTAAATCTGAAAATGATTTCTTAAAAGAAACAAAAAGATGATTAATGATTTTTGAAGATTTCTAGCGAAATAAAATTTTTCTTAACAAAAGCAAACTGGAAATTTTAATGAAAGCAGACTAAAAATTGCAGGAAAAACTTTTAATCAAATGGGAGAAAACAGGGTAGAATACAATCCCTCAATCCTTAGCAAATTATCTTAGAGAATACTAAACTTGTAAATTAAAATAATTGATTAGATCCAGCCTTTATAACTTCTAAGCATTACATATATGAGGGATCTAGCCCACACAATATGAAATCAAAAATAGGTATAAAGCGATGAATGATAAATTATACTAGCAAAGCTTTCTTAAACATCTCAAGTACCTAGGGCAAGAGAGATTAAAAGATTGACAGTTTTTGTATAATTTTCTTTCACGATTCAATCAATATTTTAATTTAACCTCTATTTTCTACATAGATAATCTGCATTGGATTAAGTTCATGTACCCCAACCCTTGGGAATTTAGCTACTCATGATTTGATTAAAGAACAAATTCATATATAAAATTATGGATCCACAAAACATTGTAAGTAAATTACAAATAATAAAGCTAGAGAATGGAATGAGTTTACTTGTATTCAGCAACAAGAAAGTAATTGGAATTCAGAATTTCTTACAAACTGGTGCTCCTGAAAATTCTTGAAAGAATAGTAAATTTAACCCTAAAATCCAGACTCTGATTCTCTCCAGAACTCTCAAATTAGTAAACCCTAACAACTCTTTCTAGCTAGCTCCCTAAAATGATGTAAGGCCTGGGCTTTTATATCACCAAGTATCGAGATTGGCAGCCAATGTGCTTGACGCGCAAGTTTCCCCAAGAGTTGCATTGCTTTAACTGCATAATTAATGCCAGGATTTCGCATGCCCGGACCTGTCCGGCTTTCCCTCGGATCGGTCCGGTATCCACCGGATCGGTTCTTTTATTTTTACCGGATCGATCCGGTCCTAGTCGGATTGGTCCGAATTTCCTCTTCATCGGTTTGCTATCCATCCGGGGTCTACTGGACTTGGATCCTTTCAAATCGGTCTGGTTTACCTCGGATTGGTCCGACTTTCTTCCTTGTTGACTTTCTCCTTGCAACTTTGACTGGCCATAACTTTTGATCTAGAACTCCGATTCTGGTGCAGTTTCTTCCTATGCTCTTGTGAACTCATGCTCTTCAACTTCACTTTTGGTGTCGCCTTCGACATTTGAGTGGAATTTTACTCTTTTGCCCTTGTACGTTTCTTCTGATTTCTTCTTTTCCTTTCTTGCATTCCATTCCTGAAAACTTCATCATAATTAAAGAAAAACTAGGGAATATTGTTAGAAACAGACAATAGAGTGATATGGACTAAAAATGATTCAATTACCTTGTTCGAGATATTAAATTCACTAAATTAAGGGGCTAAATTCAGAAGAATTTACGCTTGGTCAAATCCCCCTAACTTAAGACTTTGCACGTCCCGGGCAATGTAATTGAATCTAACCAAAATTTAACTCTTGCAAATTCCCTTTATTAAAATAAAATTCCACTTTCGCAGGCATGCGATTGCATTTAGCATATGCAACAAGCCTTTAAACCTCTAGGTTACCCTAGTAGGACGAGTTTTGTCTCGTGAGGGTTTGCAATGAATACACCCACAAAATTCTTTATAAATATCAAAATACTTAAAAATTTGTACAATTTAAACTTTTCAAAAAATAATCACCATAATTTCATATTCAAATGTCTCAAACCATAGTGTGTGTGTGCAAAGCCAAAAATTAAACCTCAAATTTCCACCGATTAAGCATTACGTTACTTTCCGAAAATTCGTCTTGATTCAAATTCTTACGGATACACTCACAAATGAATCTCTCGGATTGTGGCTATTTTCTCTTGGTATGCATGATATAAAGAGTGAATATAATGGACACAAATTCATGCATACAAAATTGAAAAGAAGAAAATATATAGTGAAAATATCTCATCATCGGAATACAATTATTAGGAAACGGGAACATCATCTCTATTTCACACCATTTAATCTCTCATTTTATCTTTTCATGTCTTAGCTCTCCATGCAGTAATTAATTTCGCCATTTGGACTCGGTTAGGACTTTTCGGGTTAAAAAGAGTAAAGGGTAAAATTGGGAATGGATGGGATGTTCGGAATTGGAAAATTTTCTCATGATGTCCATTAGTGCTTTTTCGGGCATTTGCTCATTTTCCTCTTTCTTTTTCTATTTTTTTCTTTTCTTGCTATTTTTCTTTTGAGCATTTTTTTTTCTTCTTCTTGCCCCTTTTTATTGCACTTTTCGGACTTAATTTAATATTCCATTTTCGCAATTCCGGGCTATTTGGTTTTTTTAGGTTATCAAACGAAAAGGAAAATATTTTATTAGGCTCAAAGTGGGTTGCAAAGGATAATTTTGTTTTTCACAACTTTTTATGGCTAATATTTTTTTTTGGTAACAAACGAGGGCCTACTTCATTGTCCAAATTGCTAATCACATTACTATATGCATCTCGAGATTAATTAAATTTAGAGATATATTTAGCACAAATTTCGAGATAATATTTCACACATTTCCCATAACCGATCAAAACAAAGGATTGAGATCATCAACGACTTATTAAAACGCTGAAAAGAACTTTTGAGTTAATCATAAACTCGGATTGATTTAAAAACTCATAAAAAAATTGAAAGGCTCGAAATCTCACCGGGTTGGACTAATCTCCACACTTATTCGTAAAGTTGTCAATTTTCTTTCAATTTCCATCTTTGGTCAATTTTGGCTTAGTGCAATTGAGATTTAACAATTTGAGATTTTAAATAGAATAAAGGTGATATTTTTGAAAATTTTAAATTCCAATTTTTATTTATTTTGAACAAAAATATTTTGGGTTTTTTTTTTTTTTAAATGAAATTGAAGCGAAGTTTTATGAAAACACACCTGTCATCCCCCCTAACTTAATGATTTGCATTGTCCTCAATCAAAGGATAAGAGAGATAAAGATGATAACATAAAGAGTGCGAGAAATAAAACAAGCCAATATCAGATGAAAACTGTATAATACAAAGAAACTGTGACACCATTGTGTAAGCAAAAATAAAAGAAAAAAAATACAAACATAGGTAGAAAAATCCTAAAAGGGGATAGGGCATCCTAAGGGGTGGGTGCGGGATGGGAAGGGCCCGAAGCATTAGGATCATAAGGATTGTAGAAGTAAGGAGGAAGCGGGGCCTCGGGTCCTAACTGAAGTCGGTATAGGTCAGCCTGCATTCGCAGGACCAAACTCATGTCCCTCTCGTAGGAGGACACATACTCATCAAAACGCGTTTCAAGAGAGAGAACGCGCTCTGTCAAGCCCGTACCAACCGGAACATAATCCGGATCATCCATCTCATCATATTCTTCCTCGTCACCTTCCCCCATCTCAACATCCTCCTCGTCGCTCTCTTCGTCACTCGAATCGCCACCGCGCCTTGCACGGACTAGCTGAATTTTCCGCTCACTTAGAGTGAGGGACTCTTGACCTAAAGGGTTAAGCAAGTTGATAAGATCTTGAGGTGGTGCAATCCCATCATCCCGAAGCATGGATGTAATGAGTCGACCATAAGGAAGAGGAGCGCGGCCCTTTTTATCATAAGCCACAAAAAGGATATCGGTGTAAAATGTCCGGGCCAAGTTGATCACGATCGCAGGGTCGAACAGATGATAAATCATAGTGGCTTGGCGCGGCCTCATCGCCGAATCATTGGATGTTTGCAAGATATTGGCACAAACGATATGAAAGGTGAAGCGTGCCTTGTCGGATAAGCGACCGACGGGAAAGGTCTCGGTATTCCAAACCGCACCGGGCTGAATTCGCGAGATACAAACCTCTTTAGTGAGAACGGGATCGAGACTCGGATAGTCAAAATGGACCGGAGTGAGAACACCAAAAGACTCTAGTTTCCGTGCCACAAGGTCAAGTGAAAATGGAATAGGGATAGAATCCACAAATGCTTGGGATTCAAATTCAGCGGTACGGACAAGAGATCCGTAGAAATGACGCACTTCATTCTCCCAAACTGCCGCATAAGGTTCGTTGAAGAAGCGGCACCAGCCCCGTGACAGGAAAAGGGCTGTGACAGAATTGGGCATTTGATCCCACAACACTTTACGTTCGATATGAATTTTTCGCGTAGGGCTGAAAAACTTACGGCACCAATTTGCTTTGCAGCGGGAACGGTACTCTCCATTTCCATCGGGAAGGACTTCAATGGAAGTATATTTCTGGGGAGCAGCCATTAGTAGTGAGAAAGGAGATAGCAATGGAGATAGAGGAGAGAAGATAGGTGTAGGTGTGAAGAAAATGGGTAGGGGAATGGATGTATTTATAGGAAGGAATGGGGAAAATGGAGTGAATGAAGGGGGATGAATTTTTGAAGGTAATGAAGGGATTGGGTGAAGTGAAAAGGTGGGGATTGAAGAGGTGGATTGAAGAGGTGTGA
Organism: Sambucus nigra; assembly: GCA_949130495.1. Taxonomy (NCBI): domain Eukaryota; kingdom Viridiplantae; phylum Streptophyta; class Magnoliopsida; order Dipsacales; family Adoxaceae; genus Sambucus; species Sambucus nigra. The sequence goes on along the minus strand of OX422219.1, from coordinate 127,209,117 downwards.
ACCTAGGGATTTGTAATTATGCAGACAACCGGATCGATCCGGGTTTGGGACCGGACCGATCCGCCTAACCGGATCGGTTCTTTTAATTCAGCCGGACCGATCCGGTCTGCTGATTTTCCCAAATTTCATCCTCTCACCTCTTTTCACCATACAAACTCGAATTCTCCATTCCAAAGATGATTTTTCAACCGCTCACACTTCAAACTACCTCAATGCTTATCTAAAACACAACACCCCTCACCCGTCGGATTCTCAACCCCGGGACTGACTCGAACCTACGATTCCTAATTCCTAAAACTCATATGTACAACAATCACCCCATACATGTCGGGGGTGCGACAAACTCACCTCTTTTTGTTCAGTCAATCCCCATAAATGGGGTCCGACAGCCAGATTGTGTCGGCTTCTTTGACAATTGCTTCCAAATAGGGCTTGAGACGATGCCCATTAACTTTAAATGTGGTTCCCCCTTTCTCATCTATGAGTTCAACAGCTCCATGGGGAAATAACTCTTTCACAATGAATGGACCTGACCATCTTGACCGCAATTTTCCAGGAAATAAGTGCAACCTCGAGTTGTAGAGAAGTACTTTTTGTCCCGAATGAAATTCTTTCTTACGAATGATTCCGTCATGAGCTCGTTTCATTCGGTCCTTGGATATTTTAGCACTTTTATACGCATCATTGCGTATTTCTTCCAACTCATTCAACTGAAGTTTACGTGTTTCACCGGCTTTATCCATACTGCAGTTCACCCTTTTGATAGCCCAATAGGCTTTGTGTTCGATTTCTACCGGAAGATGACAAGGTTTGCCATACACAAATCGAAATGGGGACATCCCAAAGGGATTCTTGTATGCGGTTCTATAAGCCCAGAGTGCATCATTCAATCTGAGAGACCAATCTTTCCTATTAGTATCGACTGTCTTTTCCAAGATATTTTTAATTTCCCGATTAGCAAACTCGGCTTGGCCATTCGATTGAGGGTGATAAGTTGTTCCAACTTTATGGACAATTCCATACTTCCGCATTAGTTTCTCCATAGGCCTATTGCAAAAATGAGTCCCATTATCACTGATTATGGCCTTAGGCATACCAAAACGAGAAAGTATATTTTCTTGAATAAATTTTATCACCACCTTGTTGTCATTTGTCCTTGTAGCTATCGCCTCGACCCATTTTGAGACGTAATCTACAGCGACGAGGATGTATAGAAAACCAAAAGAAGGTGGAAATGGGCCCATGAAGTCAATACCCCAACAATCAAACAACTCCAATACTAAAATTGAGGTTAATGGCATCATGTCACGGCGAGTAATAGCTCCCATTCTTTGGCATCTATCGCAAGAATTACAAAAAGCGTTCACATCCCGGAAGATTGTGGGCCAATAGAGACCACATTGAAGGATTTTCGCAGCAGTTTTATTTTTAGAAAAATGACCTCCACATGCTTCCGTATGACAAAATCGAATTACCTCTTGAATTTCTTCATCGGGTACACATCTCCGGATGATTTGGTCAGCACAATACTTAAATAAATAGGGATCATCATAAAAGAACATGCGTGACCAAGTAATGAACTTCCTTCTCTCTTGTGGAGTCCAACTAGATGGAATGACTCCAGTGACAAGATAATTAACTATATCCGCAAACCAAGGGAGAGAAGAAGTAGCAAATAAATTTTCATCCGGGAAATACTCGTCTATGGGAATGGGATCAATAGGCACGTCGGACGAGAGGCGTGACAAATGGTCCGCGACGACGTTTTCTACTCCTTTCTTATCTTGAATCGAGAGATTAAACTCTTGTAGGAGTAGGATCCACCTAATTAGTCGGGGTTTGGCATCTTTTTTACTCAAGAGATATTTAAGTGCCGAATGATCAGTGAAGCATATGATATGTGACCCAACAATGTACGAGCAAAATTTATCGAGGGCAAAAATGACTGCTAGTAACTCTTTCTCTGTACTAGAGTAGTTAAGCTGAGGGCCAGATAATGTTCTACTAGCATAGTAAATAACATGAGCTTTCTTGTCTTTCCTCTGTCCAAGAACAGCCCCAATAGCGTAATCACTTGCATCACACATAAGCTCAAATGGTAGTGACCAATTCGGAGCTTGCATGATAGGTGCGGAAACAAGCATTCTTTTAAGTTTATCAAAATCTTCTTGACATGCTTTATTCCACTCAAATGGAGTGTCTTTCATGAGAAGATTACTCAAAGGTCTAGCGATGGCTCTAAAGTCTTTGATAAACCTACTATAAAATCCAGCATGGCCTAGAAAGGACCTCACATCTTTTAGTGATTTTGGCGGGGGTAACTCAGCTATTACTTCAATTTTGGCTCGATAAACTTCAATCCCCCTAGATGAGACTATGTGGCCTAAAACTACACCCTCGGTAACCATAAAATGGCATTTTTCCCAATTGAGGACTAAGTCTTTTTCCACACATCGGAATAGAACTCTTTCAAGATTAGCTAAACATTGGTCAAAAGATGGACCAAAAACGCTGAAATCGTCCATGAACACCTCAAGACCTTTTTCAATCATGTCGCTAAAGAGACTTAACATGCACCTTTGAAAAGTAGCTGGCGCATTACATAACCCAAATGGCATACGTTTATAGGTAAACGTACCAAACGGACATGTAAAAGTCATCTTTTCTTGATCAAGTACATCCAATTCAATCTGATTATATCCGGAATACCCATCTAGGAAACAATAGTAAGGATGGCCCGCCACTCGTTCAATCACTTGATCGATGAACGGTAAGGGCAAATGATTTTTTTGAGTTCCGGCATTGAGCTTTCGGTAGTCAATGCAAACACGCCACCCGGTGGTGGTGCGTTGAGGTATTAATTCTCCCTTAGCATTTTCAACCACGGCCATTCCTGACTTTTTTGGAACGACTTGAATTGGGCTCACCCATTTACTATCTGAAATGGGATAGATAATTCCAGCATCTAACAATTTGATGATTTCCGCTCTTACTACATCTTTCATGGTTGGGTTTAAACGCCTTTGCATCTCACGCCAGGGCTTCACTTCTTCCTCGAGATGGATTTTATGGGTACAAATCAATGAACTTATACCTTTCAAATCTGTTATAGTCCAACCAAAAGCACTTCTATGCTTTCGCAACACATTCAACAACATACCCTCTTGCCCTTTTTCTAGACGGGAAGACACAACAACAGGAAATGTATCATTCTCTCCTAGAAAGGCATATTTGACATGTGAGGGTAGTTTCTTCAACTCAAGACTAGGAAATCTATTTTCAGAGGGACTCATGATTGTCTCCCTCGGAGGTAATTCTTCATACCTAGAAATCCAGTCAACATCTCTCAAACTCTCAAAACTATCTTCATCTTGTAACCAATTTTTCAACTCTTCCATCTCACGCTCAAACTCAGTATAAGAACTCTTTTCCTCACCACTTTGCACTAAACACACTTCCAAAGCATCTCCTCTTATGATTTTCTCAATATTCTCATCCACTACCTCTTCAATAAGATCAACCTCAAGAATTGCATCCTCATCACCCATTTGGTTAGCGACATTAAAAATATTGGTCTCGAGAGTCATGTTTCCAAAAGTGAGTTGCATTTGGCCATTCCGTGTATTGATCAAAGCATTAGCAGTAGCTAAGAATGGACGGCCCAATATTATTGGAACATGATTTCTCGTATGGGGTACAGGCTCAGTGTCCCAAATGACAAAATCAACCGGAAAGTTGAACGTGTCCACTTGAACTATCACGTCTTCTACAATCCCTCGAGGCACTTTCACTGTTCTATCTGCTAACTGTAGAGTGATTCGGGTAGGTTTTAAATCACCTAATTCAAGTTGCTTATAAATGGAGTATGGAAGGATATTGACACTCGCACCTAAATCAGCAATGCTTTTTCCACTCTTTTTTCTCCTATGATGCACGAAATGGTAGGTGCACCTGGATCTTTGAATTTAGGTGGAAGATCGTTGAGAAGGATCGAGCTCACATTTTGTGCCAAGAAAACATTTTTCTTTACCTTAAGTCATCTTTTGACAGTCAAAAGATCTTTGATAACCTTAGCATATGCTGGAATTTGTTGAATAGCATCAAGGAATGGAAAATTCAATTTTACTTGCTTCAACACATCTAACACCTCGGTACGTGAAGCCCCTTTCTTGGGTGGCTCTAAGCGTTGAGGAAATGGAGCAGCAATAGGCAACTTGACTTCAATTTCAGGTCGAACTTCCTTATCTTTCAATTCCTTTTCTAAGGGAAGTTCTTCGGACTTGAAAGTTTCAGATTCCTTAGAAATTTCGGGTTCAACCCCATCATCTTTCACCTTTGAAAGTTTAGGTGCTAGATCAATTACGCGGCCACTTCGAAGAGTAGTAACAGCTTGACATTGTTCTTGCAAATCCGATGATGTGGAGCCAACCGTGGTTTGACCTTGAAGAGGAGGTCTATGGCCTTGGGCTGGAAGTTTACCTTTCTCTTGAGTATTCACCGCAGCTTGCAACCTAGAGATTCTAGTTTGCAATTCAACGAACATTCGATCATATTTAGCATTACTCTCTTTTTGAGATTGGAGGAATTGATTGAAATTATCTTCAAGAGATCTCCTAGGTGGAGCTACATAAGGACCAGGAGGTGGTACTTGCATAGAATTTGGCATTGGAGGAGCCACTTGCTGAAATTGAGGAGGTGGTGGTAGAGTCATTTGTGGGTTATGAACCATCCCACCTTGGTGTTGTCCATAATTGAATCCAAGATTCCTCCACGACTGATTATATGCATTCCCTTGTTGTGCATTATAATTTCCTCGAAAACCCCCTATTGCCTCAACCTGTTCAGTATACATTGCTTTGTATGCAGGAATGGTAGGACATCCTTTGGTAGAATGACCCGAATTACAAATGGTACACACTTTCTCCTTTCCAGCTTGTACGGATCCAGACACATCTCTCAATCGCACTTCAAGCATATCTCTGAAATTCTTCTCTAATTGGTCAAATTTTTGATCCAACAAAGTGTCCTTGTCCAAGTGATAAATACCGGACGCAGCAGGCAAGTTGGACACTTGTCAATTTCTATTTTGACTATTGGGATCAGAAGTATCCCATGCTTGGGTAGTCTCAGCTATATATTTCAAATGAGCTTCAGCATCGCTCGAATTTAACTCCCAAAAAGGTCTTTCACACATGGTTTGGACAAGTTGTTTCGACGCTAATGTAAGGCCTTGATGGAAAAATGAAATTAAATGATGCTTTTCAAAACCATGATGTGGGCACGCACTAACTAACTCCTGAAATCTCTCCCAACATTTATCAAAAGCCTCATTCTCATTTTGTCGAAAAGCTTGAATTTGGGCTTTAACAGAATTAGTTTTGTGTTGTGGAAAAATTTTTGATATAAACTTGTTTTGCATATCTCTCCAAGATAAGACAGAATTTGGGGGTGGGGACCATAACCAAGTTTTAGCTTTATCCTTTAAGGAAAAAGGGAAGAGCTTCAACCGGACTACATCTTGTGGACAAGCTTGGTCTCCAAAAGTCTCACATGTATCTTCGAACTCTCGAATATGGAGATATGGTTTTTCAGAATCCATCCCATGAAATGTAGGAAGGATTTGGATCATGCCATTCCAAAAATGGAACTGACCGGCATTATACGGGAGTAAAATGCAACCAGGGGTAACAGTTCGCTCCGAAAATAACAAATCTTTCATAGGAAGATAGGGTATCTCATCCTCTTCAGCACCAACACCGACACTACCATGATCCGACATATCGCTACCCAAAGGTTCAGAATTCTCACTCCGGGTTTGACTCAATGTACGACTAGTGATGGAATTATTAGGCAAAGGAGGTTGAACTCAAAAAGGAAGAGACTCCGAATTTTTAGAACTTGCTTCGGCTATAGGATTTTCGTGAACTTGGGTGGGGGATGAATTCAGCATAAGCACATAAGAGATGAAATGAAAAAAAAAATTATAGAAATCACTTGTAGATACAAATAACTTTCTTGAAAATTTAACAATTTTTCATTCCCCGGCAACGGCGCCAAAAACTTGACGCGACTTAAAATTTTTCTTAAAAGTGCGTTCACTCTAGGTTCAAGTGCAAACCTATCGCTCAAGTAATAACCCGGTAAGTCGGGATCGAATCCACAGGGAAGGAAAATGTCAAATAGTAATCAGGAAAATTATTAAATCTGAAAATGATTTCTTAAAAGAAACAAAAAGATGATTAATGATTTTTGAAGATTTCTAGCGAAATAAAATTTTTCTTAACAAAAGCAAACTGGAAATTTTAATGAAAGCAGACTAAAAATTGCAGGAAAAACTTTTAATCAAATGGGAGAAAACAGGGTAGAATACAATCCCTCAATCCTTAGCAAATTATCTTAGAGAATACTAGACTTGTAAATTAAAATAATTGATTAGATCCAGCCTTTATAACTTCTAAGCATTACATATATGAGGGATCTAGCCCGCACAATATGAAATCAAAAATAGGTATAAAGCGGTGAATGATAAATTATACTAGCAAAGCTTTCTTAAACATCTCAAGTACCTAGGGCAAGAGAGATTAAAAGATTGACAGTTTTTGTATAATTTTCTTTCACGATTCAATCAATATTTTAATTTAACCTCTATTTTCTACATAGATAATCTGCATTGGATTGATTTCATGTACCCCAACCCTTGGGAATTTAGCTACTCATGATTTGATTAAAGAACAAATTCATATATAAAATTATGGATCCACAAAACATTGTAAGTAAATTGCAAATAATAAAGCTAGAGAATGGAATGAGTTTACTTGTATTCAGCAACAAGAAAGTAATTGGAATTCAGAATTTCTTACAAACTGGTGCTCCTGAAAATTCTTGAAAGAATAGTAAATTTAACCCTAAAATTCAGACTCTGATTCTCTCCAGAACTCTCAAATTAGTAAACCCTAACAACTCTTTCTAGCTAGCTCCCTAAAATGATGTAAGCCATGGGCTTTTACACCACCAAGTATCGAGATTGGCAGCCAATGTGCTTGACGCGCAAGTTTCCCCAAGAGTTGCATTGCTTTAACTGCATAATTAATGCCAGGATTTCGCATGACCGGACCGGTCTGGCTTTCCCTCGGATCGGTCCGGTATCCACCGGATCGGTTCTTTTATTTTTACCAGATCGATCCGGTCCTAGTCGGATTGGTCCGGATTTCCTGTTCATCGGTTTGCTATCCATCCGGGGTCTACTGGACTTGGATCCTTTCGGATCGGTCCGGTTTACCTCGGATCGGTCCGATTTTCTTCCTTGTTGACTTTCTCCTTGCAACTTTGACTAGCCATAACTTTTGATCTAGAACTCCGATTTGGGTGCAGTTTCTTCCTATGCTCTTGTGAACTCATGCTCTTCAACTTCACTTTTGGTGTCGCCTTCGACATTTGAGTGGAATTTTAGTCTTTTGCCCTTGTACGTTTTTTCTGATTTCTTCTTTTCCTTTCTTGCATTCCATTCCTGAAAACTTCATCACAATTACACAAAAACTAGGGAATATTGTTAGAAACAGACAATAGAGTGATATGGACTAAAAATGATTCAATTACCTTGTTCAAGATATTAAAATCACTAAATTAAGGGGCTAAATTCAGAAGAATTTACGCTTGGTCAAAAAGGAAATTCAGCAAGTACTCCTCGTCGGTGAAAGGGTTGAAGGTTTTAAAGTTCGGTACCTATTCATCGGGTACTTGTGACGGTGTGATAACGGAGAATGAAAATGGAGAGGAAAGAAATTCAAACAAAAAAGATGAATTATCATCGCTCAAAGTTGGAATTTCAAAGGAGATAGGATCATTTTCAATGAAACTTTCTTCATTCCATTTTTATAGACAGGGTCTTACCGCGACGCGACAGTCACCTATGCGCCGGTCGTTTTATATTCGGCTCACCTGAACTATACAAAAACCTAAAGTATGACTACACTCAATGGGTGAGTATAGCGGTAAGTTGAGTATCGAAAATCCACAGACACTGTTTGATAGATTGTAACAGATTATTAATTAAGTAATAAAAGTGTAAAAAGATGATGGTTGGTTGTGAATAAAAGAAAAGAATAAGTTAAGTCTAATTAAAATAAAAGGGAGGATCGGGATATCATCCAACCATACGGATCGAAACAACTACTAATCAAGATTCCGGCTCGAAAGCAATTTAATCGAGCATTATGAATTAAACATAAACTTCACACAATAAGTAATTTAAGCCAAAGTTGCGAGAATAAACACTTAACCGAAAATTGGTCACACGCGGATCAACGTTGCATGACAAAGAAAGTTAAACGCATAATAATCCGACTTTAATTCACGCGGGTTCAATTAAACGCAATTTTGCACAAAACCTAATTTTCGGAGCTCGGGGCCCATTAATGGCGGAACGACATCCCGACCCTATTTATCTAAGGGCACATAATGAACTAAGCTAATTATACTAATTAAACTAGAAAAACAAGAATTAAAGAAATTAAACTAACTAAGAAAGCATGGAAACTAAATTACAAAGCAAGGAAAAATGAAGAACAAAGCTATATTAATGGAGATGGAAGTGAATAGTTCAATCTTACAAAACCAAATGGTTATCAATCCAAGAAGAGAAGAAGATGAGATCTCAAAACCAAACCCTAACCTAAAATATCTTCTAAAAACTAAGTATCTATGATATTACAACAAAATTATCTTATATAGTAAGTTGGAATAAAAGAAAAGAAAGCAAAATATCTGCAGCAAATAGGGGATCGATCGATCGACAAAAAGGGTCGATCGATCGACAAAGGCAAAATTTCGGTTGTATAGAAGGATCGATCAATTGAACAAAAGGGTCGATCGATCGATCTAGCAGGGGTGAGCCAAGCAGCACCTTCTGCATTCATTTCTTCTCTTTTCTTCTCCTCTTTTGATTTCCTTATTTTTCCCTCCGCTGATATCGTTGTAACTTCTTCATATAGACTCAGAATCGTGTACCGTTCATGGCCACATGAAGCTATAGAGGAGGGATACAACTTTCATGAGATGCCAGGCTAGGTGCCCAAGCTGTGAAAAGACTAAAATGCCCTTGAACATGCGGTTGTGTACGGAACTTGAGCGGAATGCGTTCGAACTTCATACTTAGTATCTAAATACCTACAAAAGCCCAATTATACTTCATATAGCATGTTAACAATATAAACCGAGGTTGTCTGGTTAACGGGCTTAAATATAGAGATTAAGGCACCCGAGGGGGATAAAATGCGTAGGTTCGGAGGATGAAATACGCAATATTTGCGTATCATCACCTACATTACAACCCTATCAAATTCCTATGTGATCTTAGGTTAATGTAATTCAAAAGTTGAAATAGTTTTGCTAATCTGTGAAAATGCATTTCGCCTCTTTTAGTGTGTGGTATCTTTCATTGAGATTACAATTTTTAATTTCATATGTAGCGTTCTTCATTTGTGATATGTGTGTGGCCTAGTTTCCATTTACATTTACTCTTTATGCCCGCATATTCCATGTGTTACCTCCCTATTTTGAGTGAATTCACTTGATGAGTGTAATGCCCGTGAGGATTGAATATATGCTTGCCTTTACATTTATCCGGTTTATATAAGTTTTTCGCCAAATCACACTTTGCATGTGCTCGCTCCCCTCCCACATTTAAGGTTTCAATTCTATGAGGTGCATTCTATAATGTCAATGATTCGGACTTTTGTTTGAATCCGTTCAATGTGCTAATAATGCGTATGAAATCCTTTTCGCTATTATTGGGCTTGTCGCATGTTGGTTTGGGCATTTTTTGAGGAAACCATGTGATGTTTGTGGGTATCATCCCTGAAAACCATCACGAGACGTCACTCGTCCACTAGGGTGACATAGAGATTTAACGACTTATTGCATACGCTAAATGCAATCAAATCGCCCGTGAAAGTGGCCTTTTGCTTTTATACCATACTTTTGTACTATCTCCTACTTTTGGTTTTCTTGTGGTTCTTGTTGCATCCTATTTCATTGCTAGGGACTAGCAATGTGTAAGTTAGGGGGTGTGATATGACGCAAATATTGCGTATTTCATCCCTCGAACCGACGCATTTCAGCCCCCTCGGGTATCTTATTCCCTATATTTATGCTCGTTAACCAGACAACCTCATATTTCTATGTTAACATGTTTTGCAGGGGTTAATTCAGATTTTATAGGTATTTGGATGCTAAGTGTGAAGTTCGGACGCATTCCGCTCGATTTTCATACGCGATCGCATGTTCAACGGTATTTTAGTATTTTCATATCTTGGGCACCTGGCCTAACATCTACATGGAAATTGTATCCCTCCTCGCAAGCTTCGTGTGGCCGTAAACGGTGCACGATTCCGATTCAGAATGAAGAAGTTACGGTGGTTTCAGCGGAAGGAAATTGCATCCAATCTAAAATAGGGGGAAAGATTATGCAGACCTGATTGATCGAACGATCGATCAAAGGTATCGATCAATCGATCCTTTATTTTTTGCCAAATCATGGGAGACAGTGGGCTTGGATATTTACCATCGATCGATCGATCACAGAGGATCTATCGATCGATCCCCTGTTTTTTGCTGATTTTTTGGCTTTTATTTTCTTTTCTAATTTAATTCCTTTTACTATATCAAGGAATTTTGATGTAAAAACATATATAATTCGTTTTAGATAGAATATGTTAGGGTTTTGGAGGATTGAGATCTCATTTCTTCATTTCTTCTTGGATTGACACCCATTTGGGCTTGTAATTTGTGTTATCGTCTTCCATCTCCATTAATATAATTGCATTTCATTATTTCTTACTTTGTAGTGTAATTTACATGCTTTCTAATTTAGGTTTACATGCTTTCTTTACATGCTTTGATTTACTTGCTTTCTAGTGTAGATTTATTGCGTTTATTTACCGCGTTTTTAATATGATTTCTAGCTAATTTAGTCTAGGTTGTGTTTGAATGGAACTCACTCGGGTTGATGCGTTGCTTTGCTTTGGTGATGGTGTTTACGGGTCTATTTTGGGTGCGTTATCCTAGTTATTACGCGTAGGAGATTTGACGGGGCATATCATGTATGTCCCATGCTTACGACCTTGCTGCTCAATTTTTGGGATATTTGTTGATGCCAAAATCCTTTTAGGCTTTTATGTGGATTTAGGGGCGTGACAACCCTTGGTTCAATTAACTATCGAAACGAGACGCATTCTAAATAACTCGTCGACCCATGTGACCATTCTATACTAATTAACTCGGGTGAGGGATATTCGACGCAACCTATAGTTTTTACCGCTTTGTTAATCTAGTTTAAATACACTCTCCTAGATTAATCATTTCCCTTTTATGCATCTTTTCCTTTTTAGTTTGTAATTCACATTTTTACCTTTTATTTTGGAGTATTAAATCATACAAATTCTAGCAACTCGTCCCTGTGGATTTTTTATACCTGACTTACCGTTGTGCTTGCCTCACGAGTGTAGTAGTAATTTAGGTTTGTTTGTATTATCGCGGTGAAACGAAAGCAACGACTGTGTACCTACACATGCACACCTTTCACGCGGTGATCACTGATGATACCCTGGCCTCAAATTGATTTTGGAGAAGTAAGATGCCCATCTCAATTGGTCAAATAAATCATCAATCCTAGGCAACAGATATGTATTCTGTATTGTCACCTTATTCAGATCCATATAGTCCACGCATAATCGAAGTGAACCATCCCGCTTCTTTACAAATAACACCGGTGCACCCTACGGTGATGTAGTCTGCCGAATGAAACCCTGACCCAGGAGCTACTGAATTTTCTCTCTCAGCTCACGCATCTCTAAAGGGGCCATACGGTAAGGTGCTCGAGCAATCGGCCTCATCCTCGATGCTAAATCGATTACAAACTTGATTTACCTGCTGGGTGGCAACCCTGGTATTTCCTGGAACACATCCTCGAAGTCCCTCACTACCAAAATCGAATCCAATGGAACTACCACCTCCTGTGAGGTCTCCTCCTCGATATAATATAAGTGTGTGCGCAACCCTCCCTCGGGTAGAGGCATCGCTATTAGGAACATCTCCTATCCCTATATGGATAACACAATTGTCCTCTCGTAACAATCTACAGTCGGCTAATAACCTACCAACCAATCCATATCTAGGATGACACCTTACCCCTCCATATCTAACACTAAGAGGTCCGCCGCTAAACTAAACCTCCCAATAAAAATGTCCACCCCTCGACAAATCGAGTGAATCAATGCCCCACTACCTACTAGAGACTCTACACACATACGAAGACTACCTGCTATCTCTAGTAACCCGACCCATTTAGCAAATTTAGATTTAATGAATGAATGAGATGATCTTGTATCAAAAAGTATCCTACCCTCATGACCATGGATGAGAAACATACTTTCAACTGCTGGCGGCGCCTGCTGTGCGGGAGGATTCAGAACATCCCGGACGTTATACACATGCTCATAGTGCATTTTCACCTACTGCTGTGGGGCTGGTGGAGCCGGTGTTGCTGGAGGCATCTGTCCCTACTGCCCCGGTTGGGCACCCTGCTGTTTGCCTCTGCCCTTTTGCGGGAACTCCCTCTTTAAGTGTCCTGTCTGGCTGCAAATAAAACAACGTCTTTGACCGTCCCCCTATCATTGGCCCTGTTGACCCTGACGTGGCTGGGCTTCCCCATTGTTCCCTTGGCCCTGACGGCCCCGTGGAACCTACTGCTGCTGATTTGGTCCCGGTTGACCCTGCCTAAATCCCTGTCCGACCGGTCGGAACCCACCAGTCCTAAATTTCTTAGCCTGATTCCCTTGCTGACTGCTAGTCTGCTACTGAGTACCACTTGTGTCTCCACCAACAACTGCCTTGCCCTACTGGCTCGACTCCCCTACCCTCTTGTTCCCCTTCGCATGAAAGCGATGATCTTGGCAATGTACAAGAGTGGCATTAATGACATCTGTATACATCACCAATGCCGGATTACCAATCAAATGATGTCTGATCCTCCAGGACAGGCCATCCATGAACCTCGACTTCTTTCGCTCCTCGTCGCTCACCTCATTTGGCACAAAGTTCACCAAACAGGTGAACTCCTCCTCATAATCCGCCACTGAATGATCACCCTGCACTAACTCACTAAACTTCTTCCTTATTTTTGCCTCTACCGCCGGTGGGAAGTATTTGCGATCAAACCGCACCTAGAACTTGAATATAGTCATTAAATCCCTCTCCTCAGCAGTGGTAACTGACTCCCACCACTGTAAGGCTGCCCTCGATAAACGGAAGGTAGCAAGCATCTGTTTCTGCACATCGGTACACTCGAGCATGCGCAGGTGTCACTGAATATTTTTCTTCCAATCACAGGCCTCTACTAAATCGGTGCTACCCCGGAACTCTGGTGGGTGACCCTTCTGAAAGGTCTCCCTAACTCGCTGCCAAGAAGGTGGTCCTCCAAGAGCCTAAACTACTGGTGCCCTAAAGGCAGTGCCTGGGAATATGGGAAATGAGCTTCCATAACTCGCATCGTTGTCTCAACTTCCTGGGCCACTATGACTGCCACCTGAGTAATGGAGATCAACTCGGGTGGGGGTGGGGGTGGCGGTACTTGTGGCTCCTGATGAGCCTCCCTTAACTCATCCCTAGCCTCATCCCTCTCTGCTCTCTGTCTCTTCGATGGCATCTAAAAATAGATTGAATCGTATAAGTACACAATTATACAAAAATCTAATAGTAGAAAAATGATATCTCAAAAGAAGAAAATGAATCAATAGTCCTAATAATAGGGCTCTATAACAACCGAACGCAATGCTGAAACGTAATAAGCTGCACAAATCCTAAGGACACTAGAACCTGATGCTCTGATACCATATGTGACACCCCGCCTAATTAACCCCGGGTGATCAGTCCTAAATTAAATTAGAACAGGTTTCTCAGTTGGTTCATTCTTAGCATCACTGTCACCTTTTTAATTACTGACCACCTAAGTGAGAAAAATTAGACTTGTGCCAAGTTTTATCTTTCATTAATTTGGTGAAAAACTCATGCGGAACAAAATAATTTAAACAATCACAATTAACTGAAATCAACCATTCACAATTTAAATCAACTGACCGAATAAACCATCGGTTCAAATCCAACAAAGGTAAAGACACATAAATATAAATCTCAACAAGTCTGACATAAACTAAAAAAAGCTGTGAGCAACATGCTCGAGTAACTGATGGGAAATTTCTATACTAGAAATGAAAAGGAATGAGATGTCTATCAAACTCCCGCAACATCCACATATGTTGCAGCAACGGATCCTTGGAATGAGTCAAGTCTGGCGTCCCTGTGGCTGAACACCTAAAAGGATTTTTAAAATATTTATAGCAAGGGTTAGAACCCAAAACATTTGGAAAATATTTAGCAAATGATTAACTTGTAGTAATAAATATATATGCATGCTCTTCATATTTTAATTAGTGTCGCACTCCCTTGAGAACATCCTCACCCCTCCTCTAATGTGCACTACTAACGCCTTAATTAATTTCCCTAGTTATTCATCCCATAACTAGATAACCTATATAACCCCTTGCAGCCACCCTACTCTAACCGAGTATGCAATAATCATGATTTCTAAGTTATTATCAACATTAACTTAATTGATCATTCCCCTTTTTAAATTCATATAACTTTCACACCCATTATACATATAATACAATTCACGACCTGTATTAATTTACCCGTATATAATTATTTATCTCATTATATACGTATAGTCATATTACAACATTCACACATATGTTGAAATAATAATTAATAATGAACATCCTCCCGAGTAATAATTCACCGGATGTATATTCTCTAAAGTGCTATCCCACTAGGTGTATTGACATAACCTAGTTACCTTAAGTCAGAATCGCTTACTAACTTGGTAAATAACATAAATATTGGAGGCGATCATATTACTTCCCTGAAAGTGAGATGCCCCTCACCCATATAATGGACGCTATGACTTGGAAATATACTCGCCCTAATCCTCAAGCTAGGGGATTTACCCTCTACGCGCAACCTCCCCTGATAGCACTAGAGTATATATAATAATAATAATAATAATAATAATAATAATAATAATAATAATAATAATAATAATAATAATAATAATAATATCAAACCACTGATATTAATACACACACCATATATATATATATATACTATCGCACATCGTAAATATATATATAATACCCGATTTTACCGTGTGCTAAGTCCGTAACACAAGCCTATACAAATTGTCATGAGTTTTTGGTCCAATCCTGATTACTAATTAATTTTCACATTAATTAATTAAATTACTTTTCGTGTCACCCAACCAATATATCCGGACTCGCTCTCATGGCCCGAAAATAAAATAATACCCAATTCTAAATCCCCGAGTTCGAATTAATTATCTTTCAATCTAAATTAATTTAACAACTTGGTATCGCTCAACCAATATACCCGGACTCGACCACTAGATCCGTATTTAATTATTTTTGAATATTCATCCCCAAAATTAACCATAGTGTGTCACACAGAAATCCCTCCCAATCCCAATTATTTTCCCTTATAATTGATAAGAATTTATGTTCCATATTTATTTCTCACTAAATAATGTATGTGGGAAGAATTTTAATTAACTTTCCCTTATATACTAAAACTGGCCGACGTGTCAAAAATCCACAACCATCGATCGATCGATCGAACAGGTCTTTGCCTTCTCCGAAGACCTGTTTCTGCCATGTACGAAATCCTTAAATATCCAACTCCCTCTACAGTTTAACCCGAGTTTTAACATCAAAATAATACATCAAGAACATCGTAAGGAACCCCCATAAAGTCCCCAAACCCCGTTTAATTTCCGTTCTCTCCTATTTTTCTGAATTGGGGAAAACCCGAGTTATTCGTTAATTACGTCTCTACACCAATTTATCATCTTAAATTCGTTCATCATTCTTTAGGGTTTCCACATCTGACCAGTACATCTCAAATTCAGATTATATAACGAATATCTACAATAATTTCCAAACAGAAGCTTTATTCACAAAAACCCCATTTTTGTACCCTTTTTACCCAAAATGAATTTTGGTTCCCACTTCACATAAATATGAATTGTTGTAGAGTCACTACAGCGGAAATATTGCGACTTCTCAAATAAAATCCAATTTTAATTAATCCCAAATTTTAGTTCAACCCTAAAACATGCATCTAGGTGTGATTGAAATCAATATGAACATGAAAGAACAGTCAATCACAAATGAAACACACAAATGAGGAAAAATCCCCCAAAGGGGCAAAACCTTTTTATTTTCACTATAATTTGTAAAAACAGTTACACGGATTACAATGAATATAAGAGCGACATACGAAATACCCTCAGGCGTCGGTTTCGATGTCTTGACTGGAATATCCCGCGAGAACTCCAGGTGGGCAGCAATGAAGAAGAGAACGACTTCTCCTCAAATTACTCTAGATGAGTAAACACGATGGTCATGAAGGTTTAACGATTCACATACATAGATGGGGGTGTCTATGTGAATAAACAAGGCATAAAACCTTAAAAGTTGAAGTCTGTTTTCTTGGCTTGTTTTCGCCGAAATCGTATTTTTAAAAGATTTGGGAAAAGTGTAGAAAGTGACCAGATATTTATACGAAAATCGAGGCGGCAGCGTCGCTCGAACGAAGGACACGTGTCGCTCGAACGAGATCGAGCAACATGCCTACCTCGCGGGAACGACAGTGCTATGTCGTTTGAATGAGCTTGTCGACCGAGGTAACTCCGCTTCTACACTTAGAAAAATTTCTGCTTTTGATAAAAACAAATCAAACTTCGAAAAAATATTTTCTGAAAAAATTCCCAAATATTTATGCAAATATAAACAACTCCAATAAGTCATTTTACCAATAATGCGAAGTGGAGTAGTGGGAACGGTTGAGAAGCACGTCGCATGTAGCATGATTCATGTGTGAAGATGATGGATGCATGGATTCGGATCAAGGCCGTCGTGGATGATCGTGTTGACGTGCCGAATGTAGTGGTATCAGACTTACAAACTGTGATCTAGGACAAATAAAAAATTCCTAGATTCTACCCCGGACATTTATAAAATTATGTCCTTACAATTGTAATACAATTAAATACTACATCAAGTTAACCACTTGCCTTATGATTTCGTAGGGTCTGATCCGGAGTTTTGATTCTTAAGGTTGAGGATGAAATCCCCTTTGGCTCTTTCCTTTGTCCCCCAAATTGGTTTTTAATGCCTTTAACTGCTCCTTAGGGTATTCTCTCCCGCAATATGTTTTCCACGATCAAATCAGTCTTTCCCCTTTTTCCTTTAATTAAGTAATTAGGCTTAACCCCGTTTTTAGCCTAATGGGCCAAGCCCAAGTGACTCAAATACTCCCGTGTGGGCCGGACTATGCCTAAAAACGTCCCGAGACCTATTTACTAACCTCGGGTACTCTTTTCCGACTATCTTGGCCCTTCCGAACTCAACCTTGCACTCAGAATTGGCATCCGAATAAGTTTATAAAATTTCTTATCTCCCACCTAACTTAGTTTGGAACCGACTCCCGGTTGAGATAAGTAAACCCCACATCATTAATATTCTTAAGACGTAAATGAAATATTAATATTTACCTAATAAATTAATTTCCCATAAATATTAACCAATTGTTCACCCGATTAATATTTATATAAAAAATACATAATTAATTCCATTAAATTATGACACACTAGTAATTTAAATTTTTTTCGAATTAATTAACTATTAAATGCATAAAATTACGGGGTGTTACAAATATATATATATATATATATATATATATATATATATATATATATATATATATATATATGTGTGTGTGTGTGTGTGTGTGTGTGTGTGTGTGTGTGTGTGTGTGTGGAAAATTACCTTAATGTCAGTACTAGTCCCTACCCAAATGAGTTTCTCTAAGGCGTAACCCATAAATTGGGTTCTTATACATTTGTTTGGTTATTTTATTAGGCCACTATTAATAAAGAAAGTAGTATTCATTAGTTTTCAGTGTAAGAGTCTTAGAATTTTTTTTATTGTTGCATTTTTAATACAACACTGAACTTTAAAACAACCACATCAGAAGTTTTTTCATTTTAAATATTTTTAATTTTTTACGTGTTTACCATACCGAGAAGAATATAGAATGATTGCTTTCCATTCCACATAGTTTTGTTATTGTTGTTGTTGTTGGTGGTGGTGGTGGTGGTTGTGTTGTTGTTGTTGTTGTTGTTGTTGTTGTTGTTGTTGTTGTTGTTGTTGTTGTTATTATTATTATTATTATTATTATTATTATTATTATTATTATTATTATTATTACGGCGATGATGATGATCTAGTATATAAATATTTGTCATTCAAGTTTATATACTTTTCAGCTTCGCGGTGAGGATTCCATCTAAGCCGTACTAGGCTCTATAAGCACTGTTAGTCTTAGGTTAACCTTGTCATGGATCTTGGCTAACATTGCTATGGTAATTATTTGATCATTTGTACTTGTATATTTGTGAGGGGTTGTAACGACTCAGTTTCACTAGAATACCAAATGATCTAATATATGTGGGGCTTAATTTGCCTCTTTACTTGTTTAAATTTGACAACTCATATTGATGGTAATAATTTCAATACTACATAACCTCATACCTATAATTTAATTTTCATCATCCATTTTTATATGTGCTAAAACTTGTGCGCTTAGCATATGGTACTTTGTAAAGGGCGGAGAAAATGATGACTACGAAAAACTATCCAAATTAACATTATCACTAAAGTTGAGGTAATTTTTTCTTTAATCCAAATTTGGGAAAAATTAATCCTACGATCTAAGAGACAAAATGTGAATTACAAAATGATTCTCTTAGTAACATGACACACCGCAACCCAGTTACTTATAATTAAGTTTGAAAGTCAAAGTGAGTCAAACCATAATTAATCTAACCAAACCATAATCATGAGTTTTGATTTTAGAGTCATCATTGTGAATCCATATAACTGAAAACCTTTTTACAACATCAGAGTAATCATGTCCATAAAAACTTTCTTGAAGGATAAGTTAACTTAATTACATCATTTACATTTACACAAAATCATAGTTTCTCCCATTCCTGGCTAACCCAAACCGACCTTCTAGATTTGGCAGTGACATCGCGTTACCTGAAAAATGTGAACATAGGAACCATGAGCAAAAATAGCCCACCGAATGCATCACTACTATACTACTGCATAAATTTACATGCAATATATCATGTCCATATTAATTATGGATTAACTTATCCGGCTCATTCATAATGAATGACCAACTTTTCCGAATCATGATTCGCATATCCTGTCTAAATAGACAATTCTCCCCCATTCCTGGTCGAGGAGTAACCCCTTGTCATTAATAGACAAATCTCCCCCATTTCGGGTCGGGGAGTAACCTCCAATTTCAATAAACCGAAATGAATAGTTTCACATTCATAACATTATGATCATATTCGTAACAGTATACAAATACATCATTCCAGTGAGTACACTCACCTTAGCTGACAACTATGTATTCACGTTTTCTTCTGGTGGAATTGAACTGGGTTGATTAGACCTTACACCTGTCAATACAACTAAATCAGTACTGAACCTCAATCATAAATATTATCCAAACATAATTATGTAACTTTCAATGAATATACATCTACAATATAATTCCAATTAAGTCACATTCCATAAAACATAGGTAAAGGCAAAACAATGATATACATGTTGATAAAGTTACGGACATTCAACCGTAGGAAATACCTTATGAGTAATTTATAACCAAAGTCAAGTAAATATGAAATTATACTCCTCAGTGTATATACACATGAAACATGTACTCAAAGTACCCTTTGTAAGGACGAAATACAAACATTCATTCAAGGGGTACCCAGTATGGCCTGAAATTATTGTCTTACATACTTAACCATCCTATATTCCTAAATTGTACAAATACAGGGGTCCAACCTCATCAATATGAAAACATATATGAATATACTATCCAGTACAAGTGACGGTGTAATTTTTCAAGCTTTCTAGGGCAAGTTATGGCTATTTCTTTACAACACAAGAAATCTGCCCTACAAGCTCCTCTATTGTTCCTTCAACTTCCAAGAATTTTCATAATTTTTCTCCAGCATAACTTTCCATGATTTTCAACCCATTTTCATTACACATACTTAATAGTACAGAATTAAAGTTTCATAATTGTTTGACTTCATTTGCTATCTCAAAAGCTTGACTAAACTCAGGGCATACCGAAATGAAGTATAAAAACAGAAACCATATACCAACTTGAAATAATCATTACGGCCTAACCACAAGGAGATAAATTCTAATTTTAAGATATGATATGAATATATGAGTCTACTTTCATATCCAATTGGAATTTCTCAATTACAGGAAGCACACAAAGAGATATGCAAGTTTGAATACAAGGGGTTTCAATACAAAGCAATTTTTAAGGGTTTATGCATTCAACTTAACTTAAACTTGCATATATTCATACATATGCACCCAAGCATGAAAGGTCAATAAACAAATCAAGGATTTATATCATATAAATCATAAATATATGAAAAATAACAAGATTTGCAATTAGGATTACCTTCGGGACGTTTACGTAATTTCTACGGATTTTTCTACACTTTTTCTCCTCACTTTTCTTCCTAAACTTCTACCTTCTCTTTCCTTAAGCTTAAAACACTTTCATGGCTGATTTTGGCTGAAGGATAAGTCTATTTCAAGGGTATAAGTTCAGCCAGGGCTGCCTCCCAATCCAACCAATCAAATTAAACCATTTGGTTTAATAAAAGACAATTTACCACTTAAAGGGAATTGACCAAATTGCCCCTTGTTCGTAAATTCGGAATAACTCTTTACTCGGGCATCCATTTGATGATCCGTTTGTTGTGTTAAAACCCTAACTCACATGTCTACAACTATCTAGTTTTCACCTCAAGTCATTTATAATGTGATAAGGGTCAAAACTAGTCTCTGATAGGGACATTTCTACCGAAAATAACAAAATTTTGTGTTCGTAAATAATTCGACCTTTCATGATTTATGAAAGTAGGATTATAATAAACATAATAAATTAACATTAGATATACTAATAACACATTATTCATATCACATAAGATAAGCATGATTTAAATATAATTTATCATAATTATATTCGGGTTGTCACAACTTCCCCCCCTTAGAAAATTTCGTCCCCGAAATTTAATATAAAGGTCACTTACCAAACAAATGGGGATACTGTTTCCTCATGCTATCCTCTGTTTCCCAGGTTTCTTCTTTAACTCCATGGCTCATCCACATATCTTTAACTAAGGGAATAACTTTATTTCTCAATACTTGCTCCTTACGATCAATAATTTCCATTGGTTCCTGGATGTATGACAAGTCCTCCTTCAGTTCAATTGGTTGAGTTTTCAACTGATGAGATGGATCCGCTAAATACTTACGAAGCATCGATACGTGAAACACATCATGTAAACGAGACAACTCTGAAGTCAATGCTAATCTATATGCCAGGGTCCCAATTCTTTAAAACACCTCATACGGTCCAATGTATCTTGGACTTAGTTTCCCCTTTTTCCCAAATCTCATAACACCTTTCCATGGTGAAATACGCCGGAATACAAAATCTCCCTTCTGAAATTCCAAGGGATGCTTCCTCTTATCTGCATAAAATTTCTACCTGCTTTGCGCTATCTTTATTCGTTCCCGAATCATTTTGATCTTTTCAGTTGTCATATCTATCAATTCAGGACCCAAAATTTTCCTTTCACCCACTTCATCCCAACACAAAGGCATTCTACATCTCCTCCCATATAAAGCTTCATAAGGAGCCATACCAATAGTCGACTGATAACTATTATTATATGAAAATTCCATCAATGGCAAATGATCATCCCAACTACCTTTGAAGTCAAATACACATGCTCGTAACATGTCTTCTAATATTTGAATCGTCCTTTCTGATTGCCCATCAGTTTGTGGATGAAACGCAGTGCTGAACTTCAGACTTATGCCCATGGCATTCTGGAGACGAGGCCAAAACTTAGAAGTGAACGTTGGATCTCTATCTGATACAATTGACACCGGTGCCCCATGTAAACGGATAATCTCATCAACGTACATACGTGCATACTTGTCAACAGTGTAGGTGGTCTTAATTGGAAGAAAATGAGCTGACTTCGTCAGTCAGTCTACAATCACCCAAATAGAATCATGCCCCTTTGGTGATCGGGGTAATCCTATAACAAAGTTCATCGTTATATGCTCCCATTTCCATTCCGGAATAGGCAATGACTGTAATAATCCTGCCGGCTTCTGATGCTCTTCTTTCACTTGCTGGCATACTAAACATTTAGCTACGAACTCTGTAATCTCACGTTTCATATTGTTCCACCAGTAACTATTCTTTCAAATCTCTGTACATTTTGGTACCTCCCGGATGCATAGAGTAAATAGAACTATGTGCCTCTTCTAATATATCTTTCTTTAAGGGTGGATCATTCGGTACACAAATCCTATTTTTATAACACAACGATTCATTATTCTTAATTTCAAAGTCACTCTCTTTACCATCTAGGACATCTTGTTTCTTCTTCTCAAGGAATGGATCACTCGTCTGTAAATTTCGTATGCGTCCGGCCAATAAAGGTCTCACTGTGACATATGCTAATAATCCTCCACTTTTTAAAAACTTCAATTCAATCCCCATCGATGCCAAGTCTATAATATTTCCAACACGGGCACACCGTATGCAACCAAGCATCCCTGATGATTTTCGACTCAAAACATCTGCTACTACATTGGCCTTCCCAGGATGATGATGAATGTTACAGTCATAGTCTTTAATCAGCTCTATCCAACGCCTCTGTCTCAAATTCAGTTCTGTATGTGTAAACAAGTATTTCAAACTTTGATGATCCGTAAATATCTCACAAGTTTCTCCATACAAGTAATGTCTCCATAACTTTAAAGCAAAAATAATGTCCGCTAGCTCCAAATCATGTGTAGGGTAATTTCGTTCATGCGTCTTTAATTATCTGGAAGCATATGCTATTACCTTCCCATTCTGCATAAGAGCACATCCTAACCCCTGAAATGAAGCATCTGTATAGATCACAAAAGACTCATTCCCGCATGGAATATTAAGTATAGGGGCTAAAATCAATCGATTCTTTAATTCTTTAAAACTCCTCTCGCATTCTTCATCCCATACAAACTTCACTTCTTTACGAGTCAACTTTGTCAGTGGTAATGCTATTGCTGAAAATTCCTTAATGAATTTGCGATAGTAACCTGCCAATCCTAGGAAACTCCTAATTTCTGTCACAATCTTAGGACTCTCCCATTCAACAATTGCTTCCACCTTCTTTGGATCAACATATATCCCATTTCCCGAGACAACGTGCCTTAAAAACACAATTTCATTCAGCCAAAACTCACACTTGCTGAATTTAGCAAACAATTTCTTCTCTCTCAAAATCTGCAATACAAGTCGCAAATGCTTCTCATGTTCCTCCATTCTACGCGAGTAAATCAACACATCATCTATGAATACAATCATAAAGGAATTAATGAAAGGGTGGAATACCCGATTCATCAAATCCATATAAACTGATGGAGCATTAGTTAATCCAAATGACATCACCAAAAACTCATAGTGCCCATATCGAGTCCGAAAAGATGTTTTGGAAATATCGCTATCCTTCACTTTTAGTTGGTGGTAACCCGATCTCAAATCAATCTTTGAAAATACTGTGGCCCCCTGTAATTGGTCAAACAAGTCATCAATACGAGGTAGAGGGTACTTATTTCTAATGGTCACCTTATTCAACTGCCGATAATCAATACATAATCGCATTGTCCATCTTTCTTTTTCACAAATAACACTGCGGCTCCCCATGGCGAAACACTAGGCCGAATGAACCCTCTGCTTATCAGATCTTATAATTGTACTTTCAACTCCTTTAACTCTGTTGGTGCCATTCTATAAGGAGCAAGGGAAATCGGACCAGTACCTGGAATTAATTCAATAGAAAACTCTACTTCCCTATCGGGTGGCAATCCTGGCAATTCTTCTGGGAAGACATCAGAAAACTCTCTAACCATGGGTATATCTTGAATTTTAACTGTCTCTTTATTAGTATCAACAACATAAGCCAAATACCCTGTACAACCTTTACTCAATAACTTTCTGCTCTTAATTGCTGAGATAAGACAATTAGGGACAACATTCCTTTCTCCTGTAAACTGAAACTCAAGTTCACCAGGCAGATGAAACGTAACTTCTTTGCGAAAACAATCAATAGAAGCATGGTATGATGATAACCAATCCATCCCCAATATAATATCAAAATCCCGAATGGCCAACGGTATAATATCAACATAGAAATCTCGCTCACCCATTCGTAAGACACAATCTTTATAAACATGCTCAACTAGAATTACACTTTCCATTGGGGTAGAAATATATAAGGCACAATTGAGGAATGAACATGGTCAACCCAAATATGAAACAATATGTAATGCCACAAATGAATGCGTAGATCCAGGATCAATGAGTGCATATAAATCTTTGTTTGCAATAGAAAGTTTACCTATAACCACTTCAGGTGTAGCATGGGCATCTTGTAGCGTCATTGCAAACACTCTTCCTCCTGCCTTCGATCCAGTTGCTTGTTCTGTACCTCTCCCCCTGGTGGCACTGCCTGGAGAAGATCCTTTATGAGGCCCCACACTACTGACTGAAATTGTTCTCGCCAACATAGGACAATTCTTTCTCAAATGACCCTTCTGGTGGTAGTTAAAACATTCAATATTCAGTAACTTTGGGCAATTTCTCTTTATATGACCTGATGCCCCACAAAAGAAACAAACATTTGGATCTCCTTACGATGAAACTCTTGAACCTCTTCCACCACTTGCTTCACCCCTTTGAAAACTACTTCCCATGCCTCTACCATGCTGGAATTTCTGCCCTCCAAGTCTCGAATATTCTGTATCACCACCCTTTTGATCACTTGGATCAAATATGCTTCTCTTTACACCTCGTTCTCGATTCCCTCTAGCTTCATTCACGTCCCTTTCTACTAACATGGCTTTGTTCACCAAGGCTGAATAATTAACAGTCTCTAAAGCCGACAATCGTGATTTAATGACTAACTCAAGACCATCGAGAAATCGACTGCACATGTCTTCCTCATTTCGTATAAACCTCGAAGCAAACCGAGATAAAGCTGTAAGTTTAGCTTCGTATTCTCTAACTGTCATACTCCCTTGATTCAATAGGAAATATTCCTTCTCCTTTTGTTTTTGATACATTGGGGGGAAATACTTATCATACAAAGCGTTGACAAAAGCATCCCATGAGATCAGATTCTCACCTCCTGGAGTAATCAACAAATGTTTTGTGGCATCCCACCAGTACTTAGCTTCTCCTTTCAGCATATACGTCGCCAAGGTCACTCGTTGATTTTCAGGCATTCTCATTACCCCAAAAATAAGTTCAATCTCTTTAACCCATACTTCTGCCTTTGCTGGATCAACTGCTCCTTCAAATGAGGGTGGATTCATTTTAATAAATTTCTCATGTGAAGTACTCCTTTCTTCCCGGTGTACCACCTCCTCAGCCCTGGCCAATGCTTGTGCCTCTAATTGCCTGGCTTGTTGTTCTTCCATCTGAGCCATAAATCTAGCTTGCTGCTCTGCCATTAGAGTCATAGCACGTGCTATTTTTTGCACGTCTGTCAATTGTTCTGGGTCAGGTTCTACATTTCCATGAACAGGTTGCTCTACCTCTGCCTCTGCTGCCATGTTTGAAGCCTCATCTTCTATTTCCACATTCACATTCCCTCCTTCCATTCTTTTATATCTGAAATGGATCAAAGATATAACAACATGCAGATATACATATCTTTCCTAACATGATCGTTAATATCAAATAAAATATATTTCTGACATTCACTGCCAAATCTAGACTCTTCTCACTCCAGAACCTCTAAAACCTAGGCTCTGATACCAAAAGCTGACACACCCCAACCTAGTTACTTATAATTAAGTTTGAAAGTCAAAGTGAGTCAAACCATAATTAATCTAACCAAACCATAATCACGAGTTTTGATTTCAGAGTCATCATTGTGAATCCATATAACTGAAAACCTTTTCACAACATCAGAGTAATCATGTCCATAAAAACATTCTTGAAGGATAAGTTAACTTAATTACATCATTTACATTTACACAAAATCATAGTTTCTCCCATTCCTGGCTAACCCAACCCGACCTCCTAGATTTGGCAGTGACATCGCGTTACCTGAAAAATGTGAACATAGGAACCATGAGCAAAAATAGCCCACCGAATGCATCACTACTATACTACTGCATAAATTTACATGTAATATATCATGTCCATATTAATTATGGATTAACTTATCCGGCTCATTCATAATGAATGACCAACTTTTCCGAATCATGATTCACATATCCTGTCTAAATAGACAATTCTCCTCCATTCCTGGTCGAGGAGTAACCCCTTGTCATTAATAGACAAATATCCCCCATTCCGGGTCGGGGAGTAACCTCCAATTTCAATAAACCGAAACTAACAGTTTCACATTCATAACATTATGATCATATTCGTAACAGTATACAAATACATCATTCCAGTGAGTACACTCACCTTGGTTGACAACTATGTATTCACGTTTTCTTCTGGTGGAGCTGAACTAGGTTGATTAGACCTTACACCTGTCAATCCAACTAAATTAGTACTGAACCTCAATCATAAATATTATCCAAACATAATTATGTAACTTTCCATGACTATACATCAACAATATAATTCCAATTAAGTCACATTCCATAAAACATAGGTAAAGGCAAAACAATGATATACATGTTGATAAAGTTACGGACATTCAACCGTAGGAAATACCTTATGAGTAATTTATAACCAAAGTCAAGTAAACATGAAATTATACTCCTCAATGTATATACACATGAAACATGTACTCAAAGTACCCTTTGTAAGGACGAAATACAAACATTCATTCAAGGGGTACCCAGTATGGCCTGAAATTATTGTCTTACATACTTAACCATCCTATATTCCTAAATTGTACAAATACAGGGGTCCAAACTCATCAATATGAAAACATATATGAATATACTATCCAGTACAAGTGACGGTGTAATTTTTCAAGCTTCCTAGGGCAAGTTATGGCTATTTCTTTACAACACAAGAAATCTGCCCTACAAGCTCCTCTATTGTTCCTTCAACTTCCAAGAATTTTCATAATTTTTCTCCAGCATAACTTTCCATGATTTTCAACCCATTTTAATTAAACATACTTAATAGTACAGAATTAAAGTTTCATAATTGTTTGACTTTATTTGCTATCTCAAAAGCTTGACTAAACTCAGGGCATACCGAAATGAAGTATAAAAACAGAAACCATGTACCAACTTGAAATCATCATTACAGCCTAAACACAAGGAGATAAATTCTAATTTTCAGATATGATATGAATATATGAGTCTACTTTCATATCCAATTGGAATTTATCAATTATAGGAAGCACACAAAGAGATATACAAGTTTGAATACAAGGGGTTTCAATACAAAGCAATTTTTAAGGGTTTATGCATTCAACTTAACTTAAACTTGCATATATTCATACATATGCACCCAAGCATGAAAGGTCAATAAACAAATCAAGGATTTATATCATATAAATCATAAATATATGAAAAATAACAAGATTTTCAATTAGGATTACCTTCGGGACGTTTACGTAATTTCTACGGATTTTTCTACACTTTTTCTCCTCACTTTTCTTCCTAAACTTCTACCTTCTCTTTCCTTAAGCTTAAAACCCTTTCATGGCTGATTTTGGCTGAAGGATAAGTCTATTTCAAGGGTATAAGGTCGGCCAAGGCTGCCTCCCAAACCAACCAATCAAATTAAACCATTTGGTTTAATAAAAGACAATTTACCACTTAAAGGGAATTGACCAAATTGCCCCTTGTTCGTAAATTCGGTATAACTCTTTACTCGGGCATCCATTTGATGATCCGTTTATTGTGTTAAAACCCTAACTCACATGTATACAACTAACTAGTTTTCACCTCAAGTCATTTATAATGTGATAAGGGTCAAAACTAGTCTCTGACCCTACATTTCTACCGAAAACAACAAAATTTTGTGTTCGTAAATAATTCGACCTTTCATGATTTATGAAAGTAGGATTATAATAAACCTAATCAATTAACATTAGATATACTAATAACACATTATTCATATCACATAAGATAAGCATGATTTAAATATAATTTATCATAATTATATTCGGGTTGTCACATAACATATGTTAACTAAGCATATAAAGGAACCAAATGTGGAAAAGAAAATAATAAACTTCAGACAAGGATTTATACTGGAAAAACCCACCACAAAAAAAAACACTGGGCCTAACTGAAACCTTGCACTAGTATTGGTAAAATATTACAAGAGTGGATAAATGATATACAAACTTTAACCTCTCCTAGACTTAATAACACGACCTTCACAACCAACTTTTCAACCCTGTAGTAGCAAGATAAAACATGGGTTGCTCTCCGATCATTCTCCATGTCACGTCACAGGTGTCAACCATATTGATAATACCACGTTGAACCAGTCCACATATATTCTTTTAAAATCACAATAGAACTTTTGCGTTACCATGTAATAATTTAGAAACCACCAATGTATTTATAACTTCCTAGGACGGGAGATTCCTAAAGGTTTATTGAAGTGTTTAAGGTGTTTAACTACTCAAATTAAACTTACAAGTATTTTTTAGATATGAAAATTTTAAAATTTGTCAAGAACAAAGTTAGAAAATATTTGTTCAAGTCTCAAGAATTAGTAATAAAACCTCAAATAACTATAAACAAAAATTTTAAACACAAATATCATAAAAAAGTAGGGTTTTGTTCTCTAAAGATACGAAGATGAAAAGCTTGAGGAAAACTTTTCAAAGAAAACTTTAAAATCCCTTAACTTGTTTGTAGAGGGAAGGGTCGCACAAATAGACAAAAATAACTTATGGACACAATTATCTAAGACTTAGGTGGTTAATGCCAACATAAAAAATTCAAAAAAACTAGCCAGAAAGTCGGCTAAAAAAGAGGTTTACACGAAGTTTGAGGCCAAATAGTGCACCAAATTTGTGTTAGATATTTTACAATTTTTTCTTCCCAAATGTGCAACCGGTGAAGCATTGTTTCGAAAAAGAGAATCCATGCCTCTTTGAAGCAAATTATGCCACATGGATGAGCTGAAAATTTTCTTTTGAAAATTTTCACCATGTTTTTTCCCCAAAGGATATTCAGTTTGTTGCAATGAACTTGGGGAACTTTTTTGGAATATTTTGAACTTAAACCTAGGTCTTTTAAACACAAAACATTCTTTTTTAAGGTATGTTTATATATGGAAATTATATGTATATGGAAAATATAGAAACAAATCCTCAAACCACACACACATTTAACACATTTTCCAATTTAAAAAAAATTCAATCTTGGTTATTTTAAATAGTAGATGTTATAATTCATATAAGTCCTTTACCTTTATCCTAGAGAGTACTTTTCAAGAGTATGACTATGAATGATGCAAGGATGAAGTTCGATGTAGTCTGATGAACAAATTTATGTGAACCTTTGTAGGAAAGACCTCAAGGACTATGACTCAAAGTTTTTTTTTTGGAAATCAAAATACGACAATCAAAGTAGTTGGGGACATAAGAGTATACATATACTATTATAATATTCCCATTTGCTTATTCCGTATCATCATAGATAAATAAAAATATTATAAACAAATGAATTAAAAATATCACTTATGACACGACATAGCCAGACCAAAGGCGTTCAAGATAAAAAGACATGCATGGATGAATCACAAGAGATTACTCATCCATTTGGAAATCTTTAGACCTCTATCTATCAGGTGGTGGGTATTGAAATCATAAGTAACCTAAGACCTAATTTGGTGCTCCCTTCTGGACCTTAGATAGGTAAAAGGGGAGAAGTATCAAAGTGTAAAACAAATGTATAAAGAGATTTGATCCACAACAAAGGGTCTTACATCCTATGTCAAAGAGTGTTATATTATTTATTATATCATAAAAGAGTTATTACGATCCATAAGACCTCTTGGACTTTGGTCAAGAGAGCCTGAGTCCCTTGTGGCCATTGTCAATAATCTAATGGACCTTAAGAAGTCTAGGTTCCTGAGTATTGATTTAGGTCTCAATAAGAAATACAATATACTAGATATACGGATGAGATCGAGACTAAGGATTTATACTCACAACAGTGGATTGACGGTGTATAGAAAATAAATAAAGACTTAAATCAGCTAAAACTATAAGTTCTCATGAAGTATGATGAATTTAATGTGTATATATATACACATATATGCAAACTTTATGAGAGAGAGAGAGATAGTGGACTGTCACATCATGATTGTGATGTCGCTGAGGTCTGATAGTGTCAGAAGGGTGGTGGAGTGTTGGCTAAAGGTTTTAAAAGTGGTGTAAGTGTAACACCTCGTATTTTTGGGCTTTTATTTATTAATTAATTCGGTTAATTTTAAATTACTTATGTGTCGTAATTTAATTGGATCAATTATTATAATTATTTTTTAAATATTAATCCGGTGAGTAGACGATTAATATTTATGGGAGTTAAAGATGCTAAGTGGATAAAAATAATTTAATAATTTAATAGGTGAATATTAACTTTTAGTAAAATAATTTGGATGACAATTTTGAGTGCGCGATTGATTCCGGATGGGTTGAAATAGTTGGAAAAGAGTACCCATGGATAGTAAATGGGTCTCGGGGTATTTTTACGCATATTTAAGCCCACATAAGAGTGTTTGGGCCCTTTTTATAAATCCCACAAGACTAAAAATGGGATTGAGTTATTAAACCCTAAAACTAAGACTGTGGGGCAGCTATAACACATTTTAGAAAAATACAATTGAGAGAGAGAGAGAAAAGTAGGTGCAATTGGAGAAACCATGGGAGCCAAAATCAAGAACAAAAGTGTGTGTTCTTCATGAAATAATCATCATCAATACCAACGGATTCAGACCCTACGAACCCTAAGGCAAGTGGTTAAACTTTATTTTAAATTAATTGCAGATTTCTATTCATATCATAGTGGGTGTGATAAGATGATATGGTTTTTGAGTTAGTTGATATCTAAATTGGGTTTCAATAAATTTAGATTTATAACCTGTTGAGGATTTGAAAATTTGATCACGTAACCTTTCATCTGTATGGATGTTTTAATTAAAATTTTGAGATCTTGAAATCTTAGGTTTGATGTAAAGTTATACCGGTTACTATATAAAATTCTGGGCAGAGAGTTTTTATTTTTGGGTTATCAATGGCGGTCTGATCTGAATGTAGAAGAAGAAGGGAAATAACCCAGGGGTCGTTCAAACGAATTGGGCTTAGTTAGAGCAACGTCCAGACTCATTCCAATGATGGTCAGAGTGGTTCGAGCGACGTCCAGAGTCGTTCGAACGACAGGTGGAATGGTTCGAGCGACATGTGTATATTTTTGGCATAATTGGTGGCTATAACTATTTGGGTTTACCGTTTGGAGTTTTGGTTTTTGTGGTTACAGTTATGGATTAGTTTGGTGTAGGATATTATTGAGGTAATTGGGGAGATAATCCCTAAGGGTTAAGGTTGATTTTAAGTAAATTGAGAACCTTAGATTAATAAGTGTGCAAAAACTTATTCAGGAGAATTTTGGGGTCATAAATTTTGAACATTATATTACGGGCTAAGTGAGCAAGTCCGGGCATATTGGTTGAGTGTCGCCAAGGTAATAAAATTAATTAATGCGCAGTTAATTACAGTTTAGAGTCGGGAAAATTGACTCGGATATTTTAGGGCTAGTGCTAAGGGTGCTTAGGAACGGATTTCGCCGAATTAATTTATTATAGGGTTATATAATAAATTATGATACATTCAAAATAAAAAAGATGTTAACCTTAATAAGTGGAATTTGAGGAATAAGTTCTATAAGATGAAATTTTGAACCGAAGGAGCGAGTCTGGATAATTTAGTTGGGTGACACAACTCGAGTGATAATTAAATAAATGTGGCAATTATTTAAATTACAAGTTGGTATATAGACTTCGTAATGTTAGGCTAGTGTTACGATAAATTCCGCACGGAGTAGCCTAGATTAATTTTATATATATGCGTGATTTATAAATATTAATGTGAATAATATTTATAGGAATACATACCCCTCTAGTGCTGTCATGGGAGGTTGCGCGATGTGGGTGAATCCCCTGACTTGAGGAGCAGGGCGAGTATAGTCCCTAGGTCACAGCGTCCGTATTTAGGGGTCAGACGTCTTGGGTATGATTCAATCTCATTTTCGTAGGGAACTATGACCGCCTCTACTGCGTTTATTTTGTTTCACTGATTCGGGGAGCTATATGTGTCAGGGTGTCCGGATAGATGAGTATACCTGGATTGATACCATTGTAGAGAACATCCGGTGAGTGCCTACTCGGGAGGATGGTTATATATTTACAACATGTGCGTGAATGTTGTAATATGATGATACATATATATGGTGCAAATATTTATATACGGGTAAAAATACATGATGTGAATTGTATTGAATATATATAAGTCGTGAGAATGTTATATGGCCCCAAATGAGAAATGGTTAATTAAGTTAATGTGATGAATATCTTAAAAATCATATATTAAACATAATCAGGCTAGAGTAGTGTGCCAGGAAAGATATTATCGAGACCTAGTCACAGAGTAGAGGACTAGGTGGGTTATGTAGAAAACTTTATGTGTGCATAATAGTTGAGGGGTGAGCCAGACCTCAAGGGAGTGCGATACTAGCTTAAATATGAAGAGCATTCCTGCATTTTATTTTACTGCAATTAAATTCACTTGCTAAATATTTTCAAAATGTTTGGGGTTCTAACCCTTGCTATAAAATATTTTCAAAACCTTTTAGGTGTCCAGCCATAGGGACGCCAAAATTATTTCCATTCCAGGGTTACGCTGCTGCGACATATGTGGATATTGCAGGATTTTGACTTAGCCATTTCAGTTATTTCATTCCTAGAGTAGGATGTAATCAGTATTTCATTTGGGCACGTCACCCTAATTATTTCACTTGTTCCAATCAGTTGATGTACTCAATTTATTATTCTGGTGGTTTATATTTTTTATTTGGGTTTTGTAACCGGTGTTTATTAGGCAAGGATTGTATGTATTTATTTTTATAGTTGACTCGGTGATTGTGTGAATCGTTTAAATTGTATTCATCCGCATGTTGTTGTTGTCGTTATTGCATAAAAAGATAAAATTTGACTCCATTTCTTTTGAATACTAGGTGGTTAGTAAGTTTTAAAAAGTTTTTTCAACAATGATGCTGAGAATGAACCATATCAGATTCCGATTTAATTTGATATATGAATGATTACCCGGTATTTTATTTGGCGGGGTGTCACAGATGGTATCAGTGCATTAGGTTCTAGTGTCCTTAAGATCTATGCGGCTTTTCATGTTTCAGCTTAGTGTTTTTTTGATATAGAGCCTTATTATAGGATTGTTGTATTCCTTTACATATGCGACTTACATTCTCCTACTGTTATGTATAGTTGATGTGATTTATATATGGTTTTAATTGAGCGTCGCAGATCGAACATTATAGAACAACAAGCGTGGGGCATTAGAAGGATTTGCAGGAGCGAGGACTCAGCAGAAGCCATAGAGTATTCTGGAAACAGTGATGCAGTAGGAGTCCCCACGAGTATTGTTAGAATATTTGACGTTGGAGTAACCGCTGGGGCGTAATGGTTGCGCCAAGAATTTTTGTGAAGGACGATAGTGTAAAGCTAAAACCCAAAAGTGTAGACTACAAGGGGCGAGGGTCGAAAGAGATTTTTATTTTAAAAGAAAAATCCTCTAGAATCCGAGGAAAGTGCAGAAGGGTGATGTACCAATGGAAAGAGAACATCCATTTGGGATCACATGTGGGGGAGTGCAGTGACACTCAAGTAAAATTTTTGGGCAAAGATGTTTGCTCAAGGGAGAAGCATAGGGTGATGGGAGTCAGTCACCATATCTATGGAAAATTACCATGTATAACGAGGAATTTAGGGTGCGAATTATTACGGATCCTCTCACCAGAGGTTAAATAGAGAGGCGAGGGAGATTTCAGTAAACTTCGTAGGATGTGAAGGAAAGTTGATGGAATTCGTAAACTTCGTAACTGATGAGAGGGATACGAAGAATAAAAAAGAGTTTGTAAGTTGACAATACACCCGTGGGTAGAAAGTACGAGCGTGGATAGGAGTTCCAACAATGATGATTGGTGTCGTTGTCATAAAGGTTGTACATTTAAAATTTATATCAATGCTCTCATGAGAAGGGAGATAAGGGAGTTAGAGAAACTAACGGAAGAGTAAGATTGGATTTTTCGGTTCTAGTGAGTCACCAAGGGAAGGGATAGCCAGTAGAGGAACCAAATTAATGATCGAGATCACTAAAATTTCTACCAAGTGATGGTAGGTTCAGTTAGGGCCGTCAAGGCCATCAATAAGTTCCAGGGAACTAGCGAAGACAAAGGGATAATAGGGGTAGAAATAAGGGTCAATCCTACCAGGTTCGTGAGAAGGACAACCCCGATATAGCTGGTGGAGCCAGAGAAAGGGGAAGGGCACAGAGAGGTATCTTATGTGTAAAAGAGTAGAAACACATATGTGGATCTTGTCCACAACGAGTTAGGGGACAGGAGCATGATGCCTAGCAGGGGCAACAGTTATAGAAGTTTTGGTGCGGTAGGACGAGAGTGTCAAGTCCAGGAACCGTTCGAGCCGCCAGTGTTATGGGAAATTGAAACTACGAGTTTTACCTCGGAGTGATTGGGGTCTATGTTATATTATATGAGTGAGTCAAAGTTGTTTGTTAGTACTAAATTTGCGTGTGAAACGGGTTTGGTAGAGGTATCATTAATAGTACTATAGTTATAAATATTTACCATTAAGTATCGAAGCTCTCTTTAGTTCCACCTGCAGGGGAGCAGGTGTGAACACTGAGAGGGTATATTTTTCAAGGTAATCCCATGATGAGAGGTGATTATGCGCTTATGATTTTATCCTGAGTACAGACGGGTTAATGATGGTGGGTAGTTATCGCAAGACTATCGTATTCGTTGTTCCAGGACATGATGTATATTCTTTTTATGATGTCTCAGCTGAAAGAGGGTTGAGCTCGTGACGATATTTTGTGAAGTAGACTTCAGTGAGTACATTTGTCTAGTTATATTCTCTAACTGATGAGATTCAGGGTATGTCGGCGTACCACGGAGCGAAGAGATTTAGCTTGTTATTAATTTAGCACTGAGGATTTACTGATAGTGCGAGGGAAGTAATATATGACTCCTTTAGAGACACAGGAGTCACTTATTAGAATTGTGAGTATAGGTACAGGGTTTGAAAATTAAGCAGAGAGCTATTAAGAAATAGGACCGATGGAGTCGGGAAGTGATATGAAAGAAACACTGAGAATAACTTTTGCACCACAAGTTGATGAGTGGGTCAATATCGTAAAGAATTGAATGATATTGGTGGGGTAATATAAAAGACCTGGAAGATTTAGTCACACCGATAATGCGGGGGCCGAACTTGAGATAAGTATGCTACGTATGTGATGATATGAGGTTTGTGCAAACATGCACGGGTTATAGGGTATATGGGCACCCTGGGTGGAGCAGAGTTTCACTTATTAGATACCGAGCAGTTTTGGGAGTAAACGCAAGGGCAATGATTTTAGGTATATTCTAGAAAAGGGGAGTAAGATGTCTCTTATAATGTGAAACGTTGAGTGAGGGGATCGATGGTGAGTAATACATAGTGGAGCTGACTATCAATTACATCATTTAAGGATGGAAAAAGGTTGATCCGGGATTTTCAACTAGGATTTTGTAATTTTGATGTTCCCAGTGACGGGATTGATGAAAATGAGTGGTGAAATTCATATATGGGACATCCAAAATCGAGGAATGCGTAATTTTAGATTTGTGGGTGATTGGGAGTATTAATTACCAATAGAAGAGTTACATGTGATACCTTGTGGCAGTGTATGTCTACGTAACACGTTCTGAGACATTATCAGGGAAATTTTACCATCCACCCTTTGGATGGGAAGGGTGGGGGGAATAATAAGCTTTTGGGACCCAAAGTGATTTATGGTTCATCGTCATGAATGGAATAAATAAGTTCTTTCTAGATAGCTAAAAAATGTAAGGAGAGTTACGTCACCGTGAGTGAAGGATTTGAAGTCTAACATAAGTAGTCAAGGATTGTTATGGGTATTCAACCTAAGGGAGTATCCGGTTGGCAACAATATATTGCACCCATATAAGGTGGGGCCTTTGCGTAAAGCCGACGGAGCATAGGCTCGTATTTTGAGGCACTACATGTTCAGACCATTGAGTTGGATATTGATGACCAGGTGTTGGTTAGAGTGTCTCCCATGAAAGAGGTCATGAGGTTTGGCATGATAGGAAATCTAGCATCGAGATTTATGGGGGACCATCCCTATCATTGATAGAGTGGAACCGGTAGCTTATAGACTGGGTTTACCATATCATTACAATGGATACACGACATGTCTCACATGGCATCGCTGAAGAACTATCGAAGGAGCGTGAGAGCGTGAGAACTATCTAAAGTGATACCATTTGGTATACTATTTGTGGGGACACCATAACGTTGACGAGTCCATTTGGGGGCGGGAGGATGGCATGCGAGAGAAACATCCAGAGGTATTCGCCGTAGGTACAACCAAATTTCGAGGACGAAATTCCCTTGTAAGGGGGGAAGTATGTAACACCTCGTATTTTGGGACTTTTATTTATTAATTAATTAGGTTAATTTTAAATTACTTCACTACAAGAAAAACGCCATTTTATGACACTTTTAAAAATGACTTTAAGACAGTTTAACAAAAAAAAATGTCATTAAAAGTATAATAATATTAATTACATGATATTTTTTTTATAAAGTGTCATTATATCCTCATTAATGTTAATTTATATGACACATTAAATAAAACAATCATATCTAATTATATATATATATATATATTATGACCTTTTTTAATAGAAAGTCTAAATGTATTCTGCGAAATCTAACATGTATGACGTTTTTTCCTCCAAAAATTTTAGACGCGCGCAACTCTTTCCCCCCATATAAAATCGTTTTCTCTCCAAAACCTAGACTATCAAAATCACAGCCACACCTTTCACCCAAAATCACACCGCACACTCTTCAATCTCACAACATCAAAATCGTCCTCTGATTCCGGTCATCCTCTAATTGCAGTCGTTAGTCTCTCTCTCTCTCTCTCTCTCTCTCTCTCTCACACACACACACACACACACACACGCACACACACACACATACATACATACATGCACTTGATCGGTTTCTCACAAAATCAATTTAGAAACGATTTGGGTAATCAATTTTGGTTTCTTGCACATTTGGAAATATAAATTGAGGTATTCGATTTGGAAATGCAGAGTTGGTCTCTATATCTAATCTATGTGTGTGTGTGTGTGTTTATTTGTGTTTAGTTAATTATTGATTATATTTGTTAAATTTTTAAGGTTTTGTGGACTTTATGTTCATTCAGAGGTTACGAACAGAGATTCCAATATCATCAATTTCGTTGAGGTTGGCAGGTCTTTTCATAGCTTATAATTGATTTTCATCGTGATGCTTATTCCATACGTTGATTTGTACATGGTATTTTCAAACCCTAGATCCAATTTTTCCAATATCAGTTTTTTACTTGAGATATTATATTAATTTTTGTGGCCAAACTATTTAGTACCTTATTTTTATATATTTCTTTTTGTTCCCATAAAATATAAAATACAAATTGGGGTGGTTGCAGGACAACAATGCATTCCTGGTATATTGTTACACTTGTAGTGAATATTTTTGAAACATGTGTGAACTTCATTTTTAAATCAATATGTATTTTTGTCTAATGAATTGTTTGATTGCATGTATGTATATTAGATTCAGATTATCAAGGAATAGTCTCCCAAACGACGCTGCACGTTGGTTAGTTGACACAATGCGCAAAGTCAGGTTGTCCAATCGACACTGAAATGATGCACAAAGTCAAGTTGTCCAATCGAAACAGAAATGATGCACAAAGTTAAGTCAGACAATTGACACTGAAATGATGCACATCGGCCAACTGACACACACCACCAAGGAAATTTTGGCTAATCGAGGTAAATGACGTTGCATGTTGCACGTTGGTTAGTCGAGTTTTCAACGTGCTTTACTTTACCACATTCTTTGAGTTTTAGAGGTGTTACAGGTGTATTTCTACACTTGAAACTTTTATGATGACCATCGATTAATATATTTTTATTACTGGTTTCAGGACAAGTAATTAGTTTTACTTTAACACCCAATTGAAAACGACCTTGCCCAAATCATATATTACTAATTTTACTCCACCCGTATCATTCTTACTTGAGTAGTGTAAGTTATGGTTTAAAACATATAGATTTTAGTTTCATCTAAATAGAAGTGTTATACTCTATGTTTTTAAGATTATTGTGGTCAACACAATATGGTCACAGAAGGCATAAACCCTCGTTGAGGTATTGTGGTGGAAAAATGGAGTTAGGTAAAATTAGTGCATACAGTTTATACTAGAGCTTGGTGCAAACTAATTTTCTGTACTTATGTGCTACCCATCATAAATGATTGGGAATCCATGTTTATATTTGAGGTTAATGAGCTTAAAATATGTGTTGTAAATTTTTATTTCACAGGATATTTCACTAGTAGGAGTGCCCTTAAAGTCTATGTTAAATTTTTTAAAGGTATATTATTTGGTAGGTAATGTAACTGTTTTGATTCATTATACAAGTACATGATGTAAGAATATCTTGAAGTTATGATTTTCATACAATTCCAACACACAATAAGCATAAGGGAAATCGGAATTTTATAATGGAAATAATAAATCAGCTCACTATAAACATTTGAGTTATGCTCTGACTTTTTTCAACATCATGATGAATCTAGTGGAGTAGAACTACTGCACGTGGCTAATGTTTGTATAAAACATTTGTCGATAGGTTATAAAACGTCTATTGACAAACTATGCAGTTGACAAAAGATAATGTTGCTTTGTAAGATTGGAACATTGAGCGAGTATTGTTGCTTTGTTTTCTAAAGTTAAAGTTGTGTGATTTGGTAGGTTTTAGTAGTCCAAGAGAATAGTGGAAAATTCAAAGGCACCAGCATGTGGAACTCACCAACTGATGTTGTTGACGGGTTGTGTATCTTTCATTTCCGTTTTCAATGACCGTTAACTGTTGGGGTATTTTTTATCATTTATTTTGACTCCAAAATTTGATTCATTTTACATGTAGTGTCCAACCTTCATGTCCTTGGGCACGAAGTTCACTTAGATTTATGAGAAATTGTGATTCATTATTGTCTCGCTTCCATTCTCCCTAAAAAAATATACATAACTAGATGCTTTTTATTAATATAAAGAAACAAAATCTTTCAATCCTTTAAAAGAAACTAGTTGTGCCCACATGCATTGCACGTGAGGGTGAATCCGGATATTCAACGTGATGAGATAAAGTAGTGAAAAAGTTCTATAAGTATAAAAATTGATAATGTAACCGCTTAAAACCATAACAAAGAATGTGACATGAAAAAAGTTAAGGAAAGCAATGTAATAAAAAATTATTGAGCAATGCATAATAAGTTAAAAAAGGAATAATATTTTCATAAATCCATAACAACGAATCCAACTAAAAAAAATAATCTGAAGCTATGTAAAAATATTGTTTCAGTAAGAAATAAGATTAAAACCAAAAAAATACGGATATGGTTGGTGACCCCAGTTGGAAATGTTGAAAGAAAATGGTGATGATCAAGTTTCAATCACAAATACATACCCCATTCTCAATGCTTCATCACCTCCCGCTCGTTAGACGTGTTTTATCTGTCCTACACATTAATGATAACATGAAGTTGGTGCCAATTAGGATTAGATAACTTCATCAAACCCTTTTTTTATCTCTCTCGAGTATGGATCCTGAAATCCTCCTTGACTATGCCCTATTTTAACTCACCCCAATCAGAACTAGATGTGATCTTGTGGTCTTCTCAGGGGGAATTATCAAGAAGTTAGCGTCTGGTCTGGTGGAACCCTTTATTTCTCATCTCAAATTCGTTAAAGATGAGATTCCTAAAGGCGACTACTCCATCACTCTCTCTCCACCACCCTCCACTCATTCGTCCTGCTTCACCAAAGCCACATTTCAATGACTTGTGCGCTTCATAAACACACTCGAAATTCTTGAGAGGTTTGTACGAATAGATTAAGAGATTTCAGAGATTGAGACTTTTATTCAGTCCAATGAATTCTCAACAACCAATATAGCAACTGAAGGAAGTTTACAAGCTGCTGGTGGGATTACAAATAAGTCAATTGATTCCTCTATATTCTAAGGCTTTCTTGGAGGAGCCAATAATGTCACACGGGAAGAAAATTCCAAGGTTCGACTTCAATGCATTCTGGAGACTCGAAAAGCTCTGCTCTGGAAAGAGCAAGCTATGGCGTATGCCCGTGCTCTTGTTGCTGGATTCGAAGTGGACAATATGGATGATCTCATCTTATTTGAGGATAATTTTGGAGCCTCATATTTCAGGGAAGTATGCACTGATTCCAAAGAGCTTTGCAAGAAAAAGCTCAAGGATGGCCCTTGAATGTATGAATTAGTAGCAATTATGGCTTGCTCTAGTGCAGAACTGTCATACCCGGGAACATCTGTTATCTTACATGTGAAAGTAGTGCTTCAAGCCAGAACAATATGATAAATTTCCACAGTAATCTTGTCTCTACTGCTGCACTTGTGCCAAATGGATCTTTGGATGCCTCATGTGACTTGACTACAAGCCAGGAAATTTTAGAAGGAAATAAAGATAATACCACACATGCAACTGATCAAATCCCGTTAACTCCAACAAAAGTTCAGGTGCAAATTCCATGGCAAAACCAGATGCCTCAATATATGTAATATTTTTTTTATATAAATTATTCTCTCGAGGAGCATTTGATTAAAATAAAAGAAAAAGTGGAGGATGAGTGGGCCCATCTCCAAGGCACACAACAAAACCCAAAAACTCAAAAATAAAAAAATAAAAAGAAAATAAGAAATCTAAAAATTCCAAATCCTAAAGAGCATACAAGAAAAAAACATCACAAACAAAAGACTCACTTGTAGGCTTTCTTGATATGCATGCTTTTAGCCTCCTGAGTTGCCTTAATGGTATCAATGAGTTTGATGACTTCCGCCTCAGCTTTTTTTGGATCTAATGAAGATAACTGAATATTCGTGAGGCCTTTTGAGAATAAAGAATCAAGGTCCTCATTGACCTTGTCAATGACCTCTTGAGCCAATTTAATTTTGAGTTAGATCCTTCATGAAGGCAAATATCCTCCTTTGCTTTTATGTTAATGGACCTTTTTTGAGTCCTACTCAAAGAGAAAGAGACAAGATTAAGTTGCTTGTACATTAAAGTTTTGG
Source organism: Sambucus nigra (assembly GCA_949130495.1). Lineage (NCBI taxonomy): Eukaryota > Viridiplantae > Streptophyta > Magnoliopsida > Dipsacales > Adoxaceae > Sambucus > Sambucus nigra. The sequence goes on along the minus strand of OX422219.1, from coordinate 127,167,316 downwards.
CCCTGAGTTCTTTAGGGTTTAAAGAATTCAAATAAGACCTTATGATATTAAAGGCCTCAATATCATCACTGTCCTCACTAGTATCACTTTCATCACATCTGTCCAAATTAGAGCAATGGTCAGAGTTTTCCACATGAGATATAAAATTCCCAATGATATGGTTTGCACCATAGATTGGCACATCAATAAGATTTGAAACATTAGGACTATGTATGACATTAACATGATCCCCCATTTGTGTGTCCAGATTAAAATTAGTCTCGGGAATAGAAATGATATCGCACTGGGATAGGTCAAAATGGTTCGTTGGGAAAATAATATTTTGGCCAAGGCCATTACCCACTGAACAAATATTGGCTATAGAAGGAGGAGCAACCTTGGAATTTATTGAGTGAGTGGGTCCTATGATAGTAGCACATGACATGCTATGTTCCAATTGTACTATAGAGAGATCCACTGGATAAGCACGAGAATTATACTTAACAAGAGAAGTTTGTCTTGGGATGTTGATGATATGCTCCAAACAACTATTAGAATTCATTAAATGAGTATGGCCCACATCCAAATCACAAGATGAAATGTGGCAGGCAGTACCCACAGTGGGAGAGAGGTCGCATTCCTCAGGCCTGTCCAAGTTGTCTCTACAGTAAAAGGACGTCAACTTTTCCATATGCCTTTGGTCATTGGCATTGAATACCGAAGTGGGACCCATAGTAGCTGCGTGGCAGGCATTAGCAATATGAGAAAACATCTCCACATCATTAGACACATTAGTATCCTTTTGCCCCGTTGACATAGAAGACAAGGCAGCAATATTTCCACTAGAGGTTTGTTTGGCAGGGGTATTACAGTCAATAAGAGGGCTGGCATTAATTATTGGGATACTATCAAGAGCATTCCTATGCAAAATAGATGAATCAGCATTAATAACCCCATTAAAAAAGATTTGTAGAGACAAAATCAATAGACCCGTGCTGTGAGGACTTGCTCATGACCGAAGCGCCATGTTGTGAGGATTTGTTCATAACCGAAGTGCCATACTGGACAGTAGGAATAATAGACTCTATTCTAGAAGGCTGTGTGTAAATAGTAACAGTACATGCAGCATGTGGAGTTTCACCTTCAGCTAGAGGAGGAGAATTAGGATAATAATAATACGAACCCTTTTTATCTAGAGTAACAGTTTCCTTTTTCTGAAATATTCTATGTATTCATTTATAACGGTATTAATTGAACTATTATGTTATGCTTGGATCCCAAAAAAAAACCAAAATAATAAAGATGAAATATGAAATATGAAACCATATTAGAGGTAAGAATATGGGCAGACCTAGGAGCCAATTTATGAGGAGTGGTAGATGATAAGTTTGGGTAGCAAACACGACCGAAATTACGAAGATAAGAACAATTAGTTCAAAACTTGCTATAGGTTATGTGTCTAAAATGAAAATATATAATACCAGGCAATTTATGGATTCAATTTCGTAATCAAACAACAAATATACAATGGAGTGTTGTGTGAAGTTATATATCATTGATACAGGTGCTTGCCTTAACAAGTCTAAGAGGATGTACTCCAAGTAACAATGATGTTAGTGGCGAAACCATAGTTGGTCAGTTGGTCAATACCTTCTTATCTAACTCCAGATTAATTTCTTTTGCCCAACTTTGTTAGGGCCCCTTATACAGCAGACAAGCTTCCTGATATATTTTTATACTTTTTCTCTATGTTTTATTCTTATATGATCATCCATTAGGAAAAATCTTAGACTTATTTTTTGTAATACCCCGTATTTTTATGCTATATTTAATTTGGGGATTTATTAAATTTAATGTGATGATTTATTTAATAAAAAAATCCGGAAATTAATTATGTTATAATTATTAACGTGACTAGAGTTAGTAATTATGGGAAACTTGTTGAATATTACTAATGAGCATAGTAATATATTATATTGGTTATATTGAATGTCATAAGTAAATTAAATGATTATTTCGGAAATTTAAGTCGGGACGTGCCCGTGTCACGTCGGGACTAATTATGTTAATTAAAAAGGGAATATTTTATAAGTTGTCCATATGGTCGTTTTGAGTGCGCCAACGCGTCCGGAAGGGTCGAGATAGTCAGAAAAGTGTACCCGGGGGTTTAGTTCGGGCCTCGGGGTGTTTTTAGGCCTAATTAGTGACCCGGGAGGGCATTTTGGTCATTTTACAAAATAGGGTAATTAAACCCACGAATTTCAGCCATCCTTAGCAGACATTTAAGTCAGCCTTTTAGGGTTAGAACATTCAGAACCCTAGAACGGCCATTGGATAAGAGAGGAGAGAGCTCTCAAGGTGATTCAAGGCCCAAAACACCACCGATTGCACCGCCGTCACCACCAACGCGTAGATCGCGAGGAGGAGAACGCAACCACACCAATATCAGCAGGAAACCAGACCTCTGAAATCCCAGGCAAGTGTTTAACTTGCGTATTTTCGTTGGTGCAATATTCATATTAGTGTAGGAATGATTAAGAGTATAACCCATGGAAGAAAACCCCAATTTTGATAGGGATTTGCATGTAGAAATCATTATAACCATATTCTGGAAATATTATGTGAAGTAGATGATTAACCCACGAATTTGTAATGATTTGTTAGAAGGAAATTCTGGAGAAAACTGATTAGAACAAAAGTTAAGAAAACTTTAGGGTTCTTGATGATTAGATGAAATTTTAGGTTGTTTAACCATGTTTAATGATGTATACTCGCATGCTGAACGTTAAAGATATCTGGAATTATGTTAGAATGTTAGCAGTAGACTTTTTGGGTCGATTAGTGTTGGAAAATATGAGTTTTGATGAAGAACTTTAATCAATCCCGTCACTGCAATTTCTGCATAATTTTTGCCCATACCTGCTTGATCGATCGATCGAGCATAGAGCTTCGATCGATCGAAGGTTCGATCGATCGAGCCCCAAGCTTCGATCGATCGACCCCTCCTGGCAGACTCCTATTTCTCTTGTTTAATTAGTTAAATTAAGTTTATCGTGGAATAACCTTTGGGCATTCTAAATAAAATGATTTGGGAGATATTGAGGACCAGTAGGATATATGGATAAACGTTAGAACCTTTAATCTTCAACGAGAATGGTATTTATGGGATATGTACTTTAGGTTGGTAGATTCATGAAATTAAAGGGTGAGGTGCGTAAGAGAGTTACGTTGGAATCAAATAAAGTCACTTACTGAATTTCAGATTTGCGAGGATATAATCCATGAGGGTTAGGTAATGAGTGAGAAAACCCTTCGAGTTAAGGTTAGGAATAAAACCTTATACGTAATTCTATAATTGTGAAATTAAGGATAAACGGTATAATTACGGGTGATGGGAAGAACCTATATTAATATGAAAATGGTATATTTATATGATTGTGTGTACATATATTATATACATGTGAAAAACATACCGCGCTACTTGCTATCCTTGAGGTTACCGCGCTGGGACAGTCTTATCTCGATGGGACCTTTATGGGGGATATTGACTTGTACCCTAGAAGATAGATATCCTTGGTACAGGCTATCAAATTGATAGTTCAGACGGTCCTAAGAGACGCGAGTATGTGCCATCCTCTTAGAGACTTGGAATCTATGCTTCGCCTCGATATTGTTTGTATATGTATTAATACAATTCGAGAGTGATTCCGAATTTGTATTCCCCTTAATTTGAGTGGTATGGGGTGGATAGTGGAAGTATGCACGCACCATAGTTGTTCGGGGTGCTGTTATATATATATTATACGAGTAGATAATATATATATATATATATATATATATGAGATTATGACAATTGAAACTGTCTACTGCAATGTGATAGTAGAACATGGTTGTTAACGCATATTATTAAATATTTGTATTGAAAAGTATAATATGTCACTGGAAAACTTTATCGTTTTTATAAAGTTAAAATAAAAGTAGAGAATTTTGGTTACAAATTGGAACACCTTTTAAAATGAAGTCGTGAATTGTAAATCTTGCGGGTAATCTAAGTTAAGTTAAAGTTTTTAGAAAGACTAGTATGTTAGATGTTAAAACGAACCGTGGGGAAGGTTAGTGCGATAGGTGTGCACATTAGAAGAGAGGTGAGTATTTCTCAAGAGAGAGACGCACTAATATGTTGTTGCATTGGCCTGTATCAATTTAAATACTTGCTTAACGTATTTTAAAATCAAACACACTTTCGGGCCCTGACCCGTTTCTTTTTCTCTCTCTCTCTCTCTCTTGTGTATATATATGTATATTTTCAGGTGCCCAGCCACAGGGGCGTCTTGCTTAGGATCCTTTGAGAAGAACGAGCTGCAACTTAGGTGGGAGTTGCAGGTCACTTGAGTAGACGGCTTCTGTTATTGACTCCACTCCTACTACTCTCATTTATTGGGCACGTGTCGCCCTTTTCATCACTTCATTTATTGTTGGGATTTTTATGTTTCAGTTATTCCAGTATTGTCTTACGGGATTTATTTATGATGGTTTATGATTTTTAGTTTTATTGTGTTGACATTCGATTGACGAATGTATGGTTTTATTTTAGTTCATCGTGGTGTGATTCTATATCGTAGAAATGTTGTTTTGTGTATATAAATCTTTTCTTTAATTAAAATTTGGAAGTTTGTATGAAAAATGTTTTGACACTTAGCTTAATTATTTAGGGTGTTAAATTGGAAAAAATTTTATCGACAGTGATGCTGAGAATGAACCAACTGTTTACCTTGATTTAATTTAATAAAGGAGTGATCGCCCGGTATTTAATTAGGCGGGGTGTCACATTTTTCATGTTTCCTTTTTAAGTTGTTACATCTTCTTTTTAGTTACCTTTAAGCACTTGCCAATGTGATTGGATATATAAGTTTTCGCGCGGACATATGGATGAACTGGGAAAAGGAATGAAGTGGAATTATACTAACGATAAAATCGATTACATATAATGATCCAAAACACTACCTTAATTACATAAATTTAGCAACATCAAATCGTGTATTACTAGTTTTATGTTTTGTGAACTTAGTTTGATTAACTAGATCAGTTTTTGGCAGTTAACATTCTGTGTTAACTGAGTTCTTGTGATTCCTGGGCATCTCTTTACTTTTTCAACTCTCTATGTATATAAATTGTTTTTCTTGAAAAATGTTTTTGTTCTACAAGATATTTTGAAGATTTGGCCTTTTGGTAGATCTATTTTTAAGAAAAATAATTTTTCTTGTTTGCATGTTAAGATCCAGACCTATTTATAACTGTTAGATCTTTTTTTTCTTTCTATAAGAAATTTTGTAGACCTGTCCATGTGACTTTTAGTTTACAATAAGAGTTGATGATTCTCACACTTATATATATGTGTATATATATAATGATTCTTGAGACCTAGTAAAAAGTAATTTTCTGAAATGTGGAATTATGAAATGTCATTAGTTTTATTCTGTAAACATATCTTTGAAAAGCTTATGTTGTTGTAGTAACTTCAGTGCTATGCTCATTCTTATTTGAGAGGTAGATATGCACAACATTCTTCAATGTACACAATGTTCTTTGTTTTAATAGATATGGTTGACTTGTAGTTCTTAGTTTGTTAACTTCAAATTCTCACATGGCCCATTTTTTCCATAGATGACCGAAGTTAGCAGTAGACTTACTTACTTAATTTTCTTTTACTCTGCATTCTTTTGAATTGTTGGAAATCAATGTCTTTCTAACTACAATCCTCTATGATAGAAAGCCTTTTTAGATTATCTGTATTTTTTTTTACCTTGGTGTTATACCTAAGAATTTTGAAAGCTCAAATTAGGTGTATATAGTGTATATAGATCACATGTAGCTTATAAGTTTGTTTATTTGTCTCCATTTCAGATTTTAAAGGGTACAAGGACAAGTGAGATGCATATTTAAACAAACGGTCAAGATAATGTAAGTGTGATTATGTCTTTATGGTTGTGATATTTCCACGCACTTGCGAAAGTATATCATTAAAATTGGCATAAACTTAATCTCGTAAGGCATAATCTTAAGAAAATATCGTCCACTATTCGAAAAGTAATCTTATGTATGTCTTCCTTCTTCATTCTAACCTGGTGATAAAAATACCTAATGTCCAGTTTAGATAATACTTTGGCCCAATGCAATTCACCAAGTAGTCAGATCTTAGGGAGTTAAAAATTAACCTTAGGGAGTTCACCTAATTTTTCCATGATTAATTATTTCTCAAACAGTTTTTGATCAACTGACCTCCCATAAAATTTACGCCAAAGTCTCTTCTTTTGTTTCTTTCGTTTTTTTCTTTTGGATGGTATAAAGTGGCGCTTCCCTTGCCATGACCAGTAGTCTAGTTTTACATAACGGGTCTGCTCTCACCAATGTCATTACATATAAAAGTATCATTAGTGCTCTCTAATATCTCAATCTCACCAGGCTAGATATTTATTTTGTTGTTAATAATCTCTCATTTTATGCATCGCTCTATGGAGCTTTATTGGGCTGCCATCAGATGTTTTCTTTATTATCTCAAAAGTCATCATCTTCCACGATAGTTTTTTGCGTTGTCAATCATTGTCATCCTTGTATGATTTCTCTGATGCAGATTGGGATGGAAATCATGATGACCAAACCTCAACTACAACATATGTAGTCTTTTTTGGAGGCTTTCTTGGAGGCAACCTGATTTCATGGAGTTCACGTAATCAATGCTCAGTTGCTTGTTCTTTCATGGAAGCTAAATACCGAGCCATTACTATAACTACCACAGAGCTAGCCTAGGTCAATCTCTTTTCACTGAACATTGAATCACAATCTCACAATATCCAGTCATTTATTGTGATTGTTGGTGCAAAGTACATGTGTTCCAATGCTGTATTCCACTCACGGATGAAACATATTGCCATCGAATTTAATTTTGTCCATGATAAAGTGGTTGAAGGAGCTCTTTGCCTCTCTCACGTGGCAATAAAAGACCAACTTGTTAATGTTCATGCGAAGCCTTTGTCTCTTCAACAACTGTCGTTTCTTCGTAAATTACTACTTCAATCACTAACTCAATTAAATATCATATATATACAGATTTACGATCATTAAAGTGCAATTAGGATTCACGGCCAACAATAAACAACATTATAAATACAACTGTCTAATCCATAAATATGTTCTCAATTACAAACCAAAGTAAATAAAAAACATCTTAACTTCAACAGTCCTTAACAACTCAATTACAACTTATGCATCGATTACATGTCCATACTCAGCCTCTAACCCGAGGAATCAAAGAAATTAAGTAATGAGAACTCAAATGGATTAGCTGGGATATAACTAATATCAATGCTCCATACCTGCCAAAAGGGTAAGTCCTAAGCACACAGCAGAGCTTGAGCCTAAATGGTGGGATTCTAAAATCGCGGTGAAGGAATCCTACCATAGTTGTTAGAAATTCATCTCAGTTTTTGGCATTGTAATTGGTTCATAATTAAAAACTCGGGTTTTGATATAAATATTCTTGTCTTATTCCAGTGCCAAAAATTGAGATGAATTTGACAAAAAAGATAACAAAAAGTTTCCTATCAAAGCACGGGAGAAATTGACAAAATTCTTGTCTTATTCCCTATTAAAGCATGGGAGAAATTATCAAATAAGGAATAGAGCTTGTAAATTGAATTAAATGCATAAATATCTGGCCACATGCAAAGATAATATCTAAATCAGTAAGTTTGCATCTTCCCAATTGTTTATAACTGAAGTGTAATATAGATATCCATAAGTACTCTATTAAAATACTGCAAATGTTAATGAAAAATTCACTTTAAGAACATAAAATATATAATTCGCTTAACAACCAAGAATGATAAAATGAAAATTTGGCAACCCATGTTCCTAAAAAAGATAACAGAACTGGATTAAAATACAATGTAACAATAACTTGATGATTTTCACTTTACTAGGATGTTGTAATATAATAAACAAACCAAAAACCAACCCCACACTTACAAAATTCTACCCACATCTAAAATCCCAACTTTTCCAAAAAATAAAAATTGATTATTACTTGGCAAAGAGAAACAACCCCTTTGAATACAATAGGATACAATTTGAAACAAGACAAAAGATAAGATACGATTTATGTATAAATATAAAAACATAACATGACAATAAACACAAAACCAATAATGTTAGTGAAACATTCAGTTAAAGAACATAATAGAATATATAGTTGGATCACTTAAAAAACAAGAAGTGATGAAATGAAAAATTAACAACCAGATAAAATAATAACATAACTCAATATTGCTAATCAAGAATTTACCCTCCTTGTAATGGAATCAACCTCAAAACAACCGTAACCAGAAGAATAAGAAGAAGAAGCGCTGTTGTGAGATCATTGATCTTCCACACCCTCGTTGGAATAAAGCTTTAAGAATATTCCACCCGGACTCAACTTTAGTTGAGCGAGACCATTGTTTCTACATAGTGGTCGTAGGCCCTTATCTATGCTCTACCGGTGGATATCGGGTCGTTATCTCTACATCAATCTATTCCCATCATTTGAAAGAGAAATACAGTTGACCTGTTGCCCCAAGTAATCGGATATTTCTCTATTTTAAAGCATCAAAACATGATTAGGAAAAATGTCTACAAATCTCCCTCCATAAAGCAACAAAATACTACCTCACAAATGTGTTACTTACCTACCGATTCGAATGTCAAATATACGAATAGTTCCATAAACACTTCCCATAATAATCTGAGTTTTCGTTAAGCAAACAGACAACACTATCCAAAAATGTGTCAATGATCTGCACAACAAATAGAACGTTTGAAAGACAAGCCTATATAAGCATTGTAAGGACACCCAATAAGATGTGTGTGCACACGTGTGCGCGCGCGCACACACACACACACACACATAAATATATATACACACTGAGAGAGAGATATTAACCTGAATTGGCTCAGTGTTGTGAGATCTACAGTCCCAAGCACGAACAGAACGATCAAAGCCTGATGAAACAACTATGATGCATACTCGTTAAATTTTATGACATTCACCTGGTTAAAATGAAAGGGGAAAAGAAAAATCAGAAGAAGATCTACATAAATATATATTGCACAAATGTAATCCTTTTTAGTACTCCCAATCCTATTAATAAAATATTTAAAATTCCACAACGCATGCTAAACACCTGTTCACCAGGTGTTAATATTTATCCTCTTCTAAAATTTCATCATTCGTCAAAATCATTCCCATTATTTTTTACTTGAAAATTTTCAAAATCACTAAACTTAAGATATCCAAATGCGTTCTCAATGATAAATATCTCAAAGGCATTCCCAAGGAAAGAAAATTTATATCTGCTTCTGTGCTTCATAGGCAGAGTTTCCTTGTCTAATTTCAGTGGCAGTTCATGGGTACTGCCGTCGTGTAAGTGTATTTTTATTTACTTACCCGAACATCTGTCATTTATCTTTCATATTAGTTATTTATTAAATTTGAGAACATATGATCCCAAATGGGGAAATTCACCTGGTGTTGTTGTGCCTTTCTCCCTACTAAATTATCTTTCTTGCTAACTTATATTCTATAACTCCAATACCAATCTTCTCCAATACCTTCTCTACACTTGTGTAAGGAGATACCACTCAAGCTAACAGCTGATTATCATTTTTAAATGGCAAATGAACATACAAATGTCACCTAGAGTTGCCTCCACTCCTACTAAGACTCTCAGTGTTCATGTATAATAAAATTATATAAAAATAAAATAAAAAAGCATAAAGCTGTAAGACTAAAGAAACAAAGAAAAAAAAATTGACATGATCTTGGCAAAGAAACAAAGAAATAATATCTGACTAGCTTGAAAAAGACCGACCCATGAAATAAGAATTTGTATGGGATACTCTGTGATTTGGATACAAGTGATGGTTATCTTCATGTTAAAAGAATTGTATGTACTATATTTGTTAGAGTAGATTTTGTTTATCTATGTTTTATAAGTTGCTTTGTTAAATTTTACAGGGTTCTTGAAAATTGGTATAAAAAAGTCCAAAGATTAGTGGTGCAAGCCGCACATTCAACAAGACAACCATTGATTCCACCCGATATATATTGTTGTTCGATTTTTTTTTATTTCTTAAATAGGGCGGATAGTCCTATAAACAGAGAAAACTCTGTACAAATTTTTAAATTTTTTAATAATTATTTGTGTTATATAAAAAATCTTTTTGACATAAATTATGCACGTCTTAATACTTAAGAAAAACTGGAATTCATATGCTGTGTTTTACGTTGCATTAGAGATTTATAGATGTTGTTTTAAACTTATGCAGGGACAGCTACTTAGAGGGATGTGAAAGGTGTATCATTGTTAGACAATACGATCGTGATCGTTTTTAGTAATCAAAGGAAAAAGATCACTACTAGACTGGGAGAATGTTAAGGTATTTGTTCAATAAATTAAATTTAATATTTATTTATTCACATTTGACATGCGTAATATACTAACTCCTTTATTTTCAAGTCCCTAAATAATGAGGGAAAATTATGTGTGATTTTTTTGTATCGAAGTTCATGCAAGAGGTTTTGGAAACTATTAAGTACGATTTCATTCCTAATACTAGGACTTCGGAATTGGTACTAATCCTCAATGAAGAGGATGAGCAGCAGATGTCAATTATTTTTTATGAATAATTAATGTACATGGTGGGTATATCTATTTGTGTCCCACTATTTTTTTTTATATGGACAAATGGCTTGGTTTTGTTCATTTTAGGTGTACTCGACTTCAAATACAAAAAAATTCAAGATTGTTTTTATGTTATTGTAAATTTTGATTTGTGTTTAGATTTATTTGTCAACTATGCTATTAATATTGGTTATTAATTTTTTTATTATAGGTTTAATTTATGACCATTTATATTAAACCCTTATGTGATGAAATTTTTTATGACCTTTTTAAAATTTTGAAAACTGTTTATCGTGACGCTTTTTAAGTCAAATATGACATCTTATAGAGTATATTATGACCTTTTTTTGTAGCACATATGATAGTTTTGAAAAAAAATCGTATATAACTGTTACTTAATATGACACTTTTTATGGGTATCAATTATGACACTCAAACTTATGGCGCTTTTTATTAAAAAATAAAGCGTCATAAAATGCGTTTTATGACACTTAAAAAACGTCATAAAAATGCCTTTTTCTTGTAGTGCTTGTGTGTCGTAATTTAATTGAATCAATTATTATTATTATTTAAATATTAATCCGTTGAGTAGACGAGTAATATTTATGGGAGTTAAAGTTGCTAAGTGAATAGTAATAATTTAATAAGTTAATAGGTGAATATTAACTTTTAGTACAATAATTTAGATAGAAATTCTAGGTGCGCGGTTGAGTCCGGATGGGTCAAAATAGTTGAAAAAGAGTACCCATGGGTAGTAAATGGGTCTCGGGGTATTTTTACGCATATTTAAGCCCACATAAGAGTGTTTGGGCCCTTTTTATAAATCCCACAAGACTAAAAATGGGATTGAGTTATTAAACCCTAAAACTAAGAGTGTGTGGCAGCTATAACACATTTTAGAAAAATAATTGAGAGAGAGAGAAAAGTAGGTGCAATTGGAGAAACCATGGGAGCCAAAATCAAGAACAAATGTGTGTGTTCTTTATGAAATAATCATCATCAATACCAACGGATTCAGACCCTATGAACCCTAAGGCAAGTGATTAAACTTTCTTTTAAATTAATTGCACATTTCTATTCATATCATAGTGGGTGTGATAAGATGATATGATTTTTGGGTTAGTTGATATCTAAATTGGGTTTCAATAAATTTAGATTTATAACCTGTTGCGGATTTAAAAATTTGATCATGTAACCTTCAATCTGTGTGGATGTTTTAATTAAGATTTGGATATCTCAAAATCTTAGGTTTGATGTAAGGTTGTACGGGTTACTATATAAAATTCTGGGCAGAGAGTTTTTATTTTTGGGTTATCAATGGCGATCTGATCTGAAAGTAGAAGAAGAAGTGAAATAACCCAGGGGTCATTCGAACGCCCTGGGTTTGGTTCGAGTGACATCCAGAGTCGTTCAAACGACGGTTAGAGTGGTTTGAGCGACATTCGGAGTCGTTTGAACGATGGGTGGAGTGGTTCGAATGACGCGTGTATATTTTCGACAAAATTGGTTGCTATAACTGTTTGGGTTTACCGTTTGGAGTTTTGGTTTTTGCGGTTACAGTTATGGATTAGTTTGGTGTGGGATATTATTGAGGTAATTAGGGAAATAATCCCTAAGGGAACTAAGGTTGATTTTAAGTAAATTGAAAACCTTAGCTTAATAAGTGTGAAAAAACTTATTAAGGAGAATTTGGGGTCATAAATTCTGAAAATTATATGACGGGCTAAGTGAGCGAGTCGGGGCATATTGGTTGAGTGTCGCCAAGGTAATGAAATTAATTAATGCACAGTTAATTAAAGTTTGGAGTCGAGGAAATTGACTCGGATATTTTGGGGCTAGTGCTATGGGTGCTTAGGCTTGGAGTTGGCCGAATTAATTTATTATAAAGTTATATAATAAATATGATACATTCAAAATTAAAAGGATGTTAACCTTAATAAGTGGAATTTGAGGAATAAGTTCTACAAGATGAAATTTCGAACCGAAGGAGCGAGTCCAGGTAATTTAGTTAGGTGATACAACTCGAGTGATAATTAAATAAATGTGGGAATTATTTAAATTACAAGTCGGTATATAGACTTGGGAATGTTAGGCTAGTGTTACGGTGAATTGCGCACAGAGTAGCCTGGATTAATTAAATATATATGCGGTGACTGTGTAGTATATATATATATATATATATATATATATATATATATATATATATATGTATATATATATGTATATATATATTGCATGCTTTATAAATATTAATGTGAATAATATTTATAGGAATACATACCCCTCTAGTGCTATCATGCGAGGTTGCGCGATGTGGGTGAATCCCCTGGCTTGAGGAGCAGGGCGAGTATAGTCCCTAGGTCACAGCGTCCATATTTAGGGGTGAGACGTCTTGGGTATGATTCGGTCTCATTTTCGGAGGGAACTATGACCGCCTCCACTGCATTTATTTTATTTCACTGATTCGGAGAGCTAATCGTGTCAGGGTGTCGATGTGGATGAGTATACCTGGATTGATAGCATTATAGAGAACATACGGTGAGTGTCTACTCGGGAGGATGGTTATATATTTACGACATATGTGTGAATATTGTAATATGATGATACGTATATATGGTGCAGATATTTAAATACGGGTAAAAATACATGATGTGAATCGTATTGAATATATATAACTCGTGATAATGTTATATGGTCCCAAATGAGAAATGATTAATTAAGTTAATGTGATGAATAACTTAAAAATCATATATTAAACATAGTCGGGCTAGAGTAGTGTTCTAGGAAAGATATTATCAAGAACTAGTCACGGGGTAGAAGACTGGGTGGGTTAAGTAGAAAACGTTAGGTGTGCACAATATTTGAGGGGTGAGCTGGACCTCAAGGGAGTGCGACACTAGCTTAAATATGAAGAGAATTCATGCATTTTAATTTACTGTAATTTAATTCACTTGATAAATATTTTCAAAATATTTTGGGTTCTAACCCTTGCTATAAAATATTTTCAAAACCATTTAGGTATCCAGTCACAGGGACACCATAATTGTTTCTATTCCAGGGTTATACGACTGCGGCATATGTGGATGTTACAAGATTTTGACTTAGCCGTTTCAGTCATTTCACTCCTAGAGTAGGATGTAGTCAGTATTTCATTTGGTCATGTCGCCCTAGTTATTTCACTTGTTCCAGTCAGTTGATGTACTCAGTTTATTATTCTAGTGGTTTATATTTTTTATTTGGGTTTTATAGCAGGTGTTTATTCGGCAAGGATTGTATGTATTTATTTTTATGGTTGACTCAGTGATTGTGTGAATGGTTTAAATTGTATTCATCCGCATGTTATTGTTGTCGTTGTTGGATAAAAAGATAAAATTTGCCTCCGTTTCTTTTGAATACTAGGTAGTTAGTAAGTTTAAAAAAAAAATCGATAGTGATGCTGAGAATGAACCATATGAGATTACTGTTTAATTTGATATAGGACTGATCATCCGGTATTTTATTAGGTGAGGTGTCACAGTAAGGTAAGTATAAAAAAAACTCAAGGATAAATATTATATATATGTTAGGCAAGAAGAGTTAATTCAATTAAAAAATAATGATGCTTGGGAACTTATCCGAAGACCTAGCGATACAAATGTCATTAGTACAAATGAATGTGTAAAAGCAAAATGGATGAGCAAGGTATCTTTGTGCATAAAGAGGCTACGGTAGTTGCTCAAGGTTATAACCAAATTGAAGGGGTTGACTTTGATGAGACGTTTTCTTCTATTGCTAAGATAAAGTATATTCCTCTTCTCATAGCTATAACTTGTCATCTAAAATTCATGTTGTATCAAATAAATTTCAAGATTTTCTTCCTTAATGGAATTCTATAGGAGGAGGTTTTTGTGGAATAACCAAAATGATTTGAAGATGCTAAGTTTCTTGATCATGTCTTTTATATTACCAAGCCTTATACGAATTGAAGCAAGCCCCTCGTGCATGGTATGAAAATCATATTTCCTACCTCTTGGATTATGGCTTAAGAGAGGGGGAGTTGATATGGCATTGTTTGTGCGTAGAGAGAAGGGGGTATTTTGTATGCACACGTATATGTTGACGACATAGTATTCGGTTCCACATGTAACCTACATACTCATTTTTTTGCGAAGGAGATGAAAAGTGAAATCAAGATGAGTATGGTTGGTGAGCTTACATTCTTTCTAGGTCTCCAAGTTCATCAACTCGGGAGTGGGATTATCATATCCCAAACTAAGTATATGATAGATATAGTGAAAAAATATGGGATAGACTCTTCTAGGCATTCACGTACACCCATGAGTTCCACGACTAAGCGTAGTAAATACACTGATGGTAAGGCTGCTGAGAAAACTCTTTTTAGAAGCATGATAGGTAGTCTTGTCTACCTAATCTCTAGTCATCCTGATATTGATTTTCATGTTGGAGTGTTTACCCATTATCAAGCATCCCCAAATAAGTCTCACTTACTTTCACTTCAAAGAGTCATTAAATACATGAGTGGCACTTCAAATTATGGTCTTTGGTATTCTTTTGAAACTGATAATTGTTTATCAACTTATTCGGATACCGATTTGTTCGGACTGTGGATGGTTGCAAAAGCACCTCGGGTGGGTGTTTTTAGTTTGGAGTGATCTCATCTCATGGTTGAGAAAGAAGAAAAATTCGATTTCTTTATCCACGGTAGAGGCCAAATACATAGCCGCTGGGATTTGTTGTAAACAACTCTTGTGGATGAAGAAAATGTTAGGAGATTATGGGTTAGAACAAGGCATAATGACAATATTTTATAGCAATACGAATGTAATTCACTGTGGGTCCTAAACTAGAAAGGCCCAATTTTTGGTAATCCGAGCAGGCCCAACACGTTGCTCCAGTCAGATTTATGTACCGCATGGATAATTATTAATTTTTTTTTTATTTTTTTAAAGAAGAGGATTAGACCCCAGATTTATTAAATGAATGCAGAAAAAAGGCCTTTCTTCAGTGGCTTATAATCAATAACATGAAATCTCGAAATCATCAATGAATGATCCAAAAACTCTAGATAATGAACCTTTATAAGGCCTAACTTTGAAAACAACACAATATCTCTATAAATGTCTTGAATGATAAATTTAGATTTCATAGGATAATTCTTGAAATTAGCATGATTCCTGGAACACCAAATCCGCCACCAAATAAAAGTAGGAAGTATCTTGCAAAGAATAGTCCTATTATTTTTGTGTAAGGACCAAATTTCCAATTGAGTCTTAATGTAGTTTTGACTTATTCTTGGAACCAAACTCGTTTGAGTCATAGGTAGTTTTTTATTGTCCGATCACTACGAGACTATGACATATCGAAGACTAATTAAAAACGTTACGACAAAGCTACAAGAAATTAATCATGCCGAAGTTTAATTGGTGCAATTTCTCGTCTTCAAGGTTTAATTTCATTGCGAGATCACGCAGGTATGAATGCAAAACGTTAATGTAACTCATAATTTTATTTTACAAAAATAAGGATGTTATTTTTAAGAAAATGTTTTAATATGTTTTATTTGTTTAACACTTCGTTTTTATCAAATATGGACGGATTAAAATTGGATAAGTGTTGATTTTAAGTAAAACTCTGTTTTCAAAGTTAGATTTATCAAAATTCTAATCTGTGCGACATCGTTCAAACGATAAACGTTGTCGTTCGAACGAGTTCTGCTTTCGTTCAAATGACGCAGTATCTCGCTCGAACGAGATCTTCCACCGCCTCAAAATTTTTATAAATAGAGATGTGTTTTAGTTTTCTCGAAGGGTGTGCATTATGAATAACAGTTTCAATACAAAGAGTTTTCTACACAAAGTTTTCTCAGGTTTTAAAGCTTAAAACATCCTTAAAGTTTATAAAGATCTGAGTTATCATTACCATATGTTTATGTGATATTTGTTGCACCAAGTTGGGTTTGTTCAACACTTGAACATTGATGGTTTTTTGGTGGAGAAGCGAAGAAGGTTACCTTCGTGTTCAACATCGTAGACGACACAAGTCTGTATCGGTGGATACCGAGGCATTCGTGGAGGCGACTGTTGTGGACGAGCATCATAGAAGAAGGTTACTTTCTATGTGGGCACTGTGAAGATTAGTAGAAAATCATAGGAACATCAAGTCTCATGGGTGATCGAGTCGTTGTATAAGACTACCGTAACTTTGTAAAACCATTGTCATAGTGATTATCTGGCTTGGGCCGTCCGCGGTTTTTTTCGATTGGGTTTTTCCTCGTATATCGACGTTGTAAGTATTGCTTTACTTTGTTTTACTTGCTTTAATCACTAGTTGCATGCTTAGGGTTAAACAAGATAAAATATGGTTAAGTTAATTTGTATAACAACTTGGTTTGATAAAAATTGAAAAAGAGTTTTTCAAAAAGAGAAAGTTGGTTTGCATTCATCCTTAACTTAATTCCGCTCAAGCAAAAGTTTTGTTGAAAGTTATATTTACGGGGACCTAAGACCACCTACGTGGATAATTATAATTGCTTGTCACGTGGATATTCACAGGCTTAATTGGTTACCTTCAATATTGGATGAGATAAATAGGAATGACCACAAGAGCCAATAAAAAGCTAAGAGAGTTCCTTGTATAACTCAACTAGTTTTCACTGTTATGAATATAATCCTCACCTCGGGGCAAGGGGGCATATAATTTCAAACCTTCTGAGAAATTAATAAGAGCTGAGGACCCTCTCCATAGACGTAGGTCGTTGTCGAACCACATAAATTCTTGCGTTGTGGGCATTTATTATATTCTTTTATTCCCTACTTTCTAGAAATACTTTATTGTGATTTCTTGTATTCACATTCACCTATCTTGTAATCTTGTTCAACATTTTTGGAAGAAGCACATTAGGATTCATGAACACTTCATTTGTGATCTCGTTGAGGAGGAAATCGTATTCTTGAACTTTGTTCAAACTGAACATCAATTAGATGATATATTCACCAAACCATTAGATTCCCTTAGGTTCGAGGATCTTAGGAAGTTTATTGGTATTTGCTCCATTGATTAAGTTCTTGTTGTTCATCTAGTTTCGAGTGTGGGTTAATTGTTATATTTTTTCTCCTTAAACTAGATTATACATGTCTTATATATATTTCTTCAAAAATTCTAAAAACATTTAATGTTTCCATCTTATAAACAAAAATTAGAGAAGATTTTCTATTTTTGTTTATTTTAGTTCACATCATTGTTGACATGATTAAAATATTTGAAACAATTTGTGACTCCATTCTCACATCACATTACCTAACATGGTGAGATATACTTCATCATATGTTGATATTTCTGTGCTTAGGTTCACACGCATTCATTTCATTTTCCCCATTTTAAATGTTTTCTCATGACACTACGTGTGAAAGTTTATTTTTTTATAATTATTATTTTTTATTTCTTTTATCTAGGTGTTTTGGATTTTTTTGCTTGATTTCTCCATTTTCTAATAAATAATATTTTTTTTTGGGAGTGGGTGGGGAGGCATTTGGACGAAGTGTTTACACTTGAAATAAGATTTTGTAGGTCGTTCGAATGAATTCAGGTACTTCGTTTGAACAAGTATGCGAAAATTTGCTTCCTTTTTCTTCTTCAGATTGAATCCTCCTCCTCATTTTCCCGAAATACAATTCCATCAACCTTAACACCTCTCTTTCCCTCTCTATTTCTGTCTTACCTTTAATTTCTTCCACCTTGTCTTCCTCCAAACTCCAAAATCTAAGTTAGGAAGTGCTTTTGGATGGATTTACTTCAAGATTGGCAGAATCTGTTTGGGTATCTTCTGCATTTTGGGTAATGTTCTTACTTTTCTCACTTAGTTAATTTTTGTGCATTTGAGCTATATTTTTATGCTATTTCACTTATATACATGCATATATTCACTTCTGTGTCATCAAAATTGAATTTTTACTCCTCTAGAGTATATGCGTATATCCTATTTCACATGTTGAGCACTTCAGTAAACATGTCCAAATCCGTCATATTTTTGGGGCTTTTGTCATTTTTGTGTTTTTATTGTAAATTTTGTAAAATAATTCAAAAATTCCATATGTGAGTCTAGGTTACAATTTTAGTCATTATTCCAAAGAGTTTTTTCAAAATGACTGAAATTGAAGCCTTTTCACACGCATGTCATATGTTTTGTCTCTTTACTTTGTGCATATTTCTGATTATAAATTGTGTTGGGTTATTGCTATGATTTAGATTTTTTTTGGCGGTTCGATTGGAATTATGAATGGAAATAGGGTGTCAGTGTGTGAGTTTGCCCCACCAATCTTAATGTATTAAACTAGCTTCCAAATATCCATTACATTAGCCACTTATTTCATAAATTCTATTTATATCGACGACGCGTGTGAATCTAGTTAACATGGTAGCCATCAACATGAGAGACTTACATTAAAGAGGGTGTAAATTAAATTATTTCGAAGGTTCCAACTCTTAATCTTTTCTAGACTCCTTGCGTGGGACTTCTCATAAATGAAATCTAAATAATGACCCCCCTCGATACACTTATATCTAGATTCAATATTCAACAAGACACTACATACAGTTATTGAAATTAATGTGATTTATTAAAGTTTAACAAGTTAAATTTCTAATCCCCAAACTAAAAATAACAGCAAAGCCACTATGTAAATCAATCCTGTATTGAATTACACATTTAAGGGCAACTACTTACTATTATAAAACCTAACAATTTATGAGAGAGAAATTAAGGGTTGAATTCAAATGTAGCTAATTAAAGTCCCAAATAATAAATTTCAACAAATTAACCATGTAAAGGAATTCTAAATAGAATAACAATGTACAATCATGGGGCAACTATGAATTATGCATGTGCATTTGAGAGTGAATTATTAATCGTTATGCATCAGACTACACTATTTAGGTAATTCTTCATAAAAGTACAACTTTCAATGCTATTAGTAAATCCAACATAGCCTTAAACAAATTCTCAATAATAACCTAATTTTAACCATGGATATATTATCAATTAACAAATCCAATTCATTATATGGCTAATCAACAATTATCAAAACCCTAAATATTCAAATCTATTATCAATTTATCCAAATTCGCCAAATATTATCTCAATTAAGCCTTAATCCTATATTTAATCTTGTGAATAATATCTCAATTTTGTCATAAAAAGGGAAATTAGATGAGGACTTATAATACCGTATTTGTTCCTAGTCAAATTTATACCTAATAATTTGATTTAGTTGAAATTTGCATTCATACACATAAAAGGAGGAGAGTAGATTAGTAACTTTCGTTTAATTGCCCAAAAAGTGAGCATAATAGTTAACGGGTTGAGACCTTGAAAAATAGTCTTGAAATGTCTAAAACTCGTCCTTGAGATTGTTTGAATCTTGTAAGTTAAAAATCCTGTGATTTGAGAATGTAGTTTTATTGTTTGGGGAAAGGGGTTATGAAGAGAATGACATGTTTTATATAAAAGAGGGAGAAGGTTTGAGAGAAGCTGTAGGGGAAAAATCCAAATTCATGCTTATAAACAATATAAAATAGAAGCTATAGACTCCTTAATCAGGAAACCCCCACAAACACCCATACCTCAAACTCTCTCGTGATCATGAGGTGTTTTGCCGTGGTCGTAGTGGTAATTCCCACTATGGTGGTGATCCAAGCCACCATTGCGCCCCAGTTCGTGACACAAAAAATCTTATGAGGACTGACCTTTTAATTATATTATTCCCACATTTTTAATTCACTTAAACCCTAAACTTGCCCACTAACCCTAAAACTTTCCATACAAGATAGGCTTAAATCACCTAATTAACCTTGGGGTTCTACCAAAATACCCATCCTATATATTCTGAAGTGTTCAAATCCACTAAGACAAATCCCAAGACCAAATTAATTTAACAAATTAAAATTTAAAATCCAGTTTCACATGTCTTTATCAAATTATCAATTCTAAATAATCAAATTATATTTCTTTGCTGGTTTTAACCTACCAAAAAGTTACACCAATACTCTTGTCACTCTGATTCCAAAAACAAACAGTCCTTCGTCCTTCTTTGATATGCGACCTATAAGTTTGTGTAATGTGTGCAGTAAAGTTATCTCAAAAGTTTTTTCAGTCATACTGTCAAATATATTGCCAAAAGTTATCTCTAAAGAGAAAAGTAGCTTCATCAAGGGTAGGGAAATTACTGGTAATATTATTTTGGCTCTGGAATTTTATGGTTCTTTAAATACTAAGGATATGGGAAACGATGTGATATGAAAGTGGATATGGCAAAGGCATATGACAGGGTAAACTGACTTTTTTCGTATCAAAGTCATGAGGAGGTTAGGTTTTTCTAAATTCTGGATTGATTTGGTGTGGATGGTCATCTCAAATTGTTGGTTTTATATATTTATGAATGGAGCGCATTATAGGTTCTTCAAATCCAATAAAGTGTTAAAGTAAGGTGACCCTCTCTCCTGTTCTTTTTTTGGTTGCTGATGAGGTCCTCTCTACTCAGTTGAACAGACTTCAATCAAAACCTTCAGTCAAATCTTTCAAATTACCATTAGGGGCTCCTTTTATAAATCATCTAGCTTATGACATTGTTATCTTTTCCTCTGGCACAAAGTCCTATATTAAGCACGTCTTAAAGGTTATTGAAGTTTTTGAGTCAAATTATGGGTAAATGGTCTACATAAGAAAACCAATTTTATGTGCTTTAAGAACAATCCTATTAGAAGAATCAGGAGCATTTAAGCTACCTCTAATTTTATTTATAAGAATATGCCTTTTACTTATCTTAGCTGCCCCATTTTTGTTGGTAGAAAGAAGATTCAATTTTTCAAAGACTTGTTGGCCAAATTAAGAAGTAGGATGGAAGGTTGGCTTGGAAGGGTCCTTTCCACTGGAGGGAAGATAATTCTAATCAAACATGTGTTGCAAGCTATCCCAATTTATTTATTAGCAGTGGTTAACCCCCCCCCCCCCCCCCCCCCCCCCCCCCCCCCAACATAATAAAGTTATTGAAAATATGGAGCAAATGTTTGCAAATTTCTAGTGGAGCGATCATGAAGGAAAAAATAAATATCAGTAGGCTTCTTGGGATAAATTATATGGTCCAACTTTTTAAGGAGGTTTGGGATTCAAAAAAATGGAGGATATCATGCTAGACTTTTCTATAAAACTGCGGTGGAAGTTTAGAATGAATGAGAATTAATGGACTGAGTTCTTAAAGGCTAAATACTATAAATCTCAACATCATTGCTTAGCCATCCTTAAGCAGGGGTCTCAATTATGGAATAAAATGGTTGCATTGGCTACTAAATCGGAGCATCTCATCATATGGTTCATTAGGGATGGGATATGCAACTTCTGGCATGATGATTGGACAAGTTTGGGTTCTCTTTTTAATTATTCTAATATTATTGGCATTAATATTGTTGAAGTTAGGCAAGCATGGGTTATTGATGGGCTCTTAGATATGAGAAATATGCCTAATATTCTTCCCGTCCATATGGTTAGTCATATTAAAAATATGAATATTTGCCTATCAAACAAATCTAATAAAGCAATATGGACTACTAGTTTTTCTGGGAAATTTACTACATCAAAAGCTTATGATCTTTTCAGAGATAAGCCTGAATCTATTAGTGAGTCCATGTTATGGAACAAATACATTCCATTAAAAATTTAATTGGAAGCTATTTAGAGGGAGTCTTCCAATGGATGATGTTCTTGCTAAGAAGGGTTTGAGAATGGTTTAAAAGTGCCCTGTTTGCCCAAATCCTGAAATTGAATCTATCAATCACACTTTTTTGGATAGTCCTTTGGCCCAATTCGTATGGAATAATTTCGATAATTCTCGTAGTTTTAATCAACTCAACAACTCTATTAAAGTTAGGATGGTGTCTTGGTGGTTACATGCTATAAAAAATCTGTGGATCAACTATTTAATTTAGAGAATTACGGTAAAGGTCATGTTCCTTCCTATATTTGGATATTTAGGACAATGCTTGTCAAGTTTATAAATCTAGTCCTTGTGGTACAATAGCATTTATTTTTGTGGTCCCTTTAGCTTTAAGAGTTCATTTTTTGGTCCGCGTTAGCGGCACCATTTTTCATCATTTTTTATGGTGTTTTTAATTCGTGAACTAAATTTATAAAATTATGTGGAGTGTCCTATTTTTATACAATTTGAGAATTATGAGGACCTTTTCCCAAAAGTCCCTATTTAATTTCCCAGACAATTATCTGGTCTCTATAGAAGGCTCCAAATCAAGGTAAATTTGAAAATAAAATTTGATCTGCTAGTCATTATGTTTCTGAATTTCAGGAAGTCATGTCTTCCTGCATGGCCAAAACGTTTAAGGTTACCGGTTGGTTATTGTTGACATGGATAAATCCTAGTGGATATGTTTTCAAAGTAAATTATGATGGTTTCTCTAAAGGGAATCCGGGTGATTCAGGGGGAGGACTTATTGTTAGAGACCATTGGCGTAATATAATAATAGTTGCATCTTAATATTTTGGCAGAGGGACCAACATTATTGCTGAGATTAAGAGTAGTTGTTTGGGAATTAAATAGTGTCTTGGGCAGAACTTCTTAAATATCATTGTTGAATCTAATTCTCAGGTGGCCATTGGTATGATTAAGGGTGATTCCGTTGTTCATTGTAATGCTACATGTGAAGTGAGAATTATCCAATATCTTTGTCAAAATATCAACATAGAGTTTCATCATTGTTACAAAGAAGTCAATTATTCGGCTGATGCATTATCTAATTGGGATGTCCAGTCTAGAAGGTTCTTAAAATTTTCTTATGTTCTTGAGTTGCCTCATCAGATTTGTGGCATGATCCGCATGGATAAGCACCACATGTCTACTATTAGGAATATTTTTTCGAATTAGATTCTTTTTTTAATTTCTTGTGAGCTGGTTTTGGTCAGTATATGGCCTCACATCCAGTCTGCTCTCCTTTTTATAAATGTCCCATAGGAAGGGCTTTTCTTCCTTTTATATTTTAATACATATCATTTTTGTTTAATTAATAGTAAAGTTCTCCTTTTAATTATCAATTAAACTATTTATTTAATTCCTTCTGAAAATATGGGGTATTACACCATCATGATTAAAGCATCTCCCTATTTATGGAAGATAAATATATTTCCCCTTTTGAAGGGACCTTCTCTCCCCATTTGTATGGAAAAAACACTTATCCCCCTCTTTATGGAATCGACAAGGGTAATAATGATATGATAAAAAATAGCGTCCTTAGGAACATAATGAACATTATATAAAAAAAAGTGAAATAAAATAGACAATCCAAATGATTTAAATCAATGTCCCACAATATATAACTAAGACAAAAACTAAAATATGTAATGACCTAAAGGTAATAATATATAAGGCGTCAATGATGACTATGAAATAAATGAAGGGTTAAGGTTGTGCAAATAAACCTAGAGGAATCTGAATAGGTTTCTCAATGAAATTTGCCTAATTTTGACCAATTTTAAACTCTCTTCAATTATACCAATCCTAGTCAAACGTACAACTAGGTAAGATGATGGCGAGGTGAGGAATTCTATAAATAAACCAACCAAGTACTCTATGTTTATGGTGACGAAATGAACTAAATGAAATTACTAGGTTCACTTTATATGTGTATTCATAGATCCGATCTATAGCTAGGTGTTGTGTGTCCTAACATTGTGATAATATAAGTAAATAACACAAACAATCCACGCGACAGATTTATGAGGAAAACCCCCCACCTAGGGTTAAAAAATTTCAATACATCTTAATCTCTCATTCACCTTGAAAAGATTTTATATAATGCAAAAACATAACTCTCTTTTATTCTTAATAGGAAGTTATTGATAAATGTTTAACTCTCCCCCATTGGCATTGAGTGATCCCCTGGAAGCTTCGTCGGGCGAATGAGGAAGTCGTAACCTCCTCCTTATGATCGTACTATGCCTGAACTCTTCAATATCTCAAATGCCTTTTTTACATATGATTTTTTATCTTGTTTTTTGACTTGGATTTATTTGATTGAATATAGGCTTGGTGGATCTAATCACAAAACACTCTTATTTCTTCACAAAATGTAGATAGAGTATAAATCTAGGTTTTCTCTCAATTTTGAAAGGAAAAAATAATTTTGTTTAAAGAGATGTATTTGATATGATCTCAACTTCAAAAATACTCTTTTATTATAGGCTAAGTCTAGAGGAATTTAGATTTTTGAAACAGAGGGATAATAATTTATATATAAAAAAATTTACAAAGTGGAAGCATTGTGCACTCAGCTAGAAATAGGTCAGTTCATTTGACTTTTGGCAGTGATCAAGCCACACAAAAACATGAAACCACGAGTCTATATAAAATCCATCCGTGGGCATGATTTCAAGCAATAGCATAAAACATCGCATGTCATGTGCACATGAGTAAAACATAGACATGTGGACGTGCAGGGTAGAAACTAAGTTTCTTCCTAAATAAATTGTATTTTTTCAGTAAGGCCTTTTTCTTAGGTTAAACATAACAAAGCTCAAAGTATAAAGTCACTTGTTCATTTCGAAACAACGTTTTATCAAAGTTAAATGAAAAACGTATGTGTCTGTATAGCCTTAGACGTTCCATCAATAATTTATAAAATGGATACATCTTTAAATGAGTGGCAACATAATTCTTTAATGTAGATAAGTCGAGTATGATTTGCAATGCTTAATTTTCACTTATGTCTAATGAAAAAGCTCTATTTACCAAATGTCTACGAAATCAAGCCTTTTGGCTTTATAATGAAATACTCAAATGCTTTGACATGGAATTAAGCCACATATACTATAATAAATGAATATATACATTTTCAAAGGGAAAATATATATTAGCAAATGTTAAAATAGAATCCACTTATTAAAAAATCCCTAACATGTTATAGCATAAACCATCTTCCCCTAATAAGTGCACTGTAAAAAGTAAAACCTAAGAATCGAAATTTTCTCTCCTTTGATCCTACAGTTGTCCTCCTTTTATCTCAAATTAATTCTCCCCTTAATAAAATATTATCTCCCATTAGAAAACTTTATAAAGAAAATGAATTAACATATACACATGAAAAGTAACTATAAGAAACAATTGGAGAAAAAATCTTAAAGAGTATAAAATCATTATATGTCTAATAATAAGCATAAGGAGATGATAGTATCACATTATATGAATCACATGGTATAGTATAATAAGTAAAAAATGATCAATAATGATATAAAAAGCCAAATAAGGAAAAACTACCATCAAGATTTTAAAAGAAATACTCAAAATGTACTTAACACTAAGATAAGAATAATAAAGAGATGAGTATTATAAAATACACCAATTGATATGTAGACCAATTATTGATACAATTAATTTCAAACAATAATATCATATAACATAAGTTTGGATACCAATTGATAAATTTTGAACAAGCAAGTATATGTGAAATATATTTCAGATCCTATGACTAAGTCAAAGGTCATAAAACATCCAAATGTGAAGCAAGAATACTACAATGAATAGAAACCATAAAAAATATAAAATTTATCAAAATATGATATAGTGCAATATATTCATAGCATCATAAAAACATTAGCAACACTAAAATATGAGTAAGATAACATCAAATTAACTTTTGCAAACTGACAACAAAAGTACACTTGGAAATATAGATTGCAAATGCAATACACCAAATGTAAAAATAATGGTATTAACAGATATGGAAATTCAATATCAATATAAAATTTAAGGGCAATACCATATATTCTAAAAGCATGAATAAACAATATCAAGCATAAAGTCAATTAACATTAAAAATTGACCAATGATATACTAATAAATTACCACGCATAAAGAGTGATATTCCTAACCATGCACAAAATATACTAAAACATGAAACAATAATTGGATAATACACCAAGGTGAACGAAGAGAATCAAAGCATATAAACAATTAATCCAATACGAAAATGTGCAAGATATATTGCAAGGGAAAATGAGAATAAGATATAGACCAAATATGCCATTTATATTTCTAGCAACTTAATTCTATAAAAAAAGGTTTCTTGATGTCACAAGCACATTTATACAATAAGAGACTAACTTTAAGATCCACTTTCATGAGTAAACATATAGGTAATATTATCATACTTACTGAATTCGAGTAAATGTCTAGTATTAATAATTAATAATATATTATCAGTAAGAGGCTAATAACATGATGAGATAATTAAATAATAACATAAGAAATAATTTCTTTTGTGAAAAAAATTAACATTGTTAAGATAGAGGTCGAAGCTCGAGTTTAATTAAGAGTTGTGAATTATAAAACAATAGTCTCATTGCATTGATTTAATTGATATTTTCGTCGCCTTTTTAAAATCATTTTCAACAACCATTTTTGCCCTCAATATGAAATTTTGATTAAAACCTTTGGTCTCATTATCTTGGTGTTACCCAATTTTGGGTAAATCGAAACTTTTATGACATTGCTTTTGTTCAATTATTTTTTAAGTGGAGGCTTTTCAAAAACAAAGACGGGATAATATTTTCTATTTCTGAAGTTAGCAATGCACATTCCAATATTGTAGCCATAACCACCCATTCTCATATGATTTTAAGATATAACATAATCTTCTTCAACTCCTAAAAATTATAAGCCAAAAATCTCACATATACACAATAAGGAATTTGGCACTCTTTTACAAGTGTTATGAAGCTTTGAACAATTTGTAAAAGAAAATAAAATATTTTCATCCCTTATGACGTGGCATCATAACAATATGTAATGAGATGTAATGTGAAGCATTATATGAGCATGTAATCTCAAGCTATTTTTTCTCAAAGTTTATAAGACTTGTAAGAAAATAGAAACCATCTCATAAAGCACATAACACATTACCAAATAAAAGTGAATAATGATCAAACAAGAAATTTTAATATACGAAGTTATGTCATGGAATATGTCATCTAAAATCCATAAACATGATTGTTTAAAAAATATATTTTTGAATTTTGTAATGAAAGATATGTACAACCATAAAAGATAATGTTTGAGGACTAAGTGATATACATAGAGAACATAATCCTAAAAATGTTACTACAAGCTCCATCAATTATAAAAATAACTAATGAAGTCATAAAATAATCAATCTAGAGAAATAAAAAAGATTAATACTAAAAGAGCATGTAAGTTCTAAATACAAAGTGGTCAAACCATTGATAATAGTCGTATACAAACAATATCAATCGAATGTACACATGAAAACTCTTTGACATGCAAGGGTTATATAACATACGCGGATCATAAAAATATCAACTAAATTCAACAAAATCTTTTTGAATCATTCATGATACAATGCAAGAACAAATCGATAAGAGAAATAGTTCAGATATGCAATACTAAAGTTATAAACATAATATACATATGAGAATAAAAATAACATATAGTACCACAAGGTATATAAATTATAAAATGATAACACAAGAAATTGCAAAAAATAAACAAACTCTAATGTTTAGAGGTGGAGGAAATTAATTTCAGATTCTTTTTCATTTTAATTTCAATTCGACTTGAAGTGTCCTTCCATACCCATACTTGAATCATGTAAAGATCCTTAGGTTTAGGTGGGACATAAGGCATATTTTGAAATCTTTTACATCCTTTTCCATGACCATTTTTCTCAAAAAATCTTTAATTATTTTCAATTTAGTTTTTTCAACGGGTTTAGGCGAAAAATGAAAATGTAAACATTTTTAATTATAATAAGTTGGATATATTATGTGTCATTCAAGCTACACAAGCTTGGTACGCTGTTAGACAATTAAGTAGAATAATGCTCATTCATTTAGACTACATGAACATTGGAACTTTGAAAGTCTACAAAGCTTATATACTTCACAAGACTTAAAATGCTGAATTAAAGATGTATCATTTTATGGTTTTGTGGCTGAATGTCGTTGGTTGTGCATACACATGCATGATTTTACAAAATGTGTTTTTATGGACTGCACATGTGATTTTGAATCATGAGATTTATTGTGTATACCTTTGGGAAAAAGCCGATATTTCAAAAGTGCTTTTATCTGAAGTTTTTATCAAAATGGATTCAAACTGTTAGCAAGGTATCATTTGAACCTGTGCACACAACATCGTTCACACGGACTTATTTTGACCCATGCGCATGACCATGCAAAATTTTGGCCCTGGTTGCATACGGGCCAAAACTATGTGCATAACTACTTTTATGCGTGCGCACAACAGAGCTCAATTTTTTAAAATTGTTATAAATAGGTATTCATCCCACTTTTTTTCCAAAATATCTTAATTCCTCATTATTCATCTACATCTTAGAGATTATTACTGAGGTTAAGAGTTTTTACTTTGCTTCTCTATTTTTAATTTCATTTGTTCCCTCCAAATTGAGAGAAAAACTTACATCTATACTTGATATATGGATTAAGGCAAAATTGAGAGTTATTTAATTAAAACACACATAGCTAAAGTACAATTTATATCATCAATTGGTGATCAACACGCCTAGATATAAAACGGGAGTTCTCTTGCTCTATTGGAGAGATCGAGTCATGATGCGACTCTAAAGGAGGACAGTGTACTCCATTGTTCATCTTATCAACCTTAGGATGTATCTTTTAGCATAAATGGGAAAAGTTCAATGTTCATAGGTAATTACTTGTGCGTGCGTGAGTGAGAGGTACTTTCTTATATTGTATAAAACTTTTTCAAGTTGAATAACAGATTAGAGCGTGTCGAAGTTCTTTACCCCTTGGTAAGGGTTTTTCCTATAAAAAATTATATTATGAATTGTTGGTAAGTTACGTATGTTATATTGTTCATTTACATATGTAGGAGGGTAGTGATACTCGGGTTTATGATTAACTGGAAAAGGTGAGCCGTGATCCACTCCAATGGCACTGTCTGTAAGGTTCTCAAGAACTTCTGGAGCAGTTTCTGATGAAACCTTCTCCTTTTGGTAAAAATGGAGCTCAAGCTGGAACTCCCTTCTGTAAGAAGATGAACTTCCACAACAATAATAGTAACTTTTCTCAAGAGGAACTCCTGAGAATGATGGCTGTCAGTGAGGAGTGAAAGAACAAGGTACTTAGCACCAGAGAGAGAGAGCGGGGAGAGAATACTAGGAGGTTATGGTGTGATTTTAATAGAGTAACAGTGCTATTGAGTTTTTCTATCCTTTTGACCTTGCCCAGGGGTTCTATTTATATTTGATAGGGCTGAGTTGGCACTTTTGGACGCCAAAATTGAGAGGGTTGATGAGGGACAAGGTTTGAAATGTATCATTTGTCTCTACATGTGTGCAACAGCCCGTCCCCTCAGACAAGTGTCACCTGGTGCCAACCAAAGTCAAAAAGCAAATATGTCTGCGCTTGAAGACAAAATATTTGATTTGATCTTTTGAAACGGTAATTTGTGGTAAAAACTTTGTAAACTTGAGAGAGGTGGCCTCGCGGACATTCTCTTCTAAAATTGTCAATCTTGAGGGGGGAGGGGGGCTTGAGGACCCCTCTCCATTAAAATCATTTTTCTTTAAGAGGGGCCTTGGGGACCCTCTCTTCTAAGAAAATCATTTTGCAAAGGTTCATTTCTTGTGAGCAACCCTTTGACTGCTCACTTCACTTGTGACTAAGTGTGAGATGTGTGTGGTCTTGAGTGACTCCTAGGGTTGAGCTTGATCAACAAACCTTGTTTCTCAGTCGCTAAGCCAAAACTCCCAAGAGATCCCAACTGGCCTATTTGAGCCTTGCCTGCTCAATTAGGCTATCTGTCCAAGAAAGTAAGTGCTAGTACTTTTGTTCTTTTAAAGAGTCACTTTTCATGATGAGGGGTTGCTCACGGTAGCCACTCCCTCATCCTGACTTATTTTTTAGGAGTTGAGGGGGAGGACCTTGAGGGTCCCTCACCCCAGGTTTTGGTTGAGGACCTTGAGGGTTTTGTGACCAAATATTTTCTGGAGTTTGAGGGACCTTGTGGGTTCCTTCTCCAATATGAGTTTTTCTACGATTGAGGGACCTTGGGGGTTCCTTATCCATTGTGGTTTTTCTGCGGTCGAGGGACCCTGCGGTTTCCTTCTCTAATATGGATTTTCTGCGATTGAGGGACCCTGGGGGTTCCCTCTCAAATATGGGGTTTCTACAGTTGAGGAGCCCTGTGGGTTCCCACTCAAATATGGGTTTTTTATGGTTAAGGGACCCTGGTGGTTCCTTCACCAATATGAATTTTTGTAGTTGAGGGCCTTCTCCAATATGGATTTTCTGTGGTTGAGGGACTCTGGGGGTTCCTTCACCAATATAAATTTTTGAGGTTAAGGGACCCTGGGGGCATCTAAACCTCATATTTTTGTAGACGAAGGAGGGGGGTATTTGAGGGACCCACTCCCCAAAATATAATGGCCAAACTTGAGGCACCCCTCTACATTAGGCCCTCATGCAAAGACCTTTGTGTTGGGCACATCAAAAGGCTTTGTACGCTATAAATTCAATTTTCATTTCAAAACAATTTTGAGAGATCCTAGGGGTTCCTCAACTTCACCCTTAAGATCATTAAATGTAATATCCCATCATCCTAGTTTTTTTGGTTTTCGAGACTCCACGCATCAGTATGGGAACTAGCATCTCATCATTTGGGAAAAAAACTTATTGCGTTTTGGCATTCCTGCACATTTTTCCATTTTCATGTAAAGCATAAAGCCCCTCCTCTTTTGTTTTTTGAATAAAAGCTTTCATCTTCTTCAAAATACTCACAAAGAGCTTCAAGCTTTTAGTGAGAGAGAAAAAAATCAAAAGCACCATAGCCCTCATTTTTTTCGAGTTTTCTTCAAATACACCATTAATGGCTTTAACACCATAAAAAACTTCTTACAACATTGTCCCCATTATAATAGGGTCTGTTTCAATCTAGGTTTCTATATCCATGGTGGTCGCCACTAGCTCCGCTACCGTAACCAACACCCACTGTTAACATGCTTTCCTCGTCATCGGCATTTTTTTCTTCAGATGGGTCAACTTTTGGATCTGGTAATATATTTGCTGATGGTAGGTTGACTTTTGAGACGACCATGGGTCTCTTATCGCCGTCAAAGACGTTGGGGGTTCCTCGGGAACTTTGTCCACCATGAAATATTGGGGGGACCGCAAGTGTCATTAACTGTTGAGGGTTCCTCGTGACCCTGCCCACCATGAGATGTTGGGGATTCCTCATGAGGGCCATTAACTATTGAGGATTCCTCGCCAATACGCAACCCTGATAGGGATTCCTCGTTTACTCCGTTAATAATCAAGGGTTCCTCGACCGATTTATTCGCCACTTTGGGCTCCTCGTGTGAGATTTTGACCACAAGGGCTATCTCCTCTTCAATTTTGAACTCATCTGCTATCACGACCGTGAGAGGTTCCTTGAGTGCCGAGTGTTCCTCGCAATCGTCGCCGGTCGAGGTGGGTTCCTTGTCTGAAACATTTGTGGAAGCTTCGGGTGTTTCAACCATACGGATTGTGTCACATATTACCCCAGGTTCCTCGTTTGAAAAATATACGGCAACTTCGAGTTCCTCGACCGTGCGAATGATGTCATATATTACCTCTGGTTCCTCGTTTATGGCTTTGAGTTCTGTACCTGCTCCTTCCATTGTCACGGGTTCTTTTCGTGTTGACCTCGTACCCAAGATTTTGGAACCTAGGGGTTCCTCGCCTAAAAGAACTTTAAACGGGGGTCCTTGCACATCCCTTCCTCGTCTAGCCTTGAGTTGGGTTCCTCGTACGAGGCGTTCGCTGCCAAAGGTTCCTCGCGCATTTTTTCTGTCGAGGGATCTGAACCTATGAGTTCCTCGCCGAAAACAATTCTCCATGAGGAGTCCTCGCGCTCCACTATTGAAGGGGAGTTTAATTTTGGAAGTATGGGTTCCTTGCCAGAGTCATCTTTGACGGTGGGTTCCTCACTTGAACCCGTAGCCATTGGTAGTTCTTCCACGACTGCATCCTCTTCCGAGTTTTTGGAGGATTATATGCACATCCTCCAAGGGAGGGATTTTGGTATCTATAGTCGCGCACCTTTCTTTGGACCTGCAGACAACTTCATGGCTTCCCTCGCCCAATTTGAAGAGAAATTTGATGGCACTATTCTCGAGCGACCCCATGTGGGGTTAGGCGAGTCTACTAACTCTCTTGTTATTTGACCAGATTCTATCCTCAGGGTTAGGATTGACCGTGGTAATTTTCCTTAATCTAACATTGAGGTCAGGGCTGCAGGGGGTGCCCCAAAGTAATGGGCTATTTGGGTTGATTATATTCTGAGTATTCCTTCATGAGAAGTAACCAGAGTATCCCAAGCTTCCTTAGAAGTGGTACAAGATGAGATCCTTTTGAACTCATGCTCATTTATAGACATAAAGATGACATTCTTGCCTTTGTTATTGTTTCGAGAGGCTTGCTTCTCTTCTTAAGTGAATTCACTTAATACTTTCTTAATCCTCTCATTACTTCCTTCAGTGGCTGATTTTATAGGATAAGTATATCCATTTTCAACATTATCCCAGACATCATCTCCCAAGGTTCCTTGTATGAAAGCAACCATCCTTACTTTCCAGTAAGAAAAGTTGTTTCCATCAAAGAGAGAAGGTCTGGTCAAGTTACCAAATCTTTCATTTTTCTCGTCCATTGTTTGATTTTAAGAAAACAATTTCAGAAACACAAGATCTTTAAAAGAAATTTCCAAGAAATTTTGGAATATTAAATGTTAAAAATAACCTCTATATATTAATCAAAATAATAAGATTTAATAATGTGAATATCATAAAAAAAATATTTATATATTTTTTCTCAAATTAGAGAAAACAGAAAGTCGGAGATGATCAAATTTGCAATTATAAATATGTAAAATTTGAGATGATGTTTGTTGGGTTTTGGAGTATTGTTGGTATATTAATTAATACTTTCCAAAAAAAAAAAAGAATTTGAAAAGATGCGTATGGGTTTTGTTTTGATGTGAGAACGTAGGGGAGGAAAATGTTGAGAATTAATACTGGTTGGATTCTCCACCAATATTGGTGACAAAAAGCTGCTGAAGAATAATAAAATAATGTTCAATGCCTAAATACAGTAACAGAATGATTGCTATAAAGAAAAATAGAGTTTGCAAATGAGGTTACCATAGTCGCTGGTATCCTCATGTAGGATTTTCTTGAGAATGTAGTGGAGATCCGTGAGAGATAAGGAGATTTAGGATTCTAATTATATATATATACTAGCGGATGTCCGTGTCCGAGGACACGACGATAAATTTATCTCCGTAATAAAATTCAGCCCATAATAACCTGCCATTTTTTAGAAAAAAAAACTTAAAAAAAAAATAAAAAATAAATATTTTTTAAAAAAAATATTAAAAAAAATACTTTTTAAAAATATTTTAATAAAAAATAAGAAAATAATAATGTATGTATGTATATATGTATGTATGCATGCATATATGTATGTGTATGCATGCAAGCATGCAACACATAAAATGCCATGCATGTTTATCATGCATGAGTTACTATTCATAACACCATTGTTCCATATATATATACTAGCGGATGCCCGTGTCCGAGGGCATGGTGATAAATTTGTTCCCGTGATAAAATCCAACCCATAATAACCCGTCATTTTTTAGAAAAAAAACTTTAAAAAAAAAATATTTTTTTTAAAAATATTTAAAAAAATTATTATTTTTTTAAATATTTTAATAAAAAATAATAAAATAATAATGTACGCATGTATGTATGCATGCAACACATAAAATGTCATGCATGTTTATCATGCATGCCTTATCATACATGAATTACTATTCATAACACCATTGTCTCATATTATATATATATATGTCACTTAAGCCGTTTAATTCAAGATTAAATTGTCTAAGTAACTCCGAACTATTTTTTGGAGAAACTCTTTTCTTTAAATCAAAACAAATTAACCACAAGATGTGTTTAATAAAAAAATGTACGAGATATGATCAAGATTATGTAACTAGTTTTGAAAAACAAAACTAAAACAGTTTATATCAGCACACCAAGAAGAATGAGATGAGGAGATGTAGGAACATTAAGTACACACAATTTTTAACGTGGTAAAACCTCACCCAACTGAGGAAACATCCATGATGACTTCTAAGTCACAAACCAAAAATCCACTAAAACAAAATATACAAGTTACAAGATATTTAACACACATGCAAACAAAACAGACCTATACAAGTTTAGAATCTGTACCCACTGGTTGATTCTAACTTTTTTGCAGTTCTGATGTTGATGTTGCTTTCTCAGCTTGCTAACTTCTCAACATTTTGTTTCAGCTTTACGTCGACTCTTGACATTTCAAGATCTTATAGCCAACACTTTTGTGTTGTAGTGTGACAAGTGTTTGTGAAAGTGACCTAACATATGCATGCACACACGCACACTTATTGATACAAACAAGTCCTATCAAATTATAGAAAGATCTAAATGAAAAAGTTTTTCAGTTTCTCTCTTCTTTAGAAGCAAATGACTTTCTTGATCTTTAAACTAACCCAAAATCAAAGGTTACCTTGCTCTAAAGACGGTTCAAGGTCTTCATCAATTTCAGAGGGTTTTGAAAATATTTTTGAAATTGAAAACCACCGATTGCGATTCTAACTAGATCATAAATCTTATTTCATAAGAATTAGAAACATAAAAGAATTTGTTGATTTTAGAGTTGTGAAAAACATTTACATAAAAGTAATCAACAAATCTGATTTCTCAAGATGAGAAACGCAAAAATGCAGATCTAAGTGTAATATAATATAAAAATAGAAAGATCTACAGTTTCCATAAGAAAGAAATAAAGATCAAACTGAAATTCTTAAGTTGGTTACAAGAACTCAAAATCAGAGGATTCAACCCACGAACTGCCTTCAAACCACTACCAAAAATAACTCTCAAACACTCAAGTTTGGTGTAAACTGGTTTTGGAAAAGGAATTTAGGGTTTGAAAATGAGATTAGGGTTTGAACGATTTAGGGTTTGCTCTCTGGTTTCTCTCTCTTCTCTTTTTCTCTCAATTTGCACGAACTGGCAAAAAACTTTGAATGCTGAGATCCAACCTCCTTTTATACTCAGCGAGGAAGGTTCGAGAATAAGAGATCAAATCCAATGGCTGAGATTTGGTCATGGACTATTGATTCTCATCCAACGGTTTAACAAAAGTGGTGGATTAAACATACACTGATAGGTCTAAAAGGGATTCACAGGGATTGGGGAAAAACGCATGGATATCGTTGATGAAAGCAATCCATGGCCTGAGATTGCAAATAGGTTTTGAGTCTACCAACAAACACAAATCAAGATGGTATAACAATGATAGGTGTAGGGCTCAGATTAATCTCAAATGCGTGTTTTAAAATAATTACACATGCATCCTTAAGTCTCAAGCTCTTTCGGATTCTACCCAACCAAACATTCAACAAGTTAAGATAAAACCAGAAATTACAAAGAGACCCCAAAAGTTTATAAAACCAACTTTTATTATGATAAAAATCATTTTAAAAAATGTTTAAAAATTCTCAAAAATATTAAAACCTTTTTTTCAAAGGGAATTAACTCACATAAGCAATTAATGCACTATATATGAATGTATTCAATCCTAGTGTGCGTGGAGTTGAGAATTTTACCTTTGAATGAATCAAGTGATGCATTATGAGAAGAATCTGAGGCTTTTTGGTATCTAGGGGATGGGACTCAATATTTTATCACGATTTATAAACTAGATGCACACTTATACAATGTAGACTCAAGTGAGTCAAGAGTATAAGGTGCTTCAACTATGTGAACTGTGAAGGCTAACAGATAATATCTCAACTTCTGAGCCACAAAAACCAAGGCCAGACAATGCCTCTCGAGGTCCCCATCAGAGTCACCAAATGTGGGAGGGTAGTGATTCTGGGGTCTATGAATAACTGAAAAGGGTGAGATGTGACCCACTCCAATGGGTGCTGTCTACAAGTTTCTCAAAAACTTCTGGAGAAGCTTATGATGGAACCTCCTCCTTTTGTTAAAAATTGATCTCAAGCTGGAACTTTCTCCCTGAAAGAAAATGAACTTCCATAATAATAATAGTAAATTTTCTTAAGAGGAGCTCCGAAGAATGATGACTGTTAGCGAGGAGTGAAAAAAAAGGCACTTAGCACTAGAATACTAGGAGGTTCTGGTGTGATTTTGACAGAGTAACAGTGCTATTGAGTTTTTCTATCCTTTTGACCTTACCTAGGGGTCCTATTTATACTTGGGCACTAGGGCTGAGTTGGCATTTTTCTTGAGAGGGGCCTTGGGGACCCTTCTTCTAAGAAAATCATTTTGTAAAGGTTCAATTCTTTTGAGCAGCCATTTGACTGCTCACTTCACTTGTGACTAAGTGTGAGATGTGTGTGGTCTTGAGTGACTCCTAGGGTATTTCTACTGGTATTCTCTCAATCCTAGAGTGATAAGTGGTTAAGCTTGCTCAACAAACCTTGCTCCTCAGCCACCAAGCCAAAACTCCCAAGAGATCCAAATCGGCCTATTTGAGCTCTGCCTACTCAAGTAGGCTACCTGTATAAGAAGGTAAGTGTTAGTACTTTTGTTCTTTTAAAGAGTCACTTTTCGTGATGAGGGGTTGCTCACGGTAGCCACTCCCTCATCCTGGCTTATTTTCTAGAAGCTTAAGGGGAGGACCTTGAGGGTCCCTCGCCCCAGGTCTTGGTTGAGGACCTTGAGGCTTTTGTGACCAAATGTTTTCTGGATTTTGAGGGACCTTGGGGGTTCCTTCTTTAATATGAGTTTTTCTATGATTGAGGGACCTTGGGGGATCCTTATCCATTATGGTTTTTCTCCGATCGAGGGACCCTGGGGGTTCCTGCTCAAATATTAATTTTCTACGGTTGAGGGAGCCTAGGGGTTCCCTCTCAAATATGGGTTTTCTGCGATTGAGGAACCCCGGGGGTTCCCTTTAAAATATGGATTTTCTGCGGTTGAGGAACCCTTGGGGTTCACTTTTAAATATGGGTTTTCTGTGGTTGAGGGACCCTAGGTGTTCCTTCACCAATATGAATTTCTGTCGTTAAGGGAACCTAAGGTTCCTCATCCAATATGGATTTTCTGCAGTTGAGGGACCCTGGGGGTTCCTTCACTAATATAAATTTCTGCGATTGAGGGACCCTAGGGGCATCAAACCTCATATTTTCTGTAGACAAAGGAGGGGGTATTTGAGGGACCCTCTCCCCAAAATATAATGGCCAAACTTGAGGCACCCCTCTACAACATAACACACTACACTTATATATCATCTAGATCTTGTTGAATCTCTAGAAGTTGAATTAGGGATTGTACATCTAGTAATTTAACCTAGATTTCCTAAATTGCTATTTAATTTTATTGTTCCTCGTGACTAACATTCATAAAATGATTTTACCTATTTATTACATGTTATATGTTGCTTAAAATTGGAAATAAAATTGAAATTGGGGAAATTGGGCAATATTGTGTTTAAACATAGTCATCATCGCTAGGTTTATTAGAGGAGAACACTTGTATTGAATACACACATACTCAATTGGTAATAAAGAGATTGATCTTATTTTCATTCACATGTTAAGAGTTTGATCTTGATTTTTTTGTGTTCTTTGTGTTCATTTCTCATACATATATTATGGTTGTGAGTAGGTCTAGTTTTCTGATTGAGGATGGATTTTGTTTGCTCGAATTCGCACAGTATAAATAGTACTACGCCTTTGAATCCTAGTAAGAGGATAAAACATATGAAATCCAAAATGGCAAACACGAAAAATAAATCTTCTCATTCTTTCAAATATCAAAGTCTACTGATCTTAACTTTGATGAAGATGATGAACTCAAAAGTGACAAATTATTGAGTCAAGTCAATGAAGAGTTCATGTCTCAACTTCCTAAAAAAAGGGTTAATGTTAAGTTGGTGACAAAAATCAAAATTTTTGAACAAGAAAAAAAATCTTTTGAAAGTGAGTTTGGAAAACTTAATCGAATTACCAATCAATAGATAAAATTGATGGAAAATGAGAGGGGTGAGTTATTAGGCTTGACTTGTGCTTTAGAAGAATATATCATTGCCTTGAGAGTACAAAATTTGGATTTAAAAAAGATGAATAGTTAAAAAAAGTTTTGATTTAAAAAACCTCAAAGTTATTGAATAAGAAAAGAATTATTTGATTCTTGAAATCGAAAAGGTGAAGAAAGAGATTATTTCTTTTTAAGTTCTAAAAGTAAATTTGAAAAGAGATTCGAATCTTTAAAAAAAGGAATTTGACTTTTCTAAATGTTTGAAAACCAAGTCACCTTCTTCTCAAGTTGACACATTGAGTGAATGTTTATCATATGATTTGAAGAATACCAATCATTTGATCTTGAAGAAAAGTGAGAATAAAAAAAAGTTTAAGAGAATGCTAATGTTCAAAGGAAAAAGGAAAAATATTCAAAAGATCATTTAAAATCATTCTTTTGCACTTTTTATCATAAGTCAGGTCATATTGAGTCTTTTTTT
Source organism: Sambucus nigra (assembly GCA_949130495.1). Classification (NCBI taxonomy): domain Eukaryota; kingdom Viridiplantae; phylum Streptophyta; class Magnoliopsida; order Dipsacales; family Adoxaceae; genus Sambucus; species Sambucus nigra. The sequence continues at coordinate 127,127,989 of OX422219.1, read as the reverse complement.
TTATACAAATTGAAAACTATTTTACGAATACAAGGACTTAATACCTCGGTGGTCAAAAGAGATGATATTTTTTCCCGGAGATTATTTTAATATAAAGAATTTTATTAGACATCATGATGGTAAACCAAGACCGTTGACATATATTCCTCCACATTTGCGTGATGAGAAAATGGAGAAGAAAATTCATAGATCCAAAAACACTTTGAGAAGCAATGTTTATTTTTATACCTTTTGCAAGTTGGAAGGTCACACCAATCAAGTTTGTAGGTGCTTGATAGAGAGAAGCCAAAAGTTCATGGGAAATATGAGGTAAGTATTCCCTAGGGATCCGATTAGTGAACTAAGGGGAGAGATAAGTAAATTCATAAATATAGTGTATTTACTAATTAAAGGTTGGGGTGAAGGTAGAAGGGAAATATCTAGACCTAAACCTATACCATTTGCTCAAATTCTAAGGAATATGCATATGAGTCCTATGAGTAATTCGATATGGATGCCAAAGAAATTTGTAAGCATGCCTAGAAACCCTCCAAGGAAGATAATTGAATTTGATGTTCCTCAAAAGAATTTTGTCAAGAGGGAAGTTATTTTTTGTTCATCCCATTGATCCGTAAGATGTAACACCCATCTCTATATAAGTGATATTTTATTAGGATGATTACGATCTTATTGATATAGGTCCCATCCTAGGTACACCTTAATTTGTTGGGATTAAATATTTCTGGGTGTGTGTTTAAAAATCCCATTTGGATAATTTTTATGTTTTGGTGAGGAATTTCATGCATTTTTCTACATGCTTAGTTCCTTACTTAACATGTCGTACATATTTGCATCATTCTTTTATCAAAAATTCCAAAAATGAATTTCACTTTATTTTTTTTATGGTTATGTGATTAAGTCCTTTGATTCATGAGATTTGATGAATAGACTTAACTTGAATGATGATTTAAACTTGAATTTTTAACCGTTTTGATTATAAATGTTTATATTGTCAATATTAGGTTATATTTCAGTTGATAAATTCAGATAGTTGAATTTGTTGAAATCTTTGGTGTTGATTTCACACTATTTATTTCACTTGCATGTCAATCAATGCGTATGATTATATTTATGAATTTAGCGCATAGTGATTGACCTACTAAGGATCCAATCTCGAGATCACTTATTAGTTTTGAAATGTTGATTTGGTCCTTGTGTGAGAATTGTGTGTTTTCGTACTTATTGGAGTTAAAAAAGGACCATTTTATATGTGCTGATAAGGGATACCCTTAGAGTGAATACCCTCAATTCGAACTTTGGTATCATTGGGTAGGTGTCATCTAGGTGTGTGAAAAGTCAATCAATGGCAAAAGCCAATATGTTGGAAAGATCCACAAGCCTAGTGTTTGGCTCACAATTAAAATAAGATAGGTCCATATCTTCTCAAATGAATTTTCTATTCTAGTTTAGCATAAAAATTTCAAACAACATATTATTGAGGTATTTAATAATTGGAAACTACCGTTTGATGAGGTCTTAAAAGGATATTGATGTAATGATAAACTTCAACATCATTTGTAATTATTATTAATTGGTTATGTGTATTCGTTTGAGTTTTTAAATGATTATTAATCACGAATCATTCCTTTATTGAAATACGAAGTTTATTGATTTAATGTGATAGGAATTTTGAACCTTATTTATTGAATTAATTGATATTTACTTGGATGTGTTATCAAACTATGATAGTAATCAAGATTCAAATGAAATTTGTTTTTCAAATCATGTTTATTATCTTATGCCTAATAGTTATCATAGAATTTCACTTTAGAGATTGTATTTGTATATATGTGTGTGAGTATTTAATTTTGTTACAAGTCATACATGACTGTTTTTACATGACTTTCCGTTCAATCATATCATGCTTCTGAGAGTTTGGGTATTGGGTTTCTATACTTAGTATTTTCTTGATTATTGTTTCCTGAGTGGTATACATGAGGATTTCATATGCACGACTTAAAATTGGGTCATTCGCACGGATGTCCTTATGCACGACAAAACTTTCCCCGTGCGCATGGTTTTTGGCACTTGATATAAATCTTTTCTATTTAGTTTCTCATTTTATGTCTCAAACCCACGAGAGCACAAACCCTATCCATTTTTCAACGAAGATCAGATTATTCTTAATCCCTGATCGTTTATAGTGGGATTTAGTGTTGGATTGGCGACTTCTTGAATTCAAACCCTAGTTTTTTAGATTTGTTTAATTTTATCTAGGTTTTACTCTTGTAAGTCATTATTCTATAATTTATTTGTTGATTTTCTTTCTTTAGAGTCTATCTGGGTTGGATTCATTGTTCTAAGTGTTTGATTTGAGTTTGTGGTTGTGTGTTATTTTATTCCCTATTTTGACTTTATGGGTAGAGCTATAACACATGCACATAAGAGAGTGTTGTATCGACCCCCGAGTGATCTGGAGACACTTTCCATTCGGGATAGTCACCACTATTACCAGCTCATACATCTCGTTCTCGTTCGCAGGCCCCAAGATCCTTTATTCATATCCCAAATCTAACTAATGACGTGTTTAAGATTAGATTCATGAGAGTCGGCTTCCAAATTCATATTAGTTTCATGACTCGAGCCATGAGAACTGAGAGCGATATTGATTTGGATTATTTGTATTATTGCGAGGAGGGTCAGTATATAACTCATTTTATTAAGAGTCTACATAGTACTAGGTTTCTTCATCCAAACTCGTCAGCCAATGTCACAGTTGCTCGCTACTTTTATGAGAACATGCTTGTGACCTCAACTTCCCCAATTATTATGACTTCTTTTGTTAGATGGATATATAATGTTGACTGCGGAGGTTTTGAATTCTCATTTAGGTGTCGAGGGTGATATTGAAAAATGAGGTTATGTGCAATTCATTAAGAGGTAGATTACCCCTGATGAGGTTACTTCGTTTCTATCTAGTTATTGGATGACATGGGTTGGGAATCTTTTGTAACACCCCGCATTTTTGAATAGTTATGGATTTAATTATTCTTGGTATTTTTAAATTACACGTGTGCATTAATTTAATTAAAATGAAATATCATGTAATTAATAAATATTAATTGGGTGGGATTAAGATCAATATTTATGTGGTAAATTTACAAAGCATGGTTATAGGAAATAAAATATGGTGAATTGTTAGTATGTTGTAGTGAGTGAAAACGATGGAATTTTTTATGGTATCTCAATCGGGGATTATGATTAGATTATCTTATGGTTGAGATAGGAAATTTATGTTGAGTGACTCGGATGACGTTATCGAGTTTATGGTTGGCTTCAAATGGTTCGAGAAAGGCAAAATTGAGTACTCGGGGGTAGTATTTTATGACACCCTCCCTAATTAAATCCCAAGTAATCAGTTCTAAATTAAATTAAAATAGGTTTCTCAGTTGGTTCATTCTTAGCATCACTATCGAAAACTTTTTGATTATTAATCACCTAAGTGAAATTATACCGGTGCCAAATTTTATCTTAGGTGATTAGTAATTAAAAAGTTTTTGACAGTGATGCTAAGAATGAACCAACTGGGAAACCTATTTTAATTTAATTTAGGATTGTTCACCCGGTATTTAATTAGGCAGGGTGTCATAGATGGTATCAGAGCATTAGGTTCTAGTGTCCATAGGATCTGTGCAGACGTACTACGTTTTCAGCTTTGCTTTGTATTTGATAGAGCCCTATACTTAGGATTGTTGGTTCGTATTGTGAGATTTCATTCTCCTGCTATGATTTATTATTGCAGTGAATCTGATGCACGTTTGGGTGTGCTGCGTAAGTCGAACAATGAAGGACAACTAGTGAAGACCATTGGGAGGACAGTAGGAAGCGGGGCTCAGTTGGAGCTATAGAATATTATGGGGACGATGATCATAGTCGAGGTCACCCCTAATAAGGCTTTGGCAATTGATGCGGCGATGACTGCTAGGGTACAATAGACTTTCCCAGCACCGCTATGGCAGAAAATGATACCAAAGTAGACTCGCCCAACGCAGTTAAAATGGGAGAGATTCAGAGAGGCCTTGAAGAGTACCATTCAGTAAAGTTTTCTAAGTGTGGATGTTTTAGGGCCGGCTAACGGTAAAAGGGAATCCATGGCCATTGACTTATGATCGGGTGTGGTAATGCCCGAAAATGAAAATTTGGAAAATTTTATGGACTTATCACACGAGGATCGAGTCGAGGCTAAGTGTGAGAAGGAAGTTATTTGGTTGATGGAACTCTGTACCCGACAAGGTAGGTACAATAGAGAAAAGATGGCTTAAGATTAAATAATGGGCTCACGAGTAGGAGGTTAAGATTTAAGGAAATGGTTCTAGTAAAACACCACAGGGGGAGACCCATGAGGATACCCATTTAAATGATGCAGATAATGGAATTCTTACCAAGTGATGGTGGATTCAGATGAAATGGGTAAGACCAGCAGTATGTTTTTCTTAGGGCCAGCAGAGCTAAGGGAACATTGAGGGTAGCCATCAGGGTTTAAGATACCAAAGTCCGAGAGACGGATAACCCTAATACGGTCAGTGTGGCCAGGAATAGGGGATTATGTAGAGAGATATTTTTATGTAGAGAGTATGACCACGTGCATTGATCTTGACCGAATCAAGAAAAAGGGACAAGAGCATTATGCCCATTAGGGGCAATGATTAAAATAGTCTTTGGGTTTTAGTTGGAACAAACGTGTAATGTCTAGGGACTATTTGAACAGCCAGTACGATTAGCAAGGTGGCGGTGTAAGTTTTATCCTCGAGTGAATGAAGTATGTTTTGTGTGAGATGAGCGAGTCACAGGATTTTATTAGCGCTAGATTCGCGTGTGAGGCGAGTTTAGTGGTTATATCGATAACATTATTATGTGTATATATTTTTTTGTTGGGTAGCGGGGTTACCTTTGGTTCTATCCGCAGGGGAGCGGGTGTTAACAATGGAGATATACTTCATAGGAATTACTCATTCTAATGATGTGTTATAAGAGTATGATAGTATCATGGGTATGGACTGGTTAGCGATGGTCGGTACAATCGTGCTTGGTTAGTGCAAGGCTATCGTGTTTGCTGTTCCCGAGCAGGATGTGTTATTTTCGTGATGCCTCACCGAAAAGAGGGTCGAGCTCGAATTTATATGACATTATGATGGAGGCTTCGGAGAGTATAGTTTTCTCGAGATATTTGATCCCAGTGTGTAAGGACTATACCGATATGGTCCAGGGTATATTGGGTTAATTATCGAGCGATGAGATTAAATTCATGATGGTGATTAGCGTGAATGAATAGTGGTAGTGAGAGCACGATGTAATATGACTCCTTTAGAGACGTGGGAGTTAAGAGTTATATTTAAATATTTGGGGATAGGATTTGAGTGTCCCGGTTGTGTGCTTTAGACTTATGGAACTCGATCTCAGATAATGCTTGTGATGATGCATTGGGAGGGGAAGTTCCTTGTTTAGGTGTCATTATGAGATGAGGTACACATGGACCTTAATAAACGTCGGGAGTGGAGAGACGTTGATGGATGCTAGGGGCATCTATTTCGAATGTAAATAGTTATACGAGTGAAGAAAACACTGTGAGTTGAGAGCTATTATATGAGTAAGGCCAGTGGAGCCGGTTGTGCTGTAGAAAGGCACTGAAATTTTTTCTCACTACAAGTTGAAGGGTGGGATAATTTCGAGAAGAATTTAATTACAGGTTTTGGGGTGATTGAGAAGACCCATGTGCTATAGCCAGGTCGAGAATGTGAGGCCAACTTTTAGAAAAATTGTTACGTATAAGACGTTGGTAATGTTTTTGCAGAAAGCACGGGACATAGGGTGTATGGACACCTTGGCTAGTGGTTTAGAAGTCGTCCGAGATATAAGGGAGTGGAAAATATGCCTGAGGGGTAGATATAAACAAAGTTAAAATGGTGGGGTGAATTGAAAGTTGACGAAAAAGATGATAACCCAAGTATATATGTGCAATGAGAGCTAGCACACCCGAGATGGTTTAAAAGGTTGTGGAAAGCTATTTAAAAGAATATCTCTTAAGAAGAGGAAATCCAACTATTGCGGGGAAGTAGAGCGGAGTCCTACTTAGTCGATTGTTGAGAGTCTCTTGCGCGTAAATGGAATGTTGATGGGTATATCCCTAGAGAAAGGGGAGTAAAACTTCCACTTAATATGAGAGGTTATAAGTGGAAGTCGGTGTTGAGCGAGACATAGTGAGGTTGTCTCCGAGAGCACCATTCGTAAATGGGAATAAATATTTTTTCAAGCCAAAAAATTCCAGTGACGGAATGGGCAGACAAATTGGTAGATTTCATTGAGGGGTTCCAATATCAGGACAAGGTCAAGAATTCCTTCGAGTATGTGGAATAGATTGTCCGAGATGAATTGATTGTTATTTTTCTTTGAAAAGAAGGATTGCACCGATGTAGGGTGTTGCCCAATATAATTTTGAGTAAAGATGAGATTCATAAATCCCACCTCTGATAGGGATTTTCAGGAAGCGATGAGGATGGCATTTTATTTTGGGCATGTTGCGTCACCTATAGCTGATGAGTATATGACAAGTGATTTACAATGTTGATTAAAGCGAACGGTGAGCATTACGAACTATAAGGTAATTGGGAGGAGAAATTACCAATATGTAGAGTTGTGTATAGACACTCGTACTTGTTTGTAAGGGATTGAGTGCCTTTTTGAGGTTTTTGCGTGGTAAGCCTTATCGTTTACGCTTTGGGTGATCTAAAGTGAGAGGATAACTAGACTTTGATTGGATGTGATTTAGAGTATGTTGGCAAGAATGGAGTAACCCCAAACTGTTTTAGATAACTTTTGAATGTCGTACGACTTACATTGCCAAGAATTGATGTTTCGAGAACGAACATTAGTGGTTAGATGTCCTTATAGTTTCCCTCAGGATGGGAGCTGTGTGTTGGGATGGATAAGGGAAGCTGTCACCTAGTGATGTGCGGCCTTCTATTAGTATTGAAGCGATAGAGCCAGTGATGTGTAGGCTTGTATTATTAGAATGTCTTGGTAGAATCACAATATGTGATGTGCCTTTTTTAGGGTGAGACTTTATGACTGGTAGAGTATATCAGTATGAAGAGGTTTGTACAAGCTTGTAGATAGGCTCAAGTTGTGTTTCTTAAACCTTTAGACGGATGGGTACCACTAGGGGGTGTATAACGGAGTGACCCTTATGCTATTATGATTTGTTATTGGTTACTAGAGGATGACGAGTGGTGAAAGATCCTAAGTTTTAGTACCAGTCTTGTCCTAATTTCGAGGATGAAATTTCTTTGTAAGGGGAGAAGTATGTAATACCCCATATTTCTATGTATTTATAATTTATTTATTTGAGAAAATACGTTTTAGTTAAATTACATGTGTGGCGTAATTTAATTTGATTAAATAATAAATGTGATGATTAAATACTAATCGAGAGATAGAGGCTAATTACTATTATATTATGAGATTTACTATGTGTGTGAATAGTAAATACTGATAGTGAATTTGATATACGTCATAACGAGTGATATGGGCGTATTTGTTATTGTCTCACCGAGAGTCGTGTGTAGACTATTTTGAGGTGAGAAATGAGAAATATATTTTAGTGACTCCAATGATAATTTAGAGGTCACGGCTGAGTCCGTAAGGGTCGAAATAGTCAAAATGGTATACCCAGGGGTACTAGTCGGGTACCGGGTATTTTTGGGCTAAACTGGAACTAGGGGTAAAAGCAGTATGAGTTTTTATCGTACCATACCGTTTTGGTCCGAAAAAAAATGGTTTTGGTTTTATATATTAAAATACCAGAAACCGGTCTTACTGAAACCGAAATTACCGTAAAAAAGTTGGTTGGTTTTGGTTTTAAGATTTAAAAAAATGATTTACCGAAATTACCAAAACCAGAAAAAATCGTATAGAAATTACCGTAACGTACCGTACCGAATTTACCAAAATTACCAAAACAAGAAAAAAGTTGGTTTTGGTTTTAATATTTAAAAAAGTTGGTTGGTTTTATTTTCATTTTTTTGGGGCTTTTAGTGTTGTTTACCGAAACAAAAAAAAACCCAGAATTTATCGAAACCAGAAAAAACTAGAAAAACCAGAATTTATCGAAACCAGAAAAAATCGAAATTACCAAAAAATCGAAATACCGATTGATTTGGTTTTGGTATTGATTTTGGTGTACCGGGTGGTAAACTGGTATGGTTTATTTTTACCATCCAGAGTTTGGTTTTGGTATTAGTATTTACTATTTACCGACCAAACCGTACTGCTTACACCCCTAACTGGGACCATATGGGGGCGTTTTAGTCTTTTGGCATCTGCGGGTGAGGAGACCTACGAATTTACAAACTCTAAATCAGATTATAAGAGTTGGAGGCTAGGGCTAGAGGAGAGAAAAACACACAAAAGCCATTAGAGAGAAGAGAGAAATAATTCTCAAAGCCTAAGGAAGAATTGGTGAAGGATTCAAAGGGGTTCTTACACCACAAACTAGTTGGGAAGGAAGATTGGAGGAGAAAGACAATCAATCACCAACAATAGTCATGAAATCATATCATCTCTGAATAAAGCAATTGATTATTTGCAAATTATTTTGAGTTATAATATTCATGCGTAGGATTTTTGAATAATTAATTTTGATGAACATTTTTGGAGAAAAAGAATTGATTAATTGCATGTTTGGGTAGAAATCACATGTAGTTAGATTTATATCTATAGAGGATTGAAAATATGAGGAATTATGATTGTTAACATGAATTAAAATCTGGGTTGATGATTGAAAATATGGGAAGGACGTGATATTAGGGTTCTTGAATAATTAGAAGATTTGAATTATTCTGCGCTAAAGTGGAAAGATTTATAATGTTTAATTCGTTGGAAATCATCCTAGCATATGTAGGAATGATTATGTATCGTTAGTTACAAGTTTGGTGGATTATCATGGGAGTTAGATAATTGAATATGGTGAAAAACGCATGAAGAAGAAGAACTGCGTCTGTTACTGCTCGATCGATCGACCCTTGAATGTCGATCGATCGATGGAGTCGATCGATTGAAGCTCAAGGTCGATCAATCGACCCTGGCGGATTTTAGGTTCTTTTGTTAGTTGAGTTCTATTTGATTTCCGATGCTTGAGGGGAACCTTGGTGATGATATTTATCTATGTGGGGGCTTAGAGAGTACCAGTAGGTGTATAGTGGGGGTCCGTTATAATCATTGAGTGCAAGATTTGAAGATATGGATCGACGAGGATAAACCTATCGAGTAGTACATCAAAAATTTGGAATTTGAGTTACAGAGAGAGTAAACGTCATTCCTAGGAGTATACTAATAGGTTAGAGATGTATTAAGTACTGAAATGAATGGAGGGGTAACTAGGTCCCTTAGAGTTGTGTGAATATTCAATTAAAATGCGATTGTGAGATAAATCGTAAATTAATAAGTACGGTGAATATTAGAGAGAAATATTACGTGCGAGCATGATTATTTGGTTGTGTGTATACTTAGTGAATTATATAAATACTTAAGTGGAGTGAATACCTAAAGTACATTTGATTATACTAGGGTCGAGGTAGGATTCCGAACTAGTATGTGAAAATAATGTAATCTAAAGAGTACGACGAATATTCGAGATAAATATTACGTACAGCATGATTATTAGGTTGTGTGTATACCTACTGAATTATATTAATACCTAGACGGAGAGAATACCTAAAGTATATTTTCCTATATTAGGGTCGAGGTAGGATTCCGAACTAATATATGGAAATAATGATTTGGGGTCGTGATGAAAGAGTTCCGAACCAATACGTGTATAAAATTTCATGACTGGGGTCGAAGTGATTTTTCGAACCACTACATGAAATAAATTGGGGTTGAGGTGACATTCTGAACCAATCCTTTTACTTGGTGTCGATGGACCATTCCGAACCAAGAGTCCTTGATGTGTGTTATGAGGAAATATTAGTGATGAATGAATTTATAAGTATATATTGTGTGCGAAATATATACTGTATGATAATCTACTTATATGGGATAGTAGAAAATTTAATGACGTGCATATATCTAAAAGTAAATTAAGTATAGAGACTTAATTAGAAGAATTTAACGATAGATAATGATTATCTTAAGAAAATTAAGCAGTGAGGCTTAATTGTAAAAGTAAGAGATAACAAGATGTGACAAGTTATCTAAGTATATAACATATGAGACGTGTTACTGGTAATATACTGTATGGGCGGTATGGGAATTTAGTCGTGTAAATGAGTTCAGTTGAATACTGTAATTAGTTAACTTGAGTAGTATAGCTAGGTGGGCTAAGTACGGGACGTTAGGCGTGCACTATAGGAGAGGGGTGAGGTAGCTCAAGAGAGTGTGCGCGAAATCTTAACATGTATAATCAATAACTCATTTTATTGTGATAATCACTTGCTAAATATTTTCAAAAAGTTTTGAGTACTAACTCTTGCTATCAAAATACTTTCAAAACCTTTTAGGTGTCCAGCCACAGGGACGCCAGACTTGAGGATTCAGTCGAGGGACTCGTAGCTGCAACATTTTGAGGGCTGGCAGGACTTTGCATAGATGATTCATTCTTTCAGATCAAGTATGTGATCTCATTTTAGTACTCTCTATCGGGACATGTTGTCCATTTTCTTTATTTCAGATATTCAGTTTTGGATTATATTGGTTTTATTTAACGGTTTTGGATTTTAGCCGATTGTTAATTCGACAAGACTTTATCCTTATATATTGCGTGATGGTTTGAAATATTGTATAGTGTGAATGTTTAATTATTTCCGCATGAGTATTATTCTTGGGTTAATGAAAGATAAAATTTGGTACCGGTCTAATTTCACTTAGGTGATTAGTAATTAAAAAGTTTTCGATAGTGATGCTAAGAATGAATCAAATGAGAAACCTATTTTAATTTAATTTAGGACTGATAACGCGAGATTTAATTAGACAGGGTGTCACATATTTGGGTTTCGGTTTTTTTTAGACTAGCCTGAACTCATGTAGGGGTGTTTGGGTCATTTAAAAATAGCCTAATAATCTAATTTCAGGATTAGTGGGTTAAAATATAAATATCAGGTAGGTGAGGCAGCCCTACCATTAGTTACAAACCCTAAAAGAGAGAAGGAAGAGAGGAAAAAGCATGGAGGAGGCTAGAGAGGCTAATTTGAGTGGAAAACTCAAGGGATTCTTGCATCAAATCATCACTCACAAAGGAGATCAAACCCTACAATCATTTTAAGGCGAGTAATTAACCTGCTTGATATTTTATGCATGTAAATTTAGTTCATATCATAGAAGGTGATGTATTGTGTTTTAGAAGACTTTTGGGAAATGGGTTCTATGTTAAAAGATGGAATTTTTTATGATAAGTAGTGTAACCATTACTCAATACATATTTCGAAAATAAATCCAAATGTAAAGATTGAATCTTGAATGAAAAAGTTGATGATTAAAGTAATCATGAGAATAAATTAAGCAATCATGCAATTTCTTGAATCTAGATTAGATCTCTTGAATTTGATCATGTTTTAAATGTGTTAGGACGGATATATATATATATGAAAAGAGATTAAGTTCATGTATATGATCAACGTTGGATGGAAAATTGAGTTGTGAATGGGTTTACCTAACTTGTGGTTGAAGAACATATGTGAAATCCCGTCATCACATGCAGATCTATGTTTCTGCCCAAATCCGAATCGCTTCGGCCTCTTAAACGAATCGATTCAGCCCTAGGTCTGGATGAGTTAGGAACGAGGATGGATTTGGGTGATTTTTAAAAGGTCATCGGAGTTAGTTGGATTGTGTTTTGGAATTCGTAGAATTTATTTAAAAATAGAAACGTGTCACTATTTGTCGGAGAATGACTAAATTTACTTGATGGTTAATGTTAAATCACTAAAGAGGGACAATTTAATGGTTTACATGTTGGATAACCATCAATATAGGATAATAATGGATTAATGATTTTAGGGGAAGCTATAGGGTAATTATTAGTATGGTGTGAATATCTGATAATACGAGGTTGGGTTTTGACTCGGAATGGGAGGCTAGTGCTTTGAGCGATAGGCATATTTTGGCCATATTTTCATTAACATATATAAATATACGGGTATAGATACAATATATATACGAATAAGAATAATATCTGTGTGTATGATATTTATATGAAGCATACCCACCCTAGTAGATATGCTATCAGGGAGGTTGTGCGTCATGGGATGTCACTCTGGCGAATCCCAGCTAAGGTAGTAACGTTACCTTGGGTCATAAGTGTTGTGAATGCCAATGTGATGTAGGGTTGGAGTACTGTGGAATACGGTGGTATGGTTATAACCACGTACTAAAGGCCATGACCGCCTTCAATGTTCGTTTGTGATTTTTCGGGTTCGATGGTGAGATTCCGACCCAGGTTCCCAGAGTGTGGAGGATGTTTCTGGAGCATGATAGCATGGTAGTGAGTTTGCATCCAGAATGTGGAGCACATCCATGAATGAGATTACATATATAATGAGTGATATATACGTTTACTTGTTGTGATATGTAATATATGTATATATGTGAAGTATATTATATACGAACTTAAGACATTAATTCTGAATAATAATTTGATAACGAGTGAAAGTTATTGGAAATGAATCCAGTGATATAAATTTGCGAATATTGAATTAATAACTAGTGAAAGTTATTTGAAATGAACTCATTTAATTATAATTGAGAATTATAATTGTTAAGCGGGTATGAAAGCTAACTATATAAAATATGCATAACACAGGGTAGTGTGTGGACTTACGGTGGTGGTATGGATGCTAGTTAGGCAGGGTAGAATAACTATGAGAGTTAAGAGCATACGTTACATATGCACTATAATTGAGAGGTGAGGGGTATCTCATGGGAGTGTGACACCAACTTAAATATGGAAAGTTTTACTGCGTATTTATTTACTGCATCTTAATTACTTGTAAATATTTTTAAAAGGTTTTGGGATCTAACCCGTATCAAATCTATTTTCTAAATCCTTTTAGGTGTCCAGCCACAGAGATGCGATGGACGACTATTCTTTCCAGGGACAAAAGTTGTAGCTGATGTGGAGGCTTGCAAGTTGCTGAGTAGTCACTTCACTTATTGCATTCTAGATTAGGTTCTATCTTTTGGTATTGGTTGGTCATGTTTCCCCTTTTCATTATAACTTATGTATTCCAGAATTTTAGTTAGATGGATTGGATGTGTTAAATTTTTACTCGATGGTTTATTCGAGGAATTTATCTTTTTATCTCTACTCTACCTCTTACATCATAGTTTAATTTACATTGATTACTGTGATTTGATTAATAATGTTGTATGTTAATGAAAGATAAATTTTGGCACCGAATTATTTAATTAATAGGTGGTTAGTAATTTAAAAATGTTTCCGACAGTGATGATAAGAATGATCGAGATAAGACTCCTGTTTTATTTTAGTAAAGGATTGATCACCCGTGATTAAAATAGGTGAGGTGTCACATATGGTACGATAAGAGCCATCCGTAAGAGTCGAAAGGGCTTTTCAGTAGGGTCATCTACCAGAGTTCGGGGAAATGCGTAGATGTGATTGGCCAATGGAAGGAGAACATCCAAAGGGAGTTATGTATGGTGAAGTACAGTAACACTCGAGATTTAAATTTTGGGCAATTTTTTCAACACAAAAGAGCAGTATTGTCATGATGGGAGTCAGTAATCACATATAAGGAAACATATAAGGTATTAATTGAGAAATTTTGGGTGTGGTTTGACCGTAAGTCCTTTTATTTTATGTTCAAGAAGAGAGGAAAATGAAGTTTCTGGACTTATCACAGAAGTGACGAATAGAGGCCGATTGTGATGAAGAATGTACTTATTTAAGCTAACTTCATACCCGATGAGGTAAGTAGGGAGGAGAAAAGAGTTCTTAAGTGTGATAATGGATCATTGAATATAATTCGTCACTACTTATGGTAAGTCTGACTTGGATGATTTATGCATATGACATTATTGTCGTACTTTTACAATATTAGTATCAACGCTTCCATGTGAAGGGAGCAAAGAGAGTTGGAGAATCTAGACAGAAGCGCATGAGTGGATTTAACGGTTCTAGTGAGGAACCAAGGGGGAATAACCCACAAGGGACCCATTTGTATGGTTCAGATCCATGGAATTACTACCAAGTAATAGTGGATTCAATCAGGGCTGTCAAGGCCCGCAGTGTGTTATGCAGGGCCATTAGAGTCAAAGGAACAACGGGGGTAGCAATAGGGGGCAAGATTATTAGGTCGGAGAGAAGGACAAACCTAACATGGCCAGTGGGGACACGGAAAGGGGGATAACATAGAGAGTTGTCTTATGGGTGGAGAGTAGCACCACATGTTTTGATCTCGTCCGTAGCGAGTTAGGTGGCATGAGTAGGATGCCCAGCAGGGGCAACAGTTATAGAAGTTTTTAATTCGATTTGGAGAAGAATGTTATGTCCAGGGAACATTTGAACTGCCAATGCTATTGGTGAATGAAAGTATGAACTTTATCCTCAGGTAAATAGGGCAAGTTCTCTGTGACACGAGTGAGTCACAGTATAGTGTTAGCACTAGATTCGTGCATGAGACGGGATTAGTGGGTGTATCGTTAGTGTTACTATTATGTGTATATATTTACCATCGAGTAGTGGGGATCCCTTTGTTCTATCTACAGGGGAGCGATTTCGATCACTGAAAGGATATGTTTTAGTGGATTTACTCGTTTAGAGATATGATATGCGAGTATGATTTCATCCTAGGCATGGACTAATTAGCGATGGTTTGAGCGATGGTGGGCTATTATAGCAAAGCTATCATATTCGTTGTTCCGGGTAGGATGTGTTGTTTTGTGATGTCTCACCTAAAAGAGGGATGATATCACATCTATATTATATGGTGAAGGAGACTTTAGAGAGTATAATTGTCTTATTATATTCGATCCCAATATGTAGGGACTTTACTGATATGATTCAGGGTATATCGGGTTTTTCTATCGAGCAGATAGATTAAACCCATTGTTGATTTAGCTCTGGGAACTTAGTGATAGTCCACGAGCAGTGTTATATGACTCCTTTAGAGATATGGGAATTTATGATTAGACTTATATAATGGGGAACGTGATTTTGAGTGTCCCGATTATATATTTTGGGCCTACAGAACTCGATGACCGATATTTCTAGGTGATATTTCATGAGGAGAGTTCCTTGTTTGAGTGTCGTGCGCGGGACGTTATATGCATGGACCATAAGAAACGTTGAGAGTGGGAAGCCGTTGTTGGATTCTATGGCATAAGTTTTGAATATTTATCATTGAACGTGTAGAGAAAACACTTTGAGCTGAGAGCTCTTATACTATATAAGGCCAGTAGAGATGGTAGTGTTGTGTAGGAAGAACTAGGGAACTCTTGCACCACTAGTTCATAGGTGGGGAAGTCTCGAGGAGAAATAAGTCACGATTAGTAGGGAAACTGAGCACAACCTTAGAGTATTGCCACGCTGAGAGTGCATGTCCGAGTTGGAGATAAGTATGTTACGTATGTGACATTAGTGATGATTGTTCAAATGTGCATGCAATATAGGGTGTATGGGCTCCCTGGTTGGATTGAATTTTAATATCATTCGAGATAAAGGGATGTAGTTATCAATGTGTTGAACGTATTTTTATGGGCCAGTTAAAAAATGAGTGGAATGGTATGATGGATTGAACTTAGTTTGATAAAAGGAGATAGCCTGACTATGTGTATATCAAGGAGAACTATCATAATCGAGGTGGGTTGAAAGACCGTGGAGGCATATGTAAAAGATATCTCTTGACAAGAGAGGATCCAAATGTTTTGGGCAAGTATAGAGAAATCTTACTTAGTCGAATGCTGAACGTGACTTGCAAATCAATGGAGTGTTGATTTCTACCAGACAAAAAGAGCCTAAAAAGTGAACAGTTTTAGAGCAGATGCACAGGCCATAGTTTTGGTATACCCTAAAAAAGTGGGGTAGGATGTGCCACATAATGTTAAATATTGAGCATATAAGATCGGTATTGAGTAAGACATGGTGAAGTTGTCTCCGAGTTCACCACTCGTAGATGAAAAAGGTTGGTCCGAGCTGATCAACCAAATTTTGTGATGGATTGATGATTCCAGTGACGAAATGAATATGCCGACTGACACAATTCATTGTTGGGTTGTCAAAATGATTTTCTAACCCTAGTTGTCCCTAAACTGTGTTAGTTGTACCAATTTAGTCCTTAAACTAAAAAGGTCACCAATTTAGCCCCCAAACTATGACATTACATCCTTATAAAACCTTATGTTAGTATTATGTTAATATTTAACAGAGTGCAATAGCAGCAAGTTCTTTCCTTCCATATTTTGTAAGCCAAAAACCTCAAATAACAAATGCATTTCAACAATGAAAACAGAGTGCAATAGCAAATGCATTCCAACAAAGATGGTCTCTTTTTTTGCTACATTTTAGGCATTCCACAAAGCCAAAAATAGGTGCTTTCCAACAAAGCCAAAAACAATTACTTTCCAACAATAGCAAAAATCTTCCCAACAGCTGCTGAAACTAAGTGAAAATAGTGGGCAATCACAACTAAAAAACAATTCAAAAATGCATTCCAACACTTTTATATTACTAATAAATGAAATCAAGCACAAGAATAAAAAACTTCCATAACTTTCATTTCATTGATATCCTAACTGCCCAACACCGTCATAGTGATCCGTCTTTCCAAAATGTGCACCATGAACATAAAATTTTACAAAAAAAATGTTTACATCAACTTCAATAGTAAACTTCACCAAAAAGTAATAACCTTCATACACTAAACTTCACAAATATGCACCTCCATAACCAAACTTCACAAAAAGCTAACCTCCATACGCTAAGCTTAAGAAATATACATCTTTATAACTAAACTTCACAAAAAAGGATTTCTTTCCATACACTATCCAAAAAATAGGGTGTAGGTGTTGGGTAAATAACCTCAAGGCTGTTGTAGGGTGGGAGGGCCCCTCCTAAACTGTTTATGCACATAGAAATAATAATTAGACACATTTCCTTTAAGTTAATCAATTCATTAAAATTAAAATATAAAAAATATAATCTTATAGGTAATTTACTCAATCCACAACTAGTTTGTGAACTCTCAAATGGTATGTATGTAGATGCTCCATCATTCTTCTTCTTGGCATAAGTTCTAGTGTTATGGCCACTATTTCCACAATACCTATAAATAATCACAACTCTTTGTTTTCTTAGGTTTATATTTTCTTTCTTTCCTTTCCCCCTGTTCACTTCTTCAATTTTTCTTTGGCCTCCCAGGTTGAATCTCTATTATTGGCACCATTACTTGCATCTTTCCATACTCTGGCCACAATTCATCACCATTTATTAGGGCTATTATGTTATTATATACTTTTAGATATCTTTCCTTTGTGTAGAAAACATCCACTTAATTCTCAGGCCTCTCTCTTCTAAATATGACTGTGGAAATTCCATGGGTGGAAGGAATACCACTTAGTTTCCATCTCCTTCAACTATAACTTTTTTCCATCTAATCCACCATAAACTGCACATTTGGTCATATAACTTGGAATTGTGACCCCCCCAGACCACTCATAAATAAAACTATTCGATTCTTCCATTAATCTCTCTAACTTGTGCTGGATTTTATGTCAAATTAAGACTGGATACCTCCTCATTTTTTATCGATTGATCCTTATTTTAATTATCAATAATTTCCTAATGGTCTCCATCAATATTATAATTGGTTTGTCCCTAGCTTTTGAAACGAATGCATTCCACACCTCATAGTGGTTGTTTAGAATAATATCACACTTTGAATTTGAAAGGAAGTAAGTCCTCGACCAATTTTCAGGGGAGGCAACCTTATCAATCCAGTTATATGCTTCTTCTTTTACTGTCCTCAATTCAACCATGTATTTGTTGAAGTATTCCATAGTTTTTTCCCTTGCAGACCTCCAAAACATGTCCTTCAACAATTTTTTGGGAAAAAGATTTTTGTAGTTGCTATGATGGTGCCTTACACAAAATCTATGACTGCAATAAGGTTCAATTCTCTTCAATGCCTCAATTAACCCCTACATGAAATAATTTAAGTGCATATTTCAATATTAAGTGCAAATTTACAGTTCATAATCAATTTTTGTATGCATATTATAGTTCATATTACAACTATAATATGCATATTACAGTTCATATTTCAATTGTGATATGCATATTGTAGTGCACATTGCAACTATAATACGCATATTGCATTAACTGCTATAATATGCATATTACAATTCATATTTCAACTATAATATGCATATTACAGTACACATTACAACTGTAATATGCATATTACAAAGAACTGATGTAATATGCATATTACAATTCATATTTCAATTATAATATTCATATTATAGTGCACATTACAACTGTAATATGCATATTACACTTAAATGTTGTAATATGCATATTAAAGTGCATATTACAACTGTAATATGCATACTATAGTGCACATTACAACTGTAATATGCATATTACAGTCAACTGCTGTAATATATTACAGTTAATTGCTGTAATATGCATATTAGAGTTCATATTTCAACTGTTGAAAGTCTAAGATTAGGTATAGTTACCTCTGCTAGTCGGACATGAAAGTGTAGTCGAATTGGTTGTTAATCCGTATGTCATTATAAAGTAGCTCAACAAACCAACCCCATGTTTACTTATTTTCCTTTTCCACCACTACATATGCAATAAGCCAAATTCCATTATTTGCATCAACACTAACTACTGAAAGAAGTTGTCCGGGGTATGGTCCTTTCAAAAAGCAACCATCCAAACATATCAAGGGTCTACAAGAAGATAAAAAAAACCTTCCTTAAGTGGTGAAAGATTATAAACATCATTCTAAATCTTAGATCATTACCAGGTGAACCCTCTACGTAATCAACTCTCAAAGTTGAACTTGACAATACCCTTTTAATCTGAGCATAATAATCCAAAATTCTCTTATACTTCTCCTAATGACATCCCTCGACCTTTATTTTTGCCTTTATCTTTGCTTTGTAAGCTTGGACTTTGGAAACACCAACCTTAAAATCCCTCTTCACAATCTCTTTAAAGGACTTTATAGGTAACTTAAGGTTGCACATAATGGTTTCCAAATATTTATTTGATAACCACGTTGATATCACATTCCTATTTTATTACGAAGGCCTACATATAGTGTGCTATTATTTAATGATTTAACTTGAAGTGAATCTTTACCTTGCACCTTTGAAGCATAAATTTTCCATTCACATGGTAGCACACAACTTGCTCTAACCCTCCACTTTTCATTTGTTTTAATCTCGTTGTTATTCACAATCGAATACTCTCTAATAGCTTCCCTTAACTGTTCTGTATTTTCAAATAGTTAGCCAATATAAAATTTAGCGGTTTGTAAGTTCCTCTCAGGATTTACTCAGGATACCTAAGACTCTTTGGTTTGACATATAATAACTCCTCTTTAGAAGAAGATAAACTCAAAAGTTCATTTGAATTCTCATAATCGGACCACTCATTATCATTAACTCCATTAAGTAACATATTATTATCATTTGAACCAAGATCATAAACATCAACTTCATTAAAACATCAACACTCAAGTGATTATAAATAATATTTGTATCAACAAGAAAATCATCACTCAATTCAAAATCCAAATCTTCTATCTCATTCCCTACATCACCCCATCATTACTTCCTTGTTCATCATTAAACTCTTCAACATGCTCAAAATAGACATCAATGACCCTGTATATGTCGGAACATGTTGAATCATGTCTAATATATCCCTATCTTGTTCAAGTGGTTTTAACCCAATATTTAGTTCTAGATTAGTAATCCTATACCAAATTAGATATATAGGAGCACAACCTAATTCTTCACCTATGATTTTAATTTCACGAATAGAAACCTTATTTGGGTAAACATAATCAATAAAATTAACTCCATTACCAACATATTTCCTAGGGTTTTCAAGCAATTTCCCCCTATGACGCAACCTAATACTAAAGTACGGACAATCTTTGGCTAAAATGAAAAAAATATATGAAGAAATCAATACTTGAAGGAAATTGTAGAAACCCTAATACAAATGATACGAAAACTAAAAAATATATGATAATCCTTGTTAGGGTTCACTAATACATCATGTACTTTCCTCAAAAGCCATTACATAGCAGCAAGCAACTACACAAAGAGGATTGTAGTTGCATTTGATTTGGAATTAGGGTTTTTAGAGAGGAATCATCTTTTTTTTTTCTTTTCTTTTTTGGTAATTAAAGTTGTACTCTTGAAAAAAAATGAGGCCAGTCGTTTATTTCTAACGGAGCACTAACATAAGGATGGGGAGAGTTGTGACATCATAGTTTGGGGGCTGAATTGATCAGTTGTTTTGTTTAGGGACTGAATTGGTATAAATAACATAGTTTAGGGGCCATAGGGAGTTAAAAACTATATCAAAATTGCAGACTGGTCAGGATTTCCTTCAAGTTCATGGAATGGATTAACCAAAATGGTATAATTTTATTCATTTGGGATGAGTTATACTATCGAGAAGTATGCCAACATTTCATTGGAGATAAGGAAATGAACCGGCACAAGGTGTCGCCCAATATTGTTGTGAAATAGGATGAGGCCCTTGAGTTCCACCTTCGATAGGTAGTATCATGAGGCAATGGTAACAGAGTTGCGTTTTGAGAAAGGTGTGTCACCCATAGATCGATGGGTAGACGGGAAGTGACTAAGATGTTAGAGAATGCGAGAAATGTGTATTTTGGATTTTTGGGTAATTAGGAGTAGTAATTACCACTGGTAGAGTTGCGTGTGATAACTCGTAATAGTTTATTATTTTAGTGGTACCTTCTGAGGCTTCATATGGAGATCTTTTCTTCCACCCTTTGGTTGGTTAGAGGTGGGGAATAGTAAGATTCTCGGACCCAGAGTGATTCATGGTCTGTCGGCAAGGATTGAGATAATCTACGTAAATTTCGTGTAGTTCGGTAACGTAATGAGAGTACGCCATCATGAACCAAAGTTTTGAAGTCTAACATGAGTGGTCAGGGGTTGTTAGGGGTGTCTCCCATGAATGGAGTTACATGTTTTGTCAATAAGGGAAAATTGGCACTTATGGAAGTGGCGGCCCTTTCAACATTTAGAAAATAGAGCCGGTGGAGTGTAGGCTCATATTTTGAGTATTGTTAGAGGATTCATGAAAGTTTTTACGTGTCATTATATAAGTGAGACCATAAACATAAGGGAATATATCAGTATATAAGAGTTTGAATGGAATTGCCACTAATCTTGGGTTGTAGTGAGTAGACCTTCAATCAAAATAGTACTACTGGCTTGTGTATACTAGAAACGCGAAATATTATTACGAGTTAATTTTGAATATGTTTGGATGCACTGCGTGTAAGAATTTGAAGTTTTTAGTACCGGATATATCCGAATTTTGAGGACAAAATTCCTTTACAGGGGGAGTATGTAACACCCCGTGTTTTAGAATAATTATGGATTTAGTTATTTATGATATTTTTAAATTACACGCGTGGAGTAATTTAATTATAATGAAATATTGTGTACTTAATAAACATTAATTAGGTGAGATTAAGATTAATATATATGTTGTAAATTTACTAAGTACGTTTATAGTAAATAAAATACGGTGAACTGTTAGTATGTCGTAGTGAGTGAGAACGACGAGATTTTTAACGGTATCTCAAACGGAGATTGTGAGAAGATTATTTTAAGGTTGAGATAGAAAATTTATGTAGAGTGACTCAAATGGCGATTTTAATTTCATGGTTGGTTCCGAATGGGCTGAGATATGCTGAATTGAGTACCCAGGGGTAGTATTTGGAATCCTAGGGCTTTTTAGACTAGCCCAGACTCATGTAAGGGTATTTTGGTCATTTCAAAATAGCATAATAACCTAATTTCGAAATTAGGGATTAAAATATAAATGTTAGGTAGGTGTGGCAGCCCTACCATTAGTTACAAACCCTAAAAGAGATAAGGAAGAGAGAAGAAAGCAAGGAGGAGGCTATGGAGGCTAATTTAAGAGGAAAGCTCAAGGCATTCTAACATCAAATCATCACACACAAAGGATATTAGTTGCTTGATATTTTATGCATGGAAATTCAGTTCATATATAAAAATCACTCAAGTATTTAACCTGCTTGATATTTTATGAATGGAAATTCAGTTCATATCACAGTAGGTGATATATTATGTCTTAGAAGATTTTTTGGAAATGGGATCTATGTTAAAAGAATGGATTTTGGGTGATAAGTAGTGTAACCATTGCTCATTACATATTCTGAAAATAAATCCAAACGTAAAGATTGAATCGTGAATGAAAAAAATGAGGATTGGAGTAATCTTAAGAATAAATTAAACAATCATGCAATTTCTTGAATCTAGATTAGATCCCTTAAATTTGATTATGTTTTAAATGTGTTAGGATGGATTTATATATGAAAAAAGATTAAGTTCATGTATATGATCAATGGAGGATGAAAAATTGAGTTGTGAATGGGTTTACCTAACTTGTGGTTGAAGAATAGGGGTAAAATCCCATCATCGCATGAGCGAATCGATTCGGCAGGGCGAATCGATTCGGCAGGGCGAATCGATTCGGCAGGGCGAATCGATTCAGCACAGGAAGAGAATCGATTCGGCCCCTTGGTTAGGATGAGTTGGGACCAAAGATGGATTTGGGTGATTTTTAGAAGTTCATACGAGTTAGTAAGACCATGTTTTGGCATTTGTAGAATTTATTTAAAAATAAAAATGCATCGTTTTTTGTCGGAGAATGACTAAATTTACTCGATGGTTAATATCAATTAACTAAAGAGGGACTATTTAATGATTTACATGTTGGATAGCCATCAATATAGGATAAGTATGGATTAATGCTTTTGGAGCAACTATAGGGTAATTACTAGTATGGTGTGAATATCTACTAATAGGAGGTTAATTTTAGACACATAATGGGAGGCTAGTGCTTTAAGCAATAGGCACGGTTTAGCCGGATTTTCATTAACACACACACACGCACACACACACACACACACACATATATATATATATATATATATATATATATATACGCACACACACTAGGGTATGCCCGTACCTGAGGGCACGCTGATAATCGTAAAATGACAAAAAATTTCGAAGTGCGTAATTGTAAAAAGGAAACATTTTCATTCCTCAACAAAAAATGTAATTTGAAAACAATTGTCATAATCTCTTTTCTGTATAGCGCTATTCAAATTAATAAATTAACAAAGTGTCAATTTAAAAAAAATGGACACAATCTCTTTTGCTTAACAACAAATTGTACGATATTCAAAAAGTCAAAATAATTCATCCAAAGAACATAATCACAAAACGACGAAAATTTCCAACGTATATAATTACAAATAAGAAAATTTATGTTTTTATGGGTGTTTACTTACTTTCATGGGTTATTACTTCTTACTTATTTTCTTGAATTAAGGGTTTCTATATAAATAAAATAAAATAAATGCGTGTAACTATTAAAAGAACTCACATTCAACAAAGTTATTCTTTAACTTTCTATTATACAATGCAAAGGCTTGAACTTGAAGAACCATTCACGATAATATGAAGATTAATGAATTGAACTTAAATAATAATGAATTATGCCAAAATCTAAAACACAAAATCATACCCGACAAAATTGAAGCAACCATAAATAATTGAAAAACACTGAGCTCCTTTAATACAGGTTTAGAAAAGAAAATAATGGGTTAAAAATACCCCACTATTAATTAGTTAACAAAAGAAGATCAAGCATTCTCCTGGATTAGCATAACCAACAAAACTCAGTTTCTACATAATTCTTCACTTAATATTATTCACTCTACAACAAAAAGATCTATCACATTCAATAAGATTTTGGTTACATCTCAAAATCATGAACATTAAGAAACAGTATACTAAAAAATTAACTCTTTTAAAGAAGTCAACTAAAAAATTAGAGATAAACCCGTAGAATAATAAATATCTAATCCCTCTTTATCCGAACTTCTAACCCACCTTCGGCCAACACCCTTACCAGAACCAATACACACTGAAACCCACCTCACCCAGCCTCTACCAGGCTAACCAACCTACTGCTCTGCCCAGACTAACCCAACCTACTGCTCTGCTCACCTCCGGCCAGTACCAAACTAAGACCCGACAGTTCCAAACCCACTCCTAACCTGGTACCTCCTTTTCTCTCTCTCAGCATACCCGAATCATAGCTGAATCCAATCATAACCCACCTTCAACCAACCATTGAGTCGTCGGAGCTTCCACACGCAAGGAAGAGACCATCTCCCAAGCCCACAAATACCTGAAGAAAAACCTCACAACATAAATGAAACTTGATCAGATATGAAGCACAACCTCGCAACAAAAATGAAATCGAAAATCCATAAATTCTCGAGGAGAGAGCAACTTGAAAAACCATAAATTCAAAAATTTTCTTCCTACAATGATAAAGAAAATAATAGTGGTTCAATAATTAGAATATATAACGAAGCAAAGAGGAGAAATGGGTTTATCATCAAGAGGTTGTCCGACTTACATTAAAAATAAAAAATAGAGCTTTGCAATACCATACCCATATGTTATTGGTTTCTTAGCGAACCATTAAACATGAATGGAACAAAACAGTAAACATGTAGGACTCGTTGAAGCTTCCACATGGGCTAAGAAAATCAAACACTGTCCAAAAATGAGTATACACATATCAACGAAAGGAGTCACAAAGTAGTATGAATTAATTAGTTTCAAAATTTTTTATATACCTTCCAGAGTAGAGATGCAGGAGCATTGAAGAAACGAAAACAGAAAACCCCGATGCATAAACCAAATTAGTAAAACTACTGTGAATATTCAGGGTTTTAAATCAACTATTCTAAATCCAATTTTGCAGAAATTTCTACAGGAAAATAAACATTACGCATCAAGACAAACAAAAAAGATCTAGCCATTTAGATTTGATCAAAACAAACCAAAAAAACTCAGAACCAACAATTTGATCAGATGTAAATCGATTATGGGTTAGAATGGTGGTGTGGTGATGTGTAGGATTGGAGATGGGGCTTGGCAGTGGTTATGGTGCTGACGGTGGAGGGTTTGTGGATTTTCGTTGTACTCGGTTATACACACATTCTGAACCAACACATGACATACAAAACAGCAGAGCAAATTAAAAAACTCCAACACTTGACGTGGTCACCCTATAACTTAGAAAAATTATTTTTGATAAAGCTACGATCCAAAACATTCTGAAGCAGAGTATGGAACCCATTAATTAATATGGCACCCATATGGATCAAGTGATCACTAATGAAGAACATAAGCCTCCTACTCACAGCAATAAAATCCCACAATCTCATTTGTAGAAACATAGCTTAAAAAGAAATGAAACCATGAGATTATACCTGCAGACCTTGTTCGAATCCTTCAAACGCCAGATAAAAGTTTAGAAATGAAAAGAAATAAAACAAAAATGGTAAAAGCAATGGTTAGAAATGAAAAAAAATCGAAAAAAATGAATGCCTGCATATCTGATTCATTCCCCCCCAAACTGAAACCTAGATAAAAGAAACATATATGATGGGTGCTATTAAGGCTCTTAACGAATATTCGAAAATTCGCATCCGTCCGATATCCGAATCCGAATTTGTAGATATTTATCCAAAAATATGGAAATGGATACGAATATGGATACTCTATAAAAATATCCGAGAAAATGGATACAGATATGGATAGTACTAGTATCCGACATGGATAATCCGTATCCAATGCGGAGTATCCATTTTATCGGATATCCGTTTTACCGGATATTCATATCCGTCAATTATATGTTTAAAATATTGCTAATAATATTAGTATTAGTATTAGTATTACGAGTAAATAAATATTAAAAAAAACCTTAATCGTTTATTCCCCTAAACAAAATAAACACATACTCCACTCCAAACAAAAACATCCTAAAGTTATTATTTTATTGGGTATATTATAAAATGTCATGTATTATTATTTTATTGGGTATATCATCATAGAGTTACACTAAAGTTACAATACACCCTATCACGCACAACATACACCGACTAAAGAACATATACTTCACTAAAAAAAAAACTAAATTCGTTTCATTTATGTGACACCCCGCCTAATTAAATACCGGGTGATCACTCCTTTATTAAATTAAAATTAAGGTGGACAGTTGGATCATTCTTAGCATCACTGTCGTAAAAATAATTTTTTCCAATTTAAACACCCTAAATAATTAAGCTAAGTGTCAAAACCATTTAGACATTTCTTTCCAAATTTTTATTTATTAAACCAACATTTAAACTTTGCATAATTCACAATTTAATAGTCACACCACAACTATCCTGGAACATACAATCCAAATAATCAAACATTCAACAACTAAATCCCAACATTTAAAACTTAAAGTAAAACATCCAGACAGTAATAAATCTCAAAGTGACAATACTAGAAATAAATGAATCACAATGTCCAATAAAACAACTGGATAATGGAAATGGGCGACACATGCCCAACTGAATAAATATGCTAGGAGTGGAATCATATAAATGAAGTCGTCGAAGCAAGAGGCCTGCAACTCCCACCTAAGTTGCAGTGCGTTCCTTCCAAAGGATCCTATGCAAGACGCCCCTGTGGCTGGGCCCCTATAATATATATATATATATATATATATATATATATATATATATATATATATATATATATATATATATATATATATATATATACAAGAGAGAAAAGAAAATGGAAACGGGTCAGAGCCCGATTGTAAAAATGATTTAAAATTTGTTTAGCAAGTATTTAAAATGTTTACTGGCCAATGCAACAACATACTAGTGCGACACTCCCTTGAGGAATTCTCACATCTCTTCTAATGTGCACACCTAACGCACTAACCCTCCCAACGGTTTAACTTATCTTATCTTAGTTTGCTCGTAAGATTTAAACTGGCGATTCAACTATTTAAGGACTAAATTCCATTTAATAACAAAACTCTCATTTTAACTTTATTCGCTAATAAAGTTTCCCAGTATCATATTATACTTTTCAAAACAAATATTTCCAAATTGAAATCATTATTCATATCTTACTTACCATAAACACAGTAGGAAGTTCCCAATTTCAGAATTAAATATATATATATATATATATATATATATATATATATATATATATATATATATATATTAAATACTCGTATAATATATATATTCTAACAGTACCCTACATAAAAATTATGGTGCGGTCATACTCTGCTATCCAATCCCCGTCTCACTTGTACTAAGGGAAATACAAGTTCGGAATCACTCTCGAACTGTATTAACACATACACAAACAATATTGAGGCGAAGCATAGATTCCAAGTCTCTAAGAGGATAACACATACCCTCACGTCTCTTAGGACCGTCTGACCATCGATCAGATAGCCTGTACCAAGGATATCTATCTTCTAGGGTACGAGTCAATATCCCCCATAAAGGCACATCGAGATAAGACTGTCCCAGCGCGGTAACCTCAGGGATAGCAAGTAGCGCGGGCATGAATTTCACACGTATATAGTATATGCATAAACACAGTCATATAAATATACTTCTATTACCACATCAAATTTAGGTTCATCTCATAACCCATAATTATAACATTTATCCTTATTTTCTCATTATTTAGTTATCACGCATAACGGTTTGTCTCACACATTAATTTGAGGGATTATTCCAACTCACTACGTAACACTTATGGACTCTATCCTCTCAAGTGTAGAATTTAGTAGTTACTCATCTATTTTTCCAACGTAACTATTTTACGCGTCTCTCACTTTAATGCACAACCCCATCGTCCCTTATGTGTAAGCATCCCAAAATGTAAATCTCGTCTTAGATTAATGGTCTCATAGTTATTAATAAGTCCTACTGGTCTCCTTTACCTTCCAAAATATTTTAATAAGGATGTCCAAAGATTTTTACTCATATAATTTGAATTCAACAATTTAAAAGGGGAAATATGAGTCTGCCAGGAGGGGTCGATCGATCGATGGCAGGAGCTCGATCGATCGATGCGTCGATCGATCGACACTCCTGGTTCGATCGGTCGATCGATCAAACAGGTATGGTGAATTCTGCAGATTAACAGTTACGGGTTCTAGCATCCAACCTCAACCAAATCAAGATTTTTAACACCCAAACTCCCAGAAATTCGTACTACAAACGTTAATAACCCAAACTAACAATCTTCTACGTAAAACATGTGAATTTTCATTAATAACCATGGATTAAAAGGGCAAAACTTATATAAACTTCATGAACCCTAGAATTTTCTTTAACTTTGTTCTAATGAGTCTTTTTCTAGAATTTCTACTCCTAATACATCATAAATCCATGGTTCAACCTCTACATATAAAGGGGATTTCCATATTTCCATTTATATCATTACTACATGCAATCTCCTATCTCCAACATGGATTTTTTTCTATGAAATACATCCTAGTCAATCCTAGACTAACATGAATGATGCATTAATGAATTTAAGCAATATAAATACTTGCATGGGAATTTCAGAGTTATGATTTCTGAACGAATTTGGTGTGATTGCGTTCCCATCGCGTGATCTACGCGTTGGTGGTGGTGGCGGTGCAACCAGGTGAATTTTCGGCCTAGAACACCTTGGCAAGCTCTCTCCTTTCCTCTCTTATGGCCGTCACTTGTCTTTGGTTGTGTTAAACCTAGAAGACAACCTTAGACATCTGATATAACCCTTGAAAATTCGCGGGTTTAATTGTCCAAAATTACAAAATGTCCAAAATACCCTCCCGGGGCGCTAAATAAGCCTAAAAACACCCCGAGACCCAAACTAAACCCCCGGGTACACTTTTCTGACTATCTCGATCCTTCCGGACACTTTGGCCCACTCAAAACGATCATACGAGCAACTTATAATTTATTCACTTCTATTAATCAATTTTTAGTCTCGACGCGACACGGGCGCGTCCCGACTAAAATTTTTCAAAAATTGTCATTTTATCCACTATTGACATTTAATAGAACCAATATTATATATTACTCTACCCATTAATAATATTCAACAAGTTTCCCATAATTACTAACTCACATCACATTAATAATTATAAAGTAATTAATTTCTGAATTTATATTAAATTAATAACTCACATTAAATTTAATAAATCCCCAAATTAAGAAAGCATGAAAATACGGGGTATTAAAATTTCTCTTTCGTACAAAAAAGAGAAAATAAACTCTCATGTGGTTGTTCGTTAGTTTTCTTAATTATAAATAAATTTAAGAGAGAAACATAATAGAATGTAAGAGAGAAATAGAAAAGTAAAGAGATGGTTTTGATTGTGATGAGAACTGAAGTTAACAACATGTATATTATATACAAAATAAAAATGTATACTTATTAAAATAAAAATATCAGTATGTTTTGAAGACAAAAGGTCCATGAGGTTATCATTCTCAGTAAATTTAATTAATCTAAAATGTGCATATTTATTTCTACTGCCATGGAATGCGACTGTTATTTTTTTTGGATGGCTTTAAACTTATATGGTTGTAAAGTATGGATGACTTTAAGCCATATTATCATTATGGAATGATACTATTATTATGGAATCCATAATTGTTGATATTAGGAGGCAGTAATTTTGTTATATATTTATTTGGATTGGATTGGATTTCATTGGATTGGATATTTTAATTGTTATTTTTTGCGATGGCTAAATAATGTATACGGATACGGATATTATCCGAATCCGAGGTATCCGAGTGGATACGGATATGGATAGTTGTTTTAATTATCCGGGCGGATACGGATACGGATAGTACATTCAGATAGCGGATATGGATATGGAAAACATGGTATCCGATCCGTATCCGTCCGTTTACCACCCCCAGGTGCTATTATACCACGTGTTATATCCCACTTGAAATTGAATAAACGTAAAAGTTAATTCTAGTACCTCAATAATGATAACCCAAAACAGATCTTGGACTAAAAACTGCAAGAAAGTCAAACGCTACCATACCTGCAAATAAACATTGAAGCCCCAAATAAAAAACATTGAAGTACCAAATCAAAGGTGTGTGAGATCTACATCAAAACCAAAATGTTTCCAAATTGAAAACTAACAATCTAAACCTAAAAAATTTCACCTCAAATGCTACCATACCTGCAAATAAACATCGAAGCCCCAAATAATTCAAAATTAAAATGAGAGACACTTAATTGAAAGAGAAGGGGGGTTACCTTAAACAAAACATGGACCCAGGATATGAGATCCAATTTCAAAAAGGGTGTCCCTATTTATTTTTGTATAAATCATCTAGGGTGTGCGTGAGAGAGAAGCCAAGGCGAAGTGTGTGAGAGAGAGACAAGCGCGGCTGATTGTGTGAGTGAGGGGTAGAGGGAACGGATGGGGTTTAGTCAAATGAGGGTAAGGGAGAGAATGGTGGAAAGACTATTCCGCCCTTATTTTTTGAATTTTGAAGAAAGGGGGAAATAAATTAGAGTGTGTCAAAAGAGGGGGAACTCAAATGTTTGGAGGGCAAAAGAGGTAGTCCATGAAAAGCTCATATAGATGACATCATGAGCCAAACTTGTGACATACATAAGTTTTATACTTTATTATATATATATATATATATATAGACACACACACACACACACACACACACACACACACACACACACAGAGGTAGATATTTATGTGAAACATACCCACCCTACAGATATGCTATCAGGGAGGTTGCGCATCGTGGGAGGTCACTTTGTCGAATTCCAGCAGAGGTAGTACCGTTTCCCTAGGTCATAGGTGTTGTGAATGCGCATGTGATGTAGGGTTAGAGTACCGTGGAATAATATAGTATGGTTATGACCACGGACTTAAGGCCACGACCACCTCCAATGTTCGTTTGTGATTTTTTGGGTTCAATGGTGAGATATGATCCAGCTGCCTAGAGTGTGGAAGACATTTCTCGAGCACAATAGCATGCTATTGAGTTCGCGTCCAGAATGTGGAGGACATTCAAAAATGCGATTATATATATAAAATAAAGTAAGAAACTTATGTATGTCACAAGTTTGGCTCATGATGTCATCTTTAATTTTTTTTTTTTTTGCATTATCTATTTTGCCCCTTACAAATTTGAATTCCCCCTCTTTTGACACACTATAATTTGTTTCCCCCTTTTTTTCAAAATTCAAAGATAAGGGTATAATTAGATTTTCTTCCACATTACACCTAGCCCCACTATCTCTCTTGAACCCCGAGACATTTTATCTCGAAACTCTGCTTAGAACACCCCATTCACTACACAAACGCTATTTTCTCTCACCATTCAATTGCGCCTCTCCCTCTCCCTCTCCTTCATCCACCGCCTTCTCGCTCATCGGCATCCTCTCTCTCTGAACTCCCATTTCTAGCTCCGCCTCTCTCTCTCTGAAGCTACTGGTCGAGCTGCACGAACCTTGCTGATTCTCCTCAGACCCATTATTTTCGTTTATATTTTTGCATTTGCATTTCTATTTTTTCTTTGTAAATCTAACACGGTTTTGCTCATCAGGCGCGATTTTGCTTCATCACCGGAAGAAAGTCCATTTTTTGTCAACGGTGAATCATAGAAGAATGTTTTTTTTCTTCACTTAATCTTTTCACTCTATTGGTTTTTATATATGTCCGTGTTGATGATGTAGCTTTGAACACCCATCTCTTAGCAGATTTGGGACGAGAACCCATCTTCTTCTGCCTTCTCTCCGCCTCCAAGAAGATTATGAACAGGTTCATAAAATGAAATTTCTCTCAATTAGTTTAAATTAGTTGGAACTTCTCTTAAATGTATATTATGGCTGGTGGATTGGAATTTCTCTTAAATTTACTGTTTCCTTTTCAGATCTTGGAATTTCGTTTTACCCTTATTACTCTGTATAACACTCTATTTTTTTTGGCATTCTTGGCTTTCTATATGTTATTTTTATACATAAAAAATCGTATTTTATTTGGTTTAGGTTTAGTGGATTGATGGTTGGAAAGTATTCACATATTTTTCATAGTAATGGTTCGGGCATATCGAGAACATAAAGGACCTTCATATCACATGGTTGACATAAGAAGGACTATATTTTTTTATTACAATCTCTGCCTTGGTGCGTGATTTAAAATAAATCTTGCAAGTTTTTTTCCTCTTGATTTTGGATCTGTTATGGAGCATTTGAATGGCAAAGGTTTCTTGAAAGGTATAACAGATTTAGTCTCAAGATTTTTTGAACTCAAAAGTTACTTGGTGGATTTAAAAAAAAAAGGAATATGACGACTTCGGCAGGTTTTATATGTTCCGCTTGGATCTTTTGACTTATGTGAAAGAGGACATGTCTATTGTAATGTATCTGTGGACATTCTTTAGGTGACCACCATTTCTTCTTTCTCTATTATTTTATTTTCACCCACTCCTCATTATCGAAATACTCAATGGTTTATTCCTTCAAGCCTTCATGTTTGAAGGAAAAATGAACATTTTCTTATTATGTGAGTTTATGAACAAGACCTTCTGTACGGATTTTAAGAAAAAATTGTACACGAGTTTATGTACAACCCATTTTATAAGCCAGTACTTAAATAAGTTTGTTGGGGGGGGGGGGGGGGTACTAAAACATATGTTTTTTGCATATTTTATTTTTGTAAAAACTCATTTTTCCTATCTAAAAATTTCCACGCTTTATGTACAAATCATTTTTGAAATTCAAATATGTTTGTGGTTGTGTTAGAGGTGAGTTGGGTGTGGATTAGTTTGGGGTGATACTTTTTTCGTTATTATTTTCCCTATCTATATCCAAATTTGTTAAATTGATTTTTACTTATAAGATTTAGTTCATTTGTATGCCTAGCAGGTGTTTGAGTATATAATACCCCATTTGGGTAACTCATTTTTTCGTTTACTTTTGTAATATTAATCAACTCTGCTAAACAAAAGGAGACTTCTTTAACCCATTTTCATGACTTGCTTTTGGTCTTTAGTAAACATTGTTTTTGCTAAACGGTCTCTTTGGTCTTTGCTAAACAATGTTTTTGCTAATTTCATAGTACTTCTTTTGGTCTTTGCTAAACAAAGAACTTTTTGTAAAAGTAAACACTGATTTTGTATAAAAATGATAAATATTGTTTTTAATATTAAAAAAAGGTATAATGCTATTTTTTACATATAAAAAATATAATACTGTTTTTATAAAAAACTGTTTTTTTTATAGTTACTCTTCTATATAAAAAAAAGTAATTACTGTTTTAACTTTTTTTATAAAAAATTTAATCAAACAATTTTTGTAACATTTATTAAAATTATCAAAATTGTAAATGTTAAGTTTTTTATGTGTTAAGTTTTAACTTGCTTTTATTTTGTAGACGGTTGGCAGTGGCACTAAGTTGCCCATCATATTTTGTTCATTTCTTCTGTTTATTGATTCCTCTGTTCTGATTAGATTAACACCTTTGAGTGGTATAACTTGAAAATAAAGATGAAAAAAACTCTTACGAGTTAATTTTTTAATGTTTATTTACATATTTATCATTCAATACGAATGGCTTTGATATGTCTTGGAGAGAACTAGCTCTGAATTTTTTTTTATTGTACTGTAGGTGGAGATAAAACAAATACGAATGAGGTCACTTGATGCCAAATCTATTATGGAAGAAGGTCTATGTGTGTCCTTACTTTGTATTAAAGGTGGAGATTGATTTAATGTCCAGTCAGTTCTAGCACTAGCAATACAATAATGGATGGGTGTGCATATAATATTGTGTATGGGTGTATAGTGGATGTATTATGTTGGGTGTGCATATAATATTGTGTTGGGTATATAATATAGTGTTTCGAAGTTAGAGTCACCACACAGGTTCTATTTTTTTTTATATTTTTATTATTTACAATTATAATAAAGCTAAGTTAATTTTTTGATTCTTTATTGTTACAATTATACATGAATAGAAAAAGTAAGAAATAGCAAAACAAAACATGCATTTATTTCATTTTGAGTTTTCTATTTAATACATGTATTTACATTGTTATTTTCACCGTGTTTACTTTCTTCCGCTGGTAGTTGAAGTATTTTTAATTTTGTCTATCATCACCATCATTAATGTTTTGCCTTTTTTTACTTTTTCTCTATTCTATTATATCCGATGAATAAACAAAAATGCAACCCGACTTGATTTGGCCTCATAGTACTTTGATTTGGCATTATTTTTTCCACAGATTATGGTGTTGGCCTCACCCACTCGCATAAATATCAACCCGAGTGATCTTTACCACTGAGTATTTTCTCAGTTTTCTCAACATGAATTGACCTTATAGGCTTTGATATCTGACAGGAGCAGTCCTTTACTGTTAAGATGGCGGTGGCTTAGGTGATATAATCCATTTGCTTTTGACTTGATCATAGCTCTTCTTATTACATCATTACCCATCAAACACATTACCCTTCAACTCCATCGACCCTTAATTGTACCCAATTTTTATACCTTTATAATAAGACAAAATTTAAGGACCAATTTTAAAAAAAATCAATTCTACCAAATAAAATATCACACCTAAATTCAAAACAAAATCAGCTCTCCCATTTTAAAAAACAGTTTTTTTTTAAAATTAATAACTTTTAATTAAAATTAAAAAAAATAGTTTTTCATAGATAAAAAAATTATGTTTATTAATAAAAAATGTGGGTTCGGGAATGTGAGTCCGCGCCATCGATACTAATTAATCGCGATATTTTTTATTGAAAAAATATCGCGATTAATTAGTGCCGCTGGCGCGGATCCACATTCAACAAATGATGTGGGTTCGAGAATGTGGGTCCGCGTTAGTGACACTAATTAATAGCGATATTTTTGTCACTGGGGCGAATTCACGTCATCATCACGATTGGTTAGTGTCGCTGGCGTAGACCCACATCATTATCGTGATTGGTTAGTGCCGTTGGCGCGGAGCCACGTCATTTAATGATTTTTTGAAAATGGCTTTTATTCAAAATACAAATTTTTAATAAAAATGTTTTTAAAAATGTTGAAATGTTTTTTTTTTGTTTTTTAAAATAGTTATAAAAACTTAAAAACATTAAAAAAAAGTGTTAAAAAAATAGTTTTTTTTTTAATAAGAACTAAATTTTGTATTTTCAATAAAAACTGTTTTTTATAAAAGTATGAAAAATGATTTTTTAAACATTGGCGCAGACCCACATTATCGTGATTGGTTAGTGCCGCTGACGCGAATCCACGTCATTTAAACTATTTTTTTAAAATGATTTTTATTGAAAATACAAATTTTCAATAAAAGTCATTTTAAAAAAAAAATAGAGAAATGTTTTTTTTTTTTTTTTTAAAACAGTTATACAAAGTTTAAAACACTTTAAAAAAACAATTTTTTTTTTATTGAAAATACAAATTTTTAGTGTATCTAAATTTACTTTTTTTTTCTTCTTTTATCCCTTTGAGCCTTTGATTCAATTTTGGGCTGATTTTTAAAAAGTGAGTTTCACAAACTTTGTCCTATTTAAGGGCATGAAACAAGGGTCTATATAATTTTACCCAACACATTACCTGTGATCATAGCTATCCTCTACCCCTAGGACACCACTAAAAGAACCAATAATCTGCTCTTGAAAATGTGAACTACAACAAAAATATAGAGGAGATTTTATAATAAATACTTGTGATACATTAAGTAGATACCTCCTTATAATTAAGCTCTTATATAGTCTTTATACTTTTGTATGATTTTCTTTTCATTTGATTAGTTATGTATTTGTTAACGCAACACGATCACACCATCCAAATAAAAGTGACATGATATCATAAGATATAAAATAATATTATTTACATATTTCGAATACGATCCAAGTAAAATAGACACAACTCATTTTTTTCATTAAAAATGAAAGCAACCAAAAATAATGACATGACACGAAATATATATTTTTACCCATCTCGAACACTGTTCAAGTTAAATCACACATGACAAAATATATTTTTAAACATAAAACAAATCCAATGATAGAGCACGACACAACATGAAATATTTTTTTTTTGCTAAACATGAAAAATACCGAATCGACACATCATAGAATGTTTTTTAAGTAAAAAAATCAACCCGACCAAAATAAAATTGACACGACACGATGCGAAATCAAATATTTATTTTTTTTACCAATCACGAAAACTACATAAGTAAAAGCGGCACACCACAATATTTTTTTTAACGAAAAATGAACCCGACCAAAATAACAATGGCACGATACCACACAACATGAAATGTTTTTTTACCTTTAACGAACACGATTTCGTGTACTTTAGAAATCTTCACAGTTTTATAATTACGTACTTTGAAAGTTTTCACTGTTTTAACATGACTTATAATTTTGACACGATAATGACACGACTTCGTGTAATTAAAATTCGACACAAACATGAATTACTATTCTTATTATTGGAGTATTTTTATTTGTTAAATATTGTGGATAGTCTTATAAACAAAAGAAACTTTGCTCGAATTTTTAAAAATTGTTGACACATTTCTGTTGTAAAAGAAACTTTTATGACTTGACTACACGATTCATACTCGGGAGAATTATCGTTGTGCCTTCAGGCACACATACGACTTTTATTTTTAAATTGCACTTTGTTTTGTTGGGGATCGAGATTTTTTCCGTTTGGCAATCACGTACTTTGGAAATTTTTGCCGTTTTGCGATTATCAGCGTGCCTTTAGGCACGGGTATACCCTAGTGTGTGTGTGTGTGTATATATATATATATATATATATATATATATATATATATATATAGGGAGAGGTTCACAAGTGGACTAAAAGAATGGACCTTAACAAAAAAACACATAATAACACATTAATTTTAATTCTTATAGTGTAATTGGTCCGCGCCAGCGGCACCAAATACGCGTGTCGATCGATCCCCCACCCCCTACACGCCCCCCACCCACCCCAGCCCCCATCCCCCACCCTCCCACCCCCACCCCCATGGCAGCCCTGCTGTCATAAGGGCTGCCACAAGGGCTGCTATGGTGAAGGCGGTGGTTGGGGGGGTGGGGGGGCGTTGGGGGTGGGGTGGGGGTTAGTGGGGTGAAGGTGTGGTCTCGGGTGCCGCTTGCGCGGACCAATTACACTATAGGAATTAAAATTAATGTGTTTTTTGTTAAGGTCCATTAAAAAGTCCATTCTTTTGGTCCACTTGTGAACCTCTCCCTATATATATATGTGTGTGTGTGTGAAGCAAATTATATAAGTAATTAAGATATTAAGTTTGAATAATAATTTCATAACTAGTGAAAGTTATTGGAAACGAATTAGGTGATATTAATTTGTGAATATTGAATTAATAACTAGCAAAAGTTATTCGAAATGAATTGATTCAATTTTAATTAAGAAATATAATTATTAAGAGGGTATGAAAGCTAACTACATTAAATATTCATAACATAGGGTAGTGTATGGACCTATGATGCTATGCAGGGTAGAATAACTAGGAGAGTTAAGAGCATTCATTAGGTGCGCATTATAGTTGAGAGGCGAGGAGTATCTCATGGGAGTGCAACACTGGCTTAAACATGGAAAGTTTTACTGCATATTTATTTACTACATATTAATTACTTGGAAATATTTTTTAAAAGTTTTGGGCTCTGACCCATATCAAATCTATTTTCCTAAAACTTTTAGGTATCTAGCTATAGGGACGCCATGGATGACTATTCTTTCCAGGGACATGAAGTTGCAGCTGAAGTGGAGACTTGTAGGTTGCTGAGTAACCGCTTCCCTTATTACATTCTAGATTAGGTTCTCTATTCCGGTGTAACCTCATTTCATTCAACTTATGTATTCTAGAATTTTAGTCAGATGGATTGGATGTGTTAAATTTGTACCCGATGGTTTATTCAGGGAAATTATCTTTTTATCTCTGCTCTACCTCTTACATCGTGGTTTTATTTATATTAATTTCTGTGTTTGGGATTATTGTGGTTTGGTTACTGATGTTGTATGTTAATGAAAGATAAAATTTAGCATTGACTTATTTAATTAATAGGTGATTAGTAATTTAAAAATGTTTTCGATAATGATGCTAAGAATGGACCAGATGAGACTCCTATTTTATTTTAGTAAATGATTTATCAACCGTGATTGTAATAGGCGGGGTGTCACATCTTTTCCTTCAGGTTTCAATGAGGAAGAAGTACCCATACTTCATTTTCTGGTTATTTATAACTTGATGGCTTGTCATTGTTCATTTTCTAGTTATTTATATTCCATACTTCATTATAGTATCTTTTGTGTCATACTTTGTTATATGTATTTGTGTGTAGATAGTTTAACCTTTTTACTCATTATTGGTTATGGTATACTTTTGTATGGTTGATGATACTTCGAGTTATTTGTTATGGATTTATCTCGTTTTTATCCAAATTTTAATGTTTATTATTACTATAGCCATGCTTCATCTGATTTCATTCTAGTTAGTTTTATTTATATCATATTTTCTGATTCACATGCTTACTTTATTAATATATCATATCTATTAGTTTATGTTTTGAGATTCGTTACACATGTATTTTGTTCACACTCATGATGATTTTTGTTGACTATCTTCTTATAACATTGGTTATTATTTCACATGATTATCTGGCTTTTGCTTTGCTAGTTTTTCTTATTCATTGTGATTGTTTTTATTTTACCATGATATACCTGTTATCTATGTATTTATTCTTCTCTTTGAATCTTCGTGTAAAAAAGGTGGAGAAACATCTAAGATATGGGGAGTTCCCATGTTTCTTACTTTATGGGGAGAAACTTTCTTTTATGTGAGAGAAACATTAATTTGGGGAGATGTTTCATACAGGGGAGCATTTACTTGTTGTACTTATTGATGGTAGATGATTTTATCACTTTTCATACTTTATCATGCTTTATATAATCTATATATCTCATTATTTTTCTAAGGATTCCCAAATTAGTGGGAGTTACTCTTTGTACAACCATGCACCATTTTGGCTTAGGTTACATACAGGCCAAAACCGTACACATGACTACTTTTTATCCGTGTGCAATTGAAAATTTCTATAAATAGGTATTCTTCTCTCCTTTTTCAAAATATCTGAATTCCTCATCATTCATATACATCTCACAAATTTCGATGTCGATAGCTTTTTATTTTTCATCGATATTTTCAAATTCACTTTCTTTCTCCAAATTGAGAGAAAAACTATATCTATACTTGATCTATGTATTGAGACAAAATTGAGAGTGATTTAATTAAGAGCCAAAGTTCAATTCATATCATTCAACACTTGAATTAGGGATTAAGACTCCTAGATCTAAAAAGGGAGGTGTCTTATTCTAATAGACAGATCGAGGCATGATGCAACTCTAAGAAGGAGAATGTACTTCTTTGTTCATCTTATAGAGCTTA
The DNA here is from genome assembly GCA_949130495.1 of Sambucus nigra. NCBI lineage: Eukaryota > Viridiplantae > Streptophyta > Magnoliopsida > Dipsacales > Adoxaceae > Sambucus > Sambucus nigra. The sequence goes on along the minus strand of OX422219.1, from coordinate 127,088,303 downwards.
GGATGTGATGCCCCGTTTTCAGGTGTCAATGCAAAAAACCTTTTTATACTTAATATTCATTTAAGGAAATCCCGTTTTTAAACAAACACTTACTTATTGGCTTGTGTTGAAAAATATATTTAATTTATTTAATGGAATTATGTCCAACTTATGATATTCATAAGAACACTTGAAATAAAATATTTTTGCAGTTTCATTGAATAACTATCCTATATAGCAAAGATTTTGTTTTGCGCTTTATTATTACAACCCAACTCAGAATCCTTACATTAATGTTCGAAATAACAAAAGCAGTAGTTCGAAATAAATTACATATTAAAACAAATACCAATAAGAGTTATACGGGCGTGAAAAGCTCTCATTTCCTTTTCCAGTATCCGTTGGGTTACCTCTACCTGAAGTACCTAGGGGTGAAAAAGGCGCGATATGAGCGTGTGCCTAGTGTAGCACCTGACCTACAATTTTAATGGTATTCATGTAATTTGGCAATTTCGTATAACTTAGTTGGTCCTTAAACTTAGTATAATGGATCCTGAATCCAATTTGGGTAACTTCGTAGCCTTCGTGCATGTCAAATCGAAATTTTCGTAACTTAAAATTTATTCAGGAAATTAAGATTTTGTTTTAATGAAGGTCATTCTCATTCGAACGACATCATTCGAACGTCGTTTGAACAGGGCTTCTGACAAGTTGAGCTTCGTCCTTTTCTCCCTCGTGCTAACTTCTCTTTGGAACACCTGATTATAAGGGTCATTGAAATGAGTGATCAATCTCATTCGATCGAGGCTCAGGGTCGTTCGAACGATCGGAGCAACATTGGAAAATCTTATTCTTTTTAATGTGTTGTCATGACGTGGGTTGTCGGATTTGATGATGTTTCGACTTTTTAGTGGCCCAGATCAAATGTGGAGCAAAAGACTAGATTACCCTTGGCTTAGAGGGTTGGGTGTAAGGGAATTTTTTAGATTTTTCCCCAAAAGGTTTTTGGGCTATTTAGGGATTATTGGGGCCATTTGGGGGATCATTCAATCAGATTTGTTCTTTCGCTCACTTTAGCTCTTGGGGGCTTCTCCTCTCCCACCACCACACACCACCCTATACCATCATCCCTCCACCTTGAGCCACCATATACAAGCGTCATACACCCATTTGATCCATTGTTTAGCAAAGCTACGAAATTTGGAGTTATTGTTAGTTTTTTTTTAGAGGAAGAAGGAAGTACGGAGCTTGAAGGGGGTTCTTAGTGGAGCTTTTATGGAAGCAAGATTTGTGGAGCTAGGCAACCTCTTTAAGTCCACCTTAGGAGGTGAGAGGTTGTTATCTTCTTCTACCTTCATCCTACCATTTTTGGAGCTCCGTTAGAGGTGGGAAGACTTTACTCTTTAGGTTAAAACTCTATTTTCCATAGTGTTGGCCTTCTAGTTGGAATTTTTAAGAGTATGATGCATTTATGATTTAAGAATGATATTTCTTATGACTTGTGAAAATGGGTTTCCAAAAGGGTTTCAATGATTTTGAGCAAAATGATATATTTCAAGAAAACATGGTGTTTAAACATTTTTATGGAATAAGAATGTTTATTTTGTTTGGAAAATTTTATGAGCAAATGTTTCAAAGTTTTCTTGTGAAAAATTGGGATTTTTGTGTAAATGGACATTTATTCAAGTTTTGAGGAAAGCAAAAATGACTTTTGCCTTGAAAAGTATATTTGTGTAAACATTATGAAATTTCTATAATAAATCATATGTTAGACTCATTTAATAGGATTTTTGGACTTAAAAATACATCTTCTCATGCATATAAACTTGTAGTATTTTGACGATGAGTATATAAATAAGTTTGATGAAGGTTTTATTGGGTTTAAACATGAAATAAGAAAAATATAAATTTCAGTCCGTAAAGTGTATGAAAAGTTATTAAAGGTGTGATAAGTGTATGGTTTCAACACTACGTTTTTAAAAAAGGAAAGTGGTATTTTTCTTATAAAGTAATCTTTATGTTCGATGATTTCTTAAAAAAGGTAATGAAAAAAAAGAGATTTCCAACTAGAGGAATATGTTACTAAAAAATGTTAAATGAGTGTTAATGAGTTAAAAACACTTAAAAAGTTAGAATGGGTAACTTGACAGTTTTTGAAAAATAATACTTGTGGAAAGGAGGAAATGACAAGTTTGGAAACAAATGGGTAAAATGATAATTTTACATAAAGTGGAACATTTTTATGAAATAAAAATATTACAAAATATGTTTCACAAAATGGTCTTAAATGTACTTAATTTTGGAATATAATCAATGTAAGGGTATTGTGGAGACAATGATTGTGCAACACAAATAAGTATGAGAGAAGTAATAACCAAGAAAGAACAAAGAAAATAAAACGCCAATCACACAACAACGGATGTACGTGGTTTAGCAAAGATGTGCCTACGTCCACGGTGGTGCAGTTAGTATTATTTCTCAATATTCTGGAGAATGAGTACAGAGAATACAACTTGTACTTTGCCCCGGACCTAGGGTTTAATTTATATATGTGTATGTTAGTTAGTGGAGATGATGGGTTCCTCCATATTAGCCATCTTCCCTATAACTTCCCTTTATGGGATCGTGCTCCCCTATAACTTCCCTTCATGGGATCGTGGGGAAATTGGATCAATACAAAAGATGAGGGGCCTGGACTTTGGGCCGCTAGGGCTGGGCTACTCGTCCAGGCCTATAGCACTAAATTTTGGGTACCCACAATTGCCCCTAAATTTGTTGTGCCATGCATGTGGGCCCAACAGATTTAAATGATTAGCCATAATAGCCGTGTTGCAATTCCTCGGGAGCTGTAGAGTTGATTTATGGCGGCAGCCGCTTCGCTTACTGTGCGATATGATTAGATTTTGAAGGTTTGTTGGAATAAGGCTCATTTCTTTTCGTCGTTTCAGCTTTTCCAGCACTCTTCTATCTTCTGAGAACTCTTGCGCTTCGTACCTTCTACTTTCGATCTCCATTCTCGTTGCTTGTTCGTCATTTGATCTGATCTTCTGTCTTGTAAGTTTCTCGTGCCCTTTGCATTTTCTCTTTGGTTTGTAGCTTTTCTTGTATTTTCCAATGGCGAAGATTGGAAATAGGTCAATCTCGGAATTTAGAAAATTCTACAACATTCCTGAGTGGGTTGAGATTGAGTGTTGTGCTTCGCCCCCTAGGAACGTTAGGGATATAGAGGATGCCCACTGGATTCATGCTTTGTTGCTTTCCCAGGGGGGACTTACTTTTCCCCCTAATGATCTATTTTTGCATTTCTTTAGCTATTTTAGTATTGATCCTGCACAATGTTCGCCCAATGTATGGAAAATAGTGAACGGCGTGCATAGGATAAACCAATTGTATGGCACAAGGTTAGGGCTTGCCGAGGTCTGCTTTTGTTACTCCTTCTCTCGAACTAGTTCAGGTGTCCTGTACCTCAAACCTAGGAGCCCTGATAGGGTATTGGTAGTAAATCTACTTGATTCCCATAAGGACTACTGGCAGGAAGGTTTTCTTGTTAGGAATTGGCAGTTCTCTCCACAATCTGAAGGGTCGAGGTCTGAAAGATTCACTGTTCCCTTTTATGGGGAAGAATATATAGGTAGATATTTGTACTGTTGCTTCAATCTCTGCTGACTTATGACTTTTCTAACTCCTTTCTGTATTTTCTTTTACAGCGAGGTCAAGGAACGTGGAGCCTGCTCTTAGCGAGGTCCGAATTTCTGAGTTGGTTAAAGCTTGGAACATTAGGGAGCCTTTGGGTGACGGCGAGCATCCCAGATCTGCCGCTTTCTTGTTAGAGTATAAGAACGTAGGCTCGAGCTTCGTAGCACGACCTATGGATAGTGTTCCAGAGTTTGCTTCCCTCGAAGAGACTACTGCCGAGCTAATTCAGTTGGACGAAGAGGAGAGGAGCTCTGAAAGTGGGCCTGTTGATGATTTTGGTGGAGGGAGCTCTGTCAATAGCAGTTCTTCTAATTCTGAGGAGAATTCTAAGGCTCAAGGATCGTCGAGTACTTCCAACAGTTCTGGTGAAGAGATGCCTCCCAGGAGGAATTTGATCAGAGATGATGACGATGATGATGACGTGCTCCTTGCACAGAGGTCCAAGAAATTAAAGTCTGCATCTGGGGTCATAGCTACTGGTTCTCGGCCTTCTTCTCAGGAGCAAGAGAAGAAGAGGAGAGAAGAGGAGCAGGTGAGAGAGAGGGAGAGGAAAAAGGAGGAAGAGAGGAGGAAGGTTGAGGAGAAGAAGAAAGTAGAGGAGAGAAAGAGAAGGGAAAGAGAAAAGAAGGAGGAGAGGAGGAAGACAGAATCGAGGACCAAAACAGGTCAAGCCTTGGTCCCAGTACCTGCCTTGCCTGAGGGGGCTTCGGTGGCCACTTCTCCTTAGCTAGCCCCTGCGCTGCTCGATAGAGCAGTCCTTCCTGCGGATCGCCAGAGGGCATTGGGGTCCGACCAACTGGCTCTGCAAGCTAGCCAGAGGCTTGCCTTGGTAGAGTTCTCTTATAATTCTCAATTTCTTTTAATAAGTCTTGATGGTTTCTTCTTCTTGATTTCTTCTTTTTTCTTTGCAGTTTATGACCGACTTCGCTGTGCTCTATCGCTCTCGCGACGAGCTGGTGAGGAGGAATGGTGAGCTGGAACAGCAAAAATCTGCTCTGGAAGCCAGGGGCTCTCAGATGGAGGCCGACCTGAAGGCTGCTGATGCAGCTCGAGTTTAATCTGACTTGGCCCTTGTCAATTCTTCTCGCGAGAGGGATGAAGCGGTCAGGGAGCTGGGCGAGCTGAGGAAGGCTTAAGATCTGGTGTGCACCAACACCCTGGACCTTGCAGAGAAGAATAGGGTTCTGCCCGAGCAACTGGAGGAGGAGAAAGCCCAGGCACCCACCCTTAAGGAGGGCTCGTACAACTCTGGATGGGCTGCTGCGTACGAGGACGCTGAAGTTCAGATAGGCTATATCAGCCGTCTGAACTTCAAGAAAGGGTGGAATAAAGCCCTCGTGGCTGTTGGGGTGGACGTTGCATCCCCACTCTTTGACGAGCACGATCCAGGGCCGAAGCCAGTCGTAGATGAGGACCCTGCCCCAACTGCTGAAGGCACTGATCCTGTCTCTCAGGCGACTCCTGTTGACGCTCCCTTGGTTGAGAGGACAGAGGACACCCCTGCAGAGGGTAATGCCCCTGCTAATGCTAATAAGGACAAGAGACCATCCACCTCTAGGCCACCCGAGGTTGCTAATTGATAGGGCTGCTTTGTAATTTTTTCTTTTTCAATCTGATGTAACCTCGTTCCTTATTAATGAAAAGACTTTATTTTTGTTTATGCTGATCTCTTTTCTCTCCTCTTTATTTCTTTTACTTTTAGTTGGTTGATGTTGATGACTATATTCCTGTTACCTCCCAACTGGGTAGGACTCTTGGTCCTAATGCAAGCCCTGCTGTTCGCCAGGCCTTTGCTAGACTTTGCAAGTTTGCTAAGTCAAGGAACCAAAAATATAAGGATCAGTCCGAGCTGGTGGGCAAGCTGAAGGATAGACTCCAGGAGATGGAGGAAATAGGTGCCTCAGTACAAGAAGAAGTCAGTGCATTGAGAGCAAAGTTATTGGAGGCCACCGAGATTAAGCAGGTTGTGGAGTTCCTGCAGCAGGAGAATGAAGACTTGAGGAGGGAGGTCTTAAAGCTTAAGGAGCATTCGCCGAGCACCGTTTCGGTAGTCCTGCAAGGCTCTTCTTCGTCGCGAGCTGCTCGGCCTCCCCTCCCGCGTGCTGGCAGGAGTACCAGGGGTAGGAACAGGGAAGCCGTCGAACAGCGTGATAGGGAGATGGGGGAGCTGCACGACGATGTTCGGCGAGCTTATGTATTTGCTGCTGGGCTCCAGAGGGACGTATCCCGACTGCGGCATCTATTCAAGAAGGGCCCTCTCCAAGTGTGGTCTGATGGCTACGATCAGGGCTGGTTGGATGCTCCCCCGAGACTATCAGAGTTTGAAGAAATTTATTTCATCAGAGGGTGGTTGAGTGCCCTGAGAGAGCTGTAGGTTCCGAGGAACTCGGTGTTATGGTATCGACACGAGATGTCCTCCTCTACTCTGATGCCCAATCCATTCAGGAGGGATGATCGATGGATCCCCATTGATGCTATTCCCCGACAACTATTGGAGTTGGACGTAAATGAGGTCGTGGAAGAGCTAGCCCCCGCTCCTGATGATGGAAAAAGAGCTAAAGTTGCTGATTATCTTGCTCGGAGGCTTCCACCTCCTTGAGATTTCGTTTATTCTTTTTTCTTTTTGATAATGTAAATGCTTTGGGCGAGCTTCGCCGACTAAACATGTATTATCATTATTTGTAAATATAAAGGATTAATGAAAAGTTCGCGTTTTGGGCAATTTGGCCGACTAAACGTGTTCATCCAATCTTTTAATATTTTCGCTGCTTCATAATCTTTTTTATTTTGTCATGCGAGTGTCCCCCCAGTCCAGCATAATGCAAGAATACCATTGTGCCCTCACTTTACCTTTTAGGTTGTGTCGTCACACTCCCTTAGGCCTAAGTAGGGCAATTGGCGAGGACACACCTGGTATTGGATGTCTTCATCCGATCAGGATTTTGTTTAACCAAAGTAGGTTTGATGCCTAAGAATACTCTGTAGGGCTTCATATATTGCCAGGGGCAATGCTAAGAGGTCTGTCGTGCTTCATGACGATGACCTGAGGAGGGGTGTTCCCCTGCTATGTCGACCATTATGCCTGTGATTTGGAAGGTATGTGTAATAAAATATAACTGTTACTAATTAGAGAGTGATCAACTGAGAGATTTTCATTAGTGAAATGGGAAATGAACTGTCCTTTCACATAACGAATACAATAAAAGATTTAATAATAGAATTACTAAAAATAGAATTTCTTGAGATTAGCTGCATTCCATGCTCGTGGTATCTCCCTGCCCTCCATCGTTTCCAAATGATAGGCACCTTGCAGGTCGTCTTTAATTATCTTATAAGGTCCTTCCCAGTTTGGGCCCAGCTTACCATCGGATGGCTTCACTGTGTTGCCCAGGACCTTTCTTAGAACATAGTCCCCAACTCTGAATCTCCTCGGGTTGACCCTTTTGCTGTAGTGCTTCGCGAGCTGTTGCTGATAGCTCGCTAGTTTCACTAGGGCAAGTTCCCTGCGCTCGTCAGCTAGGTCGAGTTCAGTGAGCAAAGCCTCATCGTTCTGGCCTTGTTCGATAAGGTCGGATCTCATTGTTGGCAATCCCGCCTCTAGTGGGATGATTGCCTCCATACCATATGTTAGTGAGAATGGCGTTTCTCTTGTTGCTCGCCTAGGAGTCGTTCTGTATGCCCATAGGATATGCGGTAGCTCGATTTCCCATGCGCATTTGGCTCGTTCTAACCACTTCTTCAATCCAGCGATCAATGTTTTGTTGGAAGCTTCATCTTGTCCGTTGCTTTGAGGGTAGGCCACCGAGCTGAAGTGGTGCCTGATCTCGTGTTCGTTGCAGAAGTCCTGAAAAGGGCCACTCTCGAACTGTGTTCCATTGTCAGTGATGATGGTTCTGGGGATTCCGAATCGAGTGATTATATTCCTCCATACGAACCTTATCATGTCAGTATCTCGGATGTTCGCCAGTGGTTCTGCCTCGATCCACTTGGTTAAGTAGTCAGTTGCAACCAACATGTATTTGCGATTGCCGACAACGGTGGGCAGTGGTCCCACGATGTCCATTCCCCATTGGGTGAAAGGCCAGGGGCTGGTCAGGGATTTTAATTTGCTGGCGGGCTGGTGGACCATAGGAGCGTGAAGTTGGCATTTTAGGTATTTGCGGACATATACTGCGGAGTCCTTTTGCATGTATGGCCACCAGTAGCCTTCCTTCATTGCTCGGAAGGCTAGAGACCTTCCTCCGACATGAATTCCACAGATTCCTTCGTGAAGCTCGTGAAGCACTACGTTGACATCGCCTGGGTGGACGCATCTAAGGTAGGGACCGGAGAAAGATCTTTTATATAAGTCGCCTCCTGTGGATAAGTGAAAGAGAGCAGCTTTGACTCTTATCTGGTGGGCAGTTCTCTTGTCCTCTGGAAGCGTTCCGTCCTTTAAATAGTCCTTCAAGGGATCTATCCAGCTGGGGGCTGATTCCAATTGGAGTATTGGTTTCGCATTTGGCAGCTCGCAGTTGGGGTAAATGCTTGGGCCACTGAGGAAATCGATAGGGATAACCCTTTTAAGGCTAGAATCAACTGCCGAACTCAGGGTTGCTAACGCATCAGCGTGGCTGTTTTGCCACCTGGGAAACTGCTGGATGTTGATCTCTTCAAAGATCTTCATCAAGTTTTTCACCAAGGAGAGGTAGGCTGCCATTCTTTCATCCTTTGCGTTATAGTCTCCACTTATCTGGTTGGAAACTAGTTGCGAATCGCCGAATACCTGCAAACGCTTTGCTCCCAGAGTTTGCGCTTTTTGGAGACCTGCTATTAGGGCTTCGTATTCTGCTTCGTTGTTGGAGGCTACAAATCCCAGCCTGATTCCTTGCTCAAGGACTGTGTTTTCTGGAGTGATGAGAACAATTCCTACCCCTGCCCCCTTTGAGTTGGAGGCTCCATCAACGAATAGTTTCCAGCTTTCCACTGTAGCTTAGTTGTTTTGCTCTGTTGGCTTAGGCTGGTCGTAGGGTTCTTCGCCTGTGAACTCAGCTATGAAATCAGCGAGGATTTGACCCTTGATAGCTGTCCTTGGTTGAAATTGGATGTCAAATCGGCCGAGCTCGACTGACCATTTAGACAGTCTGCCTGCCAAATCCTCCTTCCTTAGGACAACCTTGAGGGGGTGTGATGTAAGGAGGATGATGCCATGATTATTATAAAGGGTAACACAAGTTTGGGTGAAACTCCGAGTTTTGGCTTCAGCTGGTAAAGAAAAAGTGAAATATTGTAGACATTTGTAAAATGTTAAAACACATTAATAGAGACTCAAATGACACCAAAAATAATTCAGGAGGACCCAGAGCTCTGAGTGAAAGACCAAAAATCACTGACCAGAGCATATGGTAGCATATCCAGCGGTGTGGAGCCCATTAAAATATGAGGATATTGGAAGATTTTGAGAAAAAGATAATGAAAATATAGCATGTCAATAAATGGATTGTGTGGTGAATATGTGAAAAGACCACCTAACTTGAATGAATTAATAAATGTTACGGTAAAGTATAAAGTGGGCAAGTAATGTGAAAATTGATTGATATCCATAAAGTAAAGAAATGATAAAGTGGAGAGACTAAATGGGCGGTAAAGCAACCTAAAGAAATTTAACCCATAATTAGCTCAAATATGTGTTTATGAAAGATTTTCAAAGAAAAATAAGTATTTTCTAACACGATATTTGCGTGTGTTGAATGATGATTTTCAATGAAAATACTAAGAGAAATTTGGCATGAGTAATATAGAAGTTTCGAAAAACAAATGATTTTCCTTAAACAAAGAGTATTGTTTTAAGTGTTTAACCAGGTGTGTTAAATCAATAAATAAATGTCAAGTTAAGTAAAAGGAGTTGTTTTACAAGATTAAGGTGAATTAATGGGGATAAGTAACATTTTTGAAATTAAAAAATGGTTTTATGCATTAAAGTATATATATGTGAGATAATTGCATGTGCACGTAGATATAGTGTTAAAGTCTCCTTTCTCCCGTTCAATTCTACATTGCATCATTTTATTTTCCCACTAGGCATTTAGCTCATTCTCTTGTCATTGTTACTGCAATTTGGGTACGATTTCATATTTTAATATTGTTTTACATGTAAGTATTCTCTTTTTATTTTTATGTTGGTAGCTATGTATGCTTGGATTTAGGGTGAGCTTCCTAGAGGTCTTTCATGTAATTTGATTTAAATTTGAATCGCATGCTAAAAAAGTGAAATGTTATTTATATAAAACTTGACTAACAATGTAATATAGGTTGTCTCATTACACTTCACACCTAACACTCGTGTGGGACTGAGTTAACCACAAGCGTAGACACCACATTCTAGGATCCCCCAAGTCTCTCCTTAGGTCCCAAGCACATCCACCAATTCACCAAAAAACCTAGGTCATACTCTGAGTATCGATCTAGAAGCCATCGGGTAATCTCGGTCCCCGTTTGACCCCAATCAACTTCATCTTTAGAGAGAAAGCTCTTTGAAACTTCCCATGCACAAAACGGCATAACTGCTCGGGCGAACGGTGTATTTTCCCCTAAAAACTGATTCGGAGGCCACCGGTCGCTCTAAGACTCCATTTAACCAAATTCAACTCTTTATCTTGATCGATACTGAATGCATATTTGAAGGGCACTGAATACCCTTTCCAACGGTCCGCCCCATGCACGATTCTGACTCACAAACGGACAAACGACCCGTTTTACTTCAATAGGTCATCGAGAGCTTTCGAGACCCGGTTGACTAATGCCAACTGCTCGAACCGAGTGAAATTCTTTGGAATGTTAAAGTACATCTCCTAACATTTCCAACGCTCCACCCCGTGCGCGATTCTGACTTACCATACGGACGAACGATTCATTTATATCCAATGATCTCCCGTCCAAAGAACCGACGTGCAATTCTGAGACACATTTGACCCAAAGTCAACTCACAGAACTGGGAATGGTCCAAAGTACTCTTGAAGTTCTATAAATTACCTTTCTAACGGCATGCTCCGTGCACGGTCTGGATCAATGGATTATGTTCTACAACCATTTTTCCAGGGAAATATGCACAAGACTGCCAATTGGCAGGTCCCAGACCCTGCCTATCAACAGTGTGCCTAGGGTCACCTACCTATTGGTAGGACCAGGGCTATACCGATAGGCAACCCCCTAATTCTATGAAAGGAGGGCATGACCTCACTCTAAATCACACCTACAACTCAGATCCATCATCATCACTGATCTCAGCAATATTCTCTCAATCAACGAAGTTCCCTTATGTGAAATTTTATCCAAGTTCACATTCCCATTTCATACCCAATTTGGAAAGATCGCATTCAATATTAATATCAATCATCAAAGGAGTTCATCCAAAATCAAGGGAAAAATCTCATTCTTCAAAGAAGGTCTAAATCTTCCCTTATCTATTTAAATTTCTTATTTTGGCATTAGTTATATTAGATTCATAATCTAGTTCTTAAATTAATTCATACATATTAATCTCTACATTTTTACTAATATATTACACATACTCTATTTCCTATACAAAACCCAAAATCAACAAAAAGAGTGTTATACCCATAAATTCCAAATGAATTCATCTTTCACACTTTTCCAAAACTAAAACTCTTCCCCCCCCCCCCCACTTTTATAATAAAATCTCGTTTCTAATTTATGGGATAAAACCCCAACCTCACGCCACATGTGAACTATGTGGACTTTGACGCCTTTATAGGCTACCTAGGCATTTTGAATTAAAACCCGAGACTTGAGTCCAACTTCCGATTTTCCAATTTTCATAAAATCCCTATTCTTATAGTTCATCAGATTCTTGCAATATTATATCTTCGTAATTCTTTAGCGCTCCATCTGACACATGTTGTCATTTCTCGATAGTGGTCAATATCGTGATAAGCGCATAAAACATATTCTCTCTCTCTCTCTCTCTCTCTCTCTCTCTCTCTCTCTTATATATATATATATATATATATATATATATATATATATATATATATATATATATATATATATATATATATATATATATAATATGAGGTGAGTGATTACTATATCCATTATATATGCATGCACACACATTTCAAGGAGAAATAAAGGAAATAATAACACAAGACCATGAGAGACTAAAAGGGAGGGATGGGTGCTTAACACCTTCCCATTCTGTAATTAGTCCCCGAACCCTCCGAACTATTAGTTTCGTATGCATCAGTTTGTCTTTGATGCCATCCTCTTGAAGCGGAAACATATTCTTTTGTCTATTTTGAGAAAAATAGACTGGCGACTCTATCTCCTTACATTTACCCCACATCGGCGATGGCCAAAGCGCCCACGAGCGGAACGCGAGACCTCTCCGAGCCTCCCAAGCTTGGACCGGAATGGCCACAATAAGTAACCCATAAATCCGAGCTGAGGCATTACAAATGGTATTAGAGCTCTAGGTTCAGGGTTATTTTAGAGAGTGACATGGTGAAGTCAGTAGTGGATATTTTTATGTCAGTGTTGGTCTCCAATCATGCTCGATTGGTGATGGTTTCAGTTCGTGTTCTCAACAATAAAGTCAAAGAGATTAATAATAGGGGTAATTCATTGCCAAGTGGCATGCGACCAAGTTAGTTGTCATTAATCGCTCACGCTTCTGATTTGAAATTTTAGTGATTACAGAGTGTTTGTGCAAGCCAATAGTGGCTTTTAGTGTGAGGTGCTTGTGTATCAACCCTTGATAATGCGAGAGGTCTATTGAGGTGCTAATAGAGCTAAATGGATTCCATTGAGTTAGGGACTTGGAACGTGAAAATTCACTGAGGGAGACTATGTGACTAGAGTGTCATGATTAAGGGGTGTTGACTGTGATAAGAATGCATTAAGTTTGATGGTTAGGTACTTTCGAGTAGTTTATAATAATAGTGTGATTGGGCTAATTCGATCCTTGGGGTGGTATCATGTAGTAAGCATTTGGAAATTTAGAGGGTATGCAGAATCATGTCGGTCATTACATGAGCATGTGTACTCGGTCGTAATTGTTTGGAATACTATTATTAAAGGTAAGTGCCTTAGTAATTATAGATTAAAAGTTGTACATCACAAGATATGATTACAAATGGTGTCAGAGCATACTTATTGATTTTACAAATTGGTATCAGAGCTTCCATGCGTTTAAAAATTAGTATCAAAGCCTCTTTCCACTTACAAATTGGTATAAGAGCAGGTTACAATAAGTTATTGTGTTAGATCATTGTTTAGTGCTTTTTGGGTGATTTTATTTTTCTCTTGATAGATTCCCTTAGTTTTGATGACCTAAATCATTTAAATTTTAAGTATACAAAAGAAATTGAAATTCTTGAAAAAGAAAATTCTCGTTTTAAATTCACTATGGATCTTTTGCAAACTATTCAAAATCGAAGATATTTGTTTCGTGATAAGCTTGTAGACATTTATCGTGATTTTAGAAAATTAAAATTGTCCAATAAAGAGTGCGATGATAGAGTCCAGTTTTGAGAGAAAGAATTAGAGGAGTTTAAAAATTCTAGAGTAAATGTTTATGGCATTGAGGATAATTTTTTAATTAATGATTTTAAGGCACGTGAGAAGACTCTTAGGGATACGTTTTCCTTCATTGATTAGGATCAATATAACCTTCTAGGAATGATTGAACATATGAATAAGGAGTCCTAAAAATTGGAAGAGTCAAATTTTTCGCTTGAGTCTAAAATTTTGAAGTTAAAAGATAATTTAAAAGACTTGAGTAGTTTTAGTAGTGATGGTAATGAACCACATGTTTCTAATGCTTCAAGTGTTAAAGACAACACCATTGTTTGTTTAAAGGATCAATCAAATCCAAGGACATTAAAAAAGGTCAATCCATAGGCAACATTCCTCATGTGTACACTTGTTCGCATTCTGGTAGGAAAGGTCACCTTTAAGACTTTTTTATGATATTAGAAGAGGTCCTAAGAAGTTGAAGTCGAATAATCCCTTGATTTCCTAAACTCGACGCATTAAGTATACATCTATTTGGGTTAAAAAATCTATTTTGGAGGACCTAGATGTTTGAATAGTTGATTATCACATGCTTGCACATGATTCTTCTCTTGCCATATCTTATAAATGATTGCTCGCTTGATATTATTTGTCATAATCTGGCTGTTCTTCATGATATATGTTTGATAATGTTATGAAATGTATATATTAAAAAATACAAAAATATTTTATTGATAAAAGTTTTAAAAAATACAAAAATATTTATTTATGTGTATTTTAGTTTTACACATTTAGTGTGGCATATTGGTGTGTTTGAATCTAATTCATTCAAAAAATTCCATATGGCTAGGACATTTGGTAATGACTTTAGATGCTTAAATTTATCTTAACCATGTTAATAGAGTTGTTTCGAACTTGATTTGTTTTACGAAATCGACTTTGTATATGCCTCTGCACACACATGCACGAGCTTTATGAATTTTACTTCACTATGTACATTTGAGCTTGGTTAGATGTACTCCCATTAAATTTTTCATCTACATGTTTATGTGAGAGTGGGGGATTTATGCATGTAAGAACCGTTGCCCGTGAGATTTTGTTTAATTATTGAAAAAATATGAGTGTACCCGGGAAAGGGTTGCGAGAGACAGGTTGACTGGTCGTAATAGACAAAGTTTGAAAAGAGCCCAAGAAAAAAATTGGGCCAATAAAATTAGATAAACTTTGACAAAAGGGGGCCAAAATAGTTTAGTTTGTTCAATCTTTCAAAAGAAAACACTTCAAAATAAAAACACTTCAATAGCTAACCGGTTCACTCCTCCCAGCAAATCGGTTCGATTTGCTGGGCTGTCGGGTGTCTTCTTCCTTGGGATTTCTTTTCCAAAACCCTCCGATGGAGCTTTGAAGCCTCCCAAACCATGAAATTAACCCCGCATATTAATATACTAACGTTATAATATCATTTTTATGCCTCAATTACCATTAATCCTATATTATACACCTTGGATTTGAAATCAAGCATCAAACTAATTCAATTCAAAATTTTCTCCAATTGATTTTAAAAAATTCCACCTTTCCTACAAAGTCCTACATGATCATCATTTAAATCCCAAAATTACTTTCGAAATTTTAATGTGATTAATCTCCATTAAAAATACATTTACAAACCTTAAACTCTTATCATTTAGGTCTCTATATCATTAAGAAAGTTTCAAGTTTTAACATCTTAATTTTTAAATTTTACCTCTAATCATGAAAATAATTAACTATTATAAAATTACTATATAAAGCAAGTATCTACTTGCCTAGGTGGATTAAAATTCGACGTTCTCTTTGTATTTGATAATGGGTTGAATCCTCTTTCTTCTCATTTCCAAGATTTCTTTTCTTTATTCTTTTCTAAGCCCTTTTCTCTTCTCTTGAACTCTTTCTAAACCTCCCATGTGCAGAATATCAAAAGTGAGCCACCATCCAGCTTCCCAACTTCTTAAGCACTCCTTTAATTACCCTAATCCCATTTTTTCACTTAACCTTAAGTGTAAAATGACCCGCCTATCCTTATATGGGCCTTATTATGTTTAAAAAGCCCCGGGAATCCAAACATAAAACCCCGGTACATATTCTGAACTATTTCGACCCTTCTCAGATCATCGGTGCACTCGAAAAGGTCATCCAAGTCACCGCACTCCAAATATACTAACATCTCATTAATCGGGTTCGACGCGCACGTGCCGTATATGCCGCCCATAAATTATATTGATATGCTGATGTAACACTCTATCGACATATACAAATAAACCGTCCCTTTCACTCATTAGAGACATATAATAAATCACAAATATATTTAATTATCACACATAAGTAAATAATAATATTGATAATAAATATTAATCCTTTATCTAGCTAATTAATATTTACTAAAAAATGCCAAATTAAATTAACAATATTAAGTACAACAAAATTAATTAATAATAAATGTACGGGTTATTACATTCTTCCCCCTAACAACGGAATTTCGCCCTCAAAATTCGAACTTAACTACCACAAGGCTCTGAATACTTTTCATGCTTGTCATCCTCGTGCTCTTACGCCTGATTCGGCAACATTGTGGTGTCCCTACTATACACGCACTAACGGTACGACCTTTGACTGATGCTTTTGTTTGTTACGATCTAAAAATACAACAGGTCCCTCATTTTATAAAATATTTGGTTGTAATTAAATCTCCTCTAACGCTATATGCTGATAAACCATGTCATCCCTCAGATACCTCCTCTATGATAACACATGAAATGCATCACGAATCCAATGCAGTTATTTGGGTAAGGCGAGTTTATATGCACCTAGCCTCGCCCTCTCGATAATGGGAAAAGGCCCCACATACCTAAGCGCCAACTTCCTCTTCTTCCCAAAATTGTATCACTCCCACCATATGAGATGCCGGGAGAAACATCGGATCACTATGGAAAACTCCAAGTGTCTTCGATCGCATCGACATACTCTTCTGATGATCTTAATCTACCCGAATATGACTCCCAATGAACTCAATTCTTATAAATGTATCCTGAATCATGTCCAGCACGAGAAGCTTGTTGTCCCTCACCTCTAACCAACTAGAGGGCGGATGATCAGGTCTCCTATACAAAATCTCAAATGGAGCCATGCCAATATTTAACTGGTATAAGTTATTATACGCAAACTCTACCAAAGATAAATACTGCTCCCAGCTACCCTTAAAGTCTAGAATACACACCCTCAGTATATCCTCCAATATTCAATTCACCCTTTTTATTTGCCCATCAGTCTGCGGGTGATATATCGTGATCAATGCAACTCCGCACACCTTGCCTCCTGAAATCTACACCAGAGGTAGGACACAAAGATCTTATCCTGATCTGAAATAATATTGAGATGCACCCCTTGTAATTTCATTATCTCTACAATGACAATTGAGCATACTTCTTTATCACGTGATCCACTCGAACTGGTGAGAATCATATCATCTTGGTCAACTGATCCTAATAAACTAGACAAAATCTTGGCCCCTCTACAACATCGTTAACTCTATGATGAAATCCATAAATATAATTTCCTTTATTCATACCGGAATCTCCTTGGCTGTAAAACCCTGGCTAGTTGGTGTACTTGGAGATAAACTCTGTTATGGCTCTCTTCACACTATCCCACCTATACTGGTTTCTCAACACCTAATACATTTTATTCCCTCTAGGATAAACCAAAAATAGATACGCGTGAGCCTCCTCCATAATTGTGCGTCGTAGGTCCTCATCGTCTAGGACAATTAAACTCCCATTGAAGCTAAAAAATGACTGAGTAAGACTATTCTCCACTTCCAATAATTATTTTATCCTCTTCTGATAAGGGGTATCCCTTTCTTATGCATTCACAACCCTGAACAAGATCTTGGGTGTGACAATCATCACTTCCATATAGGCCTGGACTACCTCCTCGTACTGAACAAGCTCTTTCTAATTTTTCTTCCACATTGATTCCAACTACCCTATAGGCACACGACTCAACATTTCGGCCACCACATTAGCCTTTCGCAGATGATACCGAATATTAAATTGACTAAGGTTCCCATACACCATATAACACATGCACACACACACACACACACAATTATCACTTGTGTAACTCGCATGCATCCCAAAAATCAACCAGACATATTTTGCGTGACCATACAGTAAAGTTATACTCAATTACCCTACTAATCGTGACTCAACTCTTCTTTAGATTTACCCACTTATCAACTAATGGTTCAAACATCCCTGAGTGCTCCTGGCATTGCACTCCTTAGCATCGTTGGACTTAAATCAAATAAAAACTCACTATTCGATATGTTACACCTTCACACGTGCAATGCCTAACATAATAAACTAACGCCCTAGAGCCCAATGTCTCTCAATTTTAGAAACTTGCTATGCCTCATGCATAGGACATCTTGCAAGCGAAATCCAAATAAGGAATCGCCACGATACACTATCGCCCAGCTCTATCGGTTTTTGAGATCCGTTGGCCTAAGACATAGTACTGAGGCCCCCCAAGGTGATGTATTCCTACGGACAAGACCCTACCCCAAAAATCTAGTAATTCTAATCTCTTGACTCCCATATATCTAAATAAGTCATACAAAATGGCGCTCGCACTATCGCCTAGTCCCCGATGCTAAGTCAATCACAGTCAATCCCCTGACCCGGCGATAACTATGGTATCTCGAGAATCACATCAATCCCTAAACATAGGGATCAAATTTAATGAGGCAACTATACTCTCCGAAGTATCCTCCTTGATATAATATAAATGTGTGCTTGACCCTACTTCAGGATGAGGCATCACCACAAAAACTATCCTACCCTGGAATAGCAACAACGATAGTCCTATTATAACAGTCCACTATCGCTCTAACCATCGCTAACCAGTACATATGTAGGATAACATCATACTCGTACATCACTAAAATGACCAGATTCGCTAAAAAACATAACGTCCCAATATTCACACCCGCTCCCCTGTAGATGGAACGAATGAGAACCCCGCTACCTAACGGTAAATCTATGATCATAATAATATCTGACGATATATACACTAAGCCCATCTCACACGTGAATCTAGTGTAAACAAAAGAATGAGGTTCACTCGTGTCAAATATTTGCATGCCTTATGTGCCTATGGATAGAAAAGATACCCTTAATCTCTTACGGTGTTGACTGTAAAACTGATCCATGAACGTTATACATACGCCTAAACTTCCCTTGTCCCTGTGGAGGCAGCAATGCTAGAACTGCGAGTGGGGATGGAAGCTACTATAACAGTTGACCTGGATGAGCCTCCTGCTGATGACCCTTAGACCTATTAGGATAAGCGCGTTTTATGTGGACTTACTCCTCACATACAAAATATATCCTATAAAATTTGTTTGCCTCTAGCCCTACTGACCCTGACGAGGTTGCTCCTGTTCCGGGACCTTAGACCTTGATAACTGATGCCCTAATGGACTCCAGTTTGGATCCTTTGGCCTTACTGGCCCTTCCTGGAACTACCATTACCCGGCCTAAACCTTGTAACTAAGTCCTCATGTTGGGAACCCTGCTTGTACTGCCTGCTCTGCTAAGATGGAGTTTTGCTGGTACCGTTGCCTCTAGTCTTGTCCTAATGTCTCGACTTTCTTATCCTCTTTGCTCCTCTCTAGTGGAAGTGGAGCAACACGGCCTCAGTTTAAGTTTGCAATGCCGGGCTCCCCAATAAGTGATGGGGAATCCTCTAATTAAGCCCATTTGTAAATTTTATAACCCTCTTCTCCTCAGTGTTCACCTCATTTGGTACAAAGTTCGCCAGATGAGTGAACTCCTCCTTGTACTCGGCCACAATCCGACCCTCCTACGAGAGATTTAGAAATTTCCTCCTCATCTCCGTCTAAACTTCTGACAAAAATAAGATGTGGGCAAACCATACCCAAAACTCCTAGATAGTCATTGTATCCCTTTCCTCCACTATGGTAATCAACTCCCACCACTAAAGAGCTACCCCGACTAGCTTGGACATAATAAGGCCCTCATGCTCATACACCAACCAAAATCACTTTTGTGCTTCCTCAAGATTTTCAATAGCTTACCCTCATGCTCTTCATCTAAGCTAGAGGAGACAATAACAGGAAATGCCTCACTTTCACCTAGGAAAGCATATTTAACGTTGGAGGGTAATTTCTTCATTTTGAGAGTCAAGAATGTGTCGCTAAAGGGCACCGTGTATGTCTCTCTTGGTGATAACTTTTCAAATCGAGAAACCCATCTAACATCTCTCGCGTTGTCGTCCAACGCTCTCTCATTAAGAAGCTCTCTCAACTCCTCAACCTTTCTCTCAAAATCGGTGTAAGCTCTTTAGCTCTCATGACTAGACACTAGGCAAGCTTCTAAGGCGTCTCCATAGAAATTTTCCTCAATATGATCTTGTACGATCTCATTAATTAAGCTCAACGCATGAAGATCATCTTCTTCCCCTACTTGTTGGGTTATATTGAAGATGTTTGTTTCTAATGTCATGTTCCCAAAAGTGAGTTGCATCCGCCCATTTAGAGTATTGATAAGTGTGGTAGCCGTAGCTAAGAATGGGCGCCCAAGAATGATGGGAACATAATTCTTCGAGGCGAAGGAGGGCTCCGTGTCCCAAATGACAAAATCTACTAGGAAGTAAAAATTGTCCACTTGGACTATCACGTCCTCAACTATACCTCTCGGTATCTTCATGGTTTGATTTTACTAATTGGAGAGTGATCTTTGTGGTCTTAAGGTCGCACAGATCAATCTGCCTATAAATTGAATAGGGGAGGATATTAACACTTGCCCCCAATTCGAGTAAGGCCCTCTCAATTTTGTTCTCTCCAATGGTGCAGGAAAATATGGGTGCACCGAGATCCTTATAGTTAGGTTGGAGATCATTAAGAAGAACGAATCTCACATTCTGTGCTAGGAACACATTTTTCTTTATCTTCATCCTCTGCTTGACAGTCAATAAATCTTTAATGACTTTTGCATAAACTGGAATTTTCTTTATTGCATCGAGGAAAGGTAAGTGTAATTTCACGATTTTAAGCACCTCTAGCAGCACTTCATCACTTATGCTCCCTTTGTGAGAAGGAACTAATCTTTGAGGAAATGGAGCAGCGGAGGGTGGATTAACGATTACTGTGGGCTCACTAGTGTTTTCTTTTTCACTCGCGTTCAAGGAGATATCTTCGGCCTCTTTCGTGCCGGGCAAAGTTTCCTTGTCTTTCGAAGTGTCATGAGGGGGAGGTCATAAATCAACAACTCTCGCACTATGAAGAGTGGTTACCGCTTGTCAATGATCCTATTGTTCTATAGAGGTGGAGCTAACACTAGGTTGACCTTGGGGAGGTCCTTGGCCCTGGGTAGGAAATTTTCCCTTCTCTTAATCAACGAGGATTGCAACTTGGAGATGTTCTCATTCATGTCGGCGAACATGCGATCATACCTATAATTGGTTACACTCTGAGAGTTGATGAACTGGTTTATTATATCCTCGAGGTTCCTCCGCAATGGAGTAATATACGGAGCTGGAAGAGGTGGTTCTTACTCAAATTGAGGAGGTAATAGAGGTGGGATAACCTATGAATGTGGGTTCATCGCATCTTATGGTTGTCCGTAATTAAAACCATGATGGTTTATCCATAAAGGGTTGTACGAGTTCCCATGCGGGGGATTGAAATTTCCCTTGAATCCTCCTATAGCATCCACCTGCTCGGTGTGCATGACCTTGTAGGCAAAAATCATCGGGCATGCCTTTGTGTAATGGCCCACCTCACAGATAGCACACACCTTTTCTTTCGACACACGACATGATTTGGAGATATCTCTCAATCGGCTATCAAGTAAATCTCTCACATCTCTCTAAAAAATGATCGAATCGACGGTCCATTAAGGTATTACTATCCAAATGGTATAGATCGGATGTAGTCGGAGTGATAGATGCTTGTCTAGGTCGGGCTTGGGCATTAGGATCAGATGTGTCCCATGTTTGAGTAGTCTCTGCGACATACTTAAAATGGGCCTAAGCATCGCTGGAATCTAACTCCCAAAAAGGTCTTTCACACATTGTTTGGACAAGTTGTTTGGATGCCACTGTCAACCCATTATGGAAGAAAGAGATCAAATGGTGTTTTTTAAAACCATGATGGGGGCATGCGCTTACCAACTCTTGGAAAAGTTCCCAACACTTGTCAAAAGGCTCATTATCGTGTTGTCAGAAACCTTGGATTTGATTTTTGGCAGAGTTGGTATTGTGTTGTGGGTATAATTTTAAGATAAACTTGGATTGCATATCCCTCCAGGAAATCACAGAGTTTGGGGGTAGAGACCATAGACAGGTCTTTGCTTTATCCTTAAAGGAAAAAGTAAAAAGCTTTAGGCGAATGACATCCTGTGTGAAAGCTTGGTCACTAAAAGTGTTGCATGCCTCTTCGAACTCTCTTATATGAAAGTATAGTTTCTACGAATCCATGCCATGGAAATTGGGGAGAATCTGTATCATCCCATTACGGAAGTGGAATTGACCGGCATTATACACGAGTAAAATGCAACTAGGGGTGACAGTTCATTCAAGAAAGAGTAAGACTTTCATGGGACAATAGGGTGGATTTCCCTTTCTAGTGCTGAAACTAGCTACGTCAGACATCGCTCTCTCTTTAAATGACTCGAAATACTCATTCAGTGTCCTAGATGTGTGACTTAAGGATGGAATCAGGGTGTAACTAGCAATAGAGTGATCAGGGGTAGGAGGTGGAACCCAAAACTGTGGAATGCGAGATGTGTGGGGATTATCAGAGTTATACTCAACGATTGGATTTTCATGAATTCGAGTTGGAGTATTTTGAGGAGTTTGAGTTTGTTCAGGATTTTGCATTTAAGGCCTTTGAGAGATGATTTTAATTTTTTTTTTCGAATTTTTGGTCTAAGCTCTAGATTGACTTGATCTAACCTAAGTCTACCTAAATCCCCGACAACGGCACTAGAAACTTGACACGACCAAAAATGTGTATCTAGTGTTCGTGCTGATATAGGCTCAATTGCAAGAATGTCGCGTTAGTAATAAACCCGGTAAGTCGGGATTATCTCCATAGGGAAATAGGACGAACGAAGTGGTAACGACGTTGGAAAAATTTAGAACCCTAACTCGACTCTAAAAAGAACGAAAAGGTGATTATGGTATATGGACTCACTATACATAGAAATAATAAGAAAATTACCTACAAAATTTAGAAATAAATGAAAAGCTTTTTGACCTACTTAAGAGAATTAAAAACTGTAGTGAAAAGTGCAAGTGAGAAAAACAAGTTAGGATACACTCCTCCAACCCTAGTTCATTGATCAATGTTAAAACTTAATTCGGAATTGAAATATTTGATTAATCCAGTCTTTAGTACTCCCAAGCATTACATATATGAGGAATCGTATCCCGCATTATACATAATCAAGAGACGAGTAAAGTAGTGTCGTCGTAGCTACACGCGCATTGCACTCTTAAGCATCCCGGTTACCTAGGACAAACGAGATCAAAAGTCCTACAATGGTTATGATCACCACACAACACGATTAACTCAATTATTTAGTTCAAAATTAAATTTTATGCATTCATTAAGAACATCGGGTTGGATTCGTGTATCCCAACCTTTAGAAAATTAGCCGGCCAGAGTAAAACAAGAAGAAAGAATGATTTTGATAAAAAAATACATATTAACTAGTAATCTAGAATTAAGAAGAATGGAATTGTTAACTACTCAATTGACTAAAGCACTTATGAAAGAAAGAATGGAATGAATTTACTTGAATTGCAGCAACTTGAATCAAAGTTAAATGAAAACTAGGATTTTTATTATTCTCTCTCTAAAACTAAATAAAGAGCTCGTCTAAAACGAATTATAAGTCCCCTTAATGTTTGGGAGGACATTGAAATATATACACTACGAATAATACGAGAGTTAGAGTCATGCAAGACTCTAGTTTGAAGAAGATAATCACAAATCTCGAATCCCGTATCCATCTGCCTTTATAATTTTGGATCCATTTGCCTTAATAATTTTGGATCCATCTGCCTGATGATCAGATCGATCCTTTTTTTATTTCACTATAATCGATCCGCTAAATGTTCCTTATGCAGTGAACTTTGGGGGTCGGATCGATCACTTTTTATGAGGATCGGATCGATCCGGTAAATGTCTCCTTATAAAGTGACTTTCAGTGCCCAGATCGATCCTTTTTTCATGCCATCCGAATCGATCCGGATCTTCTTCTCAATATTTGTTCATTATCTCTTTAATTTCTCATGATTATCTCACATCTTTGGGTCTTCATAACTTCTACTCCGGAACTCGGATTGGAACGCCATTTCTTTCTACTCACTCGTAGACTTGAGATCTTCAACTTTTATTAGGGTACTTGACCGAATTCCTGGTGGAAATTATGATTTTTCCCTTTCAATTTTTCTTCTTTCTTATCTCTTGCTTCTTCTGATTTCTTTCTTTCTTTTATGTATTAAATACCTGTAAAATCAACAAGAAATACACAAAACTCGGGATACTTGTTAGACAAAGCCATTAACAATGATATGAGATAAATCATCTCATTTTACATTGTTTAAGGTAATAAAAGCCTCTAAATTAGGGGGAAAATTCAAAAGAATTTATGCCTAATCAGCTTATAATGCCCGTTCTTTGCTTTCGGGATGTGTCATAAGAATCATGGGCTTCAAGTGCCCGTTCTTAGATTTCGGGATGCGTCATTAGCCTAGAGATGTTACTCTGCCGACAAACATCATTAACATAGTGGATAGAGATAAAACATTATTAACTTGGTGGATAGAGACACAACATCATTAAGTTAGTGAATTATGAGATTAAACATCGTTAACTTGGTGATCTCATCCCCGAAAACATCATTAACTTGGTGGATAGAGACACAACATCATTAACTTGGTGATATCACATTAGCTTGGGGAATCTTTGTAATACCTATCCCCGGGGGGCCTGATAATAACCCAATCGCAGCGATTAAAGGAAAGCCATAAAAGGAAATCGAAGTGACTAAAGGATTTTGTGTTACTGTCATCATGAAGCATGCCAAAGCTACAGAAAGAGGATGGCCTTAGTTCACATTGCTGCCATCAATTTCTCAAGTGCTGGAAAGGTGCCACAGCCTTATTAGTATGGCTGCAGCCGCTAAGTTCAATCATTCAGAAGACACGGTAAATAAAGGTACAAAATTATTAACATGCCACAGCTGGATGACAACCTGCTGCAACCCTGTTCAAGAGAAGATTAAAGCGACTAAGAGTTGTTGCTGTATTTACATGGATTTGGATCCAAGTAAAGCTACAATAGAGGGTATTCAAACATTCAAAATGGCCGCAGACCATCATTTTGGCTGTAGCTCATTCATTCACTTGGAAGATGATGAAGAGCGAAATGGACACTAGTGCCAAAGCGCTAAAGTCCCGCGAAATTTCAGCCTCAATTACAATGTACAAGTTGTGAAAGGTCTGAGGCAAAGCATAGCAGGCCGCAACCTCATTTGAGAAATTATTTATAAAATGTTGTCGTGGCCTTATGCGCATTTACAGACACTGAAGAAGTTTTACAAGCTACTCAATCAAGCAATCAAACATCTATACAAACAGGAAGGAGTGTAAAAATCATTGCAAGTATTGAAGCATAGGAAAAAATAAAGAGCAGGGAAGGAAAATTAGAAAAATAAAAAGGCAAAATAGTTTACAGACAAAAATTCCTCGGCATTCAAAATCAACAAAGTTAAAAGGGATGCAACCCAAATGAATCAACAGTTCAGAGATTGTAAATTTTTTCATAAAAATACATCACAGTGCAAGCAAAAGAATATACAAGATGAATTAGTACGCCGCATCATCCTCTTCCTTAGCTTCATCATCATTAGACGCGGTCTCAGTAAGATCACCTTTCGCAGCCTCTTAAGCCATATTTCTGGCTCTTTCTTCCATGGTATCCCTAATCTCAGCCACACATTGGTCATTATTAGCATTACCCAATTTCCAGGATATGATTTTATCTTTGGACTCTAGGAAATTTTTGATGACCCTATGCCTCAGTTCTTGGAAGACGCAGAGGTATGCTTTATTATTGATGAGGTAAAAATCCTTGGGGCATTTGAAGGAGTCCATAGCATGGTCAATACTTAGTTGGATAGCCTCAGCATGGTCCTCATACCTTTTCTTGATAGTTACAGTATGGTCTTCCTCTATCTTTCTCGGGGCCTCGATATGGGCCTAGGCATCATTAGCAATCTTAGCCTCCAATTCCTCATACTTCTTCTGAATAAGTTCAAGCATGCTATTAGTAAACTCCACGGCCTTGGCAGCTTCCACAACCTCAGCTTGGGCAACCTTAAAGGACTCCGTGGCCTGCCTAAAATTCTCCTCAACATCCCTCTTGTCTTGTTCTGCAGCCTTAATGGTGGCATCTGCATTCATCTTACATAACTCAAGGGCCGCAGTAGAAGACTTCGTTCCAGCTTCAAAGGAGTCAGCCCTTGCCTTCACCAAATTAGCATTGTTAACGTTGTCCGCGGCCTCCGTCACCCTATATAAACCCTTATACTTGAGTTTTTGGGTTATCATAGCTTCTACAGCCTGTAAATGTATTGAAAGTTAGAAAATAAAACTGAAGCTACAAAGAAGAATTATTGGAAAGCTGAAGTTACTTACTTTCAACAGACTGTGGAGGGAATAAGACTTCACGTTCTCGTGGTCCTCATCTACCAACTGATCTAACTGCCTTTTTTGTCTCGTGGATAGCACGAGAAATTGTGTCCCAAGAAGATTGAGGATCTGGCCTACACAGTTGTGGCCGCGGATGTCTGCTTTGTGGTGGTAGAAAATTTGCATTGACAAAAATTATTGATGGAAGGATAGGAGTATTTGTCAGATGAACTAACGAGGTGGCGTGACCACCTTGATCAGAATGAGATAACATCAAACCTGTCGCTACCAAGTTTTCCCCAATATCATCGTCAAAGTTACCCTCAGGCCTCTCATGAGAGGTCTCCTCCTCAACCTGATTTTGGGGCGCAGCTGGTGTAGTATGATCCATAGCCTGATTTTGGGATGCAACAGGAGTAGTATGATCCACAGCCTAATTTTAAGGCACGACAGGCTCAACTTGGTCATTAGAAGTGACTGCGATAGGAGCTTTGGACTTTGTCCTTTTCCTTTATCATTGTTTGGCCGTGTTATGGAGGACAGTTGCGTCCTCATCCATCTCAACAAGCTGAGTTGCTAACAAGGATCTATCAATCTCCTCACCTGAGATGAAATAAAGAAAGGTCAATATCCAAGTTTGAAGCAAATGCCGTGGAATCAAAGACTAAAGAAAATAGTCTTCATCACCCATCTCTTTGGGAATTGATTTGTTGGGAAAGAATCATCCCTTATAGATTGAAGGAGAGCTTACAAGAGTACTGAACTTCTTCTTATCTACAGGAACTGCCGCGGCCTCACCAACCCTCTTCTTTTGTCGCTTACTTAGCTAAAAATTGTCAAGAACTGCAAAAACATGCAAAAGTTGGTTCAAAATAAAAATATGGAGAATGAAATGCAACTATAAAAAGGGGACGCAACCATAATTTATTAAGATTTACGAAGCTTAGAGGGACATCCCCAATTCCACGGCATCCTAAAAGTTCTCTCCCTCTCAGTCTCATCGGGGTGAATCTCCCACCCTTCTCCAGAAATGAAAAAATATTTTCCCTTCCAGTTCTTTACATTGGTAGGCCTCCCAGAATAAAGGGTCTCATCTCTATCGCGGATAGAAAAATAATAGTACCCCCTAAATTTTACGGAGTTTTCCTTTGGGCGGTAGAAGTGAAAATACTCCACAGGAGTAATGTCTATTTTGAATTTATTCTTCTACGGTACAATAGCTACAAGAATGGCCCTCCAACAATTGGGATCTAATTAGGTTGAGGCATTGGAATGTAGTACCCCTAATTTTAAATTTGTATAAATTCAATTTCCTTTACATGCGGAATAGGATGGTTCAACACACAACACACACAAACAACAAATTAATTTTTCACTAAAACCAAATTAATTCAACCCAAGTCTTAGAAATTTACCCAACAATAATTAATTCAATTTTGCAATTTAGTCCAAACCAAATTATCAAATTAAATATATGACTTGATTAAATTAAGGTAAATTTCACCTAAATAATTTTAGCACCAAAATAGATACTTGTGGTAATTAGACCAAATTTTATCTTCAGTTACCTAAGCATTCATCTAAGTGTTTTGAAAGATAAAATAAACCAATCACACTACACGCAGATGTATGAGGAAAACCCAAAATAGAAAAAACCTCAGATAACCCTGGCCTAACAAATCCACTAAGTACAGAATTATAAATTATAAGACAGTAGACTTACACCAACAACTTGACTTCGTCCAAGCCTTGACTCTCTTTCTTGTAACCACCTCTACCTATTAGATAACCATGGACTCCTCCACAGTCTAGGACTTCTCCCATGGGACTCTTGGACACCGTCACCCTCACCCGAAGCTTTTCTTCGACTGGTAACTCCGCAGCGTAAACCAAATGTCTTTTTCTTTGTAGGATGTAGAAGTAAACCCAAATTTCTCCTTTTTATGGTATAGATGAACCAATGGTTCCACACAACTCCAAGCAAACATTATATATATGTGGTACTTGGATAAACAAACTATGGGTGTAAACTCATGTGTTTGTTGAAAATATTTCTTTGAATATCAACACATAAAAACATGGAACTTTGGTTGGTGTATCTCAAAAGTGATCTCAATGAAGGTACCAAAGTCTCTTGAAAAATGTGTCCCGGGTATGTTTTAAACTGCCAAAAGGAATTGGGACAAAAGAGTGGGAAAATGGGATCAAACTGCCAATACTGTTCCCGCCCAAAACTCATGTTCAAACGAAACTTTCGTTCGAACGAAGTCTCTTTCGAACGACCATCTAACGATATTCCAGAGGCCAAAATGGGAAAACTCATTGGAAAACTCGTTCGAATGAAATTCTCGTTCGAACGAGAATTTTGAACGAAATGTGAGAAAGTCCAATTTTACTCTTTAAGCCCAAAAACTTTTATGAAAAGTTCTACAACAACTTTCTGAAAATAAAATTCATTTAAAATGAAATTACACCCATAATAAAATTATTCCAAGTCTCTTTATATATATAAAAATGCATTCATACATTTTGGAGACTATAGAATCAATTGTCATTGACGTAGAAACATGGCACTTGAAACTCTACACTTTGATATCTTCGCTTCTAAATACAGTCCGCTACGTCTACAACTGAAATTTCAAACATCATAGGCTTGGAGGATACTCATGAACACTATCATATGACTCAAATGTTTTTGTTCGAAATTGAGCCAACACTACATAAGACTCAATTGGAATTTTGTGTCCTTACAAATCTCCCCCTTTGGCTATTCCAAGACAAAAACCAAACAAAAATCCTAAAGGGTCGTCAAGCTCTACTAGACTCAAACACTTGCCACCCAAAAATAAAAAATACAAGCTTGACTCAAAACCCAAGGATGACTATCTTTGCCGATGAAAATTATCGCTAGAATAATTCCTGCACACTTAAGCAAAGCATTAAACACATAGGGAATATCAATATATTAAATGCAATTTAAAGAAAATACTCCCCCTAAATTAATTCCCCCTTTATCAACTATGTTCAACCTAAGAAGATAGCGATCTCCTCTAGGATAGATATCCTAAACTAAGATACGATTATAAGAAGATTAGAGACCACTTCTCCCCTATCACTCTCCCCCTTTTTGTTCAGGAATAGACAAAGGATAAAAGAAGTAATAAAATAATCATTTTCCCCCTAAAAACTACATAAGGGATATAAGGATGGGGGAACAAGTAAACAAGATGATGCATAGGGTGATAAGAACATGAAAGCCTATGGGTAACAATAAGATAACTAATCCATACAAATATTAATGGATACCAACTATGATGCGAAAACAAATGATACCAATTTTGATAAATAGGATACTAAGCATGTGATATCAACCAAAATATGCACCAAAATAGATACCAATTATTAATTAGAAGTATAGATCGACTAAGAAGTGTAGGCAAAGACTCAAAAACCAAAAAAATACCATATATATGTATACATAATGAATATCACTAACGCACACGCACATATACATAGGTATAAATACCACACATGACATAAAATACATTAAGATTTTCACACTTGTATGGAAAAAATGTGTCCTAAAACATGTGGTAAATGGAAGAGTAGAGGTGTGAACTAGCAACAATTAAATTTTGACCCAATAACTTAAAACATGTTCATGGAGTTCTCATTTCATTGTAAAAATTTATCACATTTAGATATAGCCTCATGTGATAATATAAATTGAACTCAATGAACAAACATACACAATGCACATAAGCCTAGAATTTTGATGATTCTACAAATCAATAGAGTCATGACAATAAAAGTTTAACTAGGATTCAGAGTCATTGTGCAAACCCGTTAATATATCCAACCAAACTCCTCATAATTTTCTTTTTCTTTTTCTTTAGAACATATTAACTAAACTATTTTTGTCCTTGGAAAATATTCTTATTAATACCACATTTTTAAGGCCTAAAATTCAATAGTGGCTTTTCATACAGAGTAATTTTGTCTTACGCAGCTCGATTCCATTGATAAACAACTACACCGGATAAACATATTTTTCTATTTTTAAAATTCGGGAAACGATTATTACATGCACAAATCCTCCATAGTCATAGCAAAATGTAGATGACTAAATTGATGGGAGAACATCTCACTTACCTTAAATATACATGTGACGATTTAAATTTCAAGTGAGCTTGTGCATGTGTGAATAGAGGCATATAAAAATAGAATCCATTACTACTCCCTGTAAGCATGATAAAGAAAATTTTAAGGATTACAATCTTAACCTAAAGTTCTAGCCACATGGAAGAGAAAAAGAAGGGATTCAAACGCAAGTATATGCCACATAAAGTGTGTCAAACTAAAATACACACATTTTTTTTTTGAAAATTTTTAACCAAAAAAACAAAAAAATTTATTCAAAAGACAAACCAAATCTTTTTGTATTTTTCATTTAATGCAAAAGAAAATGAAAGAACTATAATACAAAAGATAAACAAAAATCATAATTCTAGCATAAGATATGTGATAAAGCCATGACTAGAAAATGATAAATAAGCATACAATTAGAATGATAATATAACATGAAGCACAAAAGCTAAAGTATGAAAACAACTAACACATTCAACTTTTAGATTTAGCAAGGGAGGTATCGTGTGAAAGTAAATGAGAACAAAAAATCCCATCTTGTAAAGCTACCAAGTCGGATCTCCTAACCCAAACTAATGATGAATTACGATCTTGGGATATAGGAATATTGTCTACCTCGGTTGCCTTACGTTAGGATTTTCTAGGACCATGTTTAAGATCAATTTTTTTTTCTAAGATGACCTTTTCGACCACAATGTGAGGAATTAAAAACTCGTTGAAACGTAGTAACCCTCTATAAGAAATCCTAGGTGATTCTCTTAAAACATTGGTTTTGGCTTTATTAGATAAGACATGACTAGTATCGAAGCCTAAACCACAAGTGTCATTTTCAATTTGGAACGTTCCTAAGATTTTATCTAACTTCTCCGAACGACTCTCCAAATAAAATTTGACTTTACTAGAGTCTATTAATTTTTCTTCTAATTCTAAAATCTTAGGCTTTAACAAACCATTTTTCTCTTCAAACATGAGAAGCTCCTTTTCATTAACTCCTTCAAACCTCTAAGTCTATCTCTCTCACCTTCAACATATTTAAGCTTCTCTTGAAGATCTCTCTCGTGTGTCCTAAGGTCATCAACCAATGCACTCTCATCAATGACCTTGGCATGTTCCCTTAAACTGTCTTCTAACTTCAAATTTGCTCTTTTTAATTTAATAGATTCTTCATATAATTCTCTAAATGCAAATTGAAGTTGAGTCTCATGAACCTTTTCATCACTTTCACTCTCACAACCATCATCTTTTGGGGATTCACAAACAAAGGCCTCGAAAGAGTCATGTAAATGTATATCTTCATGATAAATTCATTATATATGCTCACATGACTTGCCATGAACACGGTAAAGTTTCACTCAATGGGGGAATCGGGTCCCTCTTCCTTATCACTATCACTAAGGGTGGCATTGTATGAAATAGGTTGCTTACCCTCTCTCCATAGTTTAGTGGGGCATTCAAAAGCCCTATGGCCATACCCTTCATAACCAAAACAACGATTTGACTCGTCCCTATTTAAATCTTCATTTTGTCTTTTAGGGAATTTTTCGGATTTGTCATGCTTAGAATTTTTAAATATCTTAAAATCATTTTTAAACTTATCTTTATTAAATTTAAGAAATTTTTGAAATTTCTTAGCAAACATAGCTATTTCCTCTGAGTCATTATCACTCTCATTTACCACAACTTGTTTTTCCTTCTTTCGGGCTTTCAAAGTAATGCCCTTATCTATTTTCTTTTCATTTTTGGAGGGGAACATATCTAGTTCATAAGTTTGCAAATCACCTACTAATTCCTCAAGTTTGGTAGAGTGCAAGGTGGGTAAAGAATTTAAAACCGTCACTTTAGGGATAAATCTCTCAGGTAGGGACCTTAAAATTTTCTTTACTACTTGGTCGTCAAGTATTTTCTCTCCCAAATTAAATGATGAATTTACTATATTGAAATGTATATCATAAAATTCATCAAATATTTCTTTTTCATTAATTTTGATGGTTTCAAGTTGAGTGATGAGGTTCTGGATTTTAGAAGCCTTAACGACACTAGTTCCCTCATAAGTGAGTTGTAATATATCCCAAACTTTCTTAGAAGTTTCATACGTCATGATACGTCGGAATTCATCCGGTATGGCCTCCGTAAACAAGTCATTTAAACCTCGGGAATTAAAATTAGTAATTTTAAATTCATTCTCACCCCATCTATCTACGGGTTTGGTAACACGCTCATTTTTACCAAAAATGTGGGTAGAGACCACCCGTTAACAACTGACAATCAAACCCTCTCATCGATAGACTTTAGTGCCGATTTCATACGTGCTTTCCAATACGCATAGTTGGAACCATCGAAAACAGGAAATTTTGAAAATGGGGAAAAATTCATTTTTAACCAAAAATATTTAAAAGGACCTTAACGCAATAAATTAGTTCTCCGGCTCTTATACCACTTGTTGGAATGTAGTACCCCCAATTTTAAATTTTTATAAATTCAATTTCCTTTACATGCGGAATAGGATGGTTCAATACACGACACACACAAACAACAAATTGATTTTTCACTTAAACCAAATTAATTCAACCCAAGTCCTAGAAATTTTCCTAACAATAATTAATTCAATTTTGCAAATTAGGCCAAATTAAATTATCAAATTAAATATATGACTTGATTAAATTAAGGTAAATTTCACCTAATTAATTTTAGCACCAAAATAGATACCTGTGATAATTAGACCAAATTTTTTGTGAATTACCTAAGCATGCATCTACGTGTTTTCTTAGATAAAATAAACCAATCACACTACACGTCGATGTACAAGGAAAACCCAAAACGGGAAAAACCTCGGACGACCCTGGCCTAACAAATCCACTAAGTATGGAATTACAAATTACAAGAGAGTAGACTTACACCAACAACTTGACTCCGTCCAATCCTTGAAGTTCCTTCTTGTAACCACCTCTATCTAGTAGATAGCCATGTACTCCTCCATAGTCTTGGACTCCTCCGATGGGACTGTTCGACACTGTCACCCTCATGCGAAGCTTTTCTTCCAGTGGGAACACCGCATCATAAACCAAATGTCTTCTTATTTGTGGGATATAGAAGTAAACCCAAACTTCTCCTTTTTATGCTAGAGATGAACCAATGGTACCACACAACTCCAAGCAAATATTATATAAATGAGTTACTTGGATAAACAAACTATGGGTGTAAACTTATGTGTTTGTTGAAAATATTTCTTTGAAATTCAACATATAAAAACGTGGAACATTGGTTGATGTACGTTCTCTCAAAAGTGCTCTCAAGGAAGGTACCAAAGTCTCTTAAAAAATATGTTTCGAGTATGTTTTAAACTACCAAAAGGAAGTGGGATAAAAGAGTGGGAAAATGGGATCAAACTGCCAAAACTATTCCCGCCCAGAAATTTCGTTTGAACGAGATTTTTGTTTTAACGAAGTGTCATTCGAACGACCATATAACGATATTCCAGAGGCCAAAATGGGAAAACTCGTTGGCAAACTCGTTCGAATGACATTCTCGTTCGACCGACAATTTCGAACAAAGTGGCAGAAAGTCCAATTTTACTTTTTAAGCCCAAAAACTTTTATGAAAAGTTCTATAATAACTTTCTAAAAATAAAGTTCATTTTAAATGAAATTATACCCATAATAAAATTATTCCAATTCTCCCTATATATAAAAAAATGCATTCATACCTTTTAGAGACTATGGAATCAATTGTCGTTGACGTAGAAACATGGCATTTGAAACTCGATACTTTGATATCTTCGCTTTTAAATACAGGCCGCTACGTCTACAACTAAAACTTCAAGCATCATAGGCTTAGAGGATATTCATGAACACTATCCTATGACTAAAATGTTTTTGTCTGGAATTGAGCCAACATTACATAAGACTCAATTGAAAATTTGTGTCCATACATAGGGCTAACCTCGTCGGTTGGAAAATTCTTCTAACTGGAACAGGGACTGAAAGCCTCAGCACATAAATGAAAGCGCGGAGGGGGAAGCAGACCCCATCGTCAGCAAGTGCCCTGCATGGACTTTATTCCGCGGCAGGTTCTGAGCACATCAAATTCTCAAAAAATTCAAAGGCTTCAGCCACCTGATCAACACACTCTTGGGTCATAGTGATGCAGACACTAAGTGTAGTAAGAGGTCTCCCAGCCCTCCCAGATGTGCCACCAGGTCCGTTCCTAACCTCAGATGTACCCATGATCGAGACATTTATATCCATTGGTTGATTAATTGAATTAGCCTCTTCCTCTATGATCGCAGAATCTGAGTCTGAATATAGCACTACATAATTATGGCAATCTCTCAACTGGCACGACCCTATTGTCCTCAAAGGACGCACCGAAGGAAGTTCGAGAGGAGAGGCTCTAAAATGTTTGTTCCAAAAACCTCTCAGAAATTTGTCTGGGTCAAAGTTCATATGGATGCAGCAATACTTGAAAAGCAGAGAGTCCGCAGTTAGGCATCGTAGCCAATATGGTCATATGTAGGCCTCTTAGAGGCCGCGTCAGGAATAATGATGTATCAAGTTTGAAGGATAAACAAGAAATGTTAGGAAAAATTAACTTCTGTCGCGGCATATTATTTTGAGAGAAGGTATGTTTTAATCTTACACGTCGTAGTCATTGGACTAGGGGATAAGTTCTGCGGACACTAATCTAAGGGCCTTAGGCAAGGGAAAATTTACATGCCGCAACTAAAAATATACATGTTGCGGTAATTGAGGGCTGCAGATGTTTACTTAAGACCACCCAAAAATTTTCCAAGGGATTTTGTCATGCCGCAACCAAATATTCATCAATCTGCGGTCATATACTCAAATATGTTGGTATTTAATGTTGATAAACTCGAAGATTAAAACATTAGAATGTGAAGAGTTTCTCTCAAGAACACCAAGAACAAGGGGTATGATTTTCAACAAACACGATCCTATGCAAATATATTTCTGGGATGTGTTTTGTATTTATATCCTACAATTTAGGAATTCAAAAAGCCCTAAGTTTAGCAGTTATAAATCAAAGAGATTTGTTCAAGCCAAGAAATCACAATAGTAGTTATCGGTTGCAATCCGAGAAAACACATTCAAAAAATACCAATTCATGGTGAGTTTAGCAGATATGAATCGCGGCAATTCAAAGTTAATTGATTCACAAAGACATAAGTTTAGAAATTCATAAGTTGAGATGAGTTGCAAAGATGAATTCACAAGGTTTTAGATTGGAAAAATCACTTGGAAAAGGATGAAAATCGATTGCTCAGCTCAAACTGTTGCCTTGGAAGGTCGTCGAAAAAGTCAAAGATAAAGAATGGACAAAGATTTGCCTGTGATATGCTAAAAAGGTTTTGGGAAACGTAATGAAGTCCACGACCAGTTCTATTTATATAAAAGGGAACGTGAAGGCAAAGCGTCGTTTGAAAGTGGACTCTGTAGAGGATACGCACTGCGGCACAAGCAGTACCAAGACGCAACAACAATTCCTTGGGGGCTTATTGATAGAACAGATATCGTACCCCTGTCGTGGAGCTAAACTTTCTATCGACTATGGTATCATGTGCTTTACATGCCTGCCTCAGCACTTAACATATAGGTTGCGGCCCCTTATACGCTACCTACCGCAACCCTTGAACATGCATATTGCGGCCCCATTTACAAGATATATGTCTCGGCCCTTAAGCTCATCAATCAGTTGGCCACAACATCTCTCATTACAGCAACAATGTCTACACCTATATATAGAGGTCCACCCCTCGAGATAAGGAGAGATTCATTTATCCTCATCCGGAGCCGGTTCATTTCTAGTGCCAATACATAGCTCAGAGATCCTGACACTCTCCAAACTACTTAGTCCAGCTTGGGGGCTATTCTCCGACCTCCCAGCCATCTCTCCGGCACATCAAAATCCTCATAAACATGTATTCTCTTATATTCTCGTGCTTGTACGCCTCTTTAGGCCAAATTACTATGTACCAAACAACAAATATAATGACAGTGTGGCACCAAAGTGGACGTAGGCTCATATTTATAGCCGAACCACTCTATATCTTGTCTTTTATCTCTTTTTACTTGCTTTATTTTCTTATTATGCACTATACACTTGACTTGCTGGTACGAGAACGACTAGTGGAAGATTTCTCGTATCATCAGGGTGCACCTAAACTGGTGTTGCCACTGAATATTTTGGTTGTGCTTGGAGAAAATGATGTGCTAGGGTGGTTATTACGGCATTAACCGTCTGTCCGACAATATTTGTGACCTATACTGTAGCCATAGTCTTCTGAGTGGCCTATGGCTCCAGCTGAGCCTCCTCCTCTGCAACCCTCCTAGCGGCACGTGCTAGTCTACCTCTCATTGCATTTGGCATCTAAAAACAATTCGAAGTTGTATGCAATTCACTTCAAATATAAAAAATAGCAGAAGAACATAAACGCGCAATATGAACCAATACTCCTAATCATAGGCTTTCTATAAAAAAAATGCAACGTTGACAACTGAACAAGTCTGCAAAGATCTTAAGGACACTAGAACTTGATTCTCTGATACCAACTATGCTACCCCACCTATTTTAATAGTGGGCGATCAATCGTTTGTCAAAATAAAATAGGAATCTAGTGTGATTTCATTCTCAACATCATTATCGTAATAAGTAATAAAACATAAGATAGAATAAAACCATATATACAACTAAATAGATAGAATAATCCTTATGCATAGATAAATAAATAAAAGTGAATTGAATAAACCATCGGTCACCAAATAACATCCAACTGAAATATACTGAATAACATCTAACTATTAAAATGAAAGATCTGACAATGATATAAAATTCTATCTATCTATGGGCAACACGCCCAATCCGAAAATTGGAATGAAAAGATCCTATCTAGATAGAATAAACTGAGGCATATAAAACAATCTTATAGCGCCCACAGGTATTTCAACAACAAGAATGTATCTATATACGCGGTCTCGGCTGCTGATGCTGCTACACACCTAGGGATTAAAAAAATAAGGAAAAACAATTGACGACGGGTCAAAGCCCGAAAAGTAGAAAATATTTGGGAAGTAAATAATTGTTCTAAATCAATTAAAACAGTGTTGCATTACTTCCATAATTAACCGGTCACCCTCAAATGAGTAAAACCTCACCTCTCAACTATAGTTCGCACCTAACATGTTCATTTTTTTAATTCTAAATAAACTACCTAGTCTAACTAGGACACATCCCTTCTATATAAGCCCAAACCCCACTAATACTCTCTATTAACTAAGTATAACTACCTTCATTAGGTATATGTTCATAAACAATATTGTAGCGGCACACTTGCTATAAAATAGAGGTACACAGGATATACTACACTCGTACTATAAATAGAAAAGCACACAACATGATAGCCTAGCTATGCCCGTGTTATAAATAAATATACATAGCACATCTCGTATACATACATATATATCACTCGCTATATATGTATAACTGCATCCCCAGAGTTAAGACCTCATGGATCCATCCCTCGTGTGTTATCAGGCTCATCACGCATCATATTCAGCCATCGGGTCGAAATCTCACCACTAAACCCAAAATCTAAACACAATAAAGGAGGCGGTTATAAATATACGTTCGGGGAATTGCGACCATACCGCATCGAACCCCACCAGTCTCCAAATCGATATTTATCCTTACACACGGATAGTGGCCATGCAATAGTTTATGACCTGGGGAACCAATCCAATGCCTGTTGGTTAATGCTAAGGTTGACTCCCACTGCGTGCAACCTCCTAACGATAGCACTACCGAGTAAGTATGTTCGATATAAATAAGTAACATAAAACCACACATCGATACACACACACACACACACACACACACACACACACATTAGAGCAGATCAAGTGGGGTCCTTCAGTTTGAGGGCCCTGAATGAGCTCCATTTTTTTAAAATAGTAAAAAAACATTTTGGAGATGATTTTTTCTATGATTTTTAAATATTTCAGTAGGACCATAAAAAAATAATCAACTCAAAATAAATTTTTTTACTATTTTAAAAAAATCGGTCAAACTTTGTGAGTTTTTAACAGCTTAAAAACAACTTAAAAATCGATAAAGTTTGATCGATTTGTTTAAAATAGCAAAAAAAATCATTTTGAGTTGATTATTTCTTTATGGTCCTACTGAAATGTTTAAAACCCATAAAAAAAATCAACCCAAAAATATTTTTTTTACTATTTTACAAAAATGGACCTCATTCAAGATCCTCAAACTGGGGCCTCACTTAATCCTTTCCCATATATATATATACTAGCGTATGCCCGTGCCTGAAGGCACGAAGAAATTTTCCAAAGTACGTAATCACGAAACGACGACAATTTTTCAAAGTATATTATAGCGAAACGCAAAAAAATTGAAGTGTAATTTTAAAACAATGTCAAATAGTCCAATAACATTCAAATAGTGTAGATTCATCAATTAAATTCACATATAATACAAAATATACAATATTCATCCATAGAATTCACATTGTGTTTCAAAAAAAAAAAGTGTCAATTTTTAAAAAAAAATTGGGCATAGCCTCCTTTGTTTATTGGACTATCCACCCTATTTAAGGGGTAACAACAAATCCAACAAATCAAATTTAAAATCCCAAATTCGACAGATTTAGGCAGCGGGCTACATCGGCGGAAGTTTGAGGGAGATTTAGGCAGCGGGCTACAGCGACGATGGAGGATTAAGTCCATGTTTGATTGGTCTTGAATTAAAACCTGAAACGAAAAGAAAAAAAATAGTTTGTTCCCGAAAACATTGTACGTTAGCAATTCAACTTTCGAGTTCCCAAAAACATTGTATGTTAACCTAACTACCATAGCTGGTACACAATGATCATATGTGGCATGGGGTTTATAAAGATCATCCTCACATGGGGAAGGGGAGGAGACGTGTGTGAGTGGGGAAGGGGGGAGGGGACGGGGCAGGGGGCGCGTATGTGCATATATGCAGTGCATATATGCATATTGCATCGTGTGTTTGTGTGCGTGTGTTTGTGTGCGCGTGTGAGTGGGGAAGGGGGGAGGGGACGGGCAGTGTGTGTGTGTGTGTGTGCGTCTGCGTGTATGCCATGCATATATGCAGTTTGCATATATGCAGTGCATACATTGCACATTGCAGCGTGTGTGTGTTTATGTGCGCATGTGTGCGTGTGAGTGGGGAAGGGGGAGGGGGCGGGGCAAGGGGCGTGTGTGCGTGTGTTTGTGTGTGTGCGCGTGTGTTCGTGAGTGGGGAAGGGGGAGAGGACGGGGTAGGGGGCGCGTGTGCGTGTGCATGTATGCATATATGCAATTTGCATATATGCATATGCATATTGCACTGTGTGTCCGTGCATGTGTGTGCGTGTGTGAGTGGGGACATGTAAATTACTCATCTAACCACATAATTTTGTCACATAATTTTGTTTTCATCAAAAGAAAATTACTTTTGAACTATTCCTGGATGAATGAAAAGTACAACTTTAAGTCGATTTGGCTTTATAATGTATAACTCCGAACACATTAATAAATCATAAATAAATTGAGTATTAAAACGAAAGGGAAAAGATGTATACCGTGTGGTGGGGGTTGTCCGAGGTTCCGAGGTGGTTAAGTCATGGAGATCTTCCACAACGATGGTGATTCAAAGCATGAAACTTAAAAATCTGGCAAAAACCCATAAGAGAAAAAACGTGTTAGATCTGGAAAACTAAACCGAAAAATTAAAACACGTTAGATTTAGAAAAAATGTGTTGGATATTAAACTCCCACACCCACCCCTAAAAACATTAAAACCAAAGAACTTTTTTCCCATAGGATTACTGCACTGCATATATACGCAGTTGCATATATATGCAGATGGCATATATATGCAGTGCATATATATGCAATCTGCTGCATATATATGTTGCATATATATGCAGATATGCAACGCATATATATGCAATCTGCTGCATATATATGTTGCATATATATGCAGATTGCACTGCATATATATCAAACAGTTATATGCCTATGAAACACACAGGTATTTGTGTAACTGTTTTCGAAACACTTGCTCATTATCATGATGGCCAATTATTTTTATTTGAGTAATACTAAGGATATTTTTGTTTATGATCATGTGTTAAATATAGTGGTGTTTGTAATTTATATGAGTTTGTTTAAAATACCACTTATTGTTTGACATGTGAATGTATCTCCCAAATTATGTCTCGTGTTCTCTAGAATTATTTGATTTTTGTGATGCACATAAAGTTGGTTAAGTAACATAAATTTAAGTGGCGGGCATATGTAGCAAGTACTGATTACTGACAGTCGGATAAGGAACATAACAACTGTGGGGTTGTGATGATGGTAAATCCTTACCAGTAAAGACAAAGAAACCGACCAAGCAAGTGTTGATAATAAGATTAGACCAATAAAGGCCTACACATCGGCATCAGACTAAGAGCAAAGAGGTTGATCACACTTGATGAACTTGGAATAGTTGTCCAAAATGGAGAAATGTTTGCTCCAGAACTCCTTATACTCTTCCCACTATATCGACTTCCCTTATTTTCATTTTTACGTCACCTACCAAAACAATAATAATAATAATATTAGAGCAATTCAAGTTTGTATCCTGCATTATAAGAGAAATACAGGCCTGTACACCAAGACTAAAGAAAAAATATACAGAAAAATAGAAAGATCCACCTTCGAAATTTCTCATTACCACTGCTCTTTCTTTCAATCGCACCCTTGACACAGCACCAAAGATGCCAGTAATTGTTATAAGCATACAAAATTTAATTGATAAACACCGTAAGCATATAAAACATGCAGACACAATAACTGTTATAAGATAACAGTTTCAGTACTGTTATAACTTGTATATTTGAAGTGAACAGGCCAAGAGAAGGATAAGATAACAGTTTCATTACTTTTATAACGGAAGAATCGTTTATATTAACAAAATATTGAATATAATATGATGAATACATAGGAAGGTTATGAACAAAATATTAACAAAACATTGAAAAGAATATGAGCATGATTTTTATAATCAACGAAAAATAGAGGCAACTTATAACCATTAAACCAACTACTATAACACGGTCATTGGCAAAAGTAAATATAAAGTTAGTTGTGCATATTGCAGGAAGAAAGAATCAACTTCAGGCCATTACATTTATAAGCTTGGCTCCAGCACCAGTCTCATCGGCATCTCCATCGCAACCTCCGCTTAAGAATTTTACTCAAATTGCAAACCTTCTGTCAATCGATGTAAGCGTGAAGAAATTTGGGATAATAAGGGTGTTCAAAACCTAATCTAAATATCATAAGGTGGTTGAGATTTATGAAATAGAGAGAGGAAAAAAGATAGAATACCATAAAGATAAAAACCCATTCTACCACAAATACACCAAGTCGCAATCACCAATCTTCTGACCAACAACGAAAAACCTCCACTGCATATCATCCACGCCCATAGATCCTCCGCCATGTTATCAGAAAAAACAACACCCCGAACTGAAAATAAACTAAACAAATCAGTAAGCATGAATGTAAATCAGTAGTAGTTCCTCATCTTTGATCAGAAGCAGAGGTAAATATCATTTAAACACATTTGTGTCCAACAATATTAGGATATTCAATACTAAACATCCCAAAATTGACTTCCCCCAATTCAATTAGACTTTTAGATTAGACTAATATAAATGAGACTAATACACTAATATAAATATAAAACTGAAAACATTAGACTAATACTAAACATCCCAAAACAGAAAACATGAGACTAATACACTGATATAAATAAAAAAAATAAACAACACAAGCGAAAGAAAAATAAATAAACAACACTGAGATAAAGAGAGATGCCACTTTGTGTGGGAGACGTCATAAAACACTATTGAAAGAAAGCAATAAAAAAACAGGAAGTGCTGCAATCAAAGGATAATACACTGAAACACAGATTTTGATCTGAATAACTTTGCCACTGTGCGAGTTTGAGACATGGAAAACAAATATAATCAAATAGACTAAATTTACCATTTAAAAAAATAAATCTCTTGGATTCACAGTTGATTGTGAGCTTTATGTTGGAACATTTAGCAGATCTAACGTCCATGAATTCATCCAAGACATCCAATTTGCAGAACATCATTGAAGAAACTACACCTAAGACATCCAATTTGCATCAAATTCAAATGCCCGTGAATTCATAAGGTCATCACATTAACAAACATATAATGGAATGGAAAAGTAGTTTCTACACATACCTGAAGCACATTAGTTCAGCAAAATACACAAAAGAGAATAGTTATTTCAGCACATTAGTGTACCAACAAAACTGAAACCAATTGGTATACAACAATCCCATTCAAACAATTGGTATGCAACAAAGCAATTTACAATATACAATAAAACATTATAACCACTAAACAGGGTAGAGAGTATCAAAACATATTACCCATTAAACATATAAAATTTAATGTCTATTTAAGCCATCAAAAAGAGTAATATTGTAACTATTCAATAGTAATATTAAAATTTCAGTCATCAGAAGTATATAAATGATAAACATCTTATGGACAATTGGATGAAACTTCAACAATAAACAACATACGATTGCAACCCCCAAACAAAATCAAAATCAAATAGTAAGATATGCAACAAAAATTACAGAAGAAAATAAAAGCATATACATGGATAATGAAACCAACTGATACAAAACACAATCTAGAATTGTGAAATTTATACAAAATGAAACAAACACTGAACATTTCCCTCGATGCTCAATTGAAAACGCCTAGGCCCGTGGATAAAAATGAAACCAACCTTAAATTAGTAAACCTTGACTGATCAAACTATAACAAAATAAAGAATCTAGATCACTTAAACATTTTCTCAAACACCTATGTTACCAATATGCGTAATGTCAGCTTGGAGAGCACTTGTTTTAGATATCAACAAATATTCAAAATATAGAACCTTGTATACAGATATATAAAAGAATTCCAAGAAATAAATTACAAATTTAAAAAGGTTATGGAACACACTAACCCGCGTGCGTTTCTATAGATGTAGTCACCAAATTATATTTGGCAGCTTAGAGAGCACCTGTTTATCTAGAAGCCTATATTTGAGACCAAAAAATAGTAACTATAACTAACATTATGCCTATTGATGTTATACATTGATCAACTCAGAAATTCAAAATTCAAAATATATGTATATGTTTTAGATCTCCGCAGGTCAGCTTAATCATGTAGTCAAATAATACACCAGACAGTCAATTTCAGTTTACTCATCATAGAAGCTCAGCATATACTACAATGAAATCAAATGCCTACAGCAAAATCCATTTAACATACATTTTTGATCCATATCACAACACACTAATCAACCTTAGAATAAAAACAAAGTCTAAATGATACCCAAACCATTTAACATACATTTTCCAATATTTAGAGCTCCCACAATCATCTTCTAGAATCCTAAGTCTCACCGCCAACAGCACAATCCATGCCAACAACACATGCACAATCCATGAAAAATTAGAAGATGTTCAATAAAGAGTAAAATATATAAAAAGAAATGCAAAATATACTCTAAATCTAATCATTTACTCACATTCAAACTCAATTTACTCTCACATTCAAGCATTGCCTTTTACATCATTCAAGCACTGCCTTTACAAACATACAAACTCTAAAAAAAACATAGATCCTTCACCTAATTGTAATAAAGTAATCTTCTCTACCTACATATTTGGGAGTTTAAAAAACGAAAAAAAAAAACGAAATTAGTTAAAAAAAAAGTTTGACTCGTTAAATGAGAATCCTTCTACAATGTCAGTTAAAAAAAATACAAC
Organism: Sambucus nigra; assembly: GCA_949130495.1. Taxonomy (NCBI): domain Eukaryota; kingdom Viridiplantae; phylum Streptophyta; class Magnoliopsida; order Dipsacales; family Adoxaceae; genus Sambucus; species Sambucus nigra. The sequence goes on along the minus strand of OX422219.1, from coordinate 127,044,305 downwards.
CAAATAATCTCATTTTCAAAGATTGGAACCTTTTTCAAATTTGGGTTCACTCCCAAATAATCTCCTTTTTAACCCCAACAAAAACCCAAGAAAAGAAAACCAGTCAGATGGAAAGAGAACATATACCTTATTTATATCGTATATATCATGAGTCTAGAGGTAGATGGGAGATTTTGTGGTGTATTTTGGCTCTCCGGTGGCTTCCCGTTTGTTCACGGCTGTTTTGGGAGAAAAACAGATTTTTTCTTGATATTTACAAAATTGCCACTTTGAGGAAAATCTATAAATAGAAGCCTATTTTCTGTTTTTATGCAGTGCTGTTTTTTCCAGCAAGAGTGAACATTTTATGAGTTTTTCAAAGAGAAAAGTGAGTGAGAGCTTCTTGTTTAAGATTAGTTCTTGTGCTTGGTTGTGAGTGACTTTCTTGGAGAGATAAAGAGTGTGAGTGTGTAACCTTGTGGTTCCTCCATTTATCAAAGAAAGAAGAAATCCTACCATTGTGGATGTAACCCTTGTTTGGGTGAACCACGTTATATTGTTGTCGTTTCTTTGCTTTGATTGCTTGTGTGTTCTTGTTATCCTACTTGTTGATTGTTGATTGGATTCGTTTTGAGTTTGCACACTTAGTTTTCATTAGGAACAAGGTCTTGGGTGTTTTCCGCACACCAAGTGTTTGGTAAAATTCCGAAGTGAGTTTTATGGTCTTGGTTGCTTAACATAGGACTGTTTTAGCGCAACAGATTTTTCAGTTGATGAGTGAAGGTAAGCATCCTAGAGTGAGATCTGCAAAAGAAAATCCATGAAGAAAAAGGCATGATTTGAACACAAAGAAAGCCCCAAAAAATTCGTACAGAGTGTGAATAGAACAAAAAAACTCTCTTAGAAAATTCAAAACCCAAAGTCTCATAGAAAATTGAGAGATTAGAAAAAAAAAATTGAAACCAATGTTTTCAACACACATATGCAGAAGAGCGTGTGTGTGTTAATGGGCTTGTTAAGAAATAGGTAGAGAGGGTAGTTGCGAACCAAGATTTGCAACAAATTTTATGCTAAAAACTTGAACTCAACTCCAAGGATCATTTTCTTCTCTTGCTGGTTACCCTTTTCGGCAGCAATAATGGAGCCGAGAGTCGTCCACGATTTCTCCGGAGGGACAGAGAAAGAGAGAACATACATCGTGTTTGGGTTGGGTGGGGGGGGGGGTGAGAAGGGTTGTCTTTTGGTGTGTTTTTACCAAAATAGGGTTGTGATTTAATTAAAGTGGTAGATGGGGAGTTAATCAGTGAGAAGAAAAAGGGGGGGGGGGGGGGGAATTCAAAATTTTAAGGGATAAAATAGGTACTGTAGAAAGATGAATAGTATTGCATTTGAAATTAATGGAGTGAGATGATCTCAACCATCCATCTTGGGAAAATGTGTAAGGAGGTGGCATCGATCTACACCGTAAAAAATGTGTATATTTCAAAAACCAAGCTCCCATATTATATATATATATATATATTAGAGTGACGTTCAGGTGTCTTATTTTTTGAAATTTCTCCATCCAAACCCTCCGATGGAGGTCCCAAGCCTCCGAAAACATGAAATTAACCCCACTTATCAATATACTAACGTTACAACATCATTTTTATGCCTAAATAACCATGAATCCTATATTAAACACCTAGGATTTCAAATCAAGCATCAAATTAATTAAACTCAGAATTTTTGCCATTAGATACACACACATATATATAGATTATCGAGATCATATGCATATCTCAAATCGTAATAGTCTTTAAATCATTGAAGTTCGAACTAACTTCCCGATTAAATCTCTAAATGTTCACTTACTTGAACTCCCGGTTCTCCTCACTCTAACCCATCTATTCTTTGGTCTTAAACCCTTACCAAACCTCGTAAATCTTTCCCAGTAGTCCCACTCTACCGTGGAAGCCCCTACGGTCATTTCCCAAGATTTAGTGGGTCAAAAAAACACATGAACAAAAACTGGTAGACTAGAAAACCGAACAGGTTCACTGGAAAATTGAACTGGTTCAATTGAGCAAAATTGTTCGGTTTGTTAGGTTGTCAGGTGTCTTTTTTTTTTAAATTTCTCCATCCAAACCCTCCAATGGAGGTCCCGAGCCTCCCAAAACATGAAATTAACCCCACGTATCAATATACTAATGTTGCAACATCATTTTTACGCCTAAATAACAATGAATCCTATATTAAACACCTATGATTTCAAATCAAGTATCAAATTAATTAAACTCAGAATTTTCGCCATTAGATTTTCAAAAATTCCACATTTCCAACAAAGTTCTACATGATCATCATTTAAATCCCATAATTAATTTTGAAATTTAATGTGATTAATCACCATTAATAATCCATTTTTAAATCCTAATCTTTTATCATTTTGGTTTGTATATCAATTAAGAAAGCTTTAATCTTTAACATCTTAATTTTTAGATTTCTACCTCTAATCATGAAAATAATTAACTACTATCAAAATTGTGACATTTAGAAAGTATTTACTTGTCTTTGTGGATTAAAATTTGACGTTCTCTACGTATTTGATGATGGGTTAAATCCTCTCTCTTCTCCTTTCCAATATTTCTCTTCTTTCTTCCTCTTTTCCAAACCATTTTCCCTTCTCTTGAACTCTCTCTCAATCTCCCTTGTGCAGAATATCAAAAGTGGGTTTCCATCCACCTTCCCAACTTCTTAAATACTCCCTTAATTACCCTAATCTCATTTTTTCGCTTAACCATAAGTATAAAATGTCCCTCATACCCTTATATAGGTCTTATTATGTCTAAAAAGCTCCCAAAATCCACGCATAACACTCGGGTACCTATTCAGAACTATTTTGACCCTTATCGGATCGTCGGTGCACTCGAAAAGGTCATCCAAGTAACCCAACTCCAAATATACTAATATTTCATTAATCAGGTCCGACACACGCATACTGTATGCGTCGTCCATAAATTATTCCGATCCGCCGATGTAACACTCTATTGACATATAAAAATAAATCTTCGCTTTCACTCATATATAATCTATGATAAATCACATATTTATTTACTTATCACACACAAGTAAATAATAATATTAATAATAAATATTAATCCTTTATCTAACTAATTAATATTTAAGAAAAAATATCCAATTTAATTTCTCCTAATTAAATTAATAATATTAAGAATAACGTAAATTAATTAATAATAAAAATATGGGGTACTTTGCCAAAACGACCTCAAGGATTATGAAAACTTTCAAAAGGGGCAAATAGTAATCATAACAAGATAAATAATCTTGTTATGATTACTTTTTTCCCCTTTTGAAAATTTACTAATTCTACCCGTTCATGTATGTATGCGTGTGTGTGCAGGCACGCGCGTGTGTGTGTTAATTTTATTATGGTAAACTCAAGTATAATGATGTCTTATGAATGTATCATGATTTATGAATATCTCAGATAATTTTATCATGATTGGTGGAGCTTGATTGCAATTTTTAATATATGTGAGAAGTCATAATGGGAATGTACTGTATGATACATTAACAATAATAGAGAAATTTTGAGTTTTCATCTTTTATTTTGTACTATAATTTGAGTTTACAGTCCAATATTTTAAATTATTTGAGTTCACACCATAAATTTTGAATCTTATATTTTGGATTTTGGTTAATTATTGAAATTGAATGGGTAAGATTTAATTAGAGGGTAAAAAATCAAAAGATTCAAAACTTAGGGTGCAAACTCAAATTATGGTGAAAAACTTAGGGTGAAACCTTAAAATAGTATCTTTAAGCAATAGCAGAGTTAATTGTTAACCGTCTTTCCCTTTTGGACATATATGTGGGGTCTTACTTGATAATAATAATAGGAGATGAACTCCATTAAAAAATTTGATTAGATTTATTTTTCTATAATCTCATATTATCGGGATTGTCTTCATGTAAACTTAAAACCCTTGTACTCAAATTGAATAGAACCATTCTTTAGTGATGATCTTTGAATTAGTTTAGATGGCCTTTCACCGATGGCTGAAAGAATCAAATTTAAAATTTTCCATCCTTAATTTTCTTTTGAAACTTATTTTTTCTTGGTAAGTCTTGTCAAAATCTCTTTTCCACGCTCTTTCTAAAAACAAAGATTTATGGGGATTATGCAAAATGTGTGAAATAGAGATCCAGTAAGGCCATGCAAAAAATAAATAAACATGATGTTTTATGTTGAAAAAATGATCATTGTTATGTGTACGGTACAATTGGCGATGTGTAGAGGGAAAACACAAAAGAAACCAAAACATTGCACTTGGAGCATTGTAGGGAAAATGCATTAGGACATGCATAAGCAAACCTACATATTCCCTAGTGGGGGTGGAACAACTGCAATTTTGAGATTCTCACACACACGCGTGCGTGCATGCATGCACGCACACACACACAAACATATACATGGATTTTTTAAGGGTCGATGTGTAAATTCTAATGTTGCTAGGGAAAATTATAACATATAGGTTGGACTTCACTACTCCACCACCTACCACCTCTCTCTCTCTCTCTCTCTCTCTCTCCCTCTCTCTCTCTGTCCCTCCCTTTTTTTTCCCAATAGCCACTTTATAAAACTTATGTTGGACTTCACAACCCTACCACCTCTCACCATTTCCCAACTTGTCTACTAACCCACCTTTATTTCCTCTTATATGTTTCCTCCTTTCACACACACACACACACACACACACATACACACACTGTGTGTGTGTGTGTGTGTGATCCACTATTGTATAATTATTATGTTTTCAGTTTTGCAATCTACATCTTTTTATTATAGTATACTTTCAATATATAAAGTTTCATGGACTAATAGCTAAGGTTGTCTCTCTCTATTTAATATTTCTTTCAAGTACATAAATTCATAAACCACCATATATAGGGCATCCTCTATCTGTCCATCATCTGTTATCGAAAACATTGCTACAATTCCCAAAAATTCATAAACCACCATATATATAGTCTTCTTTGTTATGACCTTTATCATATATATATCTATATAATAAAGTAGAAAATTTATATATGTCACAAGCCTTGATCATGATGTCATCTATATAAATTTTTTCTGCACTACCTCTTTTGCCCTCAATTTTTTGATTTCTCCCTCTTTTTATACTTACTAAATTTACACTTCAATTCAAAATTAGGGGTACTTTTGTCCAAATTTCTTCATCAATTTATTCCGTCTCTCTCTCATTTATCACAAAAGCCTCTAGATTTTATCTGTTCACGTTAACAAAGCACATCACTCATTATATCTCCCATCTCTCCTCTCTCCACTCTCCACTCTCCTCATCCCTTTTGAAACCAAAAGCAATGACTGGTTTTATTGTGGGCAAAAAACCCTTACTTCGACCAAACAGTAGACCCTCTGTCTTGTCGTCTCTCTCTCTCCCAATCAACGGTGACCTTAATTCCAACTCCATGGGTTTATGTTTGAAAGTTGAGGTTAGATCTCTCTTTATTACATTTTATTTTGGGATCTTAGGATTTTTGAAACTCTAAATATGGTTTGTATGTTTGGTTTTGGAGATCTCATAAGATAATATACACTAAGTTTTTCGATAGGTACAAATTAGGGTTTCGAGCTATGTATGGTCTTTCGATTTAGGTTTCAATTGAAGTTTTGTTTGTTAGTTTTGTAGATGTGAATCGAAGGTTTTTACCTCATTTTGTTGTTCTTTCAAAGGTCGCAATGTTTAGGTTTTTGTGTTCTTTCGATTTAGTGTTTTATGTGCCAATATAGTTGATCACATATGTCAAATGGGTATTGACAAATAGTTGAGCATGTTTTTCTATTTAGGATTTTGATGTATCTATACCCTATCATTAGTTTTTTTGCCACACACATGTTTGATCATGATTTCAGCTAAAATCTATTTTGGGCCACACACCCTATTTTTGCGTTGCTAATTATTTTTTGTATTTTGGTGTTTTGCAAATTAAGACCTAATTATACTTATTTTTGTGTAAAGGTATACTCTTTTTTGTGTCTATTTATATATTTTAGATTTTAGGTTAGGTTCGGTATTGCTGGTGGTTGGGGTTCATTTTTAGATTTTAGGTTAGGTTTAGTTATTGTTGTGGGGGATTTTTTAGATTTTAGATTTTAGGTTAGGTTCTTTATATCAACATATTTAAATTAAATGACTTTCTTGCTTTTAGTTCATGCTCAATAGTTGGAGTTGCAATTATGTTCTTCCGGTTGAAAATTTTGTAGAATACATTCATTGAAGGTTAGTAATATTTATTCAACTCGGTTGCAAGTACTTTTATTATTATCTTTGTTTTACCATTTGCGGGATTGAGTACTAATAGGAATGGATTCATTTATTTCTAAAGTAGGCATTTCATTTCACTAGGTGAATGTTTCTCTATGATTGAGAACCTTAAATTTTATTTTCATTATTGATTTTTTCAGCAATTGTTTGTGTGCTTTTGACAGATGAAGTTTCAGCAATTGTTCAGCAATCAGTGTCATGATTTATTTAACATGGGAGCACATACCTAAACAATTTCTTAGGTAATTTGATATCAGTGTCATGATTCTCTTATTTTGATTTGTCGATTTCATCTCAGTCTCAATCAAGTTAGCCCGCTTCTATTAATATTTTTTTTATGTTTTCCTATAACAAAACTTTCAAATACGTAAGAAACTATTAATTTTATACATTTCAATGTTATCCCGATTCTAATATGTTTTTTGTGTTATGGAGTTATTCTTTTTGTACGAACAAATTTTTAAGTACTGTTAACTTTATATGAAATCACATTCAATCTCCTCCCTACGTTGTGACGTCCAAACATCACTAATTTCTTATAGTAATTTTGCAACGCATTTGTAAACAATGTGTGGTACATAAAGATACTTTCACCCGAGGATGTGCAGAAGATGGGAATGCAAGAGTTTGAAATGTTTTGCAGACAAAATGCAGTCATTTTAGGATTAAATCTCTATTCTAAGTATTATTTGCGCTTTTTCTCTATGATTTTTAAATTGTGTGTTTATTTTGGGTTTCATGTCTCAATGTATTTACACATAAACAATTTTTTGTATCCAAATAGAGTTTTAGACTTTCGCTACCCTTAAGTTGTCAGTTTTCTTTTTTCTTTATATTTGTTTTTTAATTCTTTATTTATTGATTATTGACTAAGGTTGTTATCGGTCTGATCGGAAATGGTACGTTTAGGAAAAAAAAATCAAATTTGCTTTATGCAGCTGCTGGGGAGGTTGCTAGGATGAGAATGACTGAAGAAGGGGCTGGGTTTTTATCACAACTGTGGTCTTTTAGGACCAGCTAGAAAACCAAGTCCTATTGTTGTACCACAAAATATCCCCAACCCTCACCCCAACTTTGGGTAACAATCTTACCATCAATTGCAAGTTGCACATGTAAGTTATTACAACTTTAGTTTTCTTTGTCCCTCTATTTACTATTATATTTGAGGGTTAATGTTTTTTTTTAATTTCTTTTGTATAGTTTTAGCAATAAATGGTCCAGAACAGGGCTAGGAATAATAATCGACGTCCTTTGGGTTTATATCCTTCTGCTTGGCCTACTCTGTAAATGACATGATTTGTAGACATTCGGTATAGTTTTATGTTAGTGTATCGCGTGTGTTCAATTCTCTAGAGTTGAATGTATATGTCTGGCCCGTGACTAAAATGGGAACTTCAACCCATATATATGCACTTTTGTTCTATTTCTACTATATACTAAAATAAGAACTTCGACCCATATCGAGTCGGGGTATGTTGTCTTTAATATACATTTTTTTTATATGAATTACATCAATACTATTATTTGAATTACATTAGTATGTGAGTTTTTATAGGTAAGCTAATGTACTAAAATAACTATGCCCGCAGGTATGTTTACAAACTAACTTTCCATTCCATTATACGTTTGAAGGTTCACTAATAGATGACACGAGTTGTGTAGGCACAATGCATTGGAGTGCCGAAGTTGTGGCATGATTTAGGCATGATTCATGGATATGTTATAGGCAATGAGCATTGATCATTGTATGCCTTTGAAACATTCCTTCAAACGATTAGTATAAATTAAACTGAACTTTTTTTTATCTAAACTTTGTTTTGAACATGTATTTCAGTATAAGTGGAAGTGGTAACATTTTGTTTGGATTAGTATAGATAATTGGGATGTGGTATCAAATTCAATTTCATAGTTTTTACTGATGGCATTGAATTACTTTTAGCTAGAAATGATGATTTCCTGAGAAGACAACATCAATGCTTAGTTAGTGATTATGTTTATGATATTTTCAAAGGAAATAAACAAAGGCATAGGCAGAGAATGTGCAAAACAAAGACGATATCAGTGATCCTATGTCACTGCTGCCCTTGAGTCCAATGTTGACCCCTCACAAAATCTCCCAGGCTTCTCCCTCGCCTGCTTCTACCTCTACCCAACTGCCTCCCACGTTGCCTACCATACTCCCTCTCCCGCTACTCCGTCCATCTCTCATAGCGACTAAGGTTAACTCTCACTTCTTTATTTGATTTATGTGGGTATATGATTTATGCGGGTATATATTCACTAATAGTTCACACTATATACATTTAGTGCTTGAAAATAAAGTCCTTACTTTTGGATTTTGGGATTCTAGATGTGTCAAGAAAAGACAAACACTAAACCGTTAAATTTATGTCGTGTTAGCATGTAATGTAAAATTTTCCAACCTTATCTGTTGGTATGTCTACTTGCATGTTTCAGATTCATGTAAAATTTATGTCATGTAAGCATATCAGAAATGGCTTGGGTTTGTTTAACCAAGTGTAAATTAGAATCAGATCAAAACTGATTTTTAGTGCTTCAGAACAGATTGCTTCTGGTTAAAACATATCATAACAGTTTGGGTTTATTTTAGAATCAATTGTGATTTTTTGAAATTTATAATCAAAACTGATTTGGGTTTGTTTTAGATCAATGTAAATTTAATGAATCAACAAACAAATGTGGATGAGCAACAAAAATGCAATACCAAAGGTGGAAGAAAATCAGATAACAATTGAACAAAAACTTGGATTCAAAAATTTTTTGGGAAGGCTTTGGAGCCAATAAAAGACAATAACAATGTAGGGGATCAAAATAGTAATGAGAGAGGGGAGTTTTGCTGGTCTAACAAAGAAGTCCTTTCTTATATGTTATCTAAAGATATCCTAGACAATCATGGTGGCAAGCTAAATAGTGAGAAGAAGTCAATCAACCTCTTATTACAGATCAAGTGGATAATATTACTAGGTTTTTTTTGCGTGTATGTTTTCAGGTTTTACAGTATATATTGTCTGTTCTTTTGGGTACGTAATCTTAATTAACCGTATGTTTCTTTGTTTAAGATATTTGGTTACTTATTGCAAGTAATCATGCCATGTTTCAAACTAAGCTAATTTGCTATACATTACTCTATCCCTTTCTTTCGGCAAGAGACTGCACTTGAGGTATACTTTTATTTTAATATGTTGCATTCTGAAAAAATGACCAAATGATTCTTTTAGGCAACTTCATTAATATATGTATATACATGAGTGAATGTGTGGTCAAATAAGGTGCACAATATTGGGATCATGATTGTAAAAACTATTGTAGTTACCTCACTTTCCCCAAATCATGAAATGAGAATATCATCCCTTCTTTATCAGGTCACCATTTAACCACAATGCGTGGTACACTTCATAGAATAATTAGCTCAATACAGACACAATATTATTTACGATATTACGTTTTTGTGTTATCATCATGTTCTATCCCTCTCCCATACACACATTACAGCAACACCAAACATGAAACTTCCATACCATGTATTGTGTTACACAGGAATCTGGGACCTGCATGGAAGCTTGGTAGGTTTTCAAAATTTTCATGTTTTTGCATCCATTCCTTGTAACATGTGCTTGGGGTTGAGAATAATTTAAGTCTATCGAAAGTTTATGGATGTTTCATACACCTATATTTCTTTAAATTTTGTCTATCAAGTGTTTTTAGGTTTTTGTTTGCATAATTCAAGTCTGCAAAAGTTTATGTAAATTTTGTCTCGATTTAACGCTGTTTGCATAGGTTTATGGAGGTTATAAGCTTATATCTCCTTTCCTATGATTGAATATGTAATCTCCCTTAATTCTGCAAATTTCAGGTTATGTACGTTAAGGGAAAATTTCATAAAATCAGGTTCGAATTTGGAGTTTTGGTTTACATATGTTGTAGTTACATATGTTTATTTTCAAACACGTGATCTGATCATCACAGGTTTTTTGTGGCAACGCTAAGAGATATTTAATAGAGTTTTTCATTTTTAAATGCAAATTTCAGTGACAATGCAAATTTCAGTGATGTCTACTTTAGATGTCCGCGACTTCATCTTTCAGTTCTTCAACTATGCATATAGAATGTCAGTTTCCCATTACAACAGACCCCTCAAAGCACAATACAATAATTCAATCGAGCATAAGAGGAAAATAAGATACATCCCCTCTTCCACCCTCCACCTCTCACCCTCCAAAACCATCCTTCTAAAATATGGTATCTTCGAGTGGAAGGTGTCCACTTCTGAGGAAGTTTTCTTTTTATTCTTAGTTTGTTTCTTTTAGCTGTATAATGCACCATTTAACAGTAAGCTTTTATGTGAAAGTAGAGTGTTTTTATTTGAGTTTACACTTTTTGTAGCGCTATGATTGCTTGGGTACAAGGATAGAGACAAAATTTATTTTTGACATTAGTTATTTGTAAAGCTTAATGGGGTGGGGGTTCCCTGTTCTTATCCAAAATCACCTTATATTTGTATATGTGCGATCATCATGAGTTTTTGAAGTGTTTACTTATTAATGGTTGTCTTGGTTTTGAGGTGTAAATCGTATTTGATTTAGGTACCCAAATTATTCGGATACGAACTATTTACCCAAATTATTCGAATACTTATAGCTAATTAGGGTTCCCAAATAATTTGAATACTTATACATATATCAGTTCATATAAGTATTTGGGAACTGTTTACTTATATGAACTGATATGAACTGATATAAGTGATTTGGTATATGAATTGATATGAACTCATATGAACATATCATACTTAATATATCAATTTGAAAAGTTGGAAATCTAATTTGATATCAATGGGCGGTTGGACTGATATACCTGATTTGAACATATCATACCTGATATGAACTGATGGACATATCATATGAACATATCATACCTGCTATGAACTGATGGATTGATATATCAATTTGAACATATCATACCTATTTTGTTATATGAATAGTTGGAAATCTAATTTGATATCAATTTTGTTATATCAATTTGATATGAATAGTTGATATGAACATATCATACCTGATATATCAAAAGGGAGAAAAGCAACATATTTTTGACAACACTATTATAGTAGAGTCTGATAAAGATTCGGAGAGTGAGCTTGAGAAGTTTCAAGTGACAACACTATATCTATCTGGCCTAATTTGGTTATATATTCCCAAGTATGTTTATGTCATAATTCTTTTTTATAATGTAATATCATTTTTTTTTATATTGACTCAATATGTCAATTTATTGCAGGACTCAAGGAACTCGACACATTAATGAAGCTAAGATCTATTTCATACCTTTTTCCCTCTTTCTCTCAACTTCTGAAGGTAAGGTCTGTTGTAAAGTTCGAGTTTTGTTGTATTTTTTCCATTTATTTTTACAAAATGGTGAAATATTTTTCCAGGATCACGCTTCCATAAATGGTAAACCATTTTAGTTTTTTTTATTTATCTGACATCCAGTGTTTTAATAACCTAAAGACTGTTGGGAGGTTTGTTTAAATCTATTGAAATGCAGACCTAAAGAATTAAGAACATGGAGCATGCCCAATTTCAAGATGTATGCTTCATAAACCGACCAATCAATTAAGAAAGTGCAACAGTACACTGAGAGGGATTGCTTATGCCCCGTTTCTGAGGCTATGGGGTTTGGTCTTATTGACAGAGTACTGGAAACAGATAACTAACTACACAATCATCCATATGCGACTATTCTATTGACTCTCTACTCTGAAAACGTGTTGGGCAATTTTGCATCTGAAACGCGTACTTGGTGTTGCACATGACATCCTCAACTCGAGCTCAATCACATTTACATATTCATTGTTCATATTCAGTTTATTTAGACCCTGTTTTGATATACTTTTATGATTTATTTTTTAGTTTTCGGTGTTCACAGATTGAGTCCAAAATTTAGATACTATACCAATATTCAATTTATTGAGACTTTATTTTACATGGTGAATTTTGTGTTGTCAACCTCATGAGGCAAGAGATATTTCTTTAACACACGCCATCGAATCAAGTTACTTTCCCTGATCATATGGTGGTGCTCACCAAAGTGCAGTCTCTTTTATTCCTACGACTCCTTCAGGTTTCTATAATGAAAGGATACTCTTTTACTTCAGGTAATTTTTATTTTTGTTCTATTATATTTTTCCCTTCTCACCTCCTAATTTGATTAATTTGTGTACCTACGTTGTATTGTAAAAGATATGGTTTTTTTATTACACACTTCCTCACAATTCTAAGCCTTAATAGGCACCGATCCAGTTAATGGCACCCAACACTAAGGAAGTCGGTCCTCACCTACGTTCCTCATTCCTTCGATCTACAAATGCCCATTTTTATAATTGGGTCAGGTTTGGGAGGGGGCATTCTCTCGTGCACATACCAAATCCCTAGAATCATCAATCGCCATGGATGAGTTTCAAGTTAAGTAAGAAACCATCCAATATTAGGAGCCGAATGATAAACCAGAGCCTCCTCCTGTAATCAATTTGTCTAGCATCGATACTGATTCGGATTCCCATTTTGACTCTTCTTCTTCTTCTTCCCACGACCCCAAGAAAAAGATGCAAAAAATGATGTCGTATTTTCGGTTGGGTTTCTAGATCCTTTACTGCCCAAGACGGTGGTTCCGAAGGTGGATTCAATACCGAATATTGCGAATGAGCATGCTAATGGAAATGAAACTGTATTTAAGAAGTTTTGGAAGGCTGGCGATTTTAAAGAAACAGTTGTTGGTGATGACTGGGAGGTATCTTCAGGTGAGCCTTTGGATAATTCATTGGATGAGGTATGCAATGGGGCTACATATGTTAAAATTGATATGATTAGAAACAAGAAAGATGGGAGCAGAATGCTACTGATTGAAGATTTTAAATCTTATAAGCTTTGGGTACTTCATTGGTGAAGAAATTAAATTAAATTTTGTTTTCTTGGCAATGATATGTTTATCTTTTTGCAATTACGTAGTTAAATTTTTTTTGGCATTTTGTGATTATCGGCGTACCTTCAGGCACGGGCATACCCTAGTATATATATAAACTAGGGAATGTCCGTGCCTGAAGGCACGATGAAAATTTCCAAAAAATACATAATCGCAAAATGACAAAAATTTCTGAAAGTATGTAATTGCGAAACGAAAACAATTTCGTTCCCCCCAAAAAATTATTTAATCGACGTTAATTTTCGAAAGTGTATGTCGTTGATAAGACCATAAATATTTTATTTAGTTCGCAACGGATAAACAATTTTTTAAATAACTTATGGAACAAACTATTAGTTTAAAAAAAAGGAAAATTTTGGAATTATTTTATATATATACATACACCGTGTTTATGTACATACATACATACACTGTCATACAAACTAAGTCAAAAAGTTTTTTTACTAACCCATTTGGTTTTAATTTTCCATATTTTCGTCTTTACATGACCTACCAAAAAACTCGTGTCAATAATAAATCACAGATAACACAACATACTACTATGTAAATATGGATTCATTGAGGGGGGTCGTTACTTGTTTGTACTAAACCTCAACAGTGTTAAGGCATAATTATTATCAACAAATAGAGACCAACTAATCTCACTATATAATAGTCTTTGAAAAGAAGGAAATTATTTCATAAATTGGATTGAATGCAAAAATATCATTTTCATTATGTTCTTAACAAAAATTTGATGACAAAAATTGAGCCAATAATTACAAAGGCAGGCCAAAAAAAGACTACAAAACAATTAACACATTATGGGAATAGGGGTTTAAAAAGTACAAGACAATACGAATCTAAAAGAATAAAACAAAATCACTGGGCTCTTGTGCTAAAAAAGTAGTATCCCACTGTCAAGAAAACATGCTCTCCTAACACCATTTCCATCTCTGGCTGGTTTTCAATGCAATTGACTTTAATCTTGCCATTTTTGATTTGAAACTCGGACTTCAAATTGTAGTGATGCCTGGAAAGTATATATGTCTGGAGATTATGTGAAAACTTTATGTTTCCTGTATATAATGTAAGAATAGGCTGTGTTGAACACTAATGCTGCTCTAGCTAAAGTGATTACAAATGCCAGATTTGAAATCCCGTGAAAACTCTCCTCATCTATGATGTCAGCATGTGGTGCAATCATGGTAGCAATAAGCAAAGAAGCACCAAGTTCACTCCTAATGTATGATTCTTATGATGCGAATTCAAAATTTGTTGAGAGACTAAATAAGTTGTGATACTGAATACTGTATATTGAGTTCAAAGTATCATTGCACAGGACAACTAATTATCTATTGAGTTCCTCTAACACATACTCTTTTAGTTTTCCAGTAATGTCATCAAAGAACTCTGCATCTGGATGTATAACCATTATGCCAAAATTGACTCCAGTGCACATAATTCGATTTCACAACGGATAACTCTACAGAGTAAACTTAATGTGCTGACCTATAAAAGGTAAACATAATGTGGGACTTCGTCAAGAAATACAAACCTCTCACGTTATGTCGCATGACCATGTCATGCTCTTAATTGTAATTGAATTCTAACAAATTATGAGTTGAGTACAGTAGGAAGAGATTCCCAAATGATCCACTTGATGAGGAACCAATTCAGATGGTCAGGTTCCACTTGAGTTGCCTTAGCTTGAGGTTGAGTTTTTTTTGGCAACTGTGATGGGATGTGGAGCTTGGTTGGTGATAACATCCCCCGACTTATCATACCCTGGATGGCGATTATTGGGATGCCTTTACCAAGGGGAAATAAAAAGATTAGTTAAAAATGACAAATCATGTTTTAATACACTAAATTACACTATCAGCAGGCCAGTGTTGAAAGTACATTGGTCAAAAGATATGGTGAGCATGAGCACACTTGAATTTTTGTTGCTCCAGTTATTCAGTGAAAAAGAAAACTATATATCCGTAGATCTTGAATTTAAATCACTATTGAGCATTATGAGGCACAAATAAAAAAAATAGCATGGGGAGGGAAGGAGAGATGGATAATATGTAAATTTACCTTGAGCCAAACTTGCAAGTTGACAAAACTCATTTACTTGTGGATGTGGTGCTCTGTACAAAACCATTTGCAAGAAGGGCAATGTCAAAAATACTCAACTTTAGAACAACATACTGTATATAGTTATAAAGCACAATAAAAAAAATTCGGTCGATTCTATTACCCGAGATGCCTATGACATCCATGTCAGGAAAATCATTCTGAAGGAAATTGAGGACGTTTTGGACCCCTTTTGAGACCATGTTCATTCCCATTGCATCCCTGTGTTGTAGATTAATCTTATGTATAAATTCTTCCATGCTATTTCACATTGAATTGCTTGCGACCTCCCAAATAGACTTGATATGTATGTATACATTTGTGTAAGCATGGGCCACTCAATTATCATTACTGATAAGGAAAAGGAAAATTATAAACAAAGGGTGCACATCCCCTATGCAAACCTCTCACTGATTGTGAATAATCAAAAGGACTAAAAATGACCCCAGGTATACACCATTTTAAACAACGATTCTCGGTCAAATTGAAACATCTCTAAACCTACTAAGGAAAAATGATGGTCATGTTATCAAGAAGAAACCTACAGGTAAGGAAACGAAGGCTTTACATCTGGTCAAAAAACCTATATCCATAAAACTCTCTAGTTAGAGGCTTTGATAGTTGGCGGTCACTAGTTCTCAAAATATGAATACCGATTCCTGTTATTCGAACAATCGTTATGAGAGGTGGAGCCACTGTTATGAATACTGATTCTTATGTATATAAGCCTATTTAAGCAGGTTATCAAAATAAATAAATAAAAAAACTCAGATCCATACATACAAATCTCAGTGGAGTTTATCAATATATGTGTGTGTGTGTGTGTGTGTGTGTGTATCAATATGTATATATATTGGTGTTGTGTGTGTGTAAATTACCAAAAAAATGTAAATATCATATCCATACCAGTCCGAAGGCGTGCGATCCATACGAGTTTGACTAGAGCATTTCAGTTCAACTGAGCAAAGATCAAAAGGGAAGGATTTCTGGCACGTTTCAATTCAGCTAGGAAGGGAGATAAGGTGAAGAGATATTGGTTTGTATTGTACCATGCTGCCTTAGAATGGGAATATGACAAATGGGGAAAAATGAGTGTGCACATAACTGTGAATACTCAATCCCAAGAGTGTACTGAATCACATATAAATGTACCGCGCTATGAAAATTTATCTACTGGAAGAGGATCCATGGCTATAAAAATTATTCAAAAATGTCTAGACCAAGTGGAGCAGTATATATTAGAGGTTGAAGGGGGGAAGTTTTTATCGATAATAGATAGCCTTATTGGCACGTCTCGTAATTTGGTCCTATTTGAAAACATCAGTTTTTAAGGATACACCATGATTTTGTCATTTGGTCATCTAAAAAGAAAATTAGGATGGATAAATTAGCAAAGTGGATTTAAAATAAAAATGAGTCTGGTGCAACAGATTTTGTATACCTACAAAAATGGTGAAGATGGAGAACAGAGAAAGGGACAGATAATAGAAAGCATACATGCAAAAGTGAAAAAAATATTGTCCGGTGCAAAAGATTTTGTAGTGATCCGGTGTGATGCTGTAGTGAGAAATGAGAGTGGTGCTGTTGTGAGAAACTTGACTTATCCGTGCAAAAAAAAGAGGAAATGACACAACGGCCAGCACCAAAACACACAAATATAGCATAAAGTATCAAAATATAAAAATGAGGAATAGGTATATTAACATACAAACTCAATGCATATAGATAAAATGGTAGCAAGTTCCACATTTAATGATTTTAAGTTATAGTCACCCACATTTTTCCAGCTTCAGCTAGGAAACCACCAACTTTGTATTCACGATTTCAAAGTACAAAAATGTCACCCATATTTCAAACTTAAAAATTTAGTGTGCGAGTATTAGGCAGTATGGGTTTTATTTCTTCCTAGCACTGCTTACACTTCCATGAACCATTGTGATCCACATTTTAGTGGTACACGATCTCAGAAAACCAATAATTTAGCTATCATGTTGTCCAAAATTTTGTGTTATATCAGTATTAATGAGAGCAATTATTTCATGTTATTTGGCCAAGGTTCATGCGAATGATGATCCAGACATTTCATGTAGTGAAATGACCATGCTTACCTCTACCACATGTCCTGATTCAACTGCTCTTCCGGCTACATCTGTCTTTTCTGCAAGTTACAATTACGAAGAAATGTAGAATTTAATAGAAATATAAAGCACATAATACAATGTTGAAGCAGGAATTTAACAAAATACTTTTTTCAAGTTGCCATAATGTATAAGTGGTTCAGTAATGGTATGGAATGGACCTCCTTTTATACAATAGGAGAAACAAAAATCAAAAAGTGACAGGGAGATGACTTGATCAAGTGGGGCATATGCTTAAACACATAAGAGTCATTTAAGTGGGAGATATAAAGGAACAAAATCAAATTTATAAATACCAAATAAAAAATAGAGATTCATCGAGTTAAAAGTTAAGAGACGACATAAATAGAGATTACCTTTGACGACCTTCAATAACAACTTATCATGGGCAATTTCCACTAATCATCATTGCTGGCTAAAATCAATTCAATCACATCACTAAAAACGATGACATTAAATTTGATACCACGTACCAAATGGAAAAAGTCTCTACCTCAGAAATCACCATTACTGGCTAAAATCAATTCAATCTCGTCAGTAAAAACTGTGACATTCAATTTGACACCACATCACAAATGTAGAAGAATCTGACACAAAATAAAAAACATAAAGACTTAACACTATACTTCATCAGAGTGAGAACCTTCAAACCTGTGAATGCTTGAACCCGAAAAACAAATTAGAGACTCCAATAAATAAGAATGCTCATCTTAACCTATTGTCAAACACTTAGGGGACAACAAAGGGAATTTCAATTCAAGTAAATAACCAAATAAACATATTGAACAATCTTAGAGCAGTTTACATTTGAAAAGAAATATAAATTAAAGATTGAAAAAAAAATCCAACATGCTAAATTCAAGAGGATATAGAACAAAGATAATTTAAGAGATGATTATACCTAAAATAGAAAGTAGACTCAAGTAGAGCTGTATTAGAGATTGAAATAAAATCCAACATGCTAAATTTTTCCATGACCTGTAGAAATAAAGAAAATCTTTAGTGTTTCATCACACATATATCTTCAAGTATATAAAGTTATATAAAGTTGAAATGAAAAACAACTATATTGAACATTTTACATCATTTTCTCATTAAGCCATATAAATTAAATACAATGAATCTTCTAGGTTAATGTTGATGACTGTCATGTGAACTATGGACACAAAAAAGCAAGAACACTGGCAGTGAATTACAGGTAACCATATAATAATGGTAGGTTAGTATAATACTTTTTCATTGTCTAAAATTTCCACACCCACACCTTTTTTAATAAAATATCCCATAAATCCAAGGTATAACAATTATGTTGCCACCAAAATCTCCATCTTGTGTAACATTATAATCCAATTAATGCATCTTTTTTTTCTTTTTTCAAACTCTCAAACCCCCAAAAGAGTTAAATAAAATAAAAATGATTAGAGCTCATCTTAACAACATCAATAAGCCTGCTCTCAAGACAGTCCATGCATAAAATTTTCCCATTTTTGGTGTAGAGTATTGATGGTTATATCAGTGTCATAAAAACTAATTTCAAACAGGTATCAAGTACTAGCCAAAAAATTGATTTCGAACAGGTCATCTGAGAAATCAAAGAACATAAAAGTTTTCAAAGATTTACCCAAAAGAAAACCAGATAAAACACTTGACAGGCTTATAAGTCTAATTTGGCTAGGGGTATCGGGATTTTCCACATTAGGAACCAAGACAATGATGTTTCATTAAGCTGTTTAAGGATATGGCCAATGGTAAAACACTGGACAACATTATATATATAACTTTTATTAGCCTTCTAGTTATATTAGAAAAAAAATCCCTTCATGCCCCCCAAGGTAAAAAAAGTCTTCTTGATTTCAAACAACTCAAATGTATAATCGATTAAGTACTTCTTTCTTGAGACATTACAGAATTAACCATAGAAATCAAGAAATATACATCTATAATTAGAGGCCTATATATTGGGAAATACGTTTTGAAAATACTGTTTTAATCATTATCTTTAGTGATCCATTCTCCCTCATTATTTATCAATCTCAAAATTTGATCCCTTGCTCTTCTTTGAATAATTAAAGCATAGAAGAATTTGGAGTTCTCGTTTCACAATATACTTTCATTAAGAAGGTACAAATTATTAATACCTCTACCGTACTAATCCCATAACCAAAAAAAAATAATTTGAAAGAGATATTTCATAACATAAATATGTTGTCTCAAAGCTTCATGAATATGAATGGGACTTCTTCAGTGGATCCATGTAGAGAATAAAAGAGATTATTTTGGGCCACAAAGAAAATTAATAAAACAAATCATCACCAAAGTGAAGCACTAAGTTAGTCAGTAATAATTCAACTGTAAAAAGTTAAAAAAGCATTACCTTACTAACATTTGACAAATACCGCACATATTGTCGGAGAAAAGTTGAAAAACTAAAATGAATAATAAGATAAGATGATGATAATAATAAATAGTATTTTTACCATGTTTTGAAGACTCCTTCAGCCCATCCACGACCCTCTCTCTAGTAATTTCAAAAAGATCTTCACCTTTGTCAACTCCCTCTATTAATTTCACCATGCTTTGTCTGCTCCTTCTTTGAAAAAGCTTTTACCAGCTCCTTTTTTTTCAACATAAATAATACGAAATGCCAGAACTAAACCAAACTTAGATGTTAACATTATTTTACCAGAATGAACAATAAAAATATGCCTTCATATAAAATAGAGTTAAAGCAAACTAAACCAAACTGAAAGTTGCCTTTACCACCTAACCTCCACTGACATGTCAAAACAATCATTTTTTTTTCTTTTCTCACAAACAAACACAAACAACAAAAAAAAGGCCTTAATATCATTTAGAGCAAATAAAACAGATATTGAATATATACAGAGCAAATTCTAAAGTCATGAATTCGTTAAGAACATAATTATTCATGTCGAAAAAATTAAATAGTGACAAAACCATAGTAAAGAAACTTATGTAATAGTAACTGATATGGAAAATGAAATATTTTTTCCAACAAACTAAACCAACAGTTGATTTCATTCATTCCAAAGATTTAAGAAATGCACGAATATAAATGGTTAAATTAATTTGGATAGTACACCAAATTGTACACCTGATTATTGTCGCAGTGTATAACATTCATTTGGAATCTTCAATTTAGATATGCAAATCTAAATAAAGAAAAAAATCAAAATCAGGAGTAAAAAAAATATAATCGCGTTTAAAACCTAAAATAGGGAGGAAAAAATCCCTAATAGAATCGAAAAGACTCATTTGAAACCTAAATGAAACAAAGAATAAAAAAATAATGAAAAATCCCTAATAGAAGGATATAACACCTAGCACCAGATTATCACATAGTTTTTCTGCATAAAATGAACAAACAACAATGAAATAAGAGACTAAACATAGCATAAAATATAGATACAAAATTTGAATCCCAAATATTATACCTGATTAGTGTAGTGGTGTATAACATCCATTTGAAATCTTCGCTTTAGATCTGCAAAACTAAACCAAGGAAACAAATCAAAATTGGAAGTAAAAGAAAAAAATCGCAATCGTAACCTAAAATAGGGAGGGGCGAAAAGCCTTAATAGAATTGAAGCATTTGAAACCTAAATGAATGAAAGAATCGAAAAAAGCAACAAATAATGAAAAAAACCTAATAGAAGGATACAACACCCGAGAATAGTGAGGAGATGAGGTTGGCAGTTGGGAGATAATGGCGGTAATAGAGAGAATAGATGAAGAGGTGAAGGGGTGAACGGAAAGGAGAGGTTATCTTGACTTGGGAGAGAGAACGGGAGAGAAGTAGATAAGAAGAAGTTTGTGTGAGAAATGATAGGGTGTGAACAAATTCATGAAGTGATTTTGACTAAAGTGCCTCCAATTTTGAATTGAAGTGTAAATTTGGTAAGCATAAAAAGAGGGGGAAACCAAAGAATTGAGGGTAAAAGAGGTAGTGCAGGAAAAACTTGTATAGATGACATCATCTTTTGATCTTATGACATACATAAGTTTTCTACTTTATTTTATATATAGAGGATCTCTAACATACCTTTAACAACATACCAAAAAAGGGTCCATTTTTTTAAAATAGTAAAAATAATTTATTTTAAGTTGATTTTTTTTGTACGGTATTTAAACATTTCAACGAACCTATAAAAGAAAATTAGCTCAAAATGATTTTTTTCTATTTTAAAAAAATCGGTTTATATATATATATATATATATATATATGTATATGATAGGTAAGTTCTTGAAAATATATGCATTTTTAATGGCGCGGATTGGTGCCACCTCTTTACATATTTTGCCAAAATGGATGGTCAAGATCATCTCCCGCCATTAATTTCAAATGCAACACTATTCCTATTTCACCACTACCTATTTTATCCCTTAAATTTTGAAATTTTTCGTATTTTTCTTCTCACTAATTAATTCTCCCACTATCACTTTAATTCAAACACAACCCTATTTTGGTAAAAATACAACCCTTTTCTCTCTCTCTCTCTCTCTGTTTTCAGACAACCCTCCATATACTCACAACCCCTCCCACGTACCACGATGTCTTCACTCTTTCTCTCTCTCTCTCTCTCTCCCCCTCTCTTCTCAGACATTATCCTCTCCCCCAGCCTATATCCTAACCTCCCCCCCAGTTCAACCCGAAACCACCTATCTCCTTCTCACCGGCTCCGGCCTCTGATAAATCCCCCTCCATACTTCTTACGGCAACCCTGAACCACCTCTCTATCTCTCTATCACCGACTCCAACCTCCGATAAATCCCCCTCTCTCCTTCTCACCGACTTATTAGACGAGGCAGTTCGCCTATGGAACCCTCTCAAAATCTTAAAATAGGGAAAAAAATCTTAAAACAGGTGGAGGGCCAAAACAAGATGGGCGTAGGACTGTTTTGACATACCCATGTTCATAAACATTGCTACTTTGATTTTATGTGTAGGTATCTTAATTTTTTTTTTTTATTGATCCCCCTTTTCTCAATCTTAAGGGATTGAATGTGATCCACTTTGGTAGTCACTTTCTCTTTTGTTGACTGACTTTTTATTTGTTGATTTGTTCAAAGTTTTCTTTTTCAAAGAGTTTATTCTCGGTGTTGTCTCTATGGCGGCTCACCCTTCTGGAAAGATTGCCGCTTGAGCTTCTATTGATTAGGGTTTGATGGTGTCGGGGTTTTCATTTTCAAACTTACGTTCTTAGTTTTTGCATCTGATTTGGGTTTATACAATAAAAAGGTTTTGTTTCGTTTAAATTCTAATCTGGGTTTGTATTATTTACATTATGATTTGGGTTTTTACATTCTAATTTGGAAACTCAGGTATTTACATTCTTATTTGGATTTCTTAGCTTCTTATTTGGATTTTTATTATTTACATTCTGATTCAGTTTTTTATAGGTTGGGTTTCCTTTCGTCGATTTTGGAAAGCAGAAACTCAGGTACTTAAGTTCTTACATTTTGTATTATTATATTATGGGGCCATGAAGGAGTTGATGACCAGACCATCCATTTAACAATGTAATGTCCCATTATATCTAGATATTGGATGGTCTTTATACTTGCTTATTTTAGGTTGTCTTAGTATTTTGTTGCAAATTTTATGTTTAATAATCAGTACTTATACATTTAGTTATACTCTATTTTTCCTTTGATATAAGTAGGTATACATTGAGTTATATTTAGTATTTTGGTCTTTTTCAGTTTGGTTATCTTTTCTTTAATGTTAAACATTATTTCTTATGTTTTATAGTAATTATTTCTTATGTTTTAATACGAAGAAAGAGGAGTGGCGGTGCCTGGATGGGATTAGGATGCGATCGACCTTTACCTTAGAAAAGTAACCAACACAACTCCCACACGTGCATGGGTTTACAATATATAATGGGTGTAGTAATGTATATGGGTTTAATTCATATGCATGTGTTTTATTAGTTTTCAGAGCAAAAACTGTTTTAATAATTAATGGATTTTTAATAGAGGTTTTAAAACTTAGTATGCTGGATTAGTATGGTAGATTTTTCTCTCGAGACTGTAATTTAGTAGGTGGATTTTGCTCTTGAGACTGAAAATGGAACATAGTGCACCAAAGAGGACGATGTTCAAAGGCACAACATATTTGTGCAAAAAACATTATTTCACAAATTGTATCTAGGTTGGTAAAAAGTTTATCGTTATCAATATGCTTAATATTTATCTATTGATTTGATTTTTTTATTTAGATGTTATTGTGGTCAATTAATTTTTAATATTTATAATGTGTGTTGATGAAGGGTAGTCTATATGGGGATGTAGTAATCACATATAATTTATTATGTATATTAAAGTAGTTGACTTTTGTAGACATGATGGAAACCACTGGAAGGCTTAAAAATGGTTGGGCTCAAGATGGTTTCATGACAGACTCAATTCGTTGGCAGACTCAAGTTGTCTGCAAAATAATGATCACATGTCTCAAAGGCACCTTGATACAATATTTAATAAAATAATATTAAAATGTAGCTTTCTAATAAATTAATGATAGATTGAAAACACAAATAAAGTTTTTAAAAACTATTATTATCTATCCATCCAGATGGAGAGTGGGGTTGAGCCAATTGCTTAAAATTCCATAAATGTATTTCACCAAGTATGGCGTGCGGCTCTAAGGGATTTAAAAAAATTCCATCTTTATGTTCTCAAACAACATATTTGATTTTATTTCAATTTTTAAATTATAAATAAATTTTGTCACTCCATCTTCATGACCCAAATATTATGCTACAAGTTTCAAATCCAATTTTTTTTTATCTAACACAAATAAAGAAAAACATGATATTATTTTTTATGTAACAAGAGCTCGGTTCAAATAAAATAAAACATGACACGTATTTTTACATAACACTAAATTGATTGAAATGAAATCCAACACGAGATATTATTTACCTAAATGAAAACATTCCAAATAAAACAAAAGGTTACATGTGTTTTAACCAAAAATTAATATTATCCAAACAATTCGTGTTATGTCGGTTTTAATTGAGTCATGTTTAGGAGAGAAAAAAAAGATTTTGAGTTGTGCAATTAAAGATATGACACGTATGAGATATGTGTTCCATATGTTTCTCATTATAAAGACAATATTTTTACATGTGCAAATGTGTCGTGTCATTATTGTTTTTTTTGGCACAAACACGCAGTGACTTAAGTGCATGATAATTTTTCTCTATATTCTAAATATATGGATTATTTTGAGTTCATTCTCACTTTTAAAAAAATATGATTATTAGTACTATTGTTATGGACTATTAGTTTTGTTGTTGGAGCATTTTTTATTTCTTATACAAGGTGGATAGTCATATAAAAAAATTTGAAGACCAATTTTTTTAAAATTATATTTTTTTTTGGTGGAGAATAATTTTTTTCCATTTTACAATTTTTTACTTTGAAAATTTTAGCCTTTTGTTATTATGTACTTTGGAAATCTTCATCGTGCATGCACTAGTATATATATTTAAAAATAGTAAAAGCATTTCAATATATATATATATATATGTGTGTGTGTGTGTGTGTGTGTGTGTGTGTGTGTAGATATATATAGATAGATAGAGTGATATATTATTATTTTTATTTACGACACCATTAGGGAACTATTCATGGACATTATTTACCACTGTTCACTGCACCCTTCACTCACTATCCACTGTATTGTTCACAAAATTGTTCATTAACAGAAAAACTATTCACAGACTGTTCATTGAAAGATTGAACCGTCTTTGAATTTTAGCTTTTACATAAAAAAACATAAACATCATCATCATTGATACAAAAATTAGTCAGCTGACGTGGACCAATTATATGAAGACATATGTCATCCAACACGGCATAGATATATTTACCGAGCAACTTACAACGATGAGTTACTCAGTGCACCGAGCTACTCAACATACCAAGCATCTGGTCAGGAAGATCAAACGACAAAGACATATTCAATGAACATTCTTATCATGTACATATGGATATGTATCTTAAATACCGGCATATTATCTATTCATACTTATAGCCCTAGGGCTATAAATACTTTGTAACACCCTCATAGCGGGGTAAGCTTCCATAAGCGAACATACTCAAGATTAAGGAAAAATGCCCAGCGATACAAAATAGTGGACGTAGTCCATTTCCCTAACATTGAACCACTTTAAAAATCCTTTGTCTTATTTATTTATTCATATTTATCTGTGATTAATTAATTAGATCAAATCTAGTTTTCTACATCAACAGATTGGCGCCGTCTGTGGGAAACGAATATACGTAGCATTTTTCACCTGAAAACTCATCCTATATGGTTGATATCCTAGAATCCAAAAACGGTAACAATGACGGGAATCATCCTAACCCTTATGCCCCTCCAAATGCAAACGATATCACAGGAATCTTGGCCAGTTTATCTAGGGGACAAACATCAATGCAAGATACCATGCGACAGTTCATCCAGACTTTTCAAAATGGAGCTTCCGCCCAGTCTGGCCAATGAAGTCTCATACGACCACCATCTTCACGATCCAAATGTACTGAACCTCACCATACTGAAGCCTCAAGTGATCCATCCTATTAGCCTGGCTTGACATCCCATATAAGAATCGTAGAGGCTCAGGAAAACATCATATTGACTCCAGAACGAACGAGCGCTTTGGAAAGGTTGAGTAGAGTCTCCCCCTTTGACCGTTTAGTCCCCAGGAGGAATAGAAACCCTCCTCGGATTTCATCGAGAAATTCTCAACGACCAAATGATTTAAGGGAAGGATCTGCCCAGTCATGCCCAAATATCAGGCCTACAGCTCGCCCGAAAAGATCCCAAGAAGAAAACTCAATGCGATCGGTTGCTCGTACACATAAATCAGAGTTTGGAAATGATGCATAGAAATGATCTATTCAGAGATTAGAGGACATGTAAAGGGAGATGGCTAAGACCAAAAACCCTCTCCAAAGAACATTTATCAAGGGATCTCCTTTTGCACAAGCAATTGTGAATTTTCCCACACCCTTGAAGTTTAAGGCTCCTGTAGTTACACCGAAGTACGATGGAAAAAATGATTCTGTCCTCCACATAGAGCAGTA
The DNA here is from genome assembly GCA_949130495.1 of Sambucus nigra. Taxonomy (NCBI): domain Eukaryota; kingdom Viridiplantae; phylum Streptophyta; class Magnoliopsida; order Dipsacales; family Adoxaceae; genus Sambucus; species Sambucus nigra. Next base: position 127,017,625 of record OX422219.1, on the reverse strand, counting down.
CCAAGCTACTGCAGATATCTATGCAGTTCCAGATGAGATAAGGTACAGGGAATTCTCGGGAACTATCACTAGATCTGCTCAAATATGGTACAACAATCTTCCTCGGGGGCAGATTACAACTTTCCATCAACTAGCAGAGCTCTTTATAGGCAATTTATATTTTGGTGCGAAGCCAGTCAAGAGGGTAGCATATATGTTAAGTGTCAATCAAAAGGGCAGATGATAGCACAAAGGATTATATCACTCGTTTTAACAACGAGAAACTGCAAGTCTTTGACTATGAAGATAAAATAGCTATTACATCCCTCATGAGTGGTCTTCTACCAGAAAAGTTATACTACACTCTGGCCAAGTATCCCCCCAAATCCATGGCGGAGTTGATGGCTAAAGCAACCAAGATTATAAATGCCGAAAAAGCTATGGCAGCGAAGAAGAATGCTGAGGTAAAAGCAGAGACTAAAGCTGAAGGTAGGTTTGAGAGGAAAGATCACAAACATAACGTAAGGAACAAGCAATCCAATGAAAGGAAACATTAGAGCACCTGAGGAAATATGCACATTATACCCCATTAAAGGTGGATATAAACCATGTTCTGGAAGAGATCAAGAACAACGAATAATTAAATTAGCCAGGAAAATTGAGGATAGCTCCTGAAAGAAGAGATAAGTCCAAATATTACGACTTCCATAAGGACCATGGTCACACGACCAAACAGTGCATAGATCTCCAAAATGAGATAGAAACACTCATCAAACGAGGAAAGATGAACCGATTTGTTGATCACCAGAACGATGAGAAGACCAACAATAAATCACAACAAAGGTTCAAATCTCCTCACCGACCAAGAAATGATAGGAAAAGGGATCACGAAGATGACCAGGAAGATGACCCTGATCTCCCCAAAAATCTAAGACAACCAGAGCGTGAGGTATTTTCAATCCGTTTTGGTTCATTTGATTGTAACATGATAACAGGTGTAGATGCAGGAGGTGGTGATCATACCGTTAAAAGGAAATCTTACCTCAATGAGGCCCAATATTGTTCCTACATATAGTGGATAAATCTAACGGAAGAGGATCGTCTGAGGAAGGTTAATAAAGATAAAATGGTAATTGGTTTTTCCAAAAATGATCTGGAAGGTGTTTTGTATCTTCATGATGACCCTTTGGTGATCAAAATGAGGATGAAGGATGTAATCATCTCAAGAGCATTGGTGGATAATGGTAGCTCGGCAGATATCATGTTCTACCCTTGTTTTGATAGTTTGATCCTGAAACTCGCCCAGTTGGAGCCGTATCATAAGCCCCTCATAGGTTTCTCTGGCGAAATTTTTTTTCCACTTAGGACGATCAAGTTGGACATGCTGATTGGTACCTGGAAAAAGATAGGATTCTTTGTGGTGGACAAAAATGTCCAATCGTCCACAATATAATAATGGGAAGAGTAGGTCTGAAGAAGTTTGAAGAAGTTCCATCCACTGTACATCAATGCTTAAATTTCCTAACCAACTTTGGGTGGGAATTATGAAGGTCGATCATAAAGTAGTTCGGGAATGCTACTACTCGTCTACCGAATAAGAAGAGTTGGAGGATGATAGTAAGAGAACCACCACTTACCAAGTGGATAAGTCTGATGAGTCCGAGATTGAAACATTAGATCCCAGAGATAAAATAGAGATCGTAAAGGGTCAAGTCATGAAGGCAACAGAGACCATTATTCTGGATAATGAACGACCAGAACGAACAGGTCAAATTGGTGCTTCACTTTATTCGATATTGAAGCAAGAGCTGGTGGCATTTCTAAGGCATAGAAAGCAAGCATTTGCATGGAGTCATGAAGATATGCCGGGGATAGATCCAGCCTTCCTGTGTCACGAGCTCAACATCAATAAATAGATCAAGTCGTTGAAGCAACGAAGAAGAGTCATTAGTCCGGAGAGGAACCAGACTATTCAAGAGGAAGTAGAAAAGCTATAAAAGGATTCTTTCATTGAAGATGTCAAGTACCATGATTATCTAGCCAACGTGGTGATGGTAAATAATAATAATAATAAATGGAGAATGTGTGTGGATTTCACAGATCTGAATAAGGCCTGCCCCAAAGATCATTTCCCTCTGCCCAGAATAGATCAGCTGGTAGATGCCACGTCGGGGCATGAATTATTGAGCATCGTTGATGCTTACTCTGGATACAATTAAAGTAAGATGAAGCTAGATGATAGGGAGAGTACCTCTTTCATTACCCCATGAGGGACATATTATTACAATATTATGGCTTTTGGTCTTAAAAATTCAGGTGCCACATATCAGCGGCTGATGAACAAGGTGTTTGTAGAGCAGATCGACAAAAATACGATATTTAAGCAAGAGCTGGTGGCGTTTCTGAGGCATAGAAAGCAAGCATTCGCATGGAGTCATGAAGATATGTCAAGGATAGATCCAGCCTTCCTGTGTCACGAGCTCAACGGCAATAAAGGGATCAAGCCGGTGAAGCAACGAAGAATAGTCTTTAGAAAAAAAAAGAACCATTCTATTCAAGAGGAAGTAGAAAAACTATAAAAGGCTTATTTCATTAAAGATGTCAAGTACCCTGATTGGCTAGCCAACGTGGTGATGGTAAAGGAAAAGAATAATAAATGGAGAATGTGAGTGGACTTCTCAAATTTGACTAAGGCCTGCCCCAAAGATTATCTCCCTCTGCCTAGAATAGATCAGCTGGTAGATGCCACGTCGGGGCATGAATTATTGAGCTTCGTGGATGCTTACTCCGGATCACTGAGGCTTGGGCGAAACGCCTCGCCTTAAGTTTTTTACGCCTTATGCTTAGTAAAACTCTTAAGGGGCACTTTTTTCTAAAAACAACAATACTTTAGTGAAACGATATCGCCTTTTAAAGAATTTTTTAACTAACCGGACCATTATCTCATCCAAAATAATCAAATAGTATTTTAATTTTCATATATTCAGACATATTTTTATGATATGTACAATTTAAGTATTTTAATAGCCTTGTTATGGTGTAAAAATATTAAAATATATTAATAAGGCCTAAACGCCTTTTTACGCTTAAACCCGCCTAGGCTTCTAAGGCTTGAGGCTTGACCTCCACGCCTCGATCACGCCCCGCATTTTTTAGAACCTTGCTCCGAATACAATCAAATTAAGATGAAAGTAGCAGACAAGGAGAGTACCTATTTCATTACCCCACGAGGGATATATTGTTACAATGTTATACCTTTTGGTCTTAAAAATTTAGGTGCCATATATCAGTGGATGATGAACAAGGTGTTCGCAGAGCAGATCGATAAAAATATGGAGGTGTATGTCGACGACATGCTGACCAAGAGCAAGAAAGTTGCTGACCATATAGATGATCTGAGCAAAATATTTGATCAGCTGGAGAAGTACCAAATGAAGCTGTACCCGACCAAGTGAATTTTTGGCATAGAGGAAGGCATGTTCCTCGGGTATATTGTAAACAAACAAGGTATTGAAGCAAATCCTGATAAGATAAAAGCCTTGCTAGAATTATGATCCCCAACCACCAAGAAGGAAGTACAAAGCCTTACGGGGCATGTAGCATCTCTTAACAGATTCTTCTCTCGAGCAACTGATAGTTGTCTTCCATTCTTTAAGGTGCTCTGAAAGACCTTTGAATGGAATGATGAGTGTGAGAAGGCATTCCTGGAGTTGAAAAGATACTTAGGGACACCTTCTTTGCTATCCAGGTTGGTGTTTTAAGAAAAATTATATTTGTACCTGGCTGTCTCAGAAAATGCGATCAACTCAGCTTTGAGAAGAATTAAAAACGGAGTGCAAAAACCAGTTTACTATACGAGCAAGGCATTCAGGGGGCGGAGATCATATATCCAAAACTAGAGAAATTAGCATTGGCGTTGATTTAGGAGAGCAGGAGAGTGAAGCCATATTTTCAATCCCATACAATTGTGGTATATACTGACATGCCACTCAGACAGGCTTTACATAAGTAAAAAAAGTCTGAAAGATTGATGTATGGGGCAGTGGCGTTAGAGGAGTATGACCTTATCTATGAGCCAAGATCTTCTCTCAAAGGGTAGACAGTGGAAGATTTCATCTCTAAATTCACCTACATAGATATCTCCGACCAAAAAGGGGCTAACACAGAACAACTCACAGATGCTAGAGGATCACCAGCAAATGGCTTCGACCAACTCCAAACAACAGACCTATCAGAAGGGATTTTAGCCGAACAACAGGAATCTTCTGGTAATAGCCCAGAATTGAGGGGTGACGAAAGGAAGAACCAGATATTCCATCAGGGGACTTTGTCAGACCACGGTTTTGACAAAAGTATGCCTATATGGAATTTGTATGTTGATGGTTCTTCATGTGCCACAAGTTACGGGGCTAGAATTATTATCAATAATCTAGATGGGATATATATATAATATGCTATGCGTTATCAGTTCAAGGCTTCCAATAATGAATCTGAGTATGAGCCGTAATTATGGGTCTCAACTTAGCTAAATCATTAAATGCAAAGCAAGTAATGGTGTTTAGTGATTCGCAACTAGTGGTGAATCAGATGCTAAATCTTTATGCATCAAAAGGAGAGTTCATGTCAAGGTATCTAGCTAAAGCTATGGAGATTGTATCCAGTTTTACAGCTGTCTAAGTAATCAGAACACCAAGACTGAAGAATACAAGGGCAAATGCACTAGCTCGATTGGCCTCAGCTACTCGCACCAAGCTACGAAAAACAATTCCTATTGAGATACTGGCTAATAGAAGTATCTATAAAGATTTGATGGTAAAGTTTATCACTTTGGATATGGGACCTTCCTGGATGGATCCCATCAGGGCTTATATCGAAGAAGGCATTTTACCAGCCGAAAAATTTACACCCAAGAGATTAAAGTTTAAAGTTGCTAGATATGTCTTAAACAATGGGGTTTTATACAGAAGGGGTATGATCGCAGGTTTGCAAAGATGCGTTCACCCAGCAAAAGTTCAAGATCTAGTGAAAGAAATTCATGAAGGATCTTATGGAGCTCACGTAGCAGGTCAGACTCTTTGCAGAGAATAACTACGTAGGGGTACTACTGGCCAACAATGCGTGCTGACTGTACAGCTTATGCTAAGAAATGCAATAAATGTCAGCGATTTTTTATTATACGAAGAACTCCTCAAGCATGGCTGACACAAATCACTCCACCTTGGCCATTCCCCAAGTATGGAATAGACTTAGTTGGGCCTCTGCCAACTACAAGAGGAAGATTCAAATATTTAGTGGTCACTGTTGATTATTTCACAAAATGGATAGAATCTGAACCTCTGATCGATATGGCATATGAAAGGGTCTATCAATTCATCTGGAAGAATAATATTTACAGATATGGTCTGCCACATTCTTTTATCACTGATCATGGTACCCAATTTGATAATGAGGAGTTTGTCGCGTATTGTCTACAGTCTAACATCCAAAAGATCTAGTCTGCTCCAGGTCATCCCAAAAGTAATGGGTAAATGGAGGTAACAAACATAACTTTATTGAATGGGTTGAAGAAATGTTTGGATGATGCGAAAGGGAATTGGATCAATGAGTTGCATTCTATGTTATGGGCTTATCGAACAACTCCCTGAACAGCAATTGGAGAATCTCATTACATGTTAGCCTTTGAAAGTGAAGCAGTCATACCTGCTGAACTAGGCTTACCTACTCACAGGGTGCTTAATTTTAATTCTCTAATAAGCAATTTGATGAGACGCTTAGATTTGGACATACCCGAGGAATTCTGGGAAGACGCAGAAATCTAAAATGCCACTTATCAGCAACAGATTGCCATGTTCTATAATAAACGGGTCAGGAAGTGTGATCTTAAGGCAGGAGATTATGTGCTTAAGAAAGTCATTCAAAAGAACAATATGTTGGAATCCAACTAGCATGGGCCTTATCGTGTCATAGCTGTTGTTCGACCTGGAACATATATACTAGAAACTCTAGAGGGGGAAGAATTCAAAACTTCTTGGAATGTAGAGCACGTGCGCAAATATTACCAGTAATGCAGGTTCACATGTACCCCATATTTTTAATATGAATAAAAATGATAATTTCCCAATATTCTTTTGAGTTCAATTTTTTGTTGGAGTACTAGTGCTACACATTATATCAATAAATTGGTCGACATCAACAAACTCCAACTAAGCAAGAAGATGGGTAAGTCCTGTTTGATTATAGGTGTCCTCAAGGGGCATTTAAAACTAGGCAAGAAGATGGGTAAAATATCCACTGCCTAGGCACCAAGGCAATCTAGATAAGATTGTTACAATTAAGCAGGAATATCGGATGAAAATAATTCCATTGCTTAGGCACTTATGGGTGATAAGTCACTACAACTAGGTAAACAGATGGGGAAAAGTTCCATTGTCTAGGCAATTAAATCAACATAGGACAAATTATCCCTTTATATATATACGTATCTTTAGCAAATTAATAAGAGAAACATCATACAATTGATTTTCTAAGGAAACAAAAAGATGGTTTTTCTTCATTAAATAATCATTGCCTATTCTACTAGTTTATCTCCTTCAGATTTAGATACAGGATCCATTCCAGCCAGAGGATCATCTAAAGCAAACGAAGAATTAATAAAATTTAAATCTTGCAGCATTCTGGTATTGCATGAACTTGGTCGGTCAAGAAGATGTGGAGGTAGGGATATCTCAAAATCTTCATAAAGATGGTAGTCACCAAGGTATTTGGAGATCAAACACTGAGGAATAGCACGGGCTGGAATCCAGTTGACATCTAGCTTAAAAGGAGGCACTGGCAGATCAAGTAATCTGGGCTCATACCAATCCCATAATTCTATTCCTTGTTTGACCTTCATTACAGTCAAGGCGTTCAATCATCCCTATTTGTATCCCTCGTTGTTTGATTGTTTCAACCTATCATCAAGATGGCATAAAGCTTCATTGTATCCCCCATCCAAAACTTTTGGGCTGTTTATGGAATTGATAAGTCAATCTCTTAACATGCTGATGAAGCCTCTTCACCAAGTTTTCTTTACTCTCCAACGCTGAACACTGGTTGGACAGTTCCTCGGTAAGAGTTTGAATTTTCTGGGACATCTCAGTTAATGCTTGATTTTTTAACTTCAGTTGAACAACTTGATTTGCTAAGGCCTGTTGATTCCTAACCTCTTTAATATTGCTCCGACCAGCTCTTTCTCTACCCCGCGAAGAGGATGTAGGTTTGGCTCATTTTAAAGCCTCCAATTCTTCTCTCAATGAAGCATTTTCAGTTTCTAAAAATGAAAAGCCCGCATCACTGACTGGGACCAGAGCTCCAGGGGAAGAGGCAGATTTTAGTTATCTCAGCTCTTTTCTCAAAGCATTATTCTCTTCCTCTAGCAACTTAGAAATGTTTCTGTGATCTTCAATCTCAAGTTTTAGGACACACTCTCTCTTATTATGGGATGAAATGAAGTTGTCATAACCTTGATCAGCGTTGAACTATTGGTACTTTTTCTCATAACCCTCATGTAAAAGAGCACTGGCTTCTTTGTGTTGCAATTAATGTTCTTCGATTATTCCTTGAAGATCTTCAATCATTTCATAGTAAGCCACATTATTTTCTACAGCCCAATCAAGGAAGCATTTTAGATATTGGTAAGCATCGATTTCTCATTCAGAAGCATCAGATCTAAGAATATCAACTATCTGTGATTCAGTAAAATCTGTATGACCAGCTTTGAAGTAGTCCATACACTTCTTCATTAACTCTATATCATGAGTTGACAATAGTTCCATCTTAGAGATAAACTAGCATGGAAAAGTAAAAACAGATCAACAACGACACAGTAATATCGATCAAGTGAAGGAGAAACTCAAAATAAAAGAAAAAAGTCCATTTTATTAATCATATGAGGATAGGGTATAACCAAAGTTACAACAAAAGGAAAAACAGAAAAATAAAGCAAGTAAAGAGCCGAACAACTTTACACCTTCTCCTTATTCCCTAAAACATCATCACTTGACTTTTAGGAAGGAATTTATTGCTCAGTGGGCAGTTGACGTTGCTCGGTAAAGGGAGTGGCTTGGTGAACTTGCTCGTAGGACTGAGAGATAGTATCAACAAGTGTTTTTTCTACAACTAACAAAGATGATTCATCAAATCCAGCTTCATCATCCTCTTCTTCTTCTTCTTCTTCTTCTTCTTCTTCTTCTTCTTCTTCTTCTTCTTCTTCTTCTTCTTCTTCTTCTTCTTCTTCTTCTTCTTCTTCTTCTTCTTCTTCTTCTTCAATAGTAGGAGGAGGGCCATGAATGTGTCTCTGAAATAACTCAGAATCTTCATCAACGTTCAATTCTTTTAAAACGGCAGTCCATCCATCCCTGAAGAATTTTACACTTGCATACTCCATTTAGGTAGAAGTAGCATTAATGGATTTATTCCACCCTTTATCCCAGCCAGAGCTAAAGGCCTTCTTTACTGCAACTTTTCTCTTCAACCACTCCGAGGAAGTATTTTCCTTAAGGAGATCTTCGGCACACTTAAACTTTTCCTCAAGGTCTTTCTTATACCATTCAGCCTCTTCAAGCTTGCCCTCAATTTCCACTTTGCTGGAAATGGCCACCTTGAACTTCTCCTCTACCTCCTTGGAAACATTACAGCAGCCTTGGCAGCTTCCTCATCTTTTTGTTGAGTTGTTTCAGCGGACTTGATTTTATTTTCCCAGGAAGCTTTGTCCTCCTCGTACTTCTGTCGAGACTCCATCAAAGATTTTGATAACCTAGCGAGGGCTTCTTCCACCCCACTGGATTAAGTTAAAGCCTCATCCTTCTCTAGGATATTGTTAAAATACACCAAAAATTATAAGAGAAAAGAAGCCCAAGTCAGAATATGAACATAGTATAAAGAGGTAAAATAATAAGTGTGATGATACTTACTGATGCAATATGTTTGGCTACCAAGTCAGTAACTTTCTCCCGAGGAGTAAAAGTCTCAGCAGCTCGGTCGTCAGGAAGAGTCCCAAACCTGATCAATTTCTTAGCCAAGCTAGGAGTTATGAGAGTTGGAGTACTGATTCTCAAAGAAGGTACTTTAACCCCAGAAGGTTGGGCAGCAGCATCTATCGTCTTCTCAGCAAGACCCCTTCTCAATATTTTCAAAGGAGAAGCTTCAATCAAAGGTGTTGTCTCTTCTTAAATAATGACAACCCCTTTAATCAAAGGTGATGCCTCTTTAGGGGCAACATGGGCTTTTTTACTGATATCCTTGGCAGTCGTGACTATTCTACCAGGTGGAACAATATACTTTTTCTTAGTCCCTTTAGTTGGGACATCATCTTTGCTTTTCTTTGCCCTATCAACACCAGGGGCAACCTTGGCAAAGAGATCGAGCATCCTCCTTTTCTTCGTCATCAGCTTAGCAATATAAGTACCCAAGTTAGGAGAAGATTCGTCAACAAATGAAGAAGAGGCTGGAGCCTGCTCAAGGTCAATCACCAAGGGAGGAACAAGAGGTCGAGCAATAAATGAAGAAGTGGTGTTCTTGTATTGCAGAAATAGGAAGCAGACCTCACTTGTTCCCCAGCTATTGCTTGATGTAATCCCCAGATAAATTTCAAATCTTTTATATTAATATCACTCTCTTTTGGGGATTTTCTCTTACTGTCAATTGCAACAAACAAAAAATAAATGTCGATGATGCATTTTATCAGACCAAAATAGAGCTAAATTGAAAAAATAAAAAAACTATCCCATTGCCATAAAGTGGACATCTAGGACCATGGTACACATACTTCCCTTTTAACGGGGGATGTTGCAAATTTTTCATCATAACCCATGTTAAAAATAATCCCTATTAGCATCAGGGAGATTGACCACTAAAGCTCTGTTAGAAAACCTAGTTTTTAAGTACAACGTGGTGTCGTTGGTAACCCATTTGTAGCAATACATGATTTCAGGAATCCCTAAATGAGTTCCATGAATTTGATTCAATCTATGTACGCTATTAACTCTTGCAGGAACAATATCAAAATATTGACAAAATTCCAAACACAAGGGATTAGGTGGGAAAGAAAAACCACATTCAGCTACAAAAATGGAAGGAAACCAATGTCCCTCAGCTAGAGAAAATAAATCAGAAGGGCAAGGAGGTTCTTCCAGAATAACCCAATAAAGAATTGAAAAATTAGCCCTAAACTTATCCAACGATTTAATAAGGTAAACCACGGTGACTAAAGCAAAGAAAGAAGAAATTCTTACAGAAAATCAAGAACTCAACTAAGCCGGATGACAGAAAGAACGATCGTAAGAAGAAAAGTGAGAAGACAAATAGTTTGGAAATCTAAAAGGCAAAAGGTAGAAGACAATCTAATTCTATCGTGTTTAAATGCGCTTCTTTGGGAAACGGGAAAAGTAATGATCACTAGAGATGACGATTGCGTTTCCGACGACTAAATGATGAAAAAGACGTAAATACCCAAACGTCTGTTGAAGATTCAAAATATTTATGAGTTTGCCATTTCGCGCTCAAAATTATTAATGTCACAAGTGTTGAAGATCTGTAATCTAACAAGACTGGGTAAACATGCCTGAGCAACTTTTGGGCATAATATTCTAGACTCTCATATTCAACCTCAACTATGAAACATTTGGGGCTTTTATTGATACAAAAATTATTTAGCTGGCGTGGACCAATTATATGAAGACGCGTGTCATCTAGCGTGGCATAAATATATTTATCGAGCAACTTATAGCGTCGAGCTACTCAGTTTGTCGAGCTACTCAACATACCAAGCATCTAGACAGGAAGATCAAACGACAACGACATATTCAATGAACATTCTTATCATATACAGATGAATATGTCTCTTAAATAATGGCATTTTGTCTATTCATAGTGATAGCCCTAGGGCTATAAATACTTTGTAAAACCCTCATAGCGGGGTAAGCTTCCATAAGCGAACATACTCAAGATTAAGGTCAAATACCCAGCAATACAAAACAATGGACGTAGGCCATTTCCCTAAGGCTGGACCACTTTAAAAATCCTTTGTCTTATTTATTTATTCATATTTATCTGTGATTAATTAATTAGATCAAATCTAGTTTTTTACATCAACAATCATCATCATCATCATAATAATAGAACATACAATATTTTCACAATTTTTTTTTCAATTCACCTATTTTTTTGTTCACATAAATATATTTCCAACCCGTTCATCTTCATTCTCATCCATCTCAGATTTATCATTTTCAAAACTTTATATTAATTGAATATCATTCCTTACCTCTTTCACTAGGACTGAAACTAATTCACATTCTCTTCAAGTTATCAGTCTTAAAATAAAAAGTTCCGACCACAGGTATTGGGATGATATTACGACACACTTAATTATAGGAAAAGGGACTTTATCATTATCTTTATGGGTCGATTAAGAATCCCATTAACACTGATGATGTGAAATATAGGACGAACATCAGTAGGTGGAAAATAAAAAATTCCAAGATTATTACTTGGATTGGTAATTTTGTCAGTTCTCTCCATTGCAGTTCAATGGGCCAAGTTTTCAACGACCAGGGGCAGATGGGATCACTTGAAGAAACTATAAGAAAAATGCAAATTTTCATGAAAATTCAAATGGAAAATGATGTTCGTGATGTTTTACCAAGTGATCCTAATATCAAGTAATGTTTTGGTGTTATGACTAATTTATGGGAATAGTTTTCTCTTGTAGAACCCCCAGGTCTCACTGTTTATGCTGACTGGAAAACTTATCGAGAACAACAATGCCTAGTCCATTTTTTGGTGGCTCTATGTAGCGATTTTAAGACACTTTGTAGTTTTATTCTTCACCGCACCCCTCTTCTAACCATTAACGATGTGGTTAATTAACTTCTTGCCAAAAAAGATCGTTTAAACTCCTGATAGGAAAGGCATACCTCATTTTATCCTTTCAATCAATCTTAGTTATTACATCTCCACCTCCATATGAAAATACTATGAAGACCTGGAATCCTAGTGATGAGTGCTCTTATAGTAATATAAGAGGTCATTGGAGAAGTCAAAGACATTAACAATATTAGAGTTTGGGATTTAACCCTCGGACATCCAAATAAAGGGGTTCTTCCACTAAACAACAGTCATCCAAAGGAAAACCCTCACAAGAATCTTAGGGACCTCGCTCTTCGTACCAATATAAGCCCCAATCTTGGAAACCTCTACATGGTTACCCACCACAACCACAATCTAGAGTATATCTTATGCCTTATCCACAAATATCTATGACCCCTACTACTTATCAGGCACATCATACTTAGGATTTTGCACTGTATCATTTGAGACGGATCATCATTATACTCGATCGTGACAAAAGAGAGTTGTCATGGTCAAGGACCGTAACAAGACTGGGCATGACCACTCCCCATGACATGGTCCTTGACTGTGATAACAGCCTTTTATCATGGTCCTTTTTACATTGAGATATAAATTCAAAAATTATTGTGACCAAGACTTGTCATGGTCCTTAATTGTGACAACACTGAACTTGTCACGACCTTATCACGGTCCTAAACCGTGACACCAAATCAGTTGTCATGGTCTTGTCACATTATAACACCACATAGTTTTGCATCTTTTATTTAGCTCGTCGCGATAACAAGTTGGAAAAATATTTTATTTTGATTTGGATTATTTTTTGCATTTAAAATGTTGGTTTTATTATTTGAAAAATGGGATTTTCATCGAATTTTAAATTGGAGGAAAAAATGGGTTTTTATACACTTAGATTTATTTTTGGGTTGCTTGGGTACCTGCGCAGGAGTGAATCGATTCAATCGCCGAGGGAGAATCGATTCTCTTCGAGCAGTGCTGGCGAGTTTGGTTAGTTTTTAGAGTTTGTGTTATATAAAACACCTCCACTTCTTAATTTAAATTAGACTTTTCAAACACATTCATATAAGACCTAAGAGCAGTAGCCTCCTTTGTTTACATCTGCTTTCATCTATAAAACCCTAACCCCATCTAAAAGCATGATTCAACCCAAGTTTTGAAGGTTCAAACTGTATTTTTTCAAGATCGTTCAAGAACGCGCCTTTATTATTTTCTCAAGAGGAACATAACCACCCTATAAGATTCTTCAAATGAATTTTACAGGCATGAATACTTCTATTGTTTTCCTTTAGTATTATGCATATTAAATGTTGCCTAAACACTAATAATCGTTATTTTCTTAAAATAAATTAGAGATATAAATTAGGAAAAGTGAAACTCAAGTTGTGACTATTTTTATTTAAATCTCTAATACGAATTAAGACTCAAAACTCTTGCACGCTTAGATTAGAGGTCGGGATTCCATTAAAATATATGGACGTTTACATGTTAAAATAAATTGTATGGATTTTATAATTTGAATTCGACTCGTAAAATCATGTTATTTATGTGTATCTTGTAGAATAAAAATTTATTATTGCATGTCCCCGAAATATGCATGTGAATGAAAAATTATATAAGTTGTTCAAAAATGAATTGTTTAATTAATATGATAATTAAACATAATTTGAATAAATAGTGATCTTTTGATTGATTGAAAGAATTTTTTTATAGGTTGAAATTATGCCTTATGTGATCGTTAATTGTGTTAATATTCGACACCATTAGGACAACGGAATTGTTGGGGTAGCTATGTTTTCACCTTATTTTAGGTTGCATGCTAGGTATGGGACTAGTAGGGAGGTGATTGTTATTAACACTTTCTAGGTATGCGACAAGTGAGTGTACTTTTTTAAGGAAGAGAATTTCCGGGGTAGGACTAAGTAGTTCGTTGGTCTATTAGTCTAGGTGCGAGAGTCGGTGAAAATTATTGGTAGGTATTCTTCTTAAGTGATAGTCTAGGATACACTTATGATTTGGAGATCCCTAGGTATGGAACTAGGGATGGTTTGAGGTTTTAAGGCTTGAATAAAGGGTGGGGCTACTAAAAAATAATGAACTTGATAAAATGGAAAATTAATGCCTAAGATAATAAATGGGTATTAAAATAAATTTTGCATCGCCAATAAATGCAGCGCTAATGAAAATTGGGTTGTTTAGATATAGCGACGTGGGTGTTTGTAGGCGTCACCAATTAGTGCAAGGCTAACGAAATTTGGGTTGGCTAGCTATTATGACCTGTCATGCGTGAAACTTGGCCAATAAGTGCAAGACTGACGAAATTGGGCTTATTGGCTATAACGAGGGGAATGTGTGTGGTGTAAAACTTTAGGCAGGTCCGAATATGTGCACGAGTAGTAGAAATGTCGGCTAGATAAAGTGGTGTCATTATAATACTAATTTTGTTAAGCGAATTAAATTGAATTGATAGCTTTAACGTAACTAAATGATCGAAATCTCATAATTGGATTTGAACATTAGGGTGTCTTAGTTATGTGGGTAGATAGTGGTAGTTTATTTTTACTCGCATGTTAGTGTATCTCGTTTAATTTAAAATACTCAATTGTGATATTTATCATGTACAATTCTTTTGTCTGGGTTTACGGATCCTAATTGGAAGGAGTAGCTAGTATTCATGCAGTGGGCTCTGACCCATTGCATTGATTAACATTTCAAAAATAGTGTTGGAGTAGTTGCATAGGATGGATTAGAGATCTTTGGAGTGCAGTTGGAGATTTATTTCATTTTCTTTAGTAATTTATCTTATCTTTCCATTCCATTATTTTTATTACAAGACTTTCATTTATGAATTTGGTGGGCTAATCGATTCCACGGTTATTTATGGTTTCAGTTAGATATTTATAGCTGAATTATTTCATTTGAGTTTTAATAATTTGGAGTTGGATTTATTTTAGATAGCATGGTGATGGATTTTAATTTGCATGAATGTTTATATTTGTTAGATAAATTTGAATATTATCCCGTGGAAAAAAAATTAATGTCTCATATTTTTGTCACATGCTGAAAATCATAACTTCTTTAGTGACGCTCGACCTAGTTTGGTGGCAGCGACTGGCCACCTCCTTTTCCAGAATGCGTAGGGTGTCACAGATGGTATTAGATCACAGTCTTAGGTCTCGTAGGTTATGAGTACATTTAGCATCCGCATTATCGATCTTTAATTCCCTTTGTTGATTCGTACCTTGTAAGATATTTGGTCTGGCATATGTGTTAGTTGTGTTTCTTAGAGATGAGAAGTTTTGTGCTAAGGTCGTTGTAGGCTTTGAGGTTAGAAGTAGTAGTCTTGTTGTGAGGATCTTTAGAATTTATTTTTGGAGATGAGATTTATTTTTGAGATCGTTAGTATGGATGTTATATATTTCTAGTATCAATGTGGTGATGTGATTTGATTTGAGAACTTAAGTGTTGCGATGACTTTTGAAGATAGAATTGAGTGGTGATTGGTGGGAGAGCGTGGTACGTAATATTTTCCTAAATATTTTTATATATATAGTTGATAAATATATTGTATTTTTTCCTGTGAGGTAGGTGCATGTAGGATTGGGTGTATGGGTACCCAATTGTAGCATTCTACGGGTAGGCATATGTAAGACTTATTTTATTGCACGATTTTTACATTTACGCTTCGTTGAATGTTGAGGACGAAATTCCTATCCTAGTGGGGAAGTATGTAACACCCCGTAGTTTTGGACCATTTATTTAGCCCGTCGAGACAACAAGTCGAAAAAATATTTAATTTTAATTTGGATTATTTTTGGCATTTAAAATGTTGGTTTTATTATTTGAAAAAAGGAATTTTAATCGGATTTGAAATCGGAGGAAAAATTGGGTTTTTATACACTTATGTTCATTTTTTGGCCGCTTGGGCACCTTCTCAGGGGCGAATCGATTTGAAGGTTTGGTTAGTTTTTAGAGTTTGTGTTATATTAAAACACTACCACTTCTTAATATGAATATAATTTGGTGTTTGAATTTTTCAAACACATTCATATTATACCTAAGAGAAATAGACTCCCTTTTTTACATCTCCTTTCATTTACGAAACCCTAACCCCATTTAAAGGCAAGATTCAACCCAAGTTTTAAAGGTTCAAACTGTGCTTTCTCAGGATCGTTCAAGAACACATCTTTATTATTTTCTCAGGAGGAATGCAACCATTCAGTCAGATTATCCAAACGACTTTTTACATACATGAATCCTTCTATTGTTCCTCTATAGTATTATGCATTTTAAATGTTTACTAAACACAAATAATCGTTGTTTTCTTGTAATAAATTAGAGATACTAATTAGGAAAAGTGAAACTCAAGTTGTGACTATTTTTATTTAAATCTTTAATACTAATTAAGACTCAAAACTCTTGCATGTTTAGATTAGAGGTTGGGATTCCGTTAGAAGATATGGACGTTTGCAAGTTAAAATAAATTGTATAAATTTTATAATTTGAATTCGACTCGTAGAACCGTGTTATTCATGTATATCCTGTAGAATAAAAATTTATTATTGTATGCCCCCGAAAGATGCGTGTGAATGGAAAATTATATAAGTTGTTAAAAAATGAATTATTTAATTAATATCATAATTAAACGGACATAATTTGGATAAATAGAAATCTTGTGATTAATTGAAACAATTGTTGTTATAGGTTGTAATTATGTCTTACGTGATCATTGATTATGTTAATATTCGGCATCGCGAGGACGACTAGATTTTTGGGGTAGCTATGCTTTCACCTTATTTTTGATTGCTTTCCAGGTGTGGGACTTGTAGGCAGGCCTTTGTTATTGTTAAGACTTTTGAGGTATGGGACTAGTGAGGTTTTACGGAAGAGTATTTCCGGGATGGGACTAAGTAGTACACTTTTTCCTATTCCGTTAGTCTAGGTGCGAGACTAGGTGGTAATTGTTGGTAGGTATTTTTCTTAAGTGATAAGATAGGATACACTTGTGATTTGGAGATCTCTAGATATGGGACTAGGAATGGTTTGAGGATTTAAGCCTACAATAAAGAGTGGGTCTATTAGAAAATTATTAACTTGATAAAATGGAGAATTAATGTCTGAGATAACAAACGGGTATTAAAAAGAATTTTGCATCGCCAATAAGTTCAGGGCTAACGAAAATTAATCGGCTGGCTAATGCGACGTGGATGTGTGATGGGGTCACCAATAAATACAGGGCTAATAAAATTTAGGTTGGCTGACTACTGTGATGTATCGTGCCTGGAACCTCGCCAATAAGTGGAGGGATAACAAAATTGGATTGGTTGGCTATACAGAGGAGAATGTGTGTCACTACAAAAAAATTACATTTTAAGATGGAACCTTTTGAGACGGTTAAAATTTTGGTCTTTAAAACTGACCTTTTGAGATGGCTAAAATTAACTGTCTTAAAAAATATTCTTTTTAAGACAACTTTTGATCCCCGTCTCATGAAGTAGTAGCTAAAAAGAAGGCAAATTAGTAGCCATCTCAAAAAGTATACTTTATGAGACAACCACAAAATATTTGGGTTCCCCCTTCTCACATTATAGGTTCTTGCTTCTTTAATCCCAAGTAAAAAGAATGTAAAAGACACTAAAAAAACACCCATGCCCAGCTGCTCTCTCTTCTTCACCCGAGCACATGCCGACCCTAGGTAAACCCAGTTCGTCGCTGGTTGCGCACCTCGATCAAGCCCTAACCTCATCGTCCTAATCACAAGCTATCACCACTGCCCTAGGTAAGCCGCTAGTTTGTTTACTACTCAAGTTACATATGTTTTTTTCATCAGTATATGTATTTGTTTCGTCTGTATATGGCTTTATATGCGTTGTTTTACTACATGAGTTACATATAGATCTGTGTTGGGTGAAATTCCTGATTATTTTTGTTGATATGTAGTGGTGATATGAGGTTGAGGGTGAGCCAATTGAAAACTCGGATTGCTAATTGGTTGTTGTAGTATATTTTTAAGACTAATTTATGAAAATATTTGTGTGCATGTTTGTGTGAATTTTAGTTGGAATTATTGATATGTTTGTTTGTGTTAATTAATTCATGTCATTTGCAAGTAGTTCATGTTATTAATTTGATTTACTATTTGATTATGATCTTATTTTGTGATATATGTGATATTCCAAATTAATTCAAAATGCATCACTGTTGAAAAAATCACCAATGTTGTCCAATACCATATTTTTTTTTGGTATTTTGGCATTAGTCCTATTTTGATAATGTCTTTTTGGATTTGATCCTTTATTTTTTTTTTCTTTGGTAAAAAATCCCATAACTGTTAACAACTGCATCAGTTAATGGGTTGTGCTGTTGATTTTTTATGCCCTAATATAATGGAGTGAAAGCCACGTATATTTACATAGGACTAATAACAAAATGAAAATCTCATGAGATCGCTAGCTAATTTCTTTTAAAAAAGAGGACTAATAACCTCAAAGCCTTTTTTTTGTTACATTTAATACCATATCAAATGCCAAATCTTCAACATAAAAATTACTAAAGTTGTGTTTGATTACAAAGTTGGAAAATGGTTGAGAAATAGTTCATTTTTAATATAAGCAAGAAAATGTGTGGAAAAGATAAGAGGGATTTGGTCTTACTTTTGAAGTTTTCCATGGAAATTAGTTCTTTAGGTAGTGGGTGAGAATTTTTTTTTTTGTGAAATTGATAAAAACATGGAACACTTTTTATATTTATAAGTAGTGTTCTAATAGAGTGCATATGAAATCAAGCACCTCAAAAGTAAAAAATGAGTATTTTCCATGGAAAACAATTCAATGCCAATCAAACTGACCCTAAGTTGGGACACAAGCTCCAACATATGAGGTGGTATGCGTTAAAATTGTAGTTTACAAAAAAATTGTACACACAAAAAAGTAATATCACGATCTTTAAAGAACCTAAAAAGAAAACTTAATTTTTCTTTCTCTCTCTGCATCATTTATTATCTAATTACATATCTTTTATCAGAAAATGTTTACAACATTGAAGGAGTACGAGAGGCATAGGTTGAAGAAAATAGAAGAGAATAGAAAAAAATTGATAGATTTGGGAGTCCGAAAATTGTATTCGGCGATGCAGGATCACGCTAAAAGTAAGAAAATCAAATCAAAGCGTAATAAAAAATTAGTTAACGATGAAGTGTACGTGCCATACAAAGGAGAAGATGAACGTCATGATTCGAGCGGGGATGAAAATGGGAATGTTGGTCGATTTGTTTACATATAAGTCTTTAATGATGTAGATGCTAAAATGTTGATTGTGTGTCTTTTTAATTGCATAACATTCTTTCCTTTCTTGACTTTTTATGTTGATTGTGTGACTTTTTAATGATGTAGATATTAAAATTGATGCGTTGAATTGTTGGGTTATATTATTATTATTATTTAAATTAGTTTGCTATTGAATTTTTTAAATTTATGTATCAAATTGTTGGGAATCATTTGTTTTTTCATTTTTAGGTATCATGGATAAGAGTTGGATTAATTTATGTAGTCGGTGTTCAAAAGAATACATTAACGGGATTGAAGGATTTCTTAACTATGCATACGAAAACAAGAACATTGCGACCACATAAATCTATTTCCCGTGTAAGATATGTACAAATCGAGTATACCACACCCGACAAATGGTGAGAAAACACCTTGAGATGTATGGTTTTGACAAGACTTATAAGGTTTTAGTTTTCCATGGAGAGACTTTTTGTGGCGTAGGAAGCAATATGAATTCTTTACGAGATGATATGCTAGTTGATAATATACCCGTTGAATTGAATGCTCGAGACGCCATGGTTACAATGGTTCAATAGGGAAGGGGTATTCCTCACACATATGACAATGAGTAATGATGAGGAATGTAGAACCGAAGAAGTCTTCAAATCGCATGAAAATGTTCCAGAGTATTCTAGACTTTTGAAAGAGGCGTAGTGCGATTTGTATGAAAATTTTCCAGAGGGGGTTATGTCATTTTTTGTTGAACTCTTGCACATGAAGAAACTTAATGGATGGAGAAATTGTTCTTTCACTAAGTTGTTGGGTTTTTTGGGAGGGTATTTTCGAGTGCTAGAATTCCAAAGTCTTACTACCAAGCCAACAAGCTAACGAAGGACTTGGGATTCAAGTTCGAGACGTGGCATGCGTGCCCAAACAACTGTATGCTGTTTCGAAATCAAGTTGAGAATCATGAAATGTGTGACATATGCGAATCTTCTCGATATAAAGATGATGATTCAAGTTGTAATACCCCGTAATTTTATGGACTTTACATTTGGGGAATTATTAATTGAAATTGAGATATTAATTTAATATTAATCCGGAGGGTATTATAGACATCTTGCATGGTTAGGTAATTAAACCCACGAATTTAATTGGGTTAAATCGGCCATTTGGAGTTGTCTCTTAGGGTTAACAAACTCAAAACCTTAGAATGGCCATTAGAGATGAATGTTGGAAGCTTTCCAAGCAATCCAAGGCCAAGAACTCATCCGGTTGCACCACCACCACCACCAAAACGTAGATTGCGCGACTGGGAACGCAACCCTACCATTTCATCCACGAAATCAGAACCTTGAATTTTAGGCAAGTATCTATCTTTCTTTGTTTTTGGTTAATGCCTCACCCATGTTAGTTTAGGATTGCCAAGATCACGTTTTATGAAAGAAATTGTTAATTTAGAAATTTTAAATCTCATGTTTAGAGAGATTCAAAATATTCTGGATATACCCATCACATGTAGAGGATTACCCACGAATGACTATGAGTTTAGAAAAAAGAAATCTGGGAAATAATTAGAGGAATGGATAATTCTTCCAAAATTAGGGTTCTTGAAGGTTATGTCAATTTTACCCCATTAATTCGATATCATTGATGTATTTATACATGTTTCACGTAAGAAATCTTGTATATATGCATATAGAACTTGTAGTATCGTTATTAGAGAATTTTGGACTTGTTAATGACGTTTTTAGAGAAATTGGAAGATGAAACCGTAGGTTTAATTTGCAGTTTCTAGGCAAGAAATGCTTGAACGATCAATCGACTCAATAGCATTGATCGATCGACTGATCGATCGATCGACCCCCTGCCATCGATCGATCGACCAGTCCTGGAAAACTGCATATTTCTCATCCGTTGGTTTAATCCGATTAAGATGCATGGGAACCCTTGATTGTTGTTTTTGGAATATAATGGGATATAGATAAGAGCAGTAAGGCCTAGGTAGACCCCGTTGAGTAACATTTTAGTGTAGGATGATATTTTGGGTTAATGAGGAATGATTCATGTGTATAAGAAATCATGCGTATATTTAATAAAAAGATCGAGACTCGTAAGGGAGTTAGACCCAAACGTAAGTGAGTGTATGCCTACTGAAATTATACTTAGAATACTTCGAGGAAGGAGAAGTGAGTATGAAGTGCATTATAAATGAGAATAAAAATGACGAGTTCGTTATGCGTAATAATCGAGTAAAATGTGTTAATAATGGATGATTATGATAATGGGTCGTGAGCACACCTAATTTAGAAATGTGGATATTTATATATATACGACTGTGCGATTGTGCATTTATTATATATCTGTGTAAAACTCGTACCCGAGCTACTTGCTATCACTGGGGTTTCCGCACCGGGACAGTCTTATCTCGATTGGACCTTTATGTGGGATAACGACTTGTACCCTAGAAGATAGTATCCTTGATTACACGCTATCTGAGTTATAGTCAGATGGTCCTAAGAGACGTGTGGGTATGTGCTGACCTCTTAGGACTGGGAACTATGCTTCACCTCCATTTGTTTGTGTTTTGTGTTAATACAGTTCGAGAGTGATTCCAAACTAGTATTTCCCTTAGTTTGTATGATACAGGGACTTGATAGCAGAGTATGCCAGCACCATAGATCTTATGTCAGGTGCCGTTAGTATATATATTATATGTGTGACTAATATATATATACACATACATATATTTATATGGGAACTTTCTACTGTGCGTATAAGTAGATAAGACATGAATAAATGCTTCAACTTTATTATAAGCGTTCGGGAAATTTCTAACGATAATGAGTTGTTTTAAATAACGTAAGGAATCTTGAAGAGAATGATTTTCTAAAGTAAATATCATAACTTCTCTTTCCACATGATAAATCATTATGGAGAATAAGATAGGGAAATTGATGAGATTTATTAGTACGGTAGGTGTGCACACTAGATGAGAGGTGAGAAATCTCAAGAGAGTGTTGCATACTAACATGGTTGTTGCATTAGCAGGTAAGCATTTTAAATACTTGCTAAACTAATTTTAAACTGTTTTACACTCGGGTTCTGACCCGTTTCCTGTTATCTCTCTTCTCTTGTATATATATATGTATATATTTCAGGTGCCCAGCCACAGGGGCGTCTTGCGTAGATTCTTTGGACCGGACGCGCTGTAGCTTATATGGGAGATGCATGACATTACTTAGACAACCTC
This sequence comes from Sambucus nigra, assembly GCA_949130495.1. Taxonomy (NCBI): domain Eukaryota; kingdom Viridiplantae; phylum Streptophyta; class Magnoliopsida; order Dipsacales; family Adoxaceae; genus Sambucus; species Sambucus nigra. Next base: position 126,995,224 of record OX422219.1, on the reverse strand, counting down.
GATGTTGAATATACTCTCATTCTAGTTATAATTAGTTAGGGCATGTGTCGCCCTTTTCCTTATTCAGTTGGATTTGTCAGAGATTATATTCATTTATCTTCAGCATTTTTACTCTTTGGGATTATATTTACTGTCAGGATGGTTTTCCTTTATAGTATTAAAGTTTGTATTGGAATGATTAAATTCATGGGTGTTTATTTCCAGTCTTAATAATTGTGTGAATCTTACGTAATAAAGGATTTCATAATTGGATTTAATAAATGGAGATAATGTTTTAAATGGTTTTGACACTTAGCTTAATTACTTAGGGTTTTCAATTGGAAAGTTTATTTTGCAACAGTGATGCTAAGAATGAATCAATCGTTCACCCTGATTATAATTTAATAAAGAACTGATCACCCCATATTTAATTAGGCGGGGTCTCATAGGTGGTATCAGAGCATCAGGTTCTAGTGTCCTTTAGGATCTGTACGACTTATTTCGTTTCCAGCTTAGCGTCTTTGATATAGAGCCCTAATATTAGTAATGTTGTATTCATCTCTATGCATTGGGAATTCGTGCTTCTGCGATTTGTTTATGCGAATGATGAACTCATCCAGATTATTTAAATTTTCAGATGGATCGTCAAGAAGAACTAGCAAATACCGGTAGGAGAGTCAACGAGCAAGGCCGACTCACACCTCAGGTGTCTCCATAGAGAGTATCAATTGTCGAGTTAGCAGGTATTGTGGCACAGGAAGTTACCACTGCGGTCTTATAGTATCAAGAACGCAACACACAGCTTATGGGGGCAAAAGATCTAGAGAGTATAGTCAGTCTGTCATGACTGGAAATAACAAGTACATGAAGACACAAAAATCGCAACAATAAGCTCCTCAAGATCGTAAAAGCCACGAAGGTAACAAATTGTGTAGGGAAACCCAAAAGCGTCAAGGCCAACAAAGCTGAGGTCCGAGTGAAGTCACAAAGAGGTGTTTCAAATGTGGAATGGACGGTCACGAACGTCGAACTTGTCCGGATCAGTCTGGAGAGGAACTTCAACCTAACCAGCGAGAACTTTCAGGAATCAGCTATAAGTGTGTACAAATGGGTCACAAGTGGAGGGAATGTCCTCAACCAAATGTCATTTTTCATCAAGATACTAAACAAGGCCAAGGAGAAAGTGGAACTATACAACCGGACGAAAACCAACAGAGCCGTAAAATGAAACAGTTTAGAGGTAGATGCTTTAATTGCAGCAGGATGGGTCACCGAAGGCAGGATTGCCCAGATAAGAGTAAGATACCCCAGCAGCAGGGACAGAAACAACACGAATGTGTGTACGATGCCCAGCATACTGAAATCCAGTAGCCATCATCAGTCATTGATGGTACGTTATTTCCTTCTAGTACCATGGGGCACATTTTATTTAATACTGGGGCGTCATACTGTTTTATAGATGCTCGCTTGGGATGATTTACAATATAAACTAGTGAGTGGGACATAGTGAGTAGTCTTCACGGGCATCACTCATAGATAGATATCGGTTGGAATAAGAGGATCAACCAGAAAATTTGGTGGCTATCGAAAATTCCTGTAATGGAAGAGGCTGGTAAAGTTGTTAAATCTTCTTGGATGGGTTGCCATCCTCAAGGCAAGATCAAGGGTTCATCCGAACGTGTGGAACAAATCACCCAGGAAGGAAGTGATTGACACTCCCTTGGGGTGATTTACAATATTAACTAGTGTGCCCCAGTCTTCCTTTGAAAGGAAGGGATCGCGCCGCTACGTGGTCCTACACGGTACTATTTTCTGAATCGGGATGAGATTTGTGAATCCCACCTTCAATATGGGATTTCAGGAAACAAAGGAGATAATATTTCGTTATGAGTGGGAGGTATCATCCATAGCAGAAGAGTAGGCTCACGGTGATTAACGATTAGTGGGACCGCGTGAAGGTAATTTTGGAATCTTGGTGATCATTTCATTTCCACAACGGATATAACTAGCCACTGAAGTATAGTATGGTAAAGTTCCGGGGAAGCACTCGTACCTGTTTGTCGTGAACGAGGTGCTTATTGAGGTTTTTGTGTGTAAGAACCTTAACTATTCTCCTTCTGTATGTTTAGAGGTGAGCGGATAATCAGAATTTTGGATCGGTCGAGAATAATCCGATGTTTATGGTGGAAATTCCTTGACTGTTTTAGGCGAACAAGAGTGGTCAGATGCTCGTATGGTTTCTCTCAGTGGGAGTTTTGTGTTTAGATAAATCCGAGTAATTGTCATGTAGTGAGGTGCGGTCTCCCAATGATATTGAAATAATGGGAATTAATAGTGTATATGCTTGTCTTATGCGAATATTGTCGGTTAGGAGCACAATGTGAAGTGTCGTTAATGAGAGTGTTAAACAAACTTGTTGTGAGGCGGGGGCAATAGTGATTGAGCGCCTTACTACGTAGATAGTTTGTGCACTGATAAGGTATCCAAAATTGTTTTATCAGGTAGGCCTTAATTTTTCGAATTTCGGGATGAAATTCCGTTATTAGGGGGGAAGTATGTAATACCCCATATTTTTATGGACTTTAAATTTGGTGAATTATTAATTGAAATTGAGATATTAATTTAATACTAATCCGAAAATTTATTTTAAATGTTTACTAGCGTGACAAGAGTTAGTAATTATTGAAATTGTTGAATATTACTAGATGAGTAAAGTAATATATAAGATTGATGTTATAAAAATCATCACGAGTGAATAAAATGGCAATTATGGAATTTTAAGTCGGGACGTGCTTGTGTCGTGTCAGGACTAAATTATTATTATATAAAGTGAATAAATTATAAGTTGCTTGTATAGTCATTTTGAGTGCACCAATGTGTCCAAAAGGGTCGAGATAGTCAGAAAAGTGTACCCGGGGGTTTAGTTTGGGTCTCGGGGCGTTTTTAGGCCTATTTGACATCCCGGGAGGGTATTATAGATATCTTGCAATTTTGGGTAATTAAACCCACGAATTTAATTAGGTTAAATCAGCCATTTGAAGTTGTCTCTTATGGTTAGCAAACTCAAAACCTTAGAACGTCCATTAGAGAAGAAGGTAGGAAGCTTTCCAAGCAATCCAAGGCCAATAACTCATCTGGTTGCACCACCACCGCCACCAAAATGTAGATCGCGCGATGGGGAACGCAGCCCTACCATTTCATCCATGAAATCAGAACCTTGAATTTCAGGCAAGTATCTATCTTGCTTTATTTTTGGTTAATGCCTCACCCATGTTAGTTTAGGATTGCCAAGATCATGTTTTATGAAAGAAATTGCTAATTTAGAAACTCTAAATCACATGTTTAGAGAGATTTAAAATATTCTGGATATACCCATCACATGTAGAGGATTACCCACGAATGACTATGAGTTTAGAAAAAAGAAATCTGGAAAATAATTACAGGAATGGATAATTCTTCCAAAATTAGGGTTCTTGAAGGTTATGTCGATTTTACCCCATTAATTCGATATCGTTGATGTATTTATACATGTTTCACGTAGGAAATCTTGTATATATGTATATAGAACTTGTAGTATCGTTATTTGAGAATTTTAGATTTGTTACTGACGTTTTTGGAGAAATTGGAAGATGAAACCCGTAGGTTTAATTTGCAGTTTCTGGGCAAGAACTGCTTGATCGATCGATCGACCCAATAGCATCGATCGATCGACCACTCCTGGAAATGAGTTGGTTACCTTTATTATAAGTGTTCGTTAACTTTCTAACGGTAATGAGTTGTTTTAAATAACGTGAGGAATCTTGAAGAGAATGATTTCCTAAAGTAAATATCATAACTTCGCTTTCCACATGACAAATCATTATAGAGAATAAGATAGGGTAATTGACGAGATTTATTAGTATGGTAGGTGTGCACACTAGATGAGAGGTGAGAAATCTCAAGAGAGTGTCGCATACTAACATGATTGTTGCATTAGCAGGTAAGCATTTTAAATACTTGCTAAACTAATTTTAAACTGTTTTACACTCGGGTTCTGACCCGTTTCCTGTTATCTCTTTTCTCTTGTATATATATATATATATGTATATATTTCAGGTTCCCAGCCACAGGGGCGTCTTGCGTAGATTATTTGGACCGGACGCGCTGCAGCTTATGTGGGAGATGCAGGACATTACTTAGACGACCTCGATGTTGAATCTACTCTCATTCTAGTTATGATTAGTTAGGGCATGTGTCTCCCATTTCCTTATTCAGTTGGATTTTTCAGAGATTATATTCATTTATCTTTAGCATTTTTACTCTTTGGGATTATATTACTGTCGGGATGGTTTTCCTTTGTAGTATTAAAGTTGGTGTTGTATTATCTGAATGATTAAATTCATGGGTGTTTATTTCCAGTCTTAATAATTATGTGAATCTTTAACTGTTACGTAATAAAGGATTTCATAATTGGATTTAATAAATGGAGATAATGTTTTAAATGGTTTTGACACTTAGCTTAATTACTTAGGGTGTTTCAATTGGAAATTTTATTTTGCGACAGTGATGCTAAGAATGAATCAACCATTCACCTTGATTATAATATAATAAAGGACTGATCACCCTGTATTTAATTAGGCGGGGTGTCATACAAGTGTGGGTGTCCAAGGCCCGAATGTAGCCTTAAAGAAAGTAAGGTTTTTCCCTTTAAAACCTAGATTGCAAAAATTATTTTGGTCATCCCATTCAGCTCCTCTAATGAAATGGAATGCCGAGGAACGGATTGATGATGGTGTCATGAGGCATCCAGTAGACTCTCGTGCTTGGAAAACATTTGATGAAAAAAACCCATCTTTTGCGAGAGACAGTCGCAATGTTAGACTTGGTTTAGCTTCTGATTGATTTAATCCGTTTGGTAATATGAGCCTTAAGCACGGTACATGGCATGTTATCCTCATTATTTACAATTTAGCTCTATGATTATGCATGAAGCAACCTAATTTGATTTTGTCTATACTTATAAATGGACCAAATGGACCCGGAGATATGATCGATGTATTTTTACAACCATTAATTGATGAATTGATTGAGCAATGGAATGACGGTGTACACACTTACGATGCATCTACTAAGGAGTTCTTTAAATTGCATGCATCCTTGATGTGGACTATTAATGATTTCCCCGCATATGCCATGCTATCAGGATGTATCACAAAAGGTATTTGCATATCCTTATTATAACGAAGACCATCAGGCAATGCGATTAAAGTATGGTAAGAAGTTATATTATTGGGGTTATCGTCGGTTCTTAGACCCCCGCCATAGGTGTCTTCGGCTGAAGACACCATTTAATAGGAGGGTATAATTACGACCGGGCCCATTAAAACTTTTGGGCTTGCAAGTTTTGCAACATTTGAATGATCTTGACATTGAAACTGAATATAAGATGGAATATGTCTTTTGAATGAGGTAATGAGAGGCGTTAGAAAAGAAAACAAAGAAAGTGTTGAAACCTAGAATGGGTTGGGAGAAGAAAAGTATTTTTTTTTATTTGTCGTACTGGAAGGATAATCTTACTCGCCATAATCTCGATGTCATGTATATTGAGAAGAACGTGTGTGATAATGTCCTATTTACACTATTGGGTACTAAAGGTAAGACAAAGGACAATTTAAAGTCTCGAAAAGACCTTAAAAAATTAAATATTAGAACTGAGTTACATCCTCAACCACGGGGGTCAAATTTAGAGTACATTCCCCCAACATAGTTCACGATGAGTAACAAGGAGAAGGCCATTTTTTTTAAAGTGTTAAGGGATGTTAAAACTCCCGATGGTTACTCATAGAACATTTCACGGTGCGTGAACATGAAAGAAAGGAAAATTTCAGGATTAAAAAGCCATGATAATCACATTTTATTGCAAAAATTACTTCCTATAGCAACGCGAAGGGTGTTGCCAAAGCATTTTGTCAAATCCTTAATTGAATTAAGAAATTTCTTCATAATATTGTGCTCAAGTTCAGTTACCCCAACTGATTTGGAAAAGTTTGAAGATCGGATGGCTCTTACACTTTGTAGCCTTGAGAAGATATTCCCGTCGAGTTTTTTTTATGTGATGGAACACTTGCCTATACATTTGGCCAATGAAATCCTAATTACTGGTTATGTCCTTTACCATTGGATGTATCCAATTGAAAGGTATCTCCACGCGTTAAAACTATACGTTCGTAATCGAGCTCATCCAGAGGCCTTGATCGCTAACTCTATTCTTTTGGAGGAATGCATGACTTTTTGCTCGCGGTACATTGGTGTGGAAACCTAGTCTAACCAACTACCTAAAAAGGATGATAAAGGGGATATGGATGGTCGTTCACTTGGGAAAAAAGTTCCATTTGAATTTGATCAAGTAATGTATATGCAAGCTCATCGGTATGTTCTTACCAACACAGAGTTAGTGACATAATTCATTCAGTAAATTTCATTATACCTAGTTGGATTTCGTAAAAACTTTTCTTATAGTTTTGTATGAAATAGGTAAATGAATACGCTTGTATTTTGTAGAAAATATCTCGCAGAGCTTTCATCAATTTACCCTCACGATTCACAAAATCATCATGCTAATCGTCTTCACAACGAAGAGTTCCACATATGGTTTAAGGATCATGTAAGTAAAAACATCATAACAAATACTTGAATTATAAATAACGATAGTATTTGTTTATTGACATTTATTTTAAAATACTATAGGTGAGTAGAATGGTAGCCGATGGCGTTAAACTATTCAATGAAATCAATTTCTTATCTTTAAGGCCCATCAAAGATGCAGTTAGATTCAAATCTTATATTATTGGCGGTTTTCAATTTCGAATGAAGAAAGTTGATATGCGAAGAAAAACTCAAAATAGAGGCGTTGTTATAAAAGCCGAACAAATGAGCTATTCAAGTCGAAAAGATCAAAATCCTATTGCAGGCGATATTACATACTACGGGGAGATGACATACATCATTGAAGTTCAATATGTTAATGGCATGAAGTTTTTGCTATTCAAGTGTGATTGGGTTGAAAATCGCATGGGCACAAAAGTGGATGAGTTCAACTTTATGCTAGTGAACTTCAAGCATTTTAAATATAAGGATGGTTGAGAGAGTGATGAACCTTTCATCTTAGCATCTCAAGAAGAATAAGTATTTTATGTGCAGGATCCGATAGAATAAGATTGGCATGTTGTTGTTCATATGTCACCAAGAGATCGATTTGATAGGTACACGACGACCAAAGAAGAATTATTGGTCAATGGAGATGAGCCATTTAGCATGAAAATTTTGGATGAAGATGAAACTGTAAGGTGGGTGAGACAAGGAGAAAATGGATCAATAGATGACCCAAGTGTCCCAGATAATGATGATGATGATGATGATGATGATGTTGATGAAATTGGGAGGGGCAATGCTTGAGGGGAATGTAATCCTAAATTAGCTACCTTTTGTTTTTTATTTGTTTGATGTCAAAGATTGGAACAATGTGAAGATATTATTATGCATGTTATCCATTTATTTAAATTTTAAAACTTGATGTTATCTTATGCATATATTTTCAGTATGTATGTGTCCCACATTACCCCCTCTGATCCTTCTAGAAATACCAGCTACATTATTGAATTGAATATTTCTATTATGACTATTAAAGTAGGTTGGTCCTCAATTTAATCGTTAAAAAATCAAATGAAAAACATGTTTCTATGATTAGGTATCTGCTCATTTACAAAAACCATTTCTATATCAAACAACAAAACCTTGAAGACTTGCTAAAAAGAACAAATCATGTTTTCATCTACCCCCAAACATCAAACTCTTCTTTTAAGTTCAAAACGTGTGGTGGGCTCTACACGCATCCAAAAGCTGATCTAATAAGCACGGTGGTGGAAGAAATTCATACTGAGCAGTAACACTTTCAAAAAATTCCATAGGTATTGTAACAACCCGCGTAATTTTTGGGGTATTTTCAAAATAAAGAGGAAAAATAAAGTTTTTGATAAAATTATTTTTATTGCTCAAATACGTTGGTTATCATTTTTAAAGGCGATAATTTCAAACGGTTTTGGAATCGGAGTAAAACGGATTTTAAAATGATTTTAAAATGTTTTTAACTCTTGGAGTTGTTTTGACTTCCAACTCTTCATTTCTTTTCCTTGTTTAAAGGAGTATTTTGGATTCCAACTCTTCATTTATTTGCATTATAAAAGTAAGTCTTGGGCAAGCCTTTTAACATACTTTTGGCAACAAATATATTTTATATTCCTTTTCTTTTTATATACACATTGGCCCTTGAGATTTGTGAGTTCCAACCTTAGATTAGAGGTGTTCTTGGAGCTATTTTTGTTTGAAGTTCTTGGAGGAGATTTTGTAGATCTTTTGTGTTGATCTTGAGGATGTGATCTTTGGTTTCTCATAATAGTTTCAGGTATGAGGTTTTACACAATATGCTCCTTAAATCTCGCAAGTGTCATTCTCTTTGAATTCTTGTTTAATTTAACTCATATTTGAATTGTTAAATTCATTGAAATTTGCAAAATTATTATTGAAATTATTTTGATTCATGTGGTATCATTATATTGTTGATGAGCACGTTGTCATGAGATTTTAATATGGCACGGATGTTGGGCACCCGCCAAAATTCCTGTTTCTCGGGCTATGGCTTGATAAAGCATATACGGATGTGGTGAGGCCTGGTGACCCAGTTAAAGTGTTGTTGAGAAATTATATTGATAAATGCTTTGAGATTTGCATTTCGATTTGAATATTCGTATTCGTGTTGTTACGCTTTGTTCATCGTTAATATAATTGTTGAGCATCTTTCTTGTCGTATTGTGTACTTCCCCATATTTTCTTTTAGTGGCAGGTTAGTACGAATTTTGGGGCGCTATGGAGATTGATTTTAGCGAGGATTATTTTGGGAGGACTTGTATTTATTTTGATGTATAGAGCATTTGGAGATTTATTTGTTTTCGAGATAGTTAGATTGTTGTAATTATTTCGAGAGATTTGTTGTATTTATTTGAAGAATTGAGATTAGTTGATTTATACGATTGTGGGTTTATTTAGATGCTCTATACCTTGTGTATTGTGGATTTAGATTTATTTTATCGTATTAGCACTCCGTTCGCTCTCTCGGGCGGACGGGGTCTTATAGGTATCGAGTGGTGGAAGAAAAATTATTGCATCCCTTTCTGAGTCGGATATGGTTAGAGTCGCCCAAATATTTTTAATAAGTGTTGTTGAAATAACACAATCCAATTTTGACCATTAATGTTTAAGAGGGAAAGAAATCAGAAGTTTGGGAGAGGTTATAAAAATTTCTAAGTCTATGGTAGGCACAGTCAAAATCGTGGCCTGATTGAGCTCTAGATCAGTGACCAATTGGGGCTAGACAGTGACTAATTGGGGCTGATTAATGATGCTAGCAGAAGTTTGGTGACTTTCAATCAAGCTAGACGATGGTCGAATGCATAGAGATTTTAGAGTTTCCATTAGTTTTAAATGGTTTGATAACCAAATTTCTTTGTGTCTTGAGTTGGCTATCAATTTAGGGAAGAATACTAATGTGTCTTGAGTTGGCTGCCAATTTAGGGTGTAAGTTGGGTTCGCTTTCATCTTCCCACTTGGGCTTGCCTTTGGGCGTCAGTCATTAATCCAAGGAAATTGATGTGAAAGCTAGTCATGTGGTCCCAGTCACTAATCCAAGGAAATTGATGTGAAAGCTAGTCTTGAGTTGATATTGATACGTGATATGGTTTGATTAGTATGTAATTGCTACTATCTTCTACATACCTTATTGATTTATATTTGAGGTCGTGTTGATACTCTTTCCAATATCACTGAAATATGCCTAAAAAACTAACAAAGTGATACTAAATCCAACAGATATTTGTTCTTTGTGTGTTTTCATTTTTTAATTCTCCTCTATAATCTTTTGTATAGTCTCGAGAAGGAACCTTTGTGTCTAATGTATGTTGTTAGTTTTTAGGGGTTTCGTAGAAAACTGCTATTTTTTTAAATTTTATCTAATTTGGATGTATATTTTGGTTTATTAATCATTATGTGTCATTAATATGATCTCCAACAGGCCATCTGTTTCTAAAGCAATGTCATATTTTTGAAAATGAATAATACATGAACTTGTTTATCATAATTTGCATGTTTGTGAAATAAATAACATATAAACTCCTTGCAATGGCTATGTCCTATTTTTTCCTTTTTAAAAAACATGAAAATAGGTTTAATTCTTCTTATTCAAATATTTATATACCACTATCTTCTGCGAGGAAAATACATTTTATACAAATGTACCTAGAAACACACGTGCACACGAAAGAGGTTTAAGTTGATTGTTTCACAGATTTTAATTTATGAATCGTTAAATATTGATTATGTTCATTGTTCCGTAGAATATGAATTCTCAAATACGTTGAGCTTCTCTCACTAAACCTAATTAGGGTTATATGTCATCCACATCCACCCCTATACTAGACCCTAATAAACCTCCTAATCCACCAAATCCATGGATTAAATCCTTCGCTAGTGTTGTTAAAAAATCCAATACCAATGAAGATATACCACTGATCTACGTTTCTTTTTTTTGGATCTTTTTTTCTTATGGGCTCGAAACATGTAGAGATCTAATAGTCTTGAATTGATTTTTCCAAATCGAACATAAATTATTTGAGGTGAAGAGGGACAGGACTGGACTAAAGTAGTTTGTCTGGTATTATCATTTCCATATTTATTTCAAGTGATCTCCTCGAGAGAGATTTTTCATTTGTTTTCTTCTAGGAACTCACATGTATATATAAATTCTAATGATATGTTGTCACACCTCGACCCTACCCTTACCAGGTTGTGGTGAAAAGCACTGCTCGGCTCACATGCTTAGTGTAATCAGGGGCAAGCCCAACGCTAGATGGCGACTTACTATAAGACCTTGGCGAAAAGCCATCACTTAGATAATTTATTGTCTCAAATATCATTTCATATAGATCACTATGAGAAGTTTCAAACTGATGAAGAGCGGTTGAAAAATACGCCCCCTCGAGTAGACCAAGTTCAATGCCATACTGTAGTGAAGTATTGGGGGTATAAAGAAGATAATTGTATGACAAGTCATTAAGTTTAAGATGAGTCTATTTACATATACTTCATTAGTAACATCAAATTTATTACTTTCTCTAACTGTTTTTTATAGGATATAGCGAAGCAAAACTCGAAGAACCGTGAAGGTGAATGTGCTTACTCAAGGACTGGACGAAAGCCACATGCAAAAATTACCGAGGTTAGAATTATGGTATTATAAACACTTATAATTTTTAGTTTAATAAATATTAATATATACATTATTTTTGTTAGAGGGTAGAGGCAGGAGAGCCCGTTGATGAAATCAGCATGTGGCAAGCCACTAGGGCTCCAAATAATAAACCTTTCAATGTTAAAGATGGGTCATCAGATAGAGAGATATGTATATATGCTAACTAAAGCCATTCATTAATTTCTAATATATTTTTAAATTAAATTCATTAGTTTTTAATATATGTTTAATTGATAGACAATGCTCAAGAGATGACTAAATGACCTACCAGAAGAGAAGCGAAATGATCCGAAAGCGAGGAATGAGATTTTTAAGGATGTGGTAGGATAAGGAGGCCATGGTTATACTTTACTAAAGGGAGTAGGAATTAGGCCAACATCTACACACACAAGTTCCTATCTTGCATTATTGGAGGATATTAATCAACTTAAGAAAGACGCTGAATATCGAGAGGGTAGAGCTAGATAATTCGCTGAAGATCGAGAGGCTAGACATCGACACGAGCTCGAAGAATTAGAATTTCACCACCAGCAAGCACTCCTACAGATAAAAACTGACATGAGAAGTGAAATGCAGAGTTTGTTTTAGAGTATTATCCCTAATCATTTTTCCATTACCTCAACGGCCAATACCGACTAGGTAATGACACATATTTATTTTATTTTTATATATATATGTGATGAAGTGTTAGGTAGGATATATGTTGTGTCTATTTCGCTCTTAGTTGTTTACAATGTTGTGGATGTTTCTATAGTTATTTTTGAGTTAATTTGTATGTTTAAACAGGCTTGTTTTCATGAATAAATAAAGGGAACTCTGCCTAATTTTTTAAAAAATATTAAGTGTTTTAAAGTAAATAAAACGAAGATATACAAATTGGATAAGGTTTTTAAAGATTGTCATCAATAGGAATTATTATAAAAGATTACTTCTTCGTTTACGTTAACTGACATTGAATAAATTTGTATTGCAGACCGAAATCTTTTGTGGACAAGACAAGATACGTTTTGATGGAGATTGTTTGCTTGAAGATTGAGAATACTTATTCTAATGAGACAAGTTAATTTTTGTAGAGATATTTAGTTTTGTGGAGTATTAGGTAGGATATAAGTTTGTGGCTATTTCGCTCTTAGTTGTTTACAATGTTGTGGTTGTTTCTATAGTTGTTTTTGAGTTACTTTTTATGTTTAAACAAGTTGGTTTTAATGAATAAACAGAGGATACTCTGCCGAATATTTTTAAAAATATTAAGTTTTTAAAATTTAAATAAAACGAAGATATACAAATTTGATAAGGTTTTTAAAGATTGTCATCAATAGGAATTATTATAAAAGATTATTTCTTCGTTTACGGTAACTGACACTGAATAAATTTGTATTGCCAGAACGAAATCTTTTGTGAACAAGGAAAGGCACATTTTGATGGAGATCATTTTCTTGAGGATTGAGAATACTTATTCTAATGAGACAAGTTAAGTTTTGTAGAGATATTTAGTTTGGTGGAGTATTAAGTAGGATATATGCTTGTGGCTATATTGCTATTAGTTGTTTACAATGTTGTGGCTGTTTCTATAGTTTATTTTGAGTTAATTTTTATGTTTAAACAGGTTGGTTTTCATGAATAAACAGAGGAGACTTTGCTAAATTTTTTTACAAATATTAAGTGTTTAAAAGTAAATAAAATGAAGATACACAAATTTGATAAGGTTTTTAAAGATCGTCATCAATAGGAATTATTATAAAAGATTACTTCTTCGTTTACGGTAACTGACACTGAATAAATTTGTATCGCAGATCGAAATCTTTTGTGGACAAGGTAAGACACATTTTTATGGAGATAGTTTGCTTGAAGATTGAGAATATTTATTCTAATGAGACAAGTTATGTTTTGTAGATATATTTAGCTTAGTGGAGTATTAGGTAGGATATATGTTTGTAGTTATTTCTCTCTTAGTTGTTTACAATGTTGTGGTTGTTTCTATAGTTATTTTTGAGTTAATTTTTATGTTTAAACCGGTTGGTATTGATGAATAAACAGAGGAGACTCTACCGAATTTTTTTAAATATATTAAGTGTTTAAAAGTAAATAAAATGAACATATACAAATTTGATAAGCTTTTTAAAGATTGTCACCAATAGGAATTATTAAAAAAGATTACTTCTTCGTTTACAATAACTGACACTGAATAAATTTTATTACAGATTGAAATATTTTTGTGGACAAGGCAAGACACGTTTTGATGAAGATCGTTTGCTTGAAGATTGAGAATACTTATTCTAATGAGACAAGTTAAATTTTGTTGAGATATTTAGTTTGGTGGGAACAATGTTGAAATTGTTTATTTTATCTTTGTATGGATTCAATTTTAATTGAATGGAAAATTGTGTTATATTTATTGAAATGGGATGCCAAATGTCTGTAAGGACATGTTTTTATAAGTCCGTTATCAATTTATTATGTCATATACCACTACACCGTCAAAGAGCATTCAAGAGCCATCTACATAAGACGGATCCTAATTTATCAAGTTCTTCATCAAAAAGACTCCGTGAAGTTTACTTTGGTAAGGTTTTGTTTTAAATACCTTAACTTTTCACTTAGAGCATATGGGATATTTTTATAAAATATTTTCTAAGTGTTGGAGCGGACCTTTTCGTCAAATTTAAGAATGAGTAATTTTTTCTAAGTGTTGGAGCGTACCTCGATTTTGACGCCCAGGTCGTTCAAGCGAGATAACAATCTCGTTCGAACGACATGGATGTGTCGTACGATGTCGTTCAAATGACATATGTCCTTCATTCGCTCGAGAATGCTATCTCGTTCGAACGAGCATGATTTTTGAGGCGACACATTTTTATTATAAATACTCATTAAATGGTAGCATTTTTCTTAAGAAGTCCCAGTGTTTTACAGAACAAAAAAACTGTGAAAGTAGAATTCTTTTGGCTTCTTCCTTTTTAGGGTTTAATCCCTTTTGGTTTTCAATTCACAAAACTCCCATATGCTTTAGAGAATTATTTTGGTGTTTGAAGAACACAACTTTGCTGTTGTTTACTCTTGTGGGGAGGATAACTTACACCGAGAAGACTTCGTGTCTAGGATTGAGGTCCTTGTGGTATAGCTGTGTGTGAACCATTGTTATTTTGTTTCTAGACGTTTCTTTGGAGGTTTGTCGAAGACACCGTGCGTTACTCTTGTGGGTGAAAGCAAGATTGTATGTAAGTCAATGGTCTTGTAAACTTGTCAGAGTTCTAGAAATTAAAAGGTTTTGCCCTTCGAGAATTTTTCCTTAAACTTGTGTCGCATGCTTTATTTATTTATGGATTGGCACACACACGCGCTTGGTTGAATGGCTTGGGGTTGATTTAAGTTTGTTTAAAAAAACACTCTAATTAAATAAGGTTTAATTGAAAACTTGCTAATTTATTTAATCGGTATCACACACCGTCGTCATATTTTTCAAATTCGTATCAGAGCTTATTTAAGCGATCACCACTTTTCAAATTAATATCAGAGCAGGTTATGCTAATTTATCGCGTATTCCTATTTTTCGCAAAATCGTGTGATATTTATTTTTTGAAAAATCATTTTTGTGAAAAATCGTAATTTTTCCAATGGAACGCCCATTTAATGAGGTGCCTATTTTTGAAAAAGTTCACGACAGTGCTGAAAATTTAAAACTTTTGAATTTGAATCTTTGCAAAAGAATTAAAGTTTTGGAAAAAGAAAATTCTCGTTTTAAATTCACGATGGATCTTTTGTAAACGGTTCAAAATCAACGAGATTTTTATCGTGAAAAATTTGTTTCCTTGGACCATGAATTTGTTGCTTTAAAATTGTCCAAGATGGAGAGTGATGATAGGGTCCTATTTTTAGAAAAAGAATTGGAGGACCTTAAAAATTCGATGGTTTGTATTTGTGCCAAAGAGGATAAAAATATTTTAGTCAATGAATTTATGGCACGTGAAGAGACTCTTGGGGAAAAGTTTGCTTTAATTGAGGGAGAGCGAGATAACCTTCTAGGTTTGATTGATAATTTAAAGAAGGATTCCTTCAAATTGGAAGAGTCTAATTCTATGCTTGAGTTATAAATTTTGAAGTTAAAAAATAATCTGACAGACTCGAGGTAGGTTTGATAATGATGGTAATGGCTTATTTTGTTCTCATGCTTCTAGTGCTAAAGCCAAAACCATTATTTATTTTAGGGGGTCAATTAATCCCAAGGACGTTAGAAAAGATCACACTTTAGGTAACATTTCTCCCGTTTACACATGTTCATATTGTGGTAGGAAAGGTCATCTTAGGCGATTTTATTTTGATCTTGGAAAGAGTCTTAGGAGGTTTATGTCTAATGTTCCCGTGGTTCCCAAATACCCCACATGACGTTTCACATCTATTTAGGTTAGGAAATCACTTTTAGAGGCACTAGATTATAGACAAGTTGATTCCCGTTTGCTTGCACATGATTCTTCTCTTGCCATATCATATAGATGATTATGTTCGCATGTTTGTCATACGCTAGTTTTTTTGTTTCATGATATTTATGTTTGCTAGCGTTGTGACATGTACTTTTTGTATTAGATTTTTCTTTTTGAAAAATTTTGAAAAATACAAAAAGATTTTATTTTGATAAAATTTTGAAAACTCCAAAAAGATTTTTGTATTTTGTTTACACCTTTTATGGATTGACACTTAGGATGACCAAGTCACAACATCATTCCATTTTTTTATGTGACTATTTGATAGTGTTATGAGATAATAGGTCAATTCATCCATGTGCTTTATACTGTTTGGAGTCATTGAGATGTAATTAAGTGTTACTTCCTACATGTTCGGCTCATGATTTCCTTTATTGCACACATGCACGGATTTATTTGATTATTATGGTCTTATCACATGTTGGTTGGGTGTTTTAACTTCAATCTTGTCCTTAAAACGAACAAAGCGCGATAAAACTTGATAAGAAAGTTGTGCATGTAAAAGCCGTTTGTGAGTTTGTGTGCTTTATTTGAAAACGGTGAAGGACTACAAAAGATTATCATTTATCCTTTGCGATTAAGCCTCCGTTTAAATTGGACCTAAAAAATTGAGAAATTTTATTATCCGGGTCCAAAGAGGTTTAAAAGATCCCAAAAAAATTTAAAGGCAATAAAAAAAAATTCATGCCAATTATGGGCCAATCAGGTTTTTTCACTAATTCTCCAAAGTTTGAGGATTTAGTTTATACACCTCTAATAGAAAATATATATGAGGGAGTTTGGATGGAGAATTAAAACGGGTTTTCACGTCCTTGAAAATCTTGAAAAAGCGCTAAATATTTTTGGACATTATTGGTGTGAAAATCACGTTGCCTTTGATTTGTTGATTTGTATAAGACGATGTCATCTAAATTAAATAATTTTTACACCTAAGGATACTTTTGGTGTTCATTCATTAGGAGTACAGGTATGCCTCATGCACATATGATTGATTGAGTTTATTTACCTATCTAATGTGTTCACACCCATTCATTCCATTTCTATGACTTGGTTGTTTGAGTTTAAATCCATGGTGTGATTTTTAGTATATTATTTTTGTATGAAAAATTTGAAAAATCAAAAATAGTTTGTGAAATTTTTGAGATACTCCTTTACATGCGCGTAGCTCGATCCATGTATGCAATTTTATCGTGACACTCCATGTTTTGATTGTTTCTTCTTATCTGTCTATTTGGGGACATCATAAAAAGGGGGAGAAAGAATCATGTTTATGGGGGAGTTTTGCATTATGGGGGAGATTTGATTTTCTAATAATTTACTCTTATATCATTTCAAACTCGATGCATCACGAAGGTATTTTGCTTTATCTCATGTGTGTAGGTACAAAGATTGAAGATCATGATGTTGCACACCCTGATGAGAAAAGCTTTGAGAGTTGACGAAGATTTTTGAAGAACAGTTTGAGAACTTGCAAATTTATTAATGGAAGGGTAGATTTGTATAGGCATTTAGGTTTTTGATAATTCAAATTTTTTATGTATTTACCGACATAGATATAGGGGAAGATTTATAAGGACATATTTTTATAAGTCCGTTGTCAATTTATTATGTCATATACCGCTACACCATCAAAGAGCATTAAAGAGCCATCTACATCAAGACGGATCCGAATTTATCGAGTTCTTCGTCAAAAAGACTCCGTGAAGTTTACTTTGATAAGGTTTTGTTTTAAATACATTAACTTTTCACTTAGAGAATTTGGGATATTTTTATAAAATATTTTCTAAGTGTTGGAGCGGACCTTTTCGTCCAATTTAAGAATGAGTAATTTTTTCTAAGTGTTGTAGCGTACCTCGATTTTGACGCCCAGGTCATTTAAGAGAGATAGCAATCTCGTTCGAACGACATGGCTATGTCGTGCGACGTCGTTCAAATAACATTTGTCATTCGTTCGAGCGAGATTGTTATCTCATTCGAACGAGCACAGTTTTCGAGGCGACACGTTTTTATTATAAATACTCATTAAATGGTAACATTTTTCTTAAGAAGTCCCAGCATTTTACAAAACAGAAAAACTGCAAAAGCAGAATTCTTTTGGCTTCTTCCTTTTTAGGGTTTAATCCCCTTTGGTTTTCAATTCACAAAACTCTCATATGATTTAGTGAATTATTTTGGTGTTTGAAGAACACAACTTTGCTATTGTTTACTCTTGTGGGGAGGATAACCTACACCGAGAAGACTGCGTGTCTAGGATTGCGGTCCTTGTGGTATAGCTGCGTGTGAACCATTGCTGTTTTGTTTCTAGTCGTTGCTTTGGAGGTTTGTATAAGACACCGTACGTTAATGTTATGGACGAAAGCAAGATTGTATGTAAGTCAATGGTCTTGTAAACTTGTCAGAGTTCTAGAAATAAAAAGGTTTTTCCCTTCGGGGATTTTTACTTAAACTTGTGTCGCATGATTTATTTATTTATGGATTGACACACGCACGCACGTGGTTGAATGGTTTGGGGTTGATTTAAGTTTGTTTAAATATAAACTCTAATTAAATAAGGTTTAATTGGAAACTTTCGAATTTATTTAATCGGTATCACACACCGTCGTCATATTTTTCAATATCATGTATTATTTTTAAGAGTTTTTGTTTAAAATTGTATTGAGCGTATTATGGAATGGATAGAATTTTGATTTTGGCAAAAAAATTAATAAAGATGGATTTTTTGCCATCTCAAAAGGATTCCATAAATGAGGACCTTTTGAGACGGTTAAGTTACCGTCTAAAAAAACTCTTTTGAGACGGCATATACCGTCTCTAAAAAAAACTTTAAAAGACGGATTTTTCGTCGTCTTAAAAGGATCCTGTAAACAATATCTTTTGAGACGACGTATTTCCCGTCTCAAAAGAACTTTTTGAGACTTCTACTGCTGTCTCAAAAAGCTTTTAAAATGGGGGTCTAATAATTCTCTCCTTTGCCGTCTCAATTGGCATCACAAAAGGCTTTTGAGACGGCTAGAGGACTTGTTGAGACGGTTGGAGCACCGTAGTAAAAAGCAGTTTTTTTTGTACTGGTGTGGTGTAAAACTTTAAGTGAGCCCGAATATGTGCAGGATCAGTGGAAAAGTTGGATGGCTATAGTGATGTCACTAGAATAATAATTTGGTTAATCGAATTAAATTTTATTGATGGCTTTAACATAATTAAATGATCGATATCTCATATTTGGACTTGAACATTGAGGTGGCTTAGTTATATGGGTAGATTATGGTAGTTTATTTTTACACGCATGTTAATATATTTCGTTTAATTTAAAACACTCAATTGTGATATTTATCATGTATAATGATTCTATCTGGTTTTACGGACCCTAATTGGGAGTAGTAGCTAGTAATCATGTGGTAGGCTCTGACCCATTGTGTTGACTACATTTCAGGAATAGTGCTGGAGTAGCTGGATATGATGGATTGGAGATCTTTGGAGTGCAGTTGGAGATTTGTTTTATTTGCTTTAGAATTTTAGCTTATCTTTCCATTTCATCATTTCTACTATCAGACTTTCATTTATGGATTTAATGGGCCAATCGATTCCATAGTTGTTTATGGTTTCAATGAGATATTTATAAGTGGATTATTTCATTTGGGTTTTAATAATTTAGAGTTGGATTTATTTTGGAGATAGAATGCTGATGGATTTTAATTTGTATGATTGTTTTATTTGTTGGATAAATTTTAATATTATCTTGTGAAAAAAGTTTTTATTATCTCATATTTCTGTCATATGCTGAGAATGATAAGTTATTTGGTGATGCCCAGCGTAGTTTGGCGGTGGCGGCTGGTCACCTCACTTGCCAGAATGCGTGGGATGTCGCACACGCTTCCCAACTTAGATGTGTGAATGGTTCCATTTAGTGTTGAAATTTATGTGGACCCATGTTCATGGGGAAACTTCTTGCGGTGAGAACGATGCTTAATTTTTGTTACAGACTTATCATGGTTTAGGATCGTGAATAAATATAAGATGTTACAGCTCTAAATTGTGAAAAAACTATATACAAAAAAAATATGTTGGTCAGTATCTACTGTGCAATTGAAAACATGCTTAATAAATGTCATGTTTTTGTTCAAACTAAGAGTAACACAATCCACAATCCACAATATATTATTCCATAACAGTGAAATCAAAACAAAATACGCCAATTACATATATCAAAACAAATTAAATATGTTTCAAGTTAATAACATCAAAACCAAAACATCCCACGTTCAATTATATAAACTCAAGTTTTATCCAATGTAATATCCTACAGAAGATTAATAATGATCCAGAACAATAGTTGGCCAAATGATGTGCGACTCCAATGTTCCATTGATATGCTTAACACTAGCTTTCTCGTCCACCCCCCCCCCCCCCCAAAACAAAAAAATAAAACCTCAATAACCATGACATTGGACTCAAAATGATGTAGGGGATGGTTATGCACATTGGTACCTAGAGTGATGCTCGTGTTCTTTACTCTTTTCGAAATTCGGTCGCCTCCATACATGTCACATATATATCTCCCCAGTTGGATCTAATGGAGTTAAGGTAGTGGGGTTGGGGGTAGAGTATATGTCTTATAGGGATGATAAGTCGGCTGATATCGATCAGGGGGATGAAATAATGGTCACTTTACCACCCCTCTCATATCCCTTCCCCTTCACCCTACCCATATGTGTGACTACATGCTTGAACCATTAGAACATGAGTTCATCGTTTATTTGATATTTTTTAATTCTGATTTCGTGCCTACTTTGTACCTATCGACCATAGATGACAAGCCATTGTTACTGCAAGAAATGCCTAGTAACATTGACTTTCCTACGCAGGAGATGACACCTCGAGTACATCCTTTTCTATCTTGGCCATCAATGTCGCTCAGTGCATCCGTACTCAGAGATGCCTTGCCAGTATCACTCTAGGTTTTGTGCACCAACTTTAGCCTCTCGCGACATACTATAAAAGCACGTTATTAAATTTAAAAGGAGTATTAAAATTGACAATATAATTTCAATTATAAATTACTAAAGCCTCGACGACCTACGGATTAGTATCCTCACCCATCTTCATTTGAATCTTTATAGAGGATTCGAACCTATGTGGCTTTCTCCTTGGGCTACTCCCAAACTCCTACAAAATGTGACCAAACTAAAGCAAAATGTGACCAAATTAAAACATTTTACTTACCCCTAAAAATGTAATTTAATGTAATTTACTTACCATCCTATATTCCACCTCAGTATAAGATGTTTTCCTGGAGAAGTGAAAATCCTCCTTTGACCGGTTAGTCCTTGTCGAGCCACAAGTGAACAACTATCTTCCAGACGCCTCATTATCCACAAACCTCTACCCATTGGCCAACGTGATTGGTTCTTTCTCCGAGATCATTTTCCTACACATCAACACGGACTCTCGAACTTTTCGAATCAGCATGCATGCAGGTTCTTCTTCCATGTCTTCTATTGATCATGTATACTAGCCCATAAACTCTTCTATGCTTCTAGTGGAAAATTGAATTGTTGTTGTCCAACAACATATAATATAAGAAAGTTTCTAACAATATCAAAGCCATACATGTAAATATAACTATTTTACAACAAATAAACTCATTATATACAAATCCCAAAAAATATCAAAGTCGAATATTCATATTGCAATAAAGAATGGTTTGAATGTTCAAACCTAGGTTTTGTACAAATTACTTCTAACAATATCAAAGACATACATATAAACACATATATTTTACAATAAATAAAAATATATATTCAAGAACTACAACTATATTTATAAATATATACATACATACATACCATTTCACACACACACACACACACACACATATATATATATATATATATATATGGAGAGGTTCACAAGTGGACTAAAAGAATGGACTTTTTAATGGACCTTAACAAAAAACACATAAAAATACATTAATTTTAATTTCTATAGTGTAATTGGTCCACGCTAGCGGCACCCGAGACCACACCTTCACCCCACTAACCCCCCACCCCACCCCCCACCGCCCCTCCACCCCCCACCCCCCCAACCACCGCCATCACCATAGCAGCCCTTGTGGCAGCCCTTATGACAACAGGGCTGCCATGGGGGTGGGAGTGGTGGTGGGAGGGTGGGGGTGGGTGGGGGGCGTGTGGGGGTGGGGGATCAATCGACACGCGTATTTGGTACCGCTAGCGTGGACCAATTACACTATAGGAATTAAAACTAATGTGTTATTATGTGTTTTTTGTTAAGGTCCATTAAAAAGTCCATCCTTTTGGTCCACTTGTGAACCTCTCCCAATATATATATATATATATATATATATACAGAGAGAGAGAGAGAGAGAGAGAGAGAGAGAGAGAGAGACCAAAACCTAAAAACAGTGGTAAAAATGTATATACACACACCATATATAAATGTAAATCATACTTTTTGAGTGAATGAAAATGGTAGATTTTTTATCTAGGAGAGAGAGGGAGCCCAATTGATGAGAGGGAGGAGGGAAAGTATAATATTTTGGGTGAAAATTTTGAGTTTAATGGGATGTCTCCTCACATAATTGTCAGGAACCTTGACCATGGCAAGGTCCGTGACAAAAAAATTCTCTCGAACTTATCATGGTTAATGTGTTTTTTCGTCACGATTTTGGACCGTGACAATACCTGGTCGAAAATGTGTTTCATTTTTAGTGTTTTTGCGTCATGTTGAGCCATCCGTGTAATGACATGTTTTACACTCTCTTAGGTTTTAGTTGCGTTGACTTAATTTCGGAAGAAAACCTTTAAGCCATAATATCTTTGTATCAAGTTTATTGAGTTGTAATACTACATCAAGTGAAGATAAAGCGACAAAGCACTATGACTGAGATTACCTGAACCAAATCAAACATATTCATTATATATTGGAGATTTGGTAATGGTACAAGGTTTTTAAAGTTTTGTATTTCCTTGTGCTATAATTTTTATCTTTGAAGTGAAAGGATATGAATTTGAAGGAAAAAGTTTGGAAAATAATTTTGAAAAGTTTTTTTACAAAATTTTATCAAGGGTCAATATATACTGACCTTGTTTGAACAAGGTCACAATTGATTGCAGATGGTTTCGAACGAGTACCGGTTTTTCAAAATAGTGGACCTCAGTCGAAAACATATTTCAAATGAGGATTCCTTGATCAATTTTTTTTTTGATTGAGGGCACGCTTTTTACCAAAAATGACCATCGACTGAAAATTTTATCGTTCGAGAATCCATCGTTTAAAAGCTCTTGTTCCAAGGAGGGCTCCCTGGTTCGAACGAGGACCTTTTTCTTGGAAAGTGATTTTATTTGGATCTCTTTCACTTCTGAACTATTTAAACACCTTTAAATGCATAATCCAATTGACAAAGCCTAGTTTTTCCAAAACCCTAATTGGGTTTGGCTAGAGTCTTTTTTGTTCGTGAGATCTTCTTAATTCCATGCAAGTAAAAGAGACTCTAGGTTTGCGATTCCCTGAGTTCTTCTATATTCAAGAAGATAATACGTTGGACTACGTATGTGTTGATCATTGCAATCGAAATCCGTGGATATCGAGGCCTTGGAGGTTGTGCAGTTGATTCCTAGATTGGGGAGACTATTCCTAGTACGGGAAAAAAGGGAAAGGAGCAAACACAAGAGAGTGACCACGGGAAAGAAAACGTCATCATACATGTATTATATTTACGTTTCCTTGTTAAGTCTTGTAAATTTATTCCATTACTAGTGGCAGTGGCGGAGGCAGGATTTCCCGGTAGGGCGGGCTACCTTTATGATAATTTCCGAGGGTTCGGGGGCGGGAGCTCCGGAGGCGATTTTTTTTAGGCTATTTTTTAGTATTCATTAAATAATTACTTTAAAATAATAAAATATAAGGTGGCTCGGGGGACCTTGAATCATTTCATACAATTTCATACACAATCTAAAAAATGAGGGAGTACGATACAATACAACTAGCATCGTAAAATTCATAAACAAAAAAAATAGACTTATAAAACAATTTAAAAAATGGATTTTGTTAACCTTAAACCAACCACAAAGAGGGATACATACTTGTTGTTATTGTTTCTTGAACTGGACAAAACAGTGAGTGATTGCATTGAGATGAACAGGAGCGACGGTGGGGGTCGGCGGTGGCAGGGGCTGCGTGGGTCTTGATCGACCGGTTGTTGAGGAGAAAAGGGAGAGAGATGAGAAGATAAGAGGGTAATGGCTTTTAGGTTTAATTCTCAAAAGAAAGAGGTGGTGGGCTGATCTTCAAATGGTTTGTTTTATAACTTTTCATATTTAGATTTTTTCCCATAATACTTTAAAGTAAAAAATAGGGTGGGCTGAACTTGAAATATACAAAATAACCCTCTATTTATTTATTTTTTAACAAAACAGGGCGGGCTGGCACCCACCCCAGCCCATACCTGCCTCCGCCCCTGACTAGTGGACTTATAAGTGTGTTGGGGCAATAGTGGGTTTTCCTACCAGGGTTTCCATTTAAAAATCCTTGTGTGCTTGTGTGTATATTTTATTTTCTTCCACTTATAATCACCAACTGAATTTAATTTGGACTAATTAATTTTATTCTATAATATTAAAATTTTGTTCAAATTAAAAATTATTTAATTTGATATATGTCTTAATTAATTTAAATTGGACCTTTAGGCACATACATATATATCTAATCCTCTTGTACAAGTTCCTTAGATGATGTTGCGACACAAATGGATCATTTTTTACACAATGCCATGACATTATTCCATATGATGGCCATTCATCAAGTATATCTTTAGGTAGCCGTAAAAATATTTGGATTTTTTATTCCGGATCCACACGCCATATGAATCTCTCGCTAAATCAGTATTTTCTCATCTGATATCTATTCCTCAATTTGTTACTGTTCCCCCATCTAGTTGCTCTCTTATGTCCTTAGTTGGCGTTGGTTATGTTCTTTCTCATCATTTATCTCTACTTGATGTTTATTATTTGCCTCAACTTACTTTAAATCTAAATCTCGTTATGAAAGAGTTGGCGCTTGCGTTCAATTAAGAAATAATATAATAAATACCATTTTTAACCCAAATTAACCCTAAGCATGCAACTAGGTGTGATTGAAACAATATGAAATCATGCAATAAATATTCAACACACAAAGTTTAAGGAAAAATCCCCCACAGGGGCAAAATCATTTGTATATCACTATAATTTGTAAAAGACGGTTTACAATCGGATTACAATGAAATACAGGTTGACTAAGAATTACCCTCGGGTATCGGATTCTGTAGTCGCGGCTGGAATATCCCTTTCCAGTAGGGTTGGCGGCTGGAACTATCCCTGTCCAGTAGGGCTGCAATGAAGAGGAAGGAGCGGTCCACTTCACAAGGGTTGAACATTAGCAATGGTGTTCTTGGGTTACCAAACTTGATTCACATAGATATGGAGGATGTGTGAATCTAAAAACCTAGAATCATAGGACTCAATAGGTGAAGACTTTAGGGTTGATATGCTCTGATAATCGTGGGAAAGTCTTGAGAAAACCAATTCCCGTAGTGGGATTAAATAGGAGAACTTGAGCCCTAAAATTCGGAACATGATTGAACACGATCTGTTTGGATTTATCCTCGTCAGATCGGTCCGGCCTCTTTAGGCGGATCGGTCCGGTGACATTGGATCGGTTCCTTTTTGAAGACGGATCCATCCGGTTGGAATCGGATCGGTTCGGCATTTTGGCTTCATCGGTTCGCTATGGATCCGGGGCACACTGGCTTCACCTCAGCAAGCGGATCGGTCCGGTCCCTTTAGGCGGATCGGTCCGGATGAAACGGATCAGTTCTTTTAT
The DNA here is from genome assembly GCA_949130495.1 of Sambucus nigra. Lineage (NCBI taxonomy): Eukaryota > Viridiplantae > Streptophyta > Magnoliopsida > Dipsacales > Adoxaceae > Sambucus > Sambucus nigra. Next base: position 126,969,553 of record OX422219.1, on the reverse strand, counting down.
CTGGACCGGATCGGTCCGGTCTGTTCCCTTGATTTCTTTTCTCCTTTTGATATTCGGATCCGTTGATGAGCATATGATTATTGAATTTCCTCAACGGTGTAACGGCGTACGACATATAAAATGTTAATGGACAAAAATGTCCTTACAAATCTCCCCCTATGTCTATGCCGGTACATACATAAAAACAAACATCCGAATTATCAATCATAAATAATTGCCTATACAAATCTACCCTTCCATGAACCCAAAACTGAAAGAGTACAAGTGAATAAGACTGCATCGTTTGATCTTCAAATCTTCAGGGATCTTAACGCTTTTCTCATCAGGGTGTGCAATTCAGTTATCAAAGTAGTACCTACACACATGAGACAAAGCAAAATACCAAGTGACATATCGAGTTTGAAATGAGACAAACATATATACCAATTTATGAACAGAAGTCAAAATTTCAAATCTCTCCCATAATAAGATAATTCTTTCTCCCCCTTTTTATGATGTCCTCAGATAGACAAAAGAGAGAAATAAATCAGATAAGCAAGTGCGGGATGTCACAAGGCATAAAATCACACCATGAATGAACATAAAACAACCAAGTTGGTGATAGCGTAAATGAATGGGTGTGATCAAAATTCGATAGGAAAATCAAAGCATACAAACATGACATATGTGCACGATGAATATTGGATATTGCTAACGAATGAACTCAAATGCTTCCTTTGGTGGAAAATATTGGAAATATAAGACATTGACTATATCAAATCTACAAATCAAAGCTCAAAGTGATTTCTACACCAATAACGTCCAAAATGTTTTTCATGCTTTTTCAGGACTTTCAAGGAAGTGCAAACCCGTTTTTCAATCTCCAACCAAACTCCCTCAGATATTATTATGAATAGAGGTATACAAAATTCTCAAACTTTGGAGAATTGATGGTGAAAACCTAAATGGCCCATATTTGGCATGAAATGCTTTTTATTGCCTTATCAATTTTTTTCTGGCTCTTTTAACCTCTTAGGACCTCGGATATTAAAATTCCTCCATTTTTTAGGTCCTTTGTAACTGTGGCTTTTACGCAAAGGATAAGAATCAACTTTCGCAGCCCCTCCCCGTTATGAAAATGTACACACAGTCTCACCAAAACGGTTTTAACATGCAATCCAATCTTGTCAAGTTTTATCGCATTTTATACATTGTATAGACAGGATTGAGATGGAAACACTCAAGCCAACATGAGATTGACAAGTGCAACAATCAAATATAGCCGTGCATGTGTGCAATAAAGGATATAGGAGTCAAGCATGTAGGAAATATCACTAATTACATCTCAAGAACTCCAATCAATGTTAAGCACATGGATGAAATGATGTAGCCTCTCAAATCTCTATCAAACGGTCACATGGATATATGGAATGAAGTTGTGACTTGGCTCTCTTAAATGCTCATCCATAAAAGGCAAATCTCTTTTTGAATTTTTCAAAAATTTTACTAAAATAAAATCTTTTTGTATTTTTCAAAATTTTTCAAAACAAAAATATATACAAAAATGATACATACTAGCAATAGGCAAACAATGACATCATGCAAATCATCCTATGCTAGTAAGCAAGTCAAACCTCAATCATTAGGTGCGGAGGGGTTTTCCAAAGGTGGTGACAACTTATGAAAAATCTCCACCAGTTCTTGTGAAGTTTTGACTAAAAACTTAACTTGCTCTCCTAAATGTGCAAACTGTCTCATGTAGTCTCCGGGAGCATGTAAAGTATCATGTGTGGGTGCATGTGTGCCAGAAACACGTGTAGAAGCAAAACGTGACACATACCCCAACTTAAAGCAAAATTCCCTAAGGTTTCCTCTCCTTTTGCAATGTGAGAAAACATAAATGGGCCTAGGAACACCTCTCTCAAAAACTGTAGGACGCACTTTCCTAATAGGAATGGGACGCCTAGGTGGGTTAGGGTGAGACACATGTGAAACTGTCACTAAAGTGGGAACTGGCTCGGGTGCTAATAGGGAAGTAGAAGCACCGTCATGACTTATTCCTAACTTCTCACCTTTACCCTTAAGAACCACCTTTTCAATCTTCTTAGGTGCGTTCTCAAACTTGACTTTGACCACCCTGGCACGTTCGAGATCACTCTCGAGTTGGGATACACATGTTGTCAGACTAGACAACGTGTTGGTCAAATCACACTTCTCCTTTCTCAAAACCTCCTTCTCTTTCTCCAAATCTAAAACCCGATGACCTAAATCCCTATTATACTTCTTTGTTTTCAAGGTCTCGGTGTACAAATCTCTAAAAGCTTTTTGGAGCTCACTTTCATCTCCACTTTCACTCTCACTTTCTCCCTCACTTGAAGCGCTCAAACCATCACTATCACTTTCGTGTGCACTATTGTGGGACAAGGTGGGTGTGCTCACACGACTAGAAAAAGCTACAAACTTCTCACCACTAGTCTCATCACCCTCACTATCACTAAGTGTGGCAGGCATGGCTACTTTCTTTCCTTTCTTTCTAAGCCACGTAGGACACTCAAAAGACTTATGTCCCTTACCCCCACATTCAAAACAAGTGACGTTCTCAAAATCTTCCTCACACTCCTCATCGGAGTCATTCTCTTTTTCCCTCTCACCACTTTCTTTGGCCTTTCCTTTCCTTTTATTTTTCTCAAAAAAATTCTTTTTATTGGAAGAATTATTTTTGTTCATGTTGAGGAATTTTTTAAAATTTTTCGCAAACAAGGTCATATCATCAAAATCTCCCTCAGAATCGGACTCACAAACTTTTTCTTTCTTTTTCTTAAAATGAGTCTTTAAAGCAATGCCTTTATCCTTAGCCTTAGTGATTTTGGGAAACATGTCAATCTCATAGGTTTGAATATCTCCTACAAGTTCTTCCAACTTAAGTGATTTCAAATTTCCCAAAGAGTTCAAATAAGTGACTTTAGGAATAAAGCGTTTTGGAAGAGATCTCAAAATCTTTTTAACGACACGCGTGTTATCAATCACTTCACCCAAATTAAAACATGTGTTAACAATGTCCGACAATCGTGCATAAAAATCATCAAAGCATTCGGACTCAGACATGGTGATAGTTTCAAATTGGGTGGCCAAATTTTGTAATTTTGACTCTTTAGCCGCGTTCGTACCCTCATGTGTCAATTTCAAAACATCCCAAGCTTCTTTAGACGTGGTGCACGTCATAATTCGACGAAACTCATCAGGAGAGACAGCTCCAGAAATAGCACTCAGACCACGAGAATTAAAATTGGACAATTTATAATCATCTTCAGTCCAGGCTGACACGGGTTTTAAAGTGGTGATGTTATTAACAGTGACTGTGGGAGGAGTCCAACCATTTTCGCAAAGCAGCCAAACACGCTCGTCAATAGATTTTAAAATCGATTTCATACGAGCTTTCCAGTAGGCATAATTAGACCCGTCAAAAATAGGTATCTGATTATATAACTTCTCCATTTGAACACGCACTTTTAAAAAAAAATCAATTTATTTCAGAAATTGATATCTTTAGAAAAATTTTGCAGAAGTTAGGAATACGCAACAAGATAGAGTAACCTGCTCTGATACCAATTTGAAAGAGTTGGCGCTTGCGTTCAATTAAGAAATAATATAATAAATACCATTTTTAACCCAAATTAACCCTAAGCATGCAACTAGGTGTGATTGAAACAATATGAAATCATGCAATAAATATTCAACACACAAAGTTTAAGGAAAAATCCCCCTCAGGGGCAAAACCATTTGTATATCACTATAATTTGTAAAAGACGGTTTACAATCGGATTACAATGAAATACAGGTTGACTAAGAATTACCCTCGGGTATCGGATTCTGTAGTCGCGTCTGGAATATCCCTTTCTAGTAGGGTTGGAGGCTGGAACTATCCCTGTCCAGTAGGGCTGCAATGAAGAGGAAGGAGCGGTCCACTTCACAAGGGTTGAACAACAGCAATGGTGTTCTTGGGTTACCAAACTTGATTCACATAGATATGGAAGATGTGTGAATCTAAAAACCTAGAATCATTGGACTCAATAGGTGAAGACTTTAGGGTTGATATGCTCTGATAATCGTGGGAAAGTCTTGAGAAAACCAATTCCCGTAGTGGGATTAAATAGGAGAACTTGAGCCCTAAAATTCGGAACATGATTGAACACGATCTGTTTGGATTTATCCTCGTCGGATCGGTCCGGCCTCTTTAGGCGGATCGGTCCGGTGACATCGGATCGGTTCCTTTTTGAAGACGGATCCATCCGATTGGCATCGGATCGGTTCGGCATTTTGGCTTCATCGGTTCGCTATGGATCCGGGGCACACTGGCTTCACCTCAGCAAGCGGATCGGTCCGGTCCCTTTAGGCAGATCGGTCCGGATGAACCGGATCGGTTCTTTTATCTGGACCGGATCGGTCCGGTCTGTTCCCTTGATTTCTTTTCTCCTTTTGATGTTCGGATCCGTTGATGAGCATATGATTCTTGAATTTCCTCAACGGTGTAACGGCGTACGACATATAAAATGCTAATGGACAGAAATGTCCTTACACGTTACTTTACTTTGTCACTTTGGTTTTCTTATTCATTTATCAAATAGTCATTACGTTGTGCAGGACCGTCATTCTCACAGGATGATTGGGACATATCGTAGAGAAGGAAGTTTTTATGTCCTAGGGGATTATTATTATTCTTCCACCACCGCCTCTACTTTGTCTTTTGTACAAGTACATGTGTCTGCTTTTTTCTAGGTACGAGGTCTAGTAAATTTTATTTTATCGCACTCTAGATTAGGTGATAATACTAGATTTCATTTAAAGAATCTAATATCTACTGGTACTTTAGGCGATGTCCCTTGTAATGGTATTCTTTACTATGGTGGTTGTAATGTGGGAAAATTTATAACCTTACCTTTTACTACGTGTACCTGTATATCTTCTGCACTGTTTGATTTAATCCACTCTTATAATTGGGGACAACCATATGTTGCTACTAAAGGAGGAACTCTTTATTATGTATCATTTATCAATACTTATTCTTTTTATTATTGGACCCTAATGATGAAACATCTCGTTTTTATTTTTAAATATTTTAAGAATATGATTCAAACTCAGTTTTTCCACTATTATAAAAAAAAATTCGTGGTGATTTGAAGGATAGTGAATTTACTTCGAGTGATTTTGAAAAGTTATTATCATGTAATGGAAGTATTTATCAATATAGATTATGTACTTTTAGGACATAAAATAATATTGATTATGGATATAGCATAACAAACATTTCGTTTTTATTTTTAGTCCCTATTTTCAAATTAAAGGAACACGTGGCATGATGAAATTGATTGACGTTTTATGAATATAGGTCCGCGCCAGCGGCTTTATTCAAAAATAGGGATTAGAACTATAAATAAAATGTTTATTGTTCTATTTTCAAAATACATATTACAATAGGTCCTAAATTTACAAAGCCCCCAATCAATATTCACTCACATAAATTCCTCACCAAAATGGAGTTGTTGAAATAAAACACTGCCATACCTTATAAACTGCTCAATCTATGGTTATCGTAGCATTTTTTGCTTGAATTTTATTTGGGGAATATATTCTTACAAGTGTTCATCTGAGAAATTGAATCCTGATTTCTTTAACAACTATCATATCCTTTTTTCAAAGATTATACAGATGAGTCTCTAATTACTCATTCTTAAAAGTCTTTGGATGTACTTATTTAGTCACGTGTCAATCGTAGTAAGATTTTTCTTCGCTTCATTATGTGTGCATTTTTCGAATATAGTGATACTCAGAAGGGATATTGATGTTATGATGCACTTGGACAAAAATTATATGTGTCTCGTCATTTTGTATTTCTAGAACACATTTCTTTATATTTTATTCCTGGAAGATTGCGAGAAATTCAAACATCTGAGACACTCAACATTAACCATTGTTTTATATTGAGGAGGCTAGTTCACCTGGAATTCTTTACCTAGATCTTCTTCCTCCTTCATGTTCTCCTGCTCCTACGACAAGTGTTTTAATCGCTTTAAGGAAATCCTCTAGACCTTCTCATCCTCCAGTAAAGTTACAAGATTATGTCACCAACTCTTATTACCCACTAACATTTGTTGGAAATATCATATGGAAAGAATGAATAATTAATTAATTTCTACAAGGCACGTTCTGAAAATGCTATCTTTTAAGCAAAATTTCTCCCAATCTGTTTGAGAAAGAAGCGCGAGTACACTATGGGTTTAATTGAATCTGCCTTCAGGATATAATGCAGTGTATGAAAAATTGTTTGATTCAAACTATGTATTGTTTGATCAAACGAAGAACACTCTGAATTTATAATCTGATAATGCCAAAATATAGAGGACGGAGAGAAGAGAAATTAAAAATTTTCTCTGTCCAAAACAGATGCCTAGAACTCTTTTTATAGCCATTTCTGTGACTGTTCTTTAATAGTCACATCTTTTCATGTAGCGACTCAGCAGCCGTTGCATCGTGTCTGTTTGGAATAGCTTCAATTTAACGGTTCAGATTAGGCGTCCTATTGTAAGCGAATGAACACCCCCTATACAAAATGCTACGAGTTCATCTAACGGCCCAGATCAAGTCATTTTGGATTTTAAACCTCTTGATCAGATCGTTTAATCACAGTCGTTGATCTGTTTTACTTTGTCAAAATTTCAGGCTCCCACGCTCCAAGCGACGAAGTGCCAAGTGCGCGTCAAAGCACGCAATGCTCTCTAAGTCACCCAATATCCCTTTCGGGCGCCACGTGTCGCACTTATGCATGTCACGTGTTGCGATTGGTGGTGCTTAAGCACCACCGCAATGCATGGGATCAAAACCCCTTATTTGACTTGCCAACTAAGAAGCTTGGCTATCCTTTAGTTGATATACCACCACTTTTTATGGTAATCTTCCAATATGGGATAATGTGGAATTTTAAGCACTCTTATATCTTTTCACACCCATTTGCTCATCTTTCTTCGTTCTAAAATGAAAACCAAACTATGTTTAAAATAAAGCACCAATTAATATAATAAAATTAACAACTAAATATTATATTATATTATAATATATTAATACTGAAATTTATCCAACATTCCCCTACCAATTTCAATATACACAAGATATGATACAAATGATCGATTACATAAAACAAAAAGACAATAATAGAGAACTTTTGGCACTACCGCTGAAATCAGGTACATAAATAAGAAGTGTCTTTCAGACTTGAACTTCCATATAGTGTAAACAATTCAAAGCTTCATCAAGGTGTTGTGGTGAATATATCTTGAACTAAGGACCTTTTGAGACGAGCCGAAACTATCCAACATACCAATTTCTCAGTTTATAAGTGATATTCTAGAATTCACATTTATGGCCTTGTGCTAATCCTGATTTCACGAGCGCTTTAGGATCGGTCTTGATTCTATAGAAAGCGGCCACATTTTTTTCACTCATATAGGTAAATCAACTTTAGTGATTCTGCGAGTCACACTTATATGATTTATTAAGAAGTAACCTCCATCCTCTAACATGCAGAAAACAAACACTAGGCACGTAGGAATGGAACTTTTGTATAAAATTCCTAGTGTTTCATAACTATAATTTAACTTGTTTGTACCACATTGAACTCTATCTATATTTTCATGATATGAGTTGGGATTCCATTTAATATAGTTGTGTTATTTAATATACCCTAGTCCCATTCCTTTTAAGGTCATACATATCATCTCCCTAATAAGACCTTTAGTCAGAGGATCTGCTAAATTCTTGTTTGTTTTAACATAGTCGACTGTAATAACTCCTTCTTTGAGTAACTTTCTTATAATTTGATGCCTTAGACTAATGTGTCTAGATTTTTCGTTGTAAGTTTTGTTCAAAACTTTAGAAATTGTGCCCTAGTTATCACAACTTATCATAATAGAAGGAGATGTCTTTTTCCATAAGGAAAAATCATACAACACATTTCTTAGCCATTCTGCTTCTTTACATGTATCTGTTAGGGCTATAAATTCAAATTGCATTGTTAAATCTGACATGCATATTTGTTTCTTGGATCCTCAAGAGATAGTTGTTCCTCCTAGCGTAAAAATCCAACCAGTAGTTAACTTGGATTATGATTTAAGATTATTCCAACTTGAATCACTATATCCTTCTAAAACAGATGGATATCTTACATAATCTAAGCCATAATCCAAAGTCCTCTTCATGTATCTAAGCCCCCTAGAAATTGCATTCTAGTGCTCTTGTCCTGGATTACTTGTAAATCTACACAAGACACTCACTGCATAAGTAATGTCTGGTCTAGTGCAATGCATGGCATACATTAGTCTTCCAATAATACTAGCATATTTAAGTTGGTCCATAGCACACCCACTATTTTTCATTAATTTGATACTAGGATCCACTGGTGTAGCAACTGGCTTAAGTTTAAAATGATTATATCTTTTAAGAAGTTTTTCTATATAATGAGATTGAGATAATGCTAAATAATGATTCTTTCTCACAATTTTGATTCCTAAAATCACATCAACTTCTCCAAGATCTTCATATCAAAATTTGATGATAGAAAGCTTTTGGTTTCTTCAACATATTTGAGACTAGACCCAAATATTAACATGTCATCCACATACAAGCAAATAATAACACGAAGATCGTTTTCAAATTTACTATATATATATATATATATATATATATTATCGGCATCATTAACTTTATATCCATGGGATATTACAATATTATAAAACTTCTCATGCCATTGTATAGGAGCTTTTTTAAGGCCATGAAGAGATTTAACTAGTTTACATACTTTCTTTTATTGGCCAGGTAAAATAAACCCTTCGGGTTGTTCCATATAAATCTCTTCTTCTAAATCACCATTTAGAAAAGCAGTTTTGACATCCATTTGATGAATTATTAAATTATGAATAGAAGCAAGATATATTAATATCCTAATGGAAGTGATTCGAGCAACATGAGTCTATGTATCAAAGTAGTCAATTCCATATTTTTGCTTATAGCCTTCAGCAACTAATCTTGCCTTAAATTTATTTATTGAACTGTCTGAATTTAATTTCCTTTTAAATATCCATTTGCTCCAAATAGGTTTAGCTCTGAGGGGAGATCGGAAAGAACCCAAGTTTGATTTGACAAAATTGAGTTCATTTCATTATTGATTGCTTCTTTCCAAAAAACAGCATCCCTAGATGTTATCGCTTCATGAAATGTTGTCGGTCCATCTTCTATTTTAAAAACAATTTTTTTTATTCTTAGTTTCATTTAAATCCCCTTCAACCGAATAGATAAAAAAGTCAGGCCCATATGTTTTTTTAGTTCATCTTCTTTTACTTCTTCGCAGTTCAACGTCATTTGTTATTTCTGAAGAAGATATTGTTTATGAATTTTCTTCTGAAGATGAGGAGTCAACAGTCGAATTATTATTTTCTAAACCTTGATTCAAAATACTAAACTTTGTTAGATGTTCAAGGAATTGCACATCTACTGAATCAATGATTTCTTAAGTTTCAAGATTTAAAAATCTATAAGTCGTACTGTAACTAAAGTATCGAATAAAAACAAATTTGTAAGTCCTATTCCCTAGTTTAGGTCTTTTAGGTTTGGGTTTTGTTACATAAGAAAGACATCCCCAAACTTTAAGATGTCTAAGATTAGGCTTATGATTAAACCATAGTTCGTATGGTGTAATATCTTTGTTTTTCAATGGAACTCTATTTAAAATATAACATGTAGATAAAACCGCTTCTCCCCACATCGACAAAGGTAAACCAAAACTGATTCATATTGCATTTATCATTTCAACTAAAGTCCTATTTTTCCTTTTCGCCATTCCATTTTGTTGTGGCGTATAAGGCACTGTAACTTGATGGATTATTCCATGAGTGTTACAAAATTTTCTAAACTCACTCGGGTAATATTCACCTCCCCTATCGGATCGTAGGACTTTAATTTTCCAATTTTGTTGAGTTTCAACTTCTGCTTTAAAATTTTGAAATTTCTCAAAAATTTCATCTTTACTTTTAAGCAAATATGTATATTCATACTTAGAGTAATCATCAATAAAAATTAAGAAATATTTATTTCCACCAAATGTCATATTACTCTTCATATCACATACATCACTATGAATAAGATCAAGCATTTCGAATTTCCTCTCAACAGATTTAAAAGGCTTTCTAGTTATCTCCGATTAATCACAAATTTCACATTTAGCTATGTTATCAAATTTACAATCCTAGATTAAGCCGAGATTAGTCATATTTTTAATATTTTTATAATTTACATGACCTAATATACTATGCCACAAAGAAATAGACTCAATTATATAAGCATAACTAATATCATTGATTGCATTAATTTTGATCATGCCGTTACAAGAGTACCATTTGCCAATAAATTGTCCATTCTTGTACGAGACCAACTTATCAGACTCATACACAAGTTTAAAAGCTCTCTTATTGAGAAGGTCCTCAGACACAAGATTTTTACACATATCAGGTACATGAAGTACATCAATTAGAGTAAGAATTTATTCAGAAGTTAATTTCAGTTCCATTGTGCCTTTCCCAACTACATTGGTGGGAAGATTATTTGCTATCTTCACTTCTTTTCCATCAATTTCTTGATATGTTTTGAATAAAGAGCAGACTTTGCATATGTGGACGGTTGCGCTAGAATCTAGCCACCATCCACTTTCATTTGCAATTCAATTTGCTTCGCATACAGTAGCAATAAGATCTTCAACATTGTTGGTTTCCTTCGACCCTTATTTTTCCTTAAATGCCTTCTTTTTAAGACGACATTCTCAATAATAATGGACCGGTTTGTCGCAGAAGAAACATTTGCCCTTATGTTTCTTAATTGCACCTTGTTTCTTGAATTTTGAATCATTATTTGCTTTAAAGTTTGAATCTTTAGTATTCTTGAATTTTTTATCCTCAACCATATTGGCTTTTGAATGACCCTCACCTTGTTCATCCTTCTTTTCTTGAATACGAGTATCATCTTCAATATGAAGGTGACGAAAAAAGGATTCCACTGTATAAGTTTTTTCACCATGATTAATTCTCTTCTTAAAGTCGCTCCAAGATGATGAAAGTTTTGAAACAATCACCCCTACTTGAAATTCATCTTGAGGATTAATTTCAATGGCTTTTAAGGTCACCAACAATCTGTTGAAGTTCATGTACTTGTGCAAAGACAAATTTATCATTATTCATTCTAAAATTCCTATAGTTTGAAATCAGAAACTTACGGTTGCTCGCTTCCTAGTTTTGATACTTTGTCTCCAATGCCTTCCATAATTCCTTTGTCGTCGGAATCATTCGATGAGCGTTATAAACAGTTTGAGACAAAGCATAGATGATGTGTCCTCAACACATAAATTCGTCTTCTTTCCTCTTCACACGCTTCTGTTTTATTTCTTTGGTGTCTTCGGGTGTGGGATCGGGAATTTTCTCAAGGTTTTCATCTAGAATGTATGCTAGTTTAAGTGATGTGAGGAAGAACATAACTTTCTCTTGCCAACAGGTGAAATTTCTGCCATCAAAACGGTCGAGTCATATTAACTCTTAACTCATGACTTGGATCGATTGTGCCACTATTCCTTCCATGGGAGTAATAAGAAAATATTTTTGCCTAAAACTATTGAAAAAACTCTTATGGAAAGAATGAATAATTAATTAATTTCTGCAAGGCCCATTCTGTAAATGCTATCTTTTAGGTAAAATTTCTCCCAATCCAATTGAGAAAGAACCACGACTACATTATGGGTTTAATTGAATGTCTTCAAAATATAGTGCATTGTATGAATAGTTATTTGATTCAAACTATATACTGTTTGATCAAATCAAGAACACTCTAAATTTGTAATCTGATAATGCTAAAATATAGAGGACGGAGAGAGGAGAAATTAGCAATATTCGGTGTCCAAAACAGATGCCTGGAACTTTTTATAGCTATTTTTGTGACTGTTTTTTAACAGTCGCAACTTTTCATGTAGCGACTCAGCAGCCGTTAGATCATGTCTATTTGGAATAGCTTCAATCTAACGGTTCAGATTAGGCATCATATCGTAAGCGAATGGACACCCTCTACACGAAATGCTACGAGTTCATCTAACAGCTCAGATCAAGTCATTTCGAATTTTAAAGCTCTTGATCAGATCGTTTAATCACAGTCGTTGATCTGTTTTAATTTGTAAAAATTTTAGGGTCCCATGCTCCAAGTGACGATGTGCACGTGCGAAGTGCCAAGTGCGCATCAAAGAGCGCAATACGCCCTAAGTCACCCAATCGCCCTTTCGTGGGCCAAGTGTCGTGCTTACGCGTGTCGCGATTGGTGGTGCTTAATCACCACCACAATGCGTGGGATCAAAACCCCTTATTTGACTTGTCAACTAAGAAGCTTGGTTATCCTTTAATTGATAGACCACCACTTTTATGGTAATCTTCCAATGTGGAACAATGTGGATTTTGAGCACTCCCATATCTTTTCACACCCATTTGCTCATATTTCTTCATTCTAAAATAAAACCCAAACTATATTTAATATAAAACACCAATTAATATAGGCTCAATTATTTAATAGTCCCTACTATAAATATATATTTTTTAAAAAGGACACATATTTTTAATTTAACCCATTTAGTCTCTCAAACACTCAATATTCTCTTATTTTTAGAGGCCCGCGCCAGCGGCACTCCCTTTCCAAAATATGTGGCAAATGACTTTTTGAGGCAAAATAAAAACGCTTGGACTAAATGAGTATTAAAAAATGTTTGAGGGACTATTTGGTATATGTCCCATTAATATAATAAAAATAACAACTAAATATTATATTATATTATATTATATTAATGTTTAAATTTATCCAACAACATTTGTATCCTTTTGAACTACCATTCATGGTATCTTTGAGCCCGTTGTATATAAAGAAGAAAATAATGATCCAGAATGGCGCCAGTGTTTGGATTAAGAACTTTTACCTCTCCACAAGACAACAACTATGGATTTTATGCCTCTTCCTTGTGGAAAATAAGTTGTCAGCAGTTCATAGGTGTAAAAAATTAAGACCAACTTACATGGATCAATGGAAGGATACAAATGTCGCCTATTAGATCATGGATTTACACAAGAATATGGGATTTACTATGAGGAAACATTTTCAAAACTAGACAAAATGACCATTATCCACCTTCTGATTTTTGTCGCTTCTGCTTATCAATGGGGTATATCTCAGATAGATTAATAATGACTTTTTAAATGGGGATCTATCTAAATAAATATACATGACTCCTCCTTTTTGGTTTTTTCATAAACCAGGAAATTTTTGTAAGCTTCGCAGGAATTATATAGTCTTAAACAAGCCCCATGTGCTTGATTTGAGAAATTTATGGTTTTAGCCATATTAACTTTCTTATTTGATCCACTAATACTGGAAGCATTTTTCTTCTCCTATATGTTGTCGCTACGATCTTAACCCGTACGAATATTATTCAGGTCATAAATAAAAAACTTCAATTACAATGAAATTTTGAGATGAATGATGTAGGGCCTATTCAATATTTTCTTGGTATTGAAGTAGCTTATTATCCTAAGGGCTACATGGTATCTCAGTCCAACTATGTTACATATGTTCTTTTGAGAACTAGTTTAACTCGTACTAAAACTACAGATACTCCTCTTGACCTTCATGTTTGTTTCACTCCCTCTAATGGTGTTCGTTTAGAGAATCCAACTCTCTATATAATAATTGTTGGTATCTTTGTTTATCTTACTATTACGCATCCTGGTATCATATATATTGTTTATGTAGTTAACCAATTTGTTTATGGTGGTTACAGCGCATCGTTGTCAAACAGCTTAGAGAAGTTAAGATGCAAAAGTTCGAAAAATGCGCTTTGTCTTGTCCCACATAGGGAAGCTCACTAAAATGAGTTGGGTATATTTATAATTTATTTGGAACAAATGGACAAACTCTTTGGACATTAGATATTTTGTGTGTATGGGTGGGGGATTTATTGGGCCAAGTCACGCGCGCACCGCCGTTCGTCCGGCCTGTGTCCGGGTGTTGGGCTTGGGCTTATTAAGAAATCATTTTTTGGACAAATACAGAATTATTTTTTGGGCTTTAAAAAATTATTTATTAACTTTTTTTTTAATTCCGAAAATTAAAAAACGTTTTCTTTTATCTGTTGAAACTTTCAACACACTTGCCCACGTTGTCCCAGATTTCTCTCCACGTTGTGTGCCACCAACGCCATTATTTTTGTTCAATAAAAGAGGAGTTAAGCCTCCATTTTTTACAACTGAACATCTGCAACTTTTACAAACACACAGAAAAACGGCTTCTCAATTTTTTTGGGGTTCTGGAATAATAAATCCACCCCGGATTTATTATTAGACTCGAACAATTATTACAAATGGATGTACGTGGACCGGATTGATTCTTGTGCTTTATCAATCCGTATTTTACTTATTGGAGGGTGTTTTATCCTGGGGTGGCGAGGCATTTTTGACTGTCAGTACACATTGGGCAGCGCCGCGAAACACCTTAAAGAGAGCGACATTGTCCTCGACTCAGCCGTGTTCTAGACTGTACATGTTTTCGTAATTTCTTACACTTTCTGTCCTAGATTTATTTGCTTCAAAATTGGGTAATTTCGTTCCTTAATTCTGCATTTATTTAAATTGCTGCTACAACAATTTTAAGGTGTTACTATTCTGCCATGGACGAAATTAACTCAAGCAACCTTAATAAGCCTTTCAAATATGAAGGCGCCCATTTTAAACGTTGAAGCAAAAAACTGCTATTTTATTTAATTACGAAAAAAGTCGCATCGTATGCTCAATTTAACAAACCCGTAGTAATAATCCACCTACTGTTGAGGAAAGAAAAACAATTAGAACTTGAGAGGAAAATAATTTTCTATGCAAGAATTATATTTTGAATGCTCTAAGTGACGAACTTTATGACTATTATGCCAATTATAAAACTGCAAAAGATGTTTGGGAGGCACTCTTTAAAAAATATGACATGGAGGAGGCGGGTGCTAAAAAATATGCCGTCAGCCGTTATTTGAAATTTCAAATGACGGATGACAAATATGTTGTTGCTCAAACTCATGATTTGCAAATGATTGCCCATGAAATTTTTTTCAAGGGCATGGCTTTAGATGAGCAATTTCAGGTGGCTATGATTATTGATAAATTGCCTCCACTGTTTAAAGAGTTCAAAAATATTTTGAGGTATAAGTCTAAAGAATTTTCACTAGAGTCACTCATTACTAAATTGAGAATTGAGGAGGAATCCCGAAAACAGGCCTATAAAGATGAAATTCTTGTTGTGTCTAACAACAAAAATCAGAAACAGAACCACACTCCAGTTGTTTTAAAGGCAAACGAAAAAAATATGAAAAATCAAAAAAAGAGCCACAACCAGAATTTTAAAAATCAGACTCAGACTTAGAATAAGAATAAGAACCCTGAAAATGGACAGTCTAGCAACTCGGGACAGTTTCTCTGTTTCAAGTGTGGCAAGTATGGCCCTATGGCTCGCAAATATCGTAATGTGCCACAAGCACAAACGAATTTGACCGAAGAGGATCTATGTGCTATGATTTCAGAAATCAACATGGTTAGCAGTGCCGAAGAGTGGTGGTTGGATACTGGCGCTTCCCGCCATATCTTTATGACCATACTATGTTTAAGACTTATTCTGAGACTGCAGATAAGAAGGTGTTGTTGGGTGATTCTCAATCCACTGAGGTTGCTGGTACTGGAAATGTGAAATTAAAGTTCACTTCGGTAAAGATTTTTATCCTCAAAGATGTTCTTCACACTCCCGAGATAAGAAAAAAATTGGTTTCGGGCTATCTTCTCAACAAAGCTGGCTTTACTCAAACTATTGGTGCTGATTTATTTATTTTGACCAAAAACGGAATTTTTGTAGGCAAGGGTTATGCCACTGATGGGATGTTTAAGTTGAATGTTGATGCAATGAATAAAATTTCTCCTTCTGCTTATATTGCTTGTTCATTTAATATTTGGCATGCTAGGCTTTGTCATGTTAATAAACGACTTGTTAAAAATATGAGCACTTTAGGATTAATTCCAGAATTATCATTAAATGATTTTGAAAAATGTGAATGGTGTAGTCAAGCAAAAATCACTAAGACACCACATAAATCTGTTTTTAGAGAATCTGAACCACTTGATTTAATTCATTCGGATATTTGTGAATTGGATGGTGTCATAACTAGAAATGACAAACGTTATTTTATAACTTTTATTGATGATTTTTCCGATTATTCATTTGTGTATTTAATGAAAAATAAAAGTGAAGTGTTTAACATGTTTAAAATTTTCCTAAATGAAATTGAAAATCAATTTAATCGGAAAATAAAAAGGTTACGTAGTGATAGAGGCACCGAATATGATTCTAGACCATTTATTTAATTTTATAAAACCCACGATATTATTCACGAAAAAACTTCCCTTATTCGCCCGAAATGAATGGTAAAGCTGAAAGAAGAAATAGGACATAAACTGAATTTGTTGTGGCTATTTTATTAAATTCAGGGGTTGCCTCACATTGATGGAGTAAAATTATTTTGACTGTGTGTCGCGTACTTAATAGAATTCCTAAGACTAAAATGAAAATATCTCCTTATGAAATTTGAAAAAATATTAAGCCCAACGTGTCATACTTTAGAACGTGGGGGTGCTTAGCCTATGTACGTATACCCGACCGTAAAAGGTCTAAATTGACAAGTAGAGCATATGAGTGCGTTTTTATAAGCTATGCTATTAATAGCAAAGCATACCGATTTTATGACTTGAAAAATCAAGTAATTATTGAATCAAATGACGCCGATTTTTATGAAGATAAATTTTCTTTTAAATTGAGAAATAATGGGGGCGAGTCATCCACTAATATTTCTTTAAATAAAAATAAAGAAAATAATGAATCCATTCTCGTGTAGAAAAATATTTTGGTCCCGACTTTTATGCTTACACTTTAGAGCAGGATCCTAACATTATTCAAGATGCTTTATCTTCTTTAGATGCCGATTTATGGCAATAGGCTATTAATAATGAAATGGATTCTTTGAAAACAAATAAAACTTAGCATTTAGTGGACCTTCCTCCTAGATGTAAAACAATTGGGTGTAAATGAACTCTTAAAAAGAAATTAAAACCTGATGGCACTATTGAAAAATATAAGGCACGTCTTGTTGCCAAAGGTTTTAGACAAAGAGAAAATGTAGAATTTTTTTATACATTTTTACCCATGACTAGAATAATGTCTATACGTGTACTATTTACCATAGTTGCCTTAAATGATTTAATTGTACACCAAATGGATGTTATAACTGCTTTTTTAAATGGAGAATTAGAAGAAGAGATTTATATGGATCAACTTGAAGGTTTTATTGTACACGGTCAAGAAAATAAAGTATGTAAACTAGATAAATCTCTTTATGGACTCAAACAGGCACCTAAACAATGGCATGATAAATTTGATAGCTTAGTCATCTCTAATGGGTTTAAAATTAATGAAAGTGACAAATGCATTTATTATAAATATGTAGAGAACATTTGCACTATCATATGTCTTTATGTTGATGACTTTCTTATATTTGGTTCTAATATTCATGCCGTAGAAAATGTTAAATCATTATTATGTGCCAATTTTGATATGAAAGATTTGGGTGAAGCTAGTGTATTATTAGGAATTAATATTACGAGGTCAGAAAAAGGGACTTTCTTTAGATCAATCTCATTACATTGAGAAAGTTCTAAAGAAATATAATTACTTTGACTGTAAACCTGCTAGTACTCCATTTGACCCTAGTGTAAAGTTATTTAAGAACACTGGCGACAGTGTAAATTAAAATGCTTATGGAAACATTATAGGTAGCTTATGTTATGCTACAGATTGCACTAGACCTGACATAGCTTATGCTGTGGGAGTACAATGTAGATTTACCAATAGACCTAGTATGGAGCATTGGCATGCTATTGAGAGGGTCATGCGGTACCTTAAAAGGACGATGAACCTCAGATTACACTATAATAAGCATCCCGCTGTCCTTGAAGGATTTAGTGATGCTGATTGGAACACCCTATCTAATGATTCTAAGGCTACTAGTGGATATATATTTAGCATCGCTGGTGGTGCAGTTTCTTGGAAATCTAAGAAACAAACTATTTTGGCTCAATCCACTATGGAGTCTGAGATGATAGCACTAGTTACTTCTAGTGAAGAGGCGGGTTGGTTAAAAAACCTCCTATCAGATTTCCCATCATGGGAAAGACCGATACTAGCCGTTTTGATTCATTGTAATAGTACCGCGGCTATTGCAAAAGTTGAGAACAGCTATTATAACGGTAAGAAACGACAAATACATCGTAAGCATAATACTGTTAGAGAATTTATCTCTATGGGTGCTGTGAGGGTGGATCATATACGGTCTGAACATAAATTAGCTGATCCTTTGACGAAAGGACTAGCTAGGGAGAAGGTGTGGAACACCTCGAAAGGGATGGGACTAAAGTCCTTGGATACATGAGTCACTTGTGATGGTAACCCAACATATAGACTGGAGATCCCAAGAAATATGTTCAAAGGGTAATAACAAGTAACAAGTGATATGGGTTGAATCATGCGATTATTAATTAATATAGAACGGGGTTTTACTCCGAGTCCATCGTTATGGAGCATGATATCCTGAAGAGAGTTAAGGATGAGTTATTATAACTCTTAATGAGATCTATAGCTCTATTTTGAGTGGGGTACTTAGCTACCAGAGTATTATTTATAGACTCACCTATGTGAACCTGGAAGTGTGGCCGCTTCCTATGGATATTTTGGGTAAATTCCTAAAGCGTTCACTATACTGGGATAGAAGCACATGACCGTAACATGCTAGCTATTAGAATGACATCCAAGTAGGGTTGTGTGTGGGATGTTGTCAGAGATAGAGTTCAAAACTATGGTTACTCTAGTATATTCTGAATCTTCTTTACTACGTAAAGGTTCAAGTCGAAAGACACCTTTGCTTATGCACAATTCTATAGATTATTTCTCAATAAAAAGTTTTCAAATTTTGCGAGTGGGGGATTGTTGGTTACTGCTCATCGCTGTCAAACAGCTTAGAGCAGTTAAGATGCAAAAGTTGGAAAAATGCACTTTGCCTTGTCCCACATCGGTTAGCTCACTAAAATGAGTTGGGTATATTTATAATTTATTTGGAACAAATGGGCAAGCCCTTTGAGCATTAGATGTTTTGTGTGTATGGGTGGGGGACTTATTGGGCCAAGTCACACACGCGCACGCCGCCGCCGCCGTCCGTCCGGCCCGTGTACCGGTCTTGGGTCTTGGGCTCATTAAGAAATAATTTTTTGGACAAATACATAATTGTTTTTTGGGCTTTAAAAAATGATTTTTTAATGTTTTTTTTAATTCCGAAAATTAAAAAACATATTCTTTTATCTGTTGAAACTTTCAACACACTTGCCCACGTTGTCCCAGTTTTCTCTCCACATTGTGTGCCACCAATGTCATTATTTTTTTTCAATAAAAGAGGAGTTAAGCCTTCGTTTTTACAACTGAACATCTGCAACTCTTACAAACACACAGAAAAACTGCTTCTCAATTTTTTTTGGGTTCTGGAATAATAAATCCACCCCAGATTTATTATTAGACTCGAGAAATTATTACGAATGGATGTACATGGACCAAATTGATTCTTGTGCTTTATCAATCCGTATTTTACTTATTGGAGGTTGTTTTATCCTGGGGGTGGCGAGGCATTTCTGACTGTTAGCACACATTGGGCAAAGCCGCGAAACACCTTAAAGAGAGCGACATTGTTCGCGACTCAATCGTGTTCTAGACTGTACCTGTTCCGGGATTTCTTACACTTTCTGTCCCAAATTTATTTGCTTCAAAATTGGGTAATTTCGTTCCTTAATTCTGCATTTATTTAAATTGCTGCTACAACAGTTTATAACCCTAGTTTTGTTTATTAGGCAACAGTTCTTAAGATTGTTCGTTATCTCCATGGTACTCTATTATTGAGTTTACTGATTCCTTGCTCATCATCTTTGGAATTGAGGACTTATTCGAATGTTGATTGGGCACGTGATGTTATTTATAGCAAATCCACAACTACGCCTATAATATTTCTCAACAATTCCCTTATTTCCTAAACAAGTAAGAAACATGATGTTGTCTCTATAAAGGATGAATATTGTTCCGTGGTTCTTACCATTCAAAACAATTGTTAGCTTCGTTGATTACTTATTGATTTTGGAGCACATTTTTCTTCACCAACTCTCATGTTTTATGACAAAAAAAATGCAGCTCAGATTGCGCTTAACTCTGTGTTTCATGAACGTACAAAACACGGTGAAATTGAATGTCACTTTGTTCACCAGAATTATTAAAAAAAAGATCATTTCTCTGCCCTATGTTTCATCCCAAATGCAGGTTACTATTTTCTTCACTAAAAATGATATGACTGTTCATTTTTTTACCCACTCCATAAAATCCCCATGGTACTTGTTGTACCATCGTGAGTTTGAAGGGGGGTGTTAACTTGACTCTCTTGAACTCATACATGATCCCTTTCACCAACCACCTCCCTATCCCTTTATCCACTCAACAACCCCATTTTGGACTTGACCTCCCTAAGAGATACCACCTCTCCCTAAGTTGACTAGTAGCCCACCTTTACCTCCTCTTATATATCTCCTCCCTTTACTATATTTATGCGACTTCTATTCTTATAGAAATATTCATTTTTTTGGTTTTGTAATATGCAACTCTTTGTTATAGTGTAATTTCAAAATATAGTTTTAGTATCGACATTTTATATGGTATGAGAAAATTCATTCAATTTTTAGGAAGACACTAGGAGAATGTGACACCCCGCCTACTAAAATACCGGGTGGCCAGCCCGTGATCAAAATAAAATGTTGGTCTCATATGGCTCATTCTCAGCATCACTGTCGAAAACCTTTTTAAAGTTACTAACCACCTAGTAAGTCAATTAGACCCGTGCCAAATTTTTATTTTTCATTAATTAACAACATGCAAAAATTAAAATAATAATAAAATCATCCACGCAAACTGGTAACTAAATCCAACACGGGTGAATAATATAAATTACGATGACCGAAATAGTTATTGGTTCAAAAATAAAATCCAAAAATAAACTGAAATGATAATCTGGATACACAAAGTCAAATACATAACTGAATACTAAATCTGAGGCGACATGACCAAATGAGTATTAAAGTAAAGTCCCTACACTAGGAATGAATGAACGAAGTGTCTATAACTAAGTCCTGCAACATCCACATGAGCTATAATTGTGCATCCCTAGATAGAATCATCAAACTGGGCCTCCATGTGGCTGGAAACCTGAAAGGTTTTGAAAAATATTTTGACATGGGTCAGAGCCCAAGTAAAATGTTTTAAAAATATTTAGCAAGTAGTTAAATTGCAATAATTAAATATGCATGCACACTCTTCATATTTAAGCTAGTGTCACACTCTCTTGAGGAATAGCTCACCCCTCATCTAATGTGGACACCTGACGCTTATCTGCTAATCTTTCTAGTCAATCTACCCCACCTAACTAGCAGTATCACACATCTTTCTATCGCACTACTTTAACCCGAGTATTCTTACTTTGATTATTAAGTTATCTACCCATGAACTTATTAATCCTTTCAACTATAATATGATATAATGTTCACACTATTTATATAGAAAATCCCTTTTTTATTCATATAACTTCCACACTAATCATATAAGAAACCACTTTTTAAATCATATAACCTTCCCACTAGTTATATAAAAAATACATTCACACTTATGTATTAATGTCGTACATAATTATCTACTCATTTTATATACGTACTAGTATATTACAACATTCACACACATGTTGCATATAATAACCATCAATTCCCGAGTAATACACATGTTGCATATAATAACCATCGAAAATGGATTATTTTCTCTCGATATATGTGAATAAAAGAGTAAATTTAAATGAACAAACTTCACATATACATGATCAAAAACAGACTTTTATAATGGATGAATATGATCTCATGAACGGAAAATCGATTACTTGTTGAAAACATTGAATCACACCATATATCCTGTTCATCTTCTCTCCACACTATAAGTAACTTCACTTAAGATTGATTAGGACTTTCTTTGATTGTATTGTAGGCTCGGATTTTGGCAAGAAAGAATGGCTTTTGGAGTTCAAAAATTCTGAGAATATAGAGTTTTTTCAGTAATTTGACATTTTGGCATTTTTTCACCTCCATTTTTCTTTTCTTTTTTTCACATTATTTTTGCAACCTCCTTTTCTTTCTTTCTTTTCTCACATTATTTTTGCAACCTCTTTTTTTTTCCTTTTTCCTACCGTAATTTTACCCTTGTATTCTCAAGATATGGGGATAACTTCTTTTTATGGGCTTTTAACTCCCAGTTGGAGATGGGTAGAACAACGAATTTTCAACAAAAGGCTTATTTTCTTTTTGTCTCAAATGGGCTTGCAACGGAATATTATAAAAAGGTTGGAGTTTAGGCTTACTTTTGGGCTTTCAAACGATGGCCTAATCTCATTTCTCAAGTTTCATTAAGTTGATTTGTGTCTCAAGAGGACTTACTCAGACTTTTAGTGCTTGAGATTTACATTTTGACCTTTTATTTCCAGTAATCGAACAAAACAATGAATTTGATATCATCAATGAATTTATCACTGAATAAAAGTTTGAGTTATTTTAACTCGGATTGATTTAAATCTCTCAAAAACGATGATAACACAATATCTCACCGGGCTAAAATCTCCACATTTATTCGTTAAGCATTTTAACATTCGCCTCAATATCTATTTTCGATCATATTATATGGCTAATGTGTAAAAATAAATCATAAGTTGAGAGATCCATGAATTAATTCTATATTAAGAAATCGTTTCAAAACTCAATTATATTGAAAATCTTTTTGATTTTTTTTTTGGTTTGTTTTTTCAAAGCGGAGAAAAATGACCTCAATACTCCCAAACCTAAGTTCTACATTGTACTCAATGTAAAAGACAAAGATTGAAAAAGGCAGGAAAGATATGAAAGATATTACCGTAATGAGGGACTTTTTCCAACGCACAATTCCTCTAAAATGAAAATTATGATACAACAACAATGACCCAATTTCATGTTCACTCATTGTACACAGGGTCTTGGAGGAGAATGTCCTCCACTTCCCGATCTCGCAATTCCAAATATGGCTTCAACCGTTGACCATTAACTTTGAAAATTTCACCATTTTTAGTATTCTTTATCTCAATCGCCTCATGTGGGTAGACTGTCCTAATAATAAAGGGATCGGATCATCTAGACCTTAATTTACCGGGAAAGAGATGCAATCTAGAATTCTACAAGAGAACTTTCTATCCAGGCTCAAATGACTTCCGTAGGATGGACTTGTCATGGAACATTTTTATTTTCTTTTTATACAATTTTGCATTTTCGTATGCATCATTCCTAATCTCTTCTAACTCATTGAGTTGGAGTTTTCGGACCTCTCCTGTAGCAGGTAAATCAAAATTGAAGGTCTTAATTGCTCAATAGGCCTTGTGTTCTAACTCTACTGGAAGATGACAGGATTTTCCATAGACAATCCTATACGGGGACATACCAAGTGGCGTTTTATAGGCAGTGCAATATGCCCACAGTGCAGCCGATAACCTTAAGGACTAATCCTTCTGGTTCGGATTCACTGTCTTCTCGATGATTTTCTTGATTTGCTTATTGGAAACTTCAACTTGACCACTGGTTTGAGGGTGATAAGAACATCCTACTTTGTGCATGACCGAATACTTTTTCATGAGACTCTCGATGGATCGATTACATAAATGGGTTCCCTGATCACTAATGATGGCTCGAGGCATACCGAAAGGAGAGAAAATATTTTCTCGAATGAATTTGACCATCACGTGGTGATCATTCATCCTACACGGTATGTCTTCTACACATTTAGACACATAATTAACTGCCAAAAGAATGTAAATATTCTCGAAGGAATTTGGGAATGGGTCCATAAAATCAATGCCCTGATAAGCAAAAACCTCGTTAATTAGAATGGGATTTAAGGGCATCATGTTTCTACGCGTGATCTTTCCTAACCGTTGGAAATGGTCACAACTCCTACTGTAATCGTTCGAGTCACGAAAAATGGTGGGCCAATAGAATCCACACTGCAAAAATTTTGGCAGCGATCTTTTTAGCACTGAAATGACCTCCACAGGCTTGGTCATGGTAAAAAGAGATTACGCTTTGAATCACGTGATCAGGTTCACACTTTCGAATGATTTGATCAGGGAAATACTTGAAAAGATACGGGTCGTCCCAAAAGAAATGCTTGACTTCCTTTAAAAATTTGGTACAATCTTGTTTAGGCCAATGCGGAGGCATTTCACCCGTCACAAGATAATTCACAATATCGGCAAACCATGGAAGTTGAGAGACAAGCACCAGTTGCTCATCAAGAAAGGATTCATTTAGAGGCAACAGGTTATCGGATGATTAAACGATTAACCTAGACAAGTGATCAGCCACTACATTGTCATATCATTTATTATCCCAAATTTTTAGGTCAAACTCTTTTAGTAATAGGATCCACTTAATAAGACGGGCCCTAGCATCCTTTTTAGATAAAAGGTATTGCATGGTCGAGT
Source organism: Sambucus nigra (assembly GCA_949130495.1). Taxonomy (NCBI): domain Eukaryota; kingdom Viridiplantae; phylum Streptophyta; class Magnoliopsida; order Dipsacales; family Adoxaceae; genus Sambucus; species Sambucus nigra. The sequence goes on along the minus strand of OX422219.1, from coordinate 126,944,751 downwards.
GATCGGTGAAAATGACAACTTTGGATCCTATCAAGTAAGACCTAAACTTCTCAAGAGAAAAAACAACAACGAGGAACTAAAAAGGATGCTAAAGATGAGCGAATCAACTATCGGTTAAAAAATAAATGAGTACTAAAAAGTATGTTAAAGATGAGCGAACTAAAAAGGATGCTAAAAATGAGTACTACTATATTCACACACATGTCGCGTATAATAATCATCCATTCACGAGTAATAACTCACCGAATGCTCTCTCTAAAATGCTATCATATCCCAGGCATACTCACTCTAACCCGGCCACTATAAGTCGTACTAGCTCACACCGAACTTGTGCAAAAACATCGCAAACGTAGTGGAGGCGGTCATATTTTTCCGAGAGGGAGACCGAATCATATTCAAGACATCTCACCTCGAAAATAAATCAAAAAATAAAAATCCTGTACGGTAGGACCTGAGAATTATACTCTCCCTGCTCCTCAAATCACGTGATTCACCCACATCACACAACCTCCGATGATAGCACCAGAGGGTTATGTATTTCTATAAATATTATTCACACTGATATCTATAGAGCATAATATATATATATATATATATATATATACTATCACACATAACCGTATACATATATTAAATAAAGTCCGGCTAACCCGTGCCTAACACCCATAACACTAGCCCAAATATATACCCAAGTATATATCCTGACTTGTAATTTAATTAATCTCACATTAATTATTTTAATTCACGATTCACACTAAGAATTATGTCTCACAAAAATATATATACTATCACCATCACCGTATACATATAATCTAATTAAACCCGGCTAACCCCCGCCTAACAACCATAGCACTAGTCCAAAGTACATGAGTCTCTATCCAACTTTTATTTTATTTAATTTCACACTCATTAAATAATTTAGTGTAACTTCAGTCGCTAATACACCCGGACTCACCCAATCAGCCCGTAATTAAACCTTTATGAACTTATTTCGCTCAATTTATTAAACATGCGTCATACCTTTCTCTCATTTCCTAGTCCTAATGATATTCATCTATAATGACTAGGAGATAGGTCCCATATCCATTTTTCACTAAATAAATAAGCTCAGAATAAACCCCCATAATGATTAAATATACCGGTTAGAAGTCGTTTAGAAGAGTCCTCAAAACATAAAACTCTCAAGGCTAAAAATAGGGCCAAAATAAAATTTTCGCTTCTGAAAATTTGTCACGCTTCTAAAACGTGACTATTTCTGTCATGGATCTAGAGTGTGACTAGGTTTTGTCACAGATCTGGAGCATGACTATGTCGAACCATTTTTTTGTAACCCCAAAGCTTGCCAACATCAATCCAGACCTTGACTAAATAACCTCCCGTATTTATTTCATCCATAAACATGTTTTAATCATTATCATGATCTCTAAACATCTTCAAAATTTAACTTTCCATAAAATTTCCCGATTTGGGTTTATTACTGTTCATCCAATTCTCAACCTAGATTCGATCTCATAATTATCAATTAATTGAACCTAGCACTTAGATTTTGAATACAACATGATTCCAATAAATATTGATATAATTCCATCACTAATTGAGTATTAATTCTACACATAATACTCTAATTACCCAAAACCCATTTTATGTGACAACCCAGCCAAAAACGAATTTTGATCACACTCACTATAATGTGAATTAAAATACTATAATTTAGATTGAAAGCAAGCTAACTACTTACCTCATTAGGTTTACAGAGTCTGATTTTGTTGTAGGAGGTGAATTAACGAAGAACACACCCAAATCCCCTTTGATTTGGCTTCCAAAATCTCTGCACTTCTTTCTTTTTCTCCTCTTTGTTGCTTAGGGTTTACAATGATATTAGTTTCTACCTAACCCTCTTAGACTTAGGTTAAATACTGCAAATCTCGTAATTAAGCTTATGGGCCAAGCCCAAATGACCCGAACACCCCCGTGTAGGCTCGCTTATGCCTAAAAATAACTTGAGACCCAATTACTAACCCCGAATACTTTTTTTTTACTATTTTGACCCCCCCCCCTCCGAGGCAACCATGCAGTCAGAATCGTCATCCAAGTCACTTTACTAAAAGTCTCCAACTCAACCTTAAATTACGACACGTGATTTTTTTATTTTTTTTAAAATAACCCGAATTAATTAATTTTTAATCCACCAAATTAGTCAAATCCTCAAGTTTAATTAAATACTTTATCACCGAATCAATTAAATTCTATATCCTCATAAATACAGGGTGTTACATACTTTTCCCCTAACAAAAAAAATTCGTCCTCGAAATTCAGATGAGTCTAGTATCAAAGCCTCGAATACTTCCCTACTCACCTTCCCTTAAGATCGTTACACATATCTATACCCCTTGTAATCATGAGTTATATTAAAATTAGATTAATTACCCATGGCACCCATACACCCTGTACCCATGCATAATCGCACAAATGTTACCCGACTCCACTAACCTTGAATCGTAATATAACTTTCAACTCATAGTTATAACCACATATATGTATAATAACCAGGGTACCAAACCCTTGTCCTAATAACCACACATCTCCCCATTTCCAATGTTGCGCTAAGTTTCATGCGTGGGACGTCTCGCAAAGCAAAATCCAAATAACGAACCTCCCCGATACACTACTACCTAACATTTTCGATCGTAGAAATATGCTAGGCTCTCAGTCCATAGCACGTAACCCAAATTCTCGTCTCCTGAGATAAAAGTACACTCGTCCACTTTCATGTTAAAAAAGACATCATACCATATGACGCCCCTTACTATCACTAGTTTTTTAGCGCGAATTAATCACGAGTTATATCCCCCCGCTTGATAATAAACCTTATCCGCCCTGAATCCCATCAGTAAACGTACCTACTCCCCGGGATTAAATATGAAAATACAAACACTTTCTTATAATTCTATTATGCAACACACAATAAATAGCACAAGTCTACTTCATAAAAATAACACCGCGAGCTTGACCATCTTTCAAGTGAGACTTGAAAAATATACATCCTGCCCCCGGAATAGTGAACATGATAGTATTGCTGTAACCGCCCACCATCTCATACCGTCTGTACCTACGATAAAACCATACCTCGAATATCACCTCTTAAAACGAGCTATCCACATAAAATATATCCTCTTAGTGTCCACACTTTCTCCCCTGCATATGGAACTAAAGAGATCCCCGCTAACTTAATGGTAAATATATACCACAATAGTAATATTAATGATACCTCTAGTAAACCCATTTCTCATGTGAATCTAGTACTAATGAACTGTCGTGACTCGCTCGTGTCACACAAAGCAGACCCCAATCATTCCGAGATAAAACTCATAGTTTTAATTGACAATAGAAGTAGCTATTCAAATGTTTCCTGGACATAACACCCTCACCCCAACTAAACCAAACACTTCTTATAATTGTTGCCCCTATTGTTCATCCTGTTCTTGTCCCCCAATTCACTGCGAACGATATTCACACATGCGTTCCTACTCTTTACACATAAGACAGCTCTATGTGTCATTCCCCTTTCCATGGACCCTCTGGCCATGTCGGGGTTGTCCTTCTCATGGACCTGGTAGTCTTTACCCTTATTGCTAGCTTATTATCCACTTGGCTCTATTGTCCCTATGGGACTCGTTGCTGGACTTAACAAACCTAATTGAATCCATCGTCTCCTGGTAGAAATCCTATTACTCTTAATCATTGAAATGGGTTCTCTATCGAGTATCACCTCCTATGGGGCCTCACTAGCACTGTTAAATCCAGTCTTGCCCTTCAGTTTGGTTCTCCAACTCTCATGGCTCCCTTCTCACGATATTGATGATAATGGTACGAGTCTTTATATCCATATTTCCCCATCCATGCTTCTATACTCTACCCATGAGTACATTATTAACTTACGGACTTGATTCTACATATCCACCTCATTGGGTATGAAGTTCATTAAACACGCCAACATTCCTTCATGACCGACCACTGCACAACCCTTCTGAAACAAGTATTGAAAACTACTCGGCCTATCTATTTAAACAGCTGGTGAGAGGATTTCTTGTCAAACTGAACTACAAATTACTCGTTTTTCATGGTATCTCTCCATGGTTGTGGTGATTGACTCCTACCACTACAATGTCGCTCCTATGAGCCAAACATTCCCCCGAAATATAATCATGAGTTCCACTGTGCTCCATCCTACTCAATTGCCTTTGGGTTATCTCCTTGCATTGACCTATCACACTCCCTATCTTCCCCGAATTCTTATGGATGGCTATTCGAAAGAGTTTCTTTGACTCCCCCCTTTACCAACTACGCTGGGTGAGTCGAACTTTGCACCATCTCTTTCTATGATGGTGTTTAGGGAAACTATAGTGCCCTAGTGATTATCCCAATGTCATCTGCCAAAATAATAACCAAGGTAACTTCTATCGTGGTCACCATTCCTAGAATATTCCATGGCTTTTACTGAGCCTCTCTTCCTACAGTCCTTCTAACGGCCCTCATTAGTTGTCTGAAGTTATTCGGTGTACAATGCCCACTCGAACTCGTATATGAATCACATCACCTATACTTAATAGCTAGAGAACGTAAGTCTCATATGTGAAGGAATACAACAATCCTATAACAAGGATCAATATCACAGAACAATACGCTAAAACGTAATAAGCAGCACAAATTTTAAGGACTCTAGAACATGATACTCTGATATCATTTGTGACACCCCACCTATTAAAATACCGGGAGTCCAGTCCATGATCAAAATAAAATGTTGGTTTCATATGGCTCATTCTCAGCATCACTATCGAAAACCTTTTTAAAGTTACTAACCACCAAGTAATTTAATTAGACCGTTGCCAAATTTTTATCTTTCAATAATTAACAACATGCTAAAATTAAAACTATAATAAAATCATCCACACAAACTGGTAACTGAATCAAATGTAGATGAATAATATAAAGAAACATGAGCGAATCAACTATCTGTTCAAAAATAAAATCCAACAATAAACTGAAATGATAGTCTGGATATATAAAAGTCAAATACATAATTGAATACTAAATCCGAGGCGACATGCCCAAATGAGTACTACAATATTCACACACATGTCGGGTATAATAACCATCCATTCACTAGTAATAACTCACCGGATGCTTTATCTAAAATTCTATCATGTCCCATGCATACTCACTCTAACCCGATAAACTCAAGTCGGACTAGCTCACACTGAACTTGTGCAAAAATATCGCAAACATAGTGGAGGCAGTCATATTTCCCCGAGAGTGGGACCAAATCATACCCAATATGTCTTATCTCGAAAGTAAATCACACAATAAAAATCGTGGATGATATGACCTAGGGACTATACTCTCCCTACTCCTCAAGCTAGGTGATTCACCCACATCGCTCAACCTCCGGTGATAGCACTACAGGGGTATGCATTCCTATAAATATCATTCACACTGATATCTATAGAGCACACAAATATATATATATACACTATCACACATAACCGTATACATATATTAAATATAGTCCGGCTAACCCATGCCTAACACCTATAGCACTAGCTCAAATATATACCTAAATCTATATCCCGACTTGTAATTTAATTAATTGCACATTAATTATTTTAATTCACGATTCACACTAATAATTATGGCTCACACAAATATATAGACTATCACCATGACCGTATACGTATAATCTAATTAAACTCTACTAGCCCGCGCCTAACACCCATAACACTAGTCCAAAATACCTGAGTCTCTATTTGACTCTTATGTTATTTAATTTCACACTCATTAAATAATTTAGCGTAACTTCACTCGCTAAAATACCCGGAATCACCATCTCCGCCCGTAATTAACCCTTTATGAACTTATTTCGCTCAATTAATTAAACATGTGTCACACCTTTTTCTCACTTCCTAGTCCCAGTGATATTCATGTATAATCACTAGGAGATAGGTCCCATATTCATTTGTCACTAAAGAAATAAAACTAGAATAAAACTCCACAATGATTAAATATATAGGTTATAAGTCGTTTAGAAGAGTCCTGAAACGTAAAACCCTCTGGGCTAAAAATAGGGCCAAAATAAAAATCCCGCTTCTGAAAATTTGCCACGCTTCTAAAACGTGACTAGTTTTATCACGGATCTAGAGTGTGACTAGTTTTTTTGCCGCGGATCTGGAGTGTGACTAGGTTTTGTCACGAATCTAGAGCGTGACTACGTCGAACCCTTTTTTTTGTGACCCCGAACCTTTCCAACTTCGATCCAGACCTCGACTAAATAATCTCTCATATTTATTTCCCCCATAAACATGCTTTAATCATTATCATAATCTCTAAACATCATCAAATTCTAACTTTTACCAAAATTTCCCGATTTGGGTTTATTACGGTTCATCCAATTCTCAACCTAGATTTGATCTCATAATTATCAATTAATTGAGCCTAGCATCTAGATTTCAAATATAACATCATTTTAACAAAGATTGATATAATTCCATGGCGAATTGAGTATTAATTCTATACACAATACTCTAATTACCCAAAACCCATTTTATGTGACAACCCACCCCAAGACGGATTTTGATCACACCCACTATGATATGAATTGAAATACTGCAATTTAAATTGAAAGAAATATAACTACTTGCCTGATTAGGTTAGTAGTGTATGATTTCGTTGTAGTTCGCTGTAGGAGGCGAATTGACGAAGAACACACCTGAATCCCCTTTGATTTGGCTTCCAAAATCTCTCCACTATCTTCCTTTGTCTCCTCTTTGTTTCTTAGGGTTTAAAATGATATTAGTTGTTGCCCAACCCTCTTAGATTTAGGTTAAATACTGCAAATCCCTAAATTAAGCTTATAGACCAAGCCCAAATGACCCGAACACCTCCGTGTGGGCTCGGTTATGCCTAAAAATGTCCCGAGACCCAATTACTACCCCAAGATAGTCTTTTTTGACTATTTCGAGACCTCCAGAGTTAACCGTATAGTCAGAATCGTCATCCAAGTTACTTTACTAATAGTCTACATCTTGACCTCAAATTACGACACATATGAATTTAATTATTTTATTTTTTTAAAATAACCTGAATTAATTAAAATCCACCAATTTAATTAAATCCTCCAGATTAATTAAATCCTTTATCACCAAATTAATTAAATTTTGAAAATACGAGGTGTTACAGAGAATACATTTCTTTATTTTATTTTTTCAATTGTGAAATATTTTATGACCTTATGAAAAAATATCGTTTAATCCCATGGGATTTTTTTTTCTTTCATATATTGCAAGTGTACCCATTATATTATGCAAATTTAGATAACAATATTGGATAAAATAAAACTTTTGGAAATAAATTTCATTTGGGTACGTAGTATTTCACCCCGAATCAACTGGAACCTAAATCTTTAACGAATCTATTGCTAACTTTTCAAGTAATATGCGTGGAAACAAAATTCCCCCAAAAAGTATTGAATACCTAAAAATGTGTTCAACGACATTTCTAAGCAACTGTGTGTTAGAAGTTGTTTCTTGGATCTTTTGGTTCTGAAATGATACATTTACTACCATATGTTAAACATTAGTTTTACTTTGTAAAGTAAGCGAGTGATTTTTTTCCCCACAAGTTCAAGACTCCTGGGGGGAGGACTTAAACGTTAGATCTCTTGCTAAGCAAGAGTCTTGGTAATCATTGGGTGAACCCTTTTGGTTAAGTAAACGACTGATTGATGGATGTGAATATAACATGTCCTCTAACTGGCTCTTTTCTCGAATAATAAATGCAAAAAGTTCTCTATCATTACGAGGTCTTCAAGTTAGGATTATTACATTTTGAACCCTTTAAGATAATTTGAATTCGAATCCTAATTTGATTATATGAGTTATTTGATTGGATTATTTGTTTCCCTTTTATCTTATAAAACTTTCTATTAAATTATTTTAGGATTAATTGGACTAATTCTAATATAAATTTAAATTTAAATTTATTTGGGGGAATGATATGCCAAGTGTGTCCTCGTCCATGATAATGAAGCCTCGGCCATAGCCGGCCTTCGCCAGCCATCCAAAAGTGGGACGTTATAACTCGGGACAATCAGGCTCGGTCAATACTGACTTGGCCAATGGAGCATCTTGGGATGCCTCGGCGTCGGCCTTCAGTGGCTGGCTTAGATGAGTTACCAGCATTGTTCTCAAAGATTGAGTACCCTCGTCCTCAGCCTCACCTAGGCCGACGAGGACAGGCCAAGGATTAATCAACATCACTGGTGTCAACTCCTCAGTGGTCCACGGATCTACAAGTCTAACCTCGTCCAATGTGGTTGATTGGGGTCATTTTGCTGACAGAGCGCGTACATTGGGAGATGCGTGGAGATGTGCATGTGGATGTGTGACACACATGAACTAAAATCGTTATACCCATATCATTTTCACACGTGAGGGAATATTTGATCATTATGACTTACATGTGACAAAGACAGCAAGCTCCTCCTCATTGGCTATGAACATTCTACACGATTATTGCATGCTTGGGGTGTAATACACCCCCAAGGCACTATAAATACATCTCATCTTCTTCATTGTGGGGGATCGCTTTGTAAAAATCCTAGAAAAACTCTACTCATTTGTATCCAGAAGAAAGAGAAAGCTTGAGTGTTGTAACCCAATCCATTATAGCCATATTTGTTAGTGGATTTCACTCACACAGGCATAGTGAACATAGGCTCCGGCTGAACTACTTAAACTTTGGTGATCTTCCTCGTCTCCTCATATCTCTCTACTGTTATATTGCTATATTTTTGTTGCATTTCATCCATTGTTGTACTGATGTGAGCTTGTTTATCACTTTGACCTAGTGGTGATATTTCCAGCATCATCAGGGAACATTTAATGTTATTTATTCTCCGTCGCTTTATTTTATGATTGTTTGGGTGGGATCAAAATCACCAATTATATATGTTGATACATATTTCTCACAAATAGGGTTGTTGTTCATTTTCCTACCCACATAAATATAAATTTGAATAATTTGATATAATGACTTCTTGACTTTAATACATGATCAATTGGTTGCTTAGTATTCAAGCTCAGTGTCTTAACATACATGGTTGCCTCATCTACAAAAGATAATTGTAGGTGTTTTCTTTTTTAGTGAGGTATAATTAGTTTTATTGTCTATCATGCTCTATTTTACTTCATTTGAAATTCAAATTACTGTCACAAGTTTTTTTACAAACAGGACTATAGTTGAAACTTTTGGGTGAATAATGCGAATATGTATGGGTCACCTTTCACATAGTGTTATGGTTCATGTGAATTGTCGGGTCGTAATGTATTCTCGGGAATTAATTGGGTGCTCCAGCAGACATCGATACACCAAGTTAAAAAAATGGAATAAGACAAAGATATTTTCTCCATTCTCCCAAAATGGCGTGTATGTATGAGTTAATATTATTTTTACTATATTTACTTGCTCTTAAAGTCATAACATCCTTTGATAATGAATAGAGGACCACCAAGATCTTATATGTTGTTTTTCATAGTTTGATTTTCTGATGTATGATGTGAATCAACCTAACATGAGATTGAATTATATAGAATGATGTAGGTTCTTCATAAGATATATGCTATAATATTGATTCAAAGTTGAAATGTTCAATTAAAAATCAATTGGTTATAAGTGGATAACTTATGGATCTTGTATGTTCATTTTGTAAGATTTTATTTCTTAATATGATACGTGTATATTGTTTGTTGGAGCATAATATTCGTAGTTGGTCAATGACCTAATAACTTGGATTTCGTTTGATAGGAAATAAAAGTGGAAAGAATGAAAATTTTCATATATAGACTTTCCATTGTAGAGGAATACACAATTGTTGGTTAGGAAGAAAAGACATCCTTGTACCTTTTTTCCTTGCATTTCCTTCCTAAACCAAATAAAGAAAATTACTTCCTTGTTTTCACTTTCCACTCTACATTTCCATTTTTTTTATCGCATGGCCCTTTTTCAAACAGAGAGACTTTCTCTCTCTAGGTCTTGTGCAAAACCCATTTACAGTCGATACATCTCCAACTCCTCCTTCTCTTGTTCATTTCCTCCTCCCCATGAGGTTGAATCCCTCCACTTCTACTTGTCGCCATATTTGATTAGTGATCCTCATGTCAGATTGGTATAGTTTGGGGTGTGTTTCCAAATCATGGGAGTTTGCCTCCCTAAACCCGATCGTCTCCCCCATTTCGAATCCAATCCTTATTCTCGATCGCTATCCTTTAAAGCGCCCCGTGTTAGGCTGAGCGGTACTGATTCCTATGGTGGTGGGGCTATCTGGTGTGACATCGAGGTTGGGGTTTTTTAACCCTATTGGTGGATCCGTTTGGGTTATCATCTTCTTGCCCTCTCTTTCTTCATGGTCGTATACTTGGCTTTCTCTGGATCGCCAACTTTTGTTACACTTCATGTCAGATCGGGAAATAGATCGATTATCGACGTATGTTGTTTGTCCTGGGCCAGAACTGCTTGGTGGTTGTGGAGGAGATTTGTCGGTTTGGGTTGGGTTTTGTTATTAGTTGTTGTTATTTCCTTTTTTTCGGTTCACCTCCTCCCTATCCGGGTGGAGAAACCATATACCCTCTTGAAGTCGCTATCCTTGTTGAGTAAACTTCATGTCAAATTTAGATTCGGGAGCGGTTCCCCCACATGGTATGTGCGCCTCACATGGACCATATGTCTATCCTAATTTTAGATCCCACTGTTTGTTCTCAATCGCCATCTTTTGGAAGTGCTATATGTCAGATTGGGACGTGTGGGTGCCTCTGGAATTGGGGTTTGCTCGAGTTTATGTTGAGGTTGGGGTTATTTTCAAGCCCTTTGGTGGAGTCACATGGTCAGAAAGGGAATAGGTCCTGATTGTGTTGAGTGTTCTCGTAACTTTATTGATTTACTTTTTGACAAGGGTTGTGATGCTACCATGCTAATGGATTTTTCATTTTCAGTAGTGGTTGGCGTGTGGTAGTAGTTCCCTGCATTGCGGATATTTTTATGGTTGGGGTTGTTTGTTTAGTGTTGCTTGGGAGTTCGTGCTTTCATCCTTTGGTGATCTTGGTTTTTTTTTGGTTGATTTCTGTCATTTTACTCCCTCTTGGTGGTCTCGCTTGGTTTTGGAGCCAATATTGCGGCATTTGATAGTGTTTTGTGGTGTTTCGCCATTTTATTGTAAGATCTTCTATGACGAGTGTTGCGGTACTGCGATTACACATTCACATATTGAATATTCAACTTGCAGTTGTAATTGGTTTGTGGCACGTGTGCCCAGCTGGCTGTAGTTTGTTTTGTTGGGTTGTTGGAAGGTATTTGTCCAATTTATTTTGGACAAGTGTTGTTTGAGCATTTATGCTCTTTGTTCGCTTGTGCCTCGGGCTTATTTGTATATCTGTGGCGATTTTCCTTTTACTTTAATATAATTACATTTTACCAAAAAAAATTAGATAATTTAGGTTTTAAAAAAGATGGTGATTGATTATGACATCAGAGGTTCGGTTAGGAGAGGTCTTGGGTTTAACTTAAGTTTCTCAACTTATATTTGTGCTTCTAAAGTGTGCTCATTGTTATGTTTTGTGCACATAAAGCACATTGATTTATCATGGGGCATGCTAGAGCTTGATATTAATTATTGGTCTGATACATAACAACTTAAGATTTTTAGTGAGATGATAATCTAAATTTTCTTGATGGCTATATCTTTTGTTTATGTAAATTTTTACTTATTACTTAAACATATTTTTTACTTGTTCATAACCACTCAATTTCGTTTACGAAATGTCATCTAGAGCATATTTTTTACTTGTTATTTGGTTAAATATATGAACCTTTTTTGCGAAATAAATAATAGTATAAAATTTGTTCACATTTCTTTGAAAATAAAACATTTAAGAGAATTTTGCCTTTTATGTTTGGGAAAAATATAAATGCTAAAATCACCTCTTGGCATGGAATATTTTATAAGTTAATATAAGGCAAAAAAGGATGTTAGTTCTAGGTTTATTTGGACTTTGCTCTCCATTTGTTCTTGTTTATTGTGCATTACGTGAAAAACTTTGTTATTATATAACTTTGACCCTCCGGAATATTTTTTACTACTCATCTTAAGAAATTGTTTGGGATACTTTATGACTATCATATAGTATAATAAAAAAACGGAAGCATCATTCCGTTCTTCTTCCACGTGTCAACTATAAATGATGGAATACTTTTTACAAGTTTCTTTATAGCGGTTTCCTTCCACCAATATGATTGTCATATGTACAACAGTAAATACATTTGGGACCCTTTGCAAACCCTTTAAATTTACAGGCTTTCAGTATTAGAAAATGAAGAAGAGTGGACAAATGGAGATGAAGAGAAAGATCCTCCTCCTCCTCCTCTCTCTCTCTCTCTCTCTCTCTCTCTCTCTATATATATATATATATATATATATATATATATATATATATATATATATATATATATATATATATATACAGTACTGCTCTTGTGCAGACTGGACATGTGCCACATGGCAGTGAGCCCATATAAGAGAGAGTGTGTGCCTATAATTTCTAGGCTCACCGTGATGTGAGACATATTCGGTCCGCACTCTTAAAATACGGACTAGTCCGCACAAGAGCAGTACTCTGTGTGTGTGTGTGTGTGTGTGTGTATATATATATTATCACACCCACCCACTTCATTTTTAAACTGTTGGAGAGAAAGTTTGTTGGAAAGGTAGACCCCCAATTTTAAATATCTTTCAATATTCAAATATTAATTTCCTTTTAAATATGGAATAAAGATGGTTACTAACAACAATTTAATTTTCCAAAATTTATTAGATTTTATTTTCCGTAAAGAGATGAAAAATTAAATTAAACACAAATTTTAATTTCTAAAAATCAAATTAAAATTAAACCTAAATAAGTGAATTATGGTGAACACACACACACACACAAGCCAATTTTTGGATTTTCTCACAAGCAAAAATAACTCTTGAAGTTAACTACGAGAAATTTACTATTAGCCCAAAATTAATTTAATACAACTCCTAAAATTTTCCTACACAATATTACCAAATTTGGCCAAATCAAATTTAACAAATTAAATTACCAACTTGAATTAAATTAACTTAAATTTCACCTAAATTAAATTATAGCACCAATTTAAACAAGATTGCGAGTTAAACAGTATTTTATCTTTTAATTCTAAACATGCGTTCTAGGTTATTTGCAAGATAAAATAAATTCACAACCTCTACATCGCGATGTATGAGGAAAATCCAAATGGGAAAAACTTCGGATGACCCTAGCCTTACACTACACCAAAATGGGCAAATTGTCACCTTTCAACAGGCCAGCCTTGTCAAGGTCATTGACCGTGACAAAAAAATACGCGTTTTATGTCACGGTCATTGACCTTGACACGACCGTGACAACTAATTGTCACGGTCAATGATCGTGACAATTCTTGTCACGGTCAATGACCTTGACACGACCGTGACAACTTTTCCAGCAAAAACCCTTTCCCCCTTATCTTTTCCCTCCCACCGTTCCCTCCCTCTCTCTCTCTCTCTCTCTCTCTCTCTCGACGCTGCTCTCTCTCTCTCTCTCTACTTTCAGGTCCAATTTCTCTCTCTCTCTCTCTCTCTCTTCCATTTATATATATATTTGTGTGTATATTTATGTGTGTATGTGTATATATATATATATATGTGTGCGTGTGTGGGGGGTGGGGCAGGGTGGGGCGGGGTGGGGCAGGGTGGGGGAGGGGGTGGTGGAGGGGGGCAGGGGGTGGGGCGGGGTGGGGCAGGGTGGGGCAGGGTGGGGGAGGGGGTGGTGGAGGGGGCAGGGGGTGGGGTGGGGTGCGGTGTGTGTGTGTGTGTGGTGGTGTGTTTTGGGGGAGGGGGGAGGGGGTGGTGGAGGGGGCAGGGGGGTAGGGGGTGGGGTGTGTGTGTGTGTGTAGTGGTGTGTGGTGGGGGAGGGGGTGGTGGAGGGGGGCAGGGGGTGGGGTGGGGTGGGGTGGGGTGTGTGTGTGTGTGTGAATAGGTATAATTTTTTTCACTCCCTCTCTAACCCTCCACAATTGATTCTTATGCTAAAATCCTCGCTTACACAATATATATAGGTATAATTCACGGGCTTTAGCTAAACTAGGGTAATAATTGATAATAGTTGGATAATAGTAGATAATAGCTAAACTAGGGTAATTAATAAAAAAGTCGAGGACTAACATATATACACAACACTAAAAGTAGACATCAATTTTATAAATAATTAATAATAGTTGGATAATAATTGGATAATAAACATCGAGAGGGGGTGGGGGTGGGGGTGGGTGGGGTTTTGAATATTATTTACATTCAAAATAAATAATTGATAATAGTTGGATAATAATTGGATAATAATTGTTTTTATACCTATAGAACAGCTTAGATAGTGTGTGTGTGTGTGTGTATGTGGTCAATACATGAATTTATTTTTGTATTTGAATTATCCCATGAATTTATTTTTGTATTTGAATTAACCCATTATATGCAACATACTTGAAATTAAATATAGTGCGCATAGATACTAGCATTCTAGTTCTTATGCGTACGCATTCAATAACCCTTAGACCCGTTCGAGAGTCATTACCCCTGTAATGAGATCTCTCGAATTGTCCCGTTTGGACAGTTTGAGACTGTATAATTTCTGTATAATATTCTTATTGGCTTAAAGTTGTTACTTTTGGAGGAAGTTTTGCAGTCGTATCTTAATGTTCTCTAGGTACATACTAGATTGACAAGTGTGACTGTTATTTTAATTGACCAATTGAAATAACACTCACACCTGCCAATCTACGTCGTGTACTTGGAGAACTAAGGGGATATGCAGTCGAATTTTTTTCAAATCGTAACAATGTGCATGAGCTGTTAAGTATATTACAGAAAAATGCATTCTTGAATGGGATAGGACCACTTACCCTTTAATAGGATAATTAAATGATGGGATAATTAAATAAAACATACTAAAAATCTAAGTTTTGTTTACCTTTAATAGGTGTTTAGTTGTGGTAGCTGTGACGGGATATCCGAAATACAAAGAGTGGATGGGTGAGACTAATAGAATGGGGGATGTGTTTCGCAGAGGTTCTAACGAATTTGTGAAATATGCAAAGAGATGTCGTAATGATAAAGAGTTTTTGTGTCCGTGTGCTAGGTGTAAGAACGGTAAGGTGATTGAGTGGAAAACAGTTGAACTACATTTGTTAAGATCGGGTATGCAAGATAGTTATCGATTTTGGAGTTTTCACGGTGAATTGAAAGTTCCTTTTGTCCCTGACCAACCTTCACAACATCCTTCAACAAGTAGAATAGATGAAGAAGGGGACGACGTAGATCATAATATGTTAGAGGATTTAGTTGATGATGCGTACGGAGTTTATGAAGCTGAGGAGAATGAGGTTACTGATGATGTAGAAGATTCAAGTGCTCGTGAAGATAACACGATAAAACTTGACGATGACTACCAAAGTTTAAAATTTAAGGCGACCCAACCGTTATACTCTGGCTGTGAGAAAGATCAAACAACTTTACATGCATGGTTGGTTTGCACAGTTTGAAGACGCAGTACGGTTTGTCTGGCAATAGCGTGACGGGAATTCTGAAATGGGTGAAGGGCTTATTACCCAAGGTGAATACACTTCCAAATAGCTATCTTGTTATGAAGAACAGTTTGAAAGGTTTGGGAATGAAGTATAAATCAATTCATGCTTGTGTGTATGACTGCATACTATACCGAAAGGAGTATGAAAATCTCGATCGTTGTCCGGTGCGATGAACCTAGATATGTCCAATCTACTAGTAAGGAAGGCACAAGCTAAAAAGTGCCTCAAAAAGTATTGAAATATTTTCCCGTTGGGCCTAGATTAAAGAGATTTTTCACAGTACCATGGCTTGCAGAGGCAATGACTTGGCATGCTAGGGCAGAAGTAGGGGGTAATGAATCGAGAACACATAGTGGCCGCAAAATTGGTTGTGAGCGAAGCGATTTGTGTATTGGAGAAGTACTTTCCCCCAGCATTCTTTGACATAAGTGTTCACTTGTTGGTACACCTATGCGACGAGGCACTTCTTTGTGGTCCAGTTAGATATCGGTGGATGTATCCGTTTGAAAGATTGATGAAAGTTTTTAAAGATTACGTCAAGAATACGCGATATATTGCATGATCAATTGCAGAGGAATACATCACCGTGGAGTCATCAATATATACTCGGGAATATATGACTGACTCTACCAGCGTTGATGACACTGATGAATTCCTCAATGATGGTGGTAATGTGATGAGAAAACGAGTGAAATTAACGAGTTTGCAACATGAACAAGTAGCTCGTTATCTATTTGACACACATGAAGATGTCGAAGAATGGAAAAAGTAAGTTTCGAATATTATAATGTTTAACATTATTTTAGATTATTTTATACATGATTAATTTTGTAATATGCAGTAAATATGAAGCCTGTGAGAACAATAAAAGACGAAAAACAGTGGTGCAATCAGAAAGAGAATTTAGGCTATGGTTGACACAAGAGGTAATTACAATGAAAACAGTCGTTATATAACGTTACATTACACTCAAATTTTATCACTAATATAATTAATTTATCTAAATTCTCAGCTCCTAAAGATGGGTGATGCGACATCAAGGCTTGCTTGTCTAGCCACTGGACCTTTGTTCGTGGCACAAGAGTACAAAAAATATCGATTGAACGGTTACAATTTCGGCGCTAAAGTGTACGAGGAAAGTACAAATGTACAGAACTCGGGAATTTCATACAAGGCTCTTACTTTCTTTCGAGTGAGCGCAAAAGATAAAAACCTCGTTGAAGCTGAAATTACTTACTATGGTCTAATCCAAAATATATTTGAATTGGATTATATAAGCTTCAAAGAGGTTGTATTTTACTGTGAATGGGTAAGAGTTGAGGATAAAAATGCTTGTAAAGTTGATCCTGTCACCAATTTGATCATGGTCGACTTGTCCAAGTTGAAGAGCAACGACCACGTGAGCGATGAGCCGTTTGTTTGTGCATTTCAAAAGGTTAAGCAAGTGTTTTACTCGGAGTATATCAACAACGAGCCGTGGTCAATTGTCCAACACGCGCCAAGGCGTCTAAATAGTAGTGTGGATGACTTGGCTGCTCCTACCGAATATCAATCCATTTTTTATGATAACCCGAATTTGAAACAATTTTTCAATTTGTAATAAATATTTCAATTTGTACCGAAACATCCCTTTTTAATGCTTTTACTTGATCTGCACTTTATCATTTTCACTCTTGTGTAGTGTGCGTGTGTGGAGAGGAGATTAATACATAAATATTCCAACTACATCTAAGTTTTGTTTATACTAATCCATGAATATACGCTTCTTACCTTTAATAGGTGATTAGTACATAGTTATTTGGGGTGTCCTATTTGTGGAGAGGAGACTGAATCTCTTCGTCTATCCGAACACTAAGAAATGCCATAATCCTATGGAGCGATGCTCTGCAAATTCCTCCCAACCGTTATGTAGCCAAACATCACCGGTTGAAGTTGTCAATTCCACTTTCCATACCCCACCACTTTCCATACCCCATTCAAAGGTGGAGTTGACAACTTCAACTGCTGATTTTTGGCTACACAACGGTTGGAAGGAATTTGCAACGCATACCTCCATAGGATTAAGGTATTTCTTAGTGTTTAGATATGAAGAGAATTATAATTGACACGATTGCCCGGGGTACATTAGTTGGAAGGAGGTGCCATATGAGCTCAAGTTAGTTGTTTGAGTGACACTACAGGTAATGTATTTATATTTATATGTCAATTTCGATTTCGATTTCAATTACGATTTATATTTATCTATATTTGAGGGGCGGATACTAATTTTACTTTATTTCAATTCAGGGGACAGGGAGTGGCCCTAAGGGTAGGCCACATATGCTCTATACTTATGTGGCTATTCGGACGAGAAGGGAAGGATAAGGAGGTGTTCCCGAGCGTCGCGGTACAAAATCTCTTTTCCATGCAAATAGTTTGTAGAATTGAGATAAAATGATGGTGATGTTGTTTCTTTTGAAATAGTTTCTTATTTGAATATATATTTGCATTATCTTTAGTTTGTTAGGATATATGATGTTTGGAACAGGTACAACATTGCTATAACAGGTACAAATATACTGCTGGGCAGTGGCAGTGGCCATAATGCCCAGCAGTTTTTTTTAATTCTGCCCAGAATTATCACGGTCATTGACCGTGACACGTCTGTGACAAAATTGTCAAGGACGTATCACGGTCAATGGACGTGACAATTTTTTAAAAAAGGGTCACGGCTTTGTCATGGTTATAAACCGTGAAAAACGTGTCACAGTCATTGACCTTGACACGACCGTGACACAAAACGCGAGTTTTTTATCAAGGTCAATGACCGTGACACGACCGTGACAAAAAAAGTTATCTCGCCTCGAAATGTCACGGTCATTGACCTTGACAAGGTGAATTTGTCAAGGTCAATGACCTTGACAAATGGGCAGATTTGGTGTAGTGTTAAGTCCACTAAGTATGGAATTTTTACAAGTACAAGACAAATGACTTACTCAACTCAACTTCACTCCTTCAAGCCCCTGGCGCATCTTCTTGTACCAACCTCTGCTTAGTTGACAATACCGGAGTCCACCGGAACCTTGGAATCCACTAATAAGGATTTTTGGACAACCGTCAATCCGCACCCGAAGCCTTTCTCCGAGTGGGAACGCCGCAACAAACTTTTCTCCTTTTTGGGGTAGAGAAGAACCCAAACTCCATTCTTGTTGGTGTAGAGAAAAACCAGGTGCCAAAACTCTCTAAGCAATGATATATCAATAGGTACTTGGAACAAACTAAACAAATGGGTGTGTATGTGTTTTTGGTGAATTTAATCCATAAAAATCAAACCCAAAACATTGAACTTTTCTTAAAAGTTTTGCTCTCAAAAGACTCTTAGAATGTGAAAAGGTTAACTTAGAATATATCTTTCTCGCACTATGTAATGGAGGTAAAAGTTAGTGGGAACAAAGTAGTGGAAACATGAAGAAAACTACCAAAAACTGTCAAAGAATTTTCCCGCCGAAAATCTCGTTCGAACAAGATTTTCCTTCGAACGACATTCTCGTTCGAACGATCATCTAACGATGTTCCAATGGCCAAAAGGGAAAAGTCACTGGCAAACTCGTTCGAACGAAATTCTTGTTCGAACTACAATTTCAAACAAAATGACAGAAGTTCATTTTTCAATTTTAAGCCCAAAAACTTAAGTATAAAATTATAAATTTAATTCAGAAAATGTAAAATTTATACCAAGTTATAAATTAGGTTTCTGACATAAAAATAATTTTAAATAAAATTACACCCTTAAATATTATTCCAAGTCTCCTACAAATATATAAAATCATTCATACCTTTGGAGACTTGGAATATGATATTGATGACGTGAAACGAGGCACTGAAACTCGACAATGATATGTTCTGGATAAGAAGGCCACAACATCTCAACTTTAACATGTCATAGGCTTGAAGGATACACAAGAACACTATCCTATGATTCAAATGTTTTTGTCTGAAATTGAGCCAACACTACATAAGACTCAATTGGAGACTTGTGTCCTTACAAATCTCCTCCTTTGGCTATTCCGGGACAAAAACCAAAACAAAACCCTAAAGGGCCATTAAGCTCTACTAGACTTAAAAACTTCCCACCCAAAAGTACAAAACTTCACTCAAGACCCAAAGATCAATAGCTTTGTTGATGAAAGTTGCCACTTAGAAGAATTCCTGCACACTTAAGCAAACTATCAAACCCATAGGGAATAACAAGAATATTAAATCCATGTAAAATAAATACTCCCCCTAAATTAATTCTCCTTTACCAACTATGATAAACATAAGAAGATAGCGCTCTCCCCCTAAGTTAAGTCTCCTAAACTAAGATATGATTATAATGGGATTAGATACCATTTCTCCCCCTATCATTCTCCCCGTTTTTGTTCAGGAATAGACAAAGGTGATAGAATAAATAAAATACTCATTTCTCCCCAATATAATTATGTACATGAATATATGGGAAAACAAGTACAATGAACATGCACAAAGAGTTAAGGACATGAAAGCATATGGGCAACAATAGACAATAACTAATCCAAGAAAGAGTAATGGATGCTAACTATGATGCGAACAAAACGATATCAATTTGAAATATAAGAGACTAAACATGTGATATCAAACAAACATTTTGCACCCAGTTAGATACCAATTATGAATTAAAGCATAGGTGTACTAGCTAAAATGGCAAATAGTCAAAATATCATATATATATATATATGTATACACACTCGATAGAAAATATATGCAAGTACACATATATAGATATAAAAACACAAATGACACAAAATATTATAGTATGAGTTTTCCATACTATTATGGCATAAATGTGTCATATGGAAATGGAAGTGAAGGAATGTGAACTAGATACTAATGAATTTAAAACCCAATCACTTAAACATGTTCACATAGTTAGCAGTTGATTGCAAAACTTTATCAACTAGAATTTAGCCTTTATGTGACAGGATAAAGTGAACTCATGAACAAACAAATACAATGCATACAAGCCTAGCATGTTGATGATTCTACAAACCAATAGAGTCATGACATTAAAATTACAATTAGGACAAACTAAATTGTGCAAACCGTTGACAATCCATCCAATCTCCCTCAAATAATCATATAATTTTTTTCTATAGAATGAATATATCAACAAAACAAAATAGGCCTTAGTAGGTATTTTTCTTTTAATGCCAGATTCTTTTAGGCCTTTGGACCACGTATTTCTTTTAGGTCCATTCCAAACGGTGGCTTACTCGCAAAGGATAATATTTCCTTCTGGAGCCCTTCCCCGTGCACACACACACACACACACACACACACACACACACACACACACACACACACACATATATATATATATATATATCTTTTTTTTTTATCTCTCAATTATCACGTGCAACGGATTTTAACATGCACTAGACCTCCTAGGTCATAGTATGTAGATGACTAAATTGGTAGTAGAACACCTCACAAATCTCAAATATAACATGTGAAGTTATGGATCAAAACGCTCGTGCATGTGTGTGAAAAAAGGCATATAAAAGTGAATCCATTAAGCAAGTCAAACTTAAACTACTCCATGTAAACATGATAAAGAAAATTTTAAGGATTAAAATTTTAACCAAAAGTTCTAGTCACATGGAAACAGTATGATGGATTCAAACACAAACATATGCCACAAAAGGTGTGTAAAACCAAAATACACACAACAATAAAATCTTTTTGAGTATTTCAAAATTTTTTAGCCAAACAAAAATATTTACTCAAAAGACAAACAAGAATCATTTGCATTTTTCGTTAAGCCTAAATAACTCATAAAATAAACACAAATGATAAAAAAAAATCTTTTTCTATTTTTCATTTAATGTAAACTAAAATAAATATAATGTAAAAGATAAACAAGTCATAATTTCTAGCATGAGATACGAAATAAAGCAATGACTAGAAAATGACTAAACATGCATACATCTAGCAATGATATATAATATTAAGCACAAAAAGCTAGAGTATGCAAACGACTAACACATTCAACCTTTGGATTTAGCAAGGGAGGTATCGTGTGAAAGTAAATGAGAATAAAAAATCATATCTTGTAAAGCTACCAAGTCGAATCTCCTAACCCAAACTAATGATGATTAATGATCTCGGGATATAGGAATCTTGGCTACCTGGATTGCCTTACGGTGGGATTTTCTAGGACCTAGTTTAAGAACAAAACAAAATTTCCTAAGATGACCTTTTCGACCACAATGTGAACATCTAAAGACTCGGCGAAAAGACTTACCTAAGGAATGATCAATAACATTGTTCCTATAGGATTCTCCTAAAACATTGGTTTTGGCTTTAATAATCAGATCTTTACAAGAATCGAAGCCTAAACCACACGTGTTATTTTTAATTTGGATCATTCATAATATTTTAGGTAATTTCTCCGAATGATACTCCAAATCAAATTTGACTTTACTAGAGTATTTTAATTTATTTTCTTAATCTAAAATGTGAGACTCTAATAAAACATTGCGCTCTTTAAACGCGAGAAGCTCCTTTTTCAAGGATTCCATTAAATCATGAAGGTTGTCTCTCTCTCCTTCTACATACACAAGCGTCTCTCGAAGATCTCTCTCTCGTGTCCTAAGGTCATCAACTAACGCACTCTCACCGACAACCTTGGCACGCTCCTTTAAACTCTCTTCTAACTTTAAATTTTCCCTTTTTAATTTTAGTGATTCGGCATATAATTCTTGAAAAGAAAATTAAAGTTCACTCTCATCAACCTCTTCATCACTTTCACTTTCTCTCTCTTCTCCACTCTAACTACCATTAACTTTTAGAGCTTCACTAACAAAGGCCTAGGAAGTGTTATGTTCTAAGACGTCATCATTTGATGATTTTTCACTATCACTTATATAACTAGTAATGAACGCGATAAAGTTGCGCTCAATAGGGGAATTGGGTCCCTGTTTCTTATCACTATCACTAAGGGTGGCATTGTATGAAATAGGTCGCTTTTCCTCTCTTCTTAGTTTAGTGGGACATTAAAAAGCCCTATGGCCATACCCTTCACAACCATAACACCTATTTGACTCGTCCCTGTTTAAATTTTCTTTAAAAGTTTTAGGAATCTTTTCGGCTTTGTCATGCTTAGAATTTTCAAATTTCTTAAAATAAATTTTAAATTTATCTTTGTTAAATTTAATAAATTTACAAAACTTCCTAGGAAACATAGTCATATCTTCTTAGTCATTGTCACTCTCGTCATCCACAACTTATTTTTCCTCCTTACGGGCTTTCAAAGCAATGCCCTTATCAATTTTCTTTTCGGTTTTGGAGGGGAACATATCTAGTTCGTAGGTTTGTAAATCACCTACTATTTCCTCAAGTTTGGTAGAGTGTAAAGTGGGTAAAGAATTTAACACGGTTACCTTAGGGATAAATCTATCGGGTAGGGACCTAAGAATTTTCTTCACAACTCGATCGTCGGGTATTTTCACTCCTAAATTAAATGAAGAATTTACTATATCGGAGAGTCTAGCAAAAAAACTCATCGAATGTTTCTTTTTCATCCATTTTGATGGTTTCAAATTGAGTGGTGAGGTTTTGGAGTTTAGAAGATTTTACGACACTTGTTCCCTCGTGAGTGAGTTGTAATATATCACAAGCTTCTTTAGCGGTTTCACACGTCATGATACGATGAAATTCATCAGGTGTGACCGCACTAAACAAAGCATTTAAACCTTGGGAATTAAAGTTAGCAAGTTTAAATTCATTCTCACTCCATCTATCTGTGGGTTTGGGAACACGCTCATTTTCTACTAAATATGTGGGTGGGAACCACCTGTTAACTACTGAAAACCAAACCCTCTCATCGATAGACCTAAGTGCCGAACACATACGTGCTTTCCAATATGCGTAATTAGAACCATCAAAAATAGGAAATTTTGAAAATGGGAAAAATTCCATTTTTAACCAAAAATATTAAAAAGGACGTTAACGCAATAATTTAGTGCTCCGGCTCTGATACCACTTGTTGAAAATGTAGACCCCCAATTTTAAATATCTTTCAATATTCAAATATTAATTTCCTTTTAATGCGGAATAAAGATGGTTACTAACAACAATTTCATTTTCCAAAATTTATTAGATTTTCTTTTCCTTAAAAAGATGAAAATTAAATTAAACACAAATTTTAATTTCTAAAAACCAAATTAAAATTAAACCTAAATAAGTGAATTATGGTGAACACACACAAAAAAAAAATCACATAAACCAATTTTTGGATTTTCTCACAAACAAAAATAACTCTTGAAGTTAACTATGAGAAATTTACTATTAGCCCAAAATTAATTTAACATAGGTCCTAAATTTTGCCTACACAATATTTTCAATATTACCAAACTTGGCCAAATTAAATTCAACAAATTAAATTACCAACTAGAATTAAATTAACTTAAATTTCACCCAAATTAAATTGTAGCACCAATTTAAACAAGATTGCGAGTTAAACTATATTTTACCTTTTAATCCTAAGCATGCGTTCTAGTTGATTTGCAAGATAAAATAAATCCACAACCACTACGCCGCGATGTACGAACAAAACCCAAATGGGAAAAACCTCGGACGGCCCTAGCCTTAAGTCCACTAAGTATGGAATTTTTACAAGTACAAGACAAATGACTTACTCAACTCAACTTGATGCCTTCTAGCCCCTGACGCATCTTCTTGTACTAACCTCCGCTTAGTTGACAATCCTGGAGTCCACCGAAATCTTGGAATCCACCAATGAGACTTTTTGGACAAGTGTCAACGTGCACCTGAAGCCTTTCTCCGAGTGGGAACGCCAAAACAAAATTTTCTCCTTTTTGGGGTAGGGAAGAACCCAAACTCTCTTCTTGTTGGTGTACAGAAAAATCAGGTGCCAAAACACCCCAAGCAATGATATATCAATAGGTACTTGGAACAAACTAAACAAATGGGTGTGTATGTGTTTTTAGTGAATTTAATCCATAAGAATCAAACACAAAACATGGAAAGTTTTTTTAAAAGTTTTGCTCTCAAAAGACTCTTAGAATGTGAAGAAGTTAACTTAGAAAATGTCTTTCCCGCACTATGTAATGGAGGTAAAAGTTAGTGGGAACAAAGTAGCGGAAACATGAAGAAAACTGCCAAAAACTGTCAAATAATTTTCCCATCGAAAATCCCGTTCGAACGAGATTTTCTTCAAACGACATTCTCGTTCGAACGACCATCTAACGATGTTCTAGTGGCCAAAAGGGAAAATTTGTTGGCAAACTCATTCAAAAGAAATTCTCGTTCGAACGACATTCTCGTTCGAACGAAAATTTCAAACGAAATGACAGAAGTTCATTTTTCAATTTTAAGCCCAAAAACTTAAGTATAAAATTATAAAATTAATTCTAGAAAATGTAAAATGTATACCAAGTTATAAATTAGGTTTCTGACATAAAAAATGATTTTAAATAAAATTACACCCTTAAATATTTTTCCAAGTCTCCTACAAATATATAAAAGCATTCATACCTTTAAAGACTTGAAATATGATGTTGATGACGTGAAACGAGGCACTAAAACTCGGTAAAGATATTTTCTTGATAAGAAGGCGGCAACGTCTTCAACTTTAACATGTCATAGGCTTCAAGGATATACAAGAACACTATCCTATGATTCAAATATTTTTTTTTGAAACTGAGCCAACACTACATAAGACTCAATTGGAGACTTGTGTCCTTACAAAGTTCACTTCGTATATGGGCAGACCTCCTAATATGACAAATTCATAAACCACTTTTGCAATCGTCTTTCTATTTTGAAAAATGAACAAGGGAAAATAAATAGATGATATAAGTATGTGGATTCTATATTTATAAAATAACCATTGGTGAGTAGTTTCATACATATGAAGAAACAACAACATTGGTGGTGCCGGCACACAAAGAGAATAGTGGGGTAAGTAGAGGATTTGATCGTAAGTCGTGGGGTGCCGAGTTGGGATCACGTCGAGTGGTGAGGTAGGTAAAGAAGTTGTGGGCGATGAGAGCACGCTCAAATGGAGGAGATTAATAATTTTATAAACAACCCTCATGATTAAAACCACAAACAATAATCAATTCCACTACAAAGCTCTCCCTACGACTTCAAATTCTTCCATATTTGTGCACTAATTCACTTCGCGATGAGGGAATGAATCTGCACAATAGGAGTTCCATAATTATAGATATTATGGTGAAGGAGTCGTCTCTGGCGGTATAACAGAAGGCGAGAATCATCAATACTAGGTGTAAACCTGCGCGATGCGCGGGCGAAGCTATTGTGATAGTAATACTACACCAATTTAATAACACACTAATATGTAAAAGTGCTTATATTGCCCTTTCGTCAAACATATAACTTGAAAATTTGAAGAAGTATATTTTCTTTAGACATTTCAACAAATACTTGATGTCCACTATTTAACTTTCGTTTTGTGGATTAAACGAAAAGCTTAAGTTCAGTTAAGAAACTGAGGATCAAGACCACATAACATCTAAAATGTAATATAATACGCTCCATGCGCTTATTAACTTTTAGAGTGACTTATATTTTTTCACCAATGGGTTAAATTTTTGTTACATAATGTACTATAATAGGAGAAAGTAAATTAAAACTAATACCAGTAACAAAAACACATATTACTAAGGAACTAAATTGAAGAAAATAAGAATGGACGGAGATAACCAAACCAATTGGTAAACAAACACATATCTTGAATGCCAAAATTATTCAAAAGCGAATAAATACCCGATCAATCACCAAACCAAACAATACAATAATCAAAGTTAAGTAATTCAGTATTTGATATCCAATCAATTATCATTTAAAAAAATAATACACAATTTCATCTCTAATAAAACTATTAAAATAAATATACAAATCCCTAAGATGTACCCAAACATCACAACCACCCATCACCACCACACTCTATGCATAAGATCTTAGAAATATCAAAAGTCCAAAACCACCACTATATTTAAAATTCTACAAGTCAAAATCACCATAAACTACTACTTACTCTAGTTTTAAGGCATAAAAATGTAATATGTGACGTATTCAACTCTAAAAAAATCCATGTGCACACATCATAGTATGATAAGTAGAAAAATTTAAACCACAACAGTCATTTTGATGAGTATGCTTCATCTTCCCGGAGACCCTCCACCTACTCCACCACAACTTCAATTTACCAATTAAACATCAAAAGTTTATTTCAATAATTGGAGTGTACACTAAAATTAAAAACACGAAAGTTAGTGGAAAAGAGTATGAAAGAGATGCGCGTGTGTTCAAATTAAGAAATTATATAATTAAACACAATTTAACTCAAACAAAACCTAAACATGCAACTAGGTGTGATTGAAACAAGATGAGATCATGCAATAGTTATTCAAGCACACACAAGTGAGGAAAAATCCCCCAAAGGGGCAAAACCATTTATTTCCATTATAATATTGTAAC
The DNA here is from genome assembly GCA_949130495.1 of Sambucus nigra. Lineage (NCBI taxonomy): Eukaryota > Viridiplantae > Streptophyta > Magnoliopsida > Dipsacales > Adoxaceae > Sambucus > Sambucus nigra. The sequence continues at coordinate 126,917,502 of OX422219.1, read as the reverse complement.
GTACAACTTCGGATTACAATGAAAATACAAGTGACTAAGAATTACCCTCAGGTGTCGGATTCTGTAGTCGGCGGCTGGAAGTTTCCCTTTCCAGGAGGGCTGCAATGAAGAAGAAGGTCGGTCTTCTCCACAAGGGTATGAAGAGCAAAAGAATTTGTGTTCTAGGGTTTCAAAACGATTCACAAATGATTTGGAAATTTGTGTGAATCAAAACATGAGTTTGGTGACTCAAAAAGATGAAAACTTCTAGTTTTTAGAATCTGAAAATCGTGTGTGGAAGTCTTATAAAACCACTTCCCGTAGTGGGTTTATAAAGGACTAACTTGGCCTAAAAAATCTTTGCACGATCTGTTTGAAATTATCCTAGGCGGACCGGTCCGGGTCTGAGGCGGATCCGTCCGAGGTGGCGGACCGGTTCTTTTAAATTTTGGCATTATCGGTTCGCTTGCAGTCCGGGGTGTACTGGCTTTTCAACAAGCAGACCGGTCCGGTAAAGGGGTTGCCCGGTCCGGGGTTGGATCGGTTCATTTTCTCTGGGCGGACCGGTCCAGCCTGTCAGGTTTTTGATTCCTCCTTTTTTTTTATATTCGGATCCGTTGATGACGATATGAATCTTGAATTTCTTCGACGGTGTAACGGCGTATGACATAACAATGGCCAAAAATGTCCTTACAGAGTAAAAGGGATAAAATGTGGAAAATGTTTAGAGTTCTAGTTAGGCGAAAACCTAGTCTATAATTTATGTTTGGGATTAAAATCACTTGGCTTAAGGTTTCCCCTTATCGAAGCATGTTTCCCAATCGAATACCTAAAGTACACAAACCAAAATGTCATTATGCTAAACAAAATCTCATTGAATCGAAGCATCAAACACTATAGAAGCCCAAAATCAAGAAATTACCTAATACCCAATTAAAGATTAAGCATCAATTCATAATGCTTATTCCCTTTCGAACGTCTTCCCTAGTTTCTTAATCTCCCCCGAAAAATAACATGGGTTTCTCCTAAAATGCTTAATTTCACCTTGATCCATCGCTCTATACAACAAAGAAGCCTCGACACTATTAATAATATCACAAGTAATAATATCAGAGGCATAGTTTTAAATAACGGTATCGGGTAACGTAACGATTGCGGTAGCGGTGTAACAGTATCGGGGGTATCAGACGTAATGTAACGGGAATCGGTTACCGCGTATGTGGTTTTTTTTACTATTCATAAATCCCATAAAATGGAATGATACTTTTATTTTGAGTATATAATGTTGAATTTAACTAATATATGGGTTCATTATATAGTATTAAAGCACATAAAAGCATTTTATTACTTAATCAAATACTAATAATTAAAAACAAATTACGCAATAACTTGTAATATGCTTAAATGTCATTGCACAATTGTGATATCACTACCACCATACCACTAAACAAATACGATAATTAACTTAATTACATATATTACAATGATTCCATGTTTTCACCACCCAAAAAATTGTCTTGGGGGTCTTTAAGAATCTCCTTATCATCATAATAATAATTACTAAATTTTAACAAAAAAATTATAAATAGTTTGGTAGAATATTGTATTGCTTTTAGTAATTTCATAAGTTTTTTGTTGCACCATATTTTTGGAACATAATATCATATTAAATAATTACACATATTAAATTGAATAATAATTAATTTTTAAAGGTATGATAATAAGTAGTTGACTTAAATAAACTTTTTAAATTTTTTTGGTAAAATTTTGGATTTTTTTTAAACATTTTGCTAGCATATTATATTTTGGCGATACAATGTGATTTCTTATCTCATTTCATCCGTTAAAAACAAAATGAGATAATTTTTTTTTTAACTTAAATAATCAATTAAAAGAAAATTTGCACCCCTCTCTCCTCTTTTCCTCTCCTCTCAACCAAAAAATGAGATAAGATAAGATTATTTGTTTATTTTAAATATCACAAAAAAGCCTCTCTATCTTCTGGCAGCAGCATAATAACTCTCTTCTCCTCTCAACGTCAAAACCCAATCCGAAATATCAAATACACAACACACACCACATCATACTCACTACTCACCTTGAAAATCTGAGAAATATCATCGACCGCTTGTCCAAAATGCCCACTGTAACATGGTTTGGTTGGAGGATATCTTCTACTCAAGGTTTGGTAATGTTTTTTTGTAAATGAAGCTCGGTCTTAGTTTATTGTTCTGGATCTGGAGAATGGTTGAAGGAAGAAAGAGTGAAATCTTGAAGGTGTAGATCTGAAGAAAGTTACCATAGCTCTATTTTTTCATCTTACTCTTTTTCATTTTCCATTTAAAAAATTTCACTGTAACGGTTGGTAATAGATTGTAACTGTGTTACAGTTACGTATCTAATTCGTAATAGGATACGGGTGTGAATTTGTTACAACCTTATATATCGGTCTGTATGCAAAACGGTTCCTTGAAATATTGTTACGTAATGGTCGATTCGTTACGTAACGACCATGTTTTAAAACCATGTTCACGGGATATATGTATGATATATATCACAAGTAGCAGTTTCCACACTCAAATCTGGCAATTGAGAAAAAACACAATGTCGAGTTTTTCCCGGAAAGAAATATCAAATTTTGGAAGGGATCTGTAATGTTTAAGTAAATTTCCTAATTTTCTAGGGGACTGATGGGCTACTTTTAAGAAAAAATCCAAAACAGACATAGATGATATGGAACCAAATATTATTCGAAAAAAATCAAAGAAGAGCTTCATTTGTTAAGATACACCAAAAATACGAAACGAAACTCCCATATATATATATATATATATATATATATATATATATATATATATATATATAGAGAGAGAGAGAGAGAGAAAATAGCCTGGGAGTTGTCATCTGAATGAAAAGCTTTTCGTATTCATACAAATAGGTAGGTCACTCCATCTTCTTTTCTTCTAACATAACTTATGATGGAAGATTTTTCAAAGCAAAACACTCTTTTTATCCGTCGGGGCAAATGAGCAAATGCCAGTTTTGACACCTAGTATTTTCAGTTTCTCGAACAAACCACCATTAACAACCCTCAGAGATTCAAACCCATCTTAAATGTTTATAAAACAAAGGAAAGGGGAAAAGTTTCGTGAAAAAGGAAGAGAATACCTGAGATGAAAATAGTGATGAGGGGAGAGGGATTTGAAGTAGATCCACAACAAAAAGAGGTGCAAGCTTAAGCGAGAGTGAGGAGTAATATATAGTGGGTTAACCTTAATTGGAAGAAGAAGAAGAGTTGTCTGTATTAAAGTGATAGGAGGCATAACAGTTGGATGGAAGGGGAAATGAAAAGATGACGATATGAAATACACCAGGAGTGAATTTGGAGGAGAGAGAGGAAAGAAATAAAAATCAAACGTATAGCGACACGTGGATAGTCTTACATCACAGATATCATAAATGTTTGTATAACATTTTAGAGTATATAATAGATAATAGATAATAGATAGATAATAGATTACCTATAGCTATACAATGGAGTAATATTTTATTCTAGGCGTGGGAGTTTAGGTTATCTCCCAACTAAACTAGGCTCAAAATCTCAATGCACTTATGGTGTATAATAAATTATTTCATAGGAATTTATGCTAATTTTTTTCCCTTTAGAAGTTTTAATTAACATCACTTTATCCCGCTAATATATTTTCAAAAATGAAGGTATTGAGATTCACTTGCCTTTGTTTTTTTATAAAATAAAAATAATTGTTATCATTTGTGTATAGAAATCAAAAAATGAAGATATGTGTCTTTATTTCCAATTAGTTCTTATTATATATTTATTTATTGTTATTAAGTCATTCCTTATTTAGTTGGTTTCCATAATTTATAGTTCTTATAGATTTTTTTATGGAAAATGTGATTCACATAACCATATGGCATTATTCGGGCCGAATTATTCGGATGTAGTTCTGCTATTTGCTGATCATCAGTTGTTCCATGTATGTTGGTTTCCATCTAAAAAAGTGATAAATATAACCTTTTGAGCTTACCCAAATAATTTATTATTCTTCCATTTGATATGTGAAATAATAAATATGATTTTAATAGATTTTTCAAGACATACAATTGAATTTAAAAATAAGTGATGTAATTTGTTTTCTTTTCATATATTACTTGTCATAGTAAAGAGCTACTTAAAATTGTAGTTGTATTGTGTTTATATTTTTACAATGCATGGATTAAAAACTAATTTATGATATTTTGGAAAAATCTATATCTAATCTACTTAATATCTAATAGTGTCTCTTTCTGTGACTCTGCCATGTGTCTCACCTATTTATTAAGTCCAAACTATTAAGTCTCCACGTCATTGCATCTCTAAGATAATAAATCGCCTAGAAAATGAATAGTCTTCATTTTTCTCTATAAACTGAAGAGTCATCACTCTCTCATCTCTTCATCTTCCCAACTCCCTGTTAAACAACTATTTGAGTAGTCACAGATTTTTGTATTCCATCTCACTTTACTATCTTCTATTATTGGGACTAAAAACTTTTTATCTCTCCCCGACAACTTTATATAGCAAGAACACCTATAAACTACAAAGCCCAAAAAATTGGAAAAAAAATCTTAAATGACCTTATGCAAGTAAGTTTGGCACCGTGAGCATTGGCGAGAGGGAAAACTGTGAAAACAAAAAAGGGTAAGGAGACTTCGACAGTGACATACACCCAAATCCCAACGGCGATGTCGCCGAAAACTGTAAGTGACCCATTTAAAAACCTATTTTTTTTATTTCACAACAAAAAAAAACTATTTTTTTTTATTTTACAAAAAAACTTGTTTTTTTCTTATTTTACAAAAAAAAACTTTTTATTAAAAAAAAAGCTATTTTTTTAATAATTTTTTTTTTTTGTAAAATGGAAAAACAATTTTTTTTTGCAAAATAAGAAGATAGTTTTTTTTTTTTGCAAAATAAGAAAACATATTTTTTTTGTAAAATAAGAACACAATTTTTTTTTTGTAAAATAAAAAAAAACAGTTTTTTTTTAAAAAATAAGAAAACAATTTTTTTTGTAAATTTTTTAAAAAAATGACAGATTTTCAAACAGTTATATAAAAGGCATAAGAGTATAAAGTCATAAGATAAGGGGATAAGGGTAAAAGAGGTGTTTGACATAGTTTTGTCAACATGGAATCCCCTTATTATAATAAATAATATACTTCAGGGACAAACTTGAGGAAAATAAAAAATTGAGTACCATTTAAAAAAATTTGAAATAATTTAGGGACTAAAAATGTATTTTACTCTTATTTTAATATACTAGAAGGGGATTGATTTTTTATATATACGATGGATAATGACTATCTATATTTTGTTAAGGTTCTTAATAATATAATGTTGTAAACTAATTTTAATTTATTTGTAGTGTTCGAGCAACAGGAACACATTCTTACAAATTCTATTAGTTTTCAATTGATATGAATACCATCTTAGGATGATATAGAAAATGAACAAAATGATTTATAGTTAATTATTAATGCATTATGATTCATGTGTAGCTATTTACATTCACTTATTTTCAAATACGATATTGTGTTAGATTTGAAGCTTTTTGTTTAGATCTCTCTGTTGAATAGCAGAATTAGTTGCCTTCATCAGTTTTTACTTGATTCACATCAGTACTTTGACATAACACATGTTGGAAACTTAGATGGTATGTGTTTCATCCCATTTCATTTTAATCGTTTGATGAAAAGTCACAAAGAACATGTCTTTTAATTATTTTTAATTATTTTGAAATATTATTTTGAACAAGGTGTTTTGTCATACAAATGGAACTATATTTCGAAAGTGGAAAATATATCTTTACAATTCACTTTTTACCTTAGTTTTCTATAATATACAATGTCGCAGTTACATTTACAGAGTAATAACTTAAGTGTATTTAGTGTGTTTTACTTTAAAAATCAACATATTACATCCTTGTGTTTAACAATATATAACTGTATATTTTTTGAATTGATTAAATTCAACTACTTTGTGTTTTTCAAAAAGAATTTTTAAGCACCCCCGCATCGCGCGGGGTTTAAATCTAGTAAACATTATAAAACGGGTGACATCGTATTGAATTGTTCCCTCATTGTAGCCTATCCACGTAGCACAATATTCCATCATCTTCTCTCTCCAATTACGTGAAAACTTCTCATACTAGATTTCAACCCCGCGCAATGCGCGTGCACCTTGAAATTTTCTTTATATCAATTTCTATAATTTTAATTTTTTAAAATTAATATATACATACAAACATATTTCTTAAAATAAAAAAAAAGTACTTGTACCATAAAATCGAAGGGTAATTCCTGCTTACATGTCATAAATCAAGGTGAAACTAAAAAAGAATAGGAAATATGGTATTTTGCTTATATTGTAAATGTCTATAATTTCCTGTTCCATTTAAATCCAAATGAAAGTTCATTTGAATCAATTGTTGTTTCTAAACTTTGCTAGTATTAGGAGGATACTTTAAAGCAATAAAAATTTTAAGTTATGCAACATGCTGAAATTGATTCAAGATTATATCCCAAAGTTTATAGGCAATATACAATACCCTCTTATAAAACTCTCAACTTTCAGTTATATTCAAACACTGAAGAAAAAAATAGTAACATCTGATCTCAATTACATATGCTTTTATTTTTTTCCCAAAAAAAATAGCACTTTATGTTTTTCCAAACAAAATATTAGCTATAGAAAATAAATATTTTGTTGTAGATTTTGCAATCTTATTTTATATTTGACTAAAAATAAAGAAAATTTGCTACAAAATACACAACTAATCAAGCGTATAACTAAAAGTCAAGATTCTCCATCTTAACACAAACAGATTATCATATTTATTTGATTAGTGAAATAAAAAAAATGTAATTAGGCTAAATATAATTAAACCTTGTTCATGTTCGACACCATATAAACCCGTATCTCTCAATCTACAATCCTCTTTAGTGTCATCCCTGAAGGAAGTTGGGAAGTAATTAAACCTAAACAAAACTAAGAACTATGTTAAGAACAAAACAGATAAAAAAATGGCATGAATAGATTTATTTACTCATATACACAATCTTCCATATATACACAAATCTATCTACACGTTTATTTATAGATCAATTTTTTTCCATGGCACTGAACCAAATGGTTGGCGTGCAATATTAAAAAATATTGAGAAACATAGTTCACAACTCATAATTTACTGATTATATTTTTATACTAACAGCACATAAATTTATGTGGGGTAGGGATGAATGAATACACATGTCAAGTAACAATATCATAACATACCTACACGTGATACCTCCACATTTAGGCCATATTAACCTGAGCATAAAGAGAATAAAAAATAAAGATGAAAGCCCCACTTTACCAAATATATAACATATGTTTTGTGAACCATCATTTCGAGTGAATTCATCTTATAAATAATAATGGTAACAAATTAATTAAAATATAAAAAAGAGCAGAAGGGAAAATATATCGCAAACTAAACATATGTTCTTAAGAATGTAGAAGGGCTGAGAATGGGATAGATATATGAATATAGTGAAAAATGTATTCATTAACTTGCCATTTATAAAGCACCATAATGATGCACCGGCACTACACCAAATCTGTCGAATTGTCACGGTCATTGACCTTGACAAGTTGGACTTGTCAAGGTCAACAATTCTGGGGGTGACAACTTTTGTTGTCACGGACTTGTCACGGTCATTGACCGTGAAAAGTTCGTTAGACTTGTCACGGGCATGTCACGGTTCTTGACCTTGACAAGTTTGTCACGGTTAAGGACCATGACAAACCCGTGACATTTAATTAAAAAAAATCACAGTCATTGACCGTGATAATTCTGGGCAGAATTGAAAAAAAATCTATTGGGCAAAATGGCCATTGCCACTTCCCAGCAGTATATTTGTACCTGTTATAGCAATGTTGTACCTGTTCAAACATCATATATCCAAATAAAATAAAGATAATGCAAATATACATTCAAAACAATATGCATCACGATATAATCCAAATATAATTCAAATGTAACAACTTAAAACAATTAAATTCAAATAATGTCACTACATGTCTAGGGTAAGGTCAACTCTGAGGATGTGAGTAGGCCACACGATATACGAATTGACACACCCAGCAATATACATCGTGCTGCATTGTTCGCGCAGCCACAAGGGGGAGTTCTCCTTCCCGGGTATCACATGCATGACGAGCACCTTGGACTCGATGTCTTGAAGCAAACGTCCATGAACTGGCAAACCCTGGACGATATTCGGATCCCTCAACCCCCTCCCAATCCGCTGGCCATCAAATATGTCCAGTAAAAACACGCTCGGTCAACCAAGTGTCGACATCGGTCGATTAAAGGGAGCCAAATAGGGGAGTGGATCATCAAAGTCCGCACGTGTTGGCGATGAAGCAGCGAGGTCCACATCCTCATCATCCTGCACATCCTCCTCCACCACCTTCTCCTTCCCTTTCCCCTTACGGTTTCTCCCCAACGAACGTTTCATGAATGAGAACATATCTTGGACCTTCGTCACCAAATGGAATAGCTACGTATCATACGAGTCCACTGTTTGAGCCAACCCGGTGTTGCTTGTCTCTAATTCGATGATCCTAGATTTGGGCACCCACGAGTTCACCCCCTTGTCCTCCCCTTGCAATCAGTGCCAAGCACTTGGCTGAGTGCATCTATGGACAAAGATGCCTTGTCGGCATCAGACTGCGACTCGTGCACTTCCTTAAGCTTTGCCTGAAATGAAAACAGCACATTATTAGTAAAATAAGTAAATAAAAAAATTATAACGTAATTAATAAAAAGTAGACAGTCGGATTACTTACAATCGTGACCGCGACCCCCGGGGACACCTCCTTATCCTTCCCCTTCTTTTTTCGAATAGCCACATAAGTATGGAGCCTATGTGGCCTACCCCCAGGGCCACTCCCTGTCCCTTGAAATAAAATAAAGTAAAATTAGTATCGGCTCCGCAAAGTAAAATAATGCAGAATAATATATTTCTGTAGTTATAAAAAATTAAATCTTACCACCATCCTATGCTCCACCTCGGCGTAAGACGTCCGGCCGGAGTAATCTACGTCCGTCTTTTTTTCCCGATTTTCCCTCCCCGGTTGGCGAGATGCCAATTGTCGCTCCCCAATCTCATTGTCAATGAACTTTTTCCATTGTGCCAATGAGATCGGCTCTTTCGGTGGGACGAATTCACGCAATCGAATAACGGACTCTCGGGTCTTCCCAAAGTACTGGGTCCACATATTTTTCTTCCACGTCTTATGTTGCTCCCTCAACTGCTCTAAGACGGAATCGCGTAGCTTTGGATCCAGGCTGAATTTTTCCTGTCCAACAAATACAATGTTAGTTGCGAATAAATATAAAATGAAATCGACATCGACATCGAAATCAAAATCGAAATTGAAATTGAAATTGAAATATTCATATAAATATAAATTCATTACCTGTAGTGCCACCCAAATAGCTAACTTGAGCTCATTTGGAACCTCCCTCCAACTAGTGTACCCCGGGCCAATGATCGATAGCCCCGTCTTATTCTCGATGGCCATCCCCAATTTTGCCATATTTGGGGAGCCTATGGGTCGAGCAGCCCTCCTCGCCTCTACTACCACCAAGCCCAGACGACATCATCATAATCAGCATCATCATCCTCGCCTTAATACCTGAAGGAGACATTTGCTGTAAAAAATATATTGTTATTAGTACAAATCAAAATGAATTACAAGAAGACATGCAAATATGTATAATTACTACAAATCCAAATGAATTGTTACTACTTAACGCCTCAATTATGAATTCCAAAACAAAAGTATCTAGCTCATAATATGTACATTTACTAAAAATCCGAAACATCCCCAACCCCACCCCTATTGCCCACACACACGCACACTACACAAGAGTGAAAATGATAAAGTGCAAATCAATTAAAAGCATTAAAAATGGATTGATAAAGTACAAATTGGAATATTTATTACAAATTGAAAAATTATTTCAAATTCGGGTTATCATAAAAAATGGATTGAAATTCGGTAGGAGCAGCCAAGTCATCCACACTACTATTTATACATTTTGGCGCGTGTAGGACAATTGACCACAGATCGTTGTTGATATACTCCGAGTAAAACACTTGGTTAATGTGACAACCCGAATATAATTACGATAAATTATGTTTAAATCATGATTAGACTATGTGATATGGATAATATGTTATTAGTATATATAATGTTAAGTCATTATATTTAGTCTAATCCTAGCTTCATAAAGCATGAAAAATGAATTAGTTACGAATGTGAGATTTTAAAGTTTTCGGTAGGAATGCTCATGTTTTAAGGCTAGTTTGAACTTTATAAAATAATAATTGACTTGGGGTGAAATCTAGATATTTTTAGACAGGTGAGTTACGGTTGTGACACAACAAACGGTGTGTGAAACGGAGGTCCGAGTAAGAAGTTATAACGAAATTACTAACGAAGGGTAAATTTGTCCATTCATTTAAGTGGAAATTTGTCCTTTATACCAAATAAGGGTCTTAAATTGATTGGTTGGAAGTGGAGGTTGGCTTTGGCCGACTTCAAACCCTTAGAACTATCTCCTTATTCATCCAAATTCAGCCATGAGAGATTTTAATCTTAAAGAAAGAGAATTAGGAAGTTAGGAAGAAAAAGTGAGGAGAAAATTGGAGAAAAATCCCTAGAAATTACGTAAAAGCCCCTAACGTATTTCCATCCATAAATCTTGTTTATTTCTTTGTATTAATTATTTAAATGATTGAAATAATCATTTGTTTACTGAAATTCCATGTCTTGATATGTACTTATGGATAGATGCAAGTTTAAGTAAACTTGAATGTGTAAACCCTTGAGATTGTTTTGTTTAGGAACCTTGTTTATTCAAACTTCCATATATTTCTCTATACTAACTGGAATTGATTGATTCAAATTGGAGATTTACCTGGACTCATATGTGTATTACATATCCAAGAATCATGTTAAAATACCAATAAATGTGTCTTTGGTGAGAGTTTGAAGTTCGGGTATGAAATCTGCCCTAAGGGTGAAAGTATACCGGCCATGTGTTCGATGTTTTGCTTGACATAGCAAACGAACCTTAAAAATTATGAAAATTTAATTATGTATTGTTCAATATGTTTACTGATGTCGGGTAAAATATCATAGAAATTTATGATGTAGAAAAATTATGAAAATTCTTGGAAATTGAATGAACGATAAAAGAGCCTATAGGGCAGATTTGCTATGTGGAAAAGAAATAGGCATATCTTGCTCTAGGAAACTCAGAATTATGTTCCGTCTTTTGTGTTGGGAACATGATATGATAAGGATTGGATTACCAAGAAGAATTAAAGAAGATTTGGGTTGTAATTTGAATATGTTAGATATCAGAACCTGAGTCTAGATGGGACTTCATTTATAATAAATGATTTGAATTGAATAATATGATGCTTATGAATTGAGTTATGATTGAAGTTATTATTTGGACTATTAATACTCTTATGATGATACTAATATTGTAAGAATGATAGGAAGGGAAGAAGAGCTGATTGAACAAGTACCGGATAAAGGCAAAGGAAAAGCCAGTTCAACTATCAAGGTGAGTGTACTTATGATTTGTTTCATATATAAATATGAATATAGGTCTAAGAGCAGGGCTTGTTTGAATACTTCGGTATTCAGGATTTGTTTGGATATTAAAATATCCAGGATTTGTTTGGGTCTCATGATCCAGGATTGGTTTGAATACTTCGATATTCAGGATTTGTTTGGATATTAAAATATCCAGGATTTATTTGGGTCTCATGATCCAGGATTGGTTTGAATACTTCAGTATTCGGGATTTGTTTGGATATTAAAATATCCAGGATTTGTTTGGGTCTTATGATCCAGGATTTGATATCGCCAATGGCAGAATTATTTGGATCTTATGATCCAGGATTTGTTATTGCCAATGGGCAGAATTATTTGGATCTTATGATCCATGATTTGTTATTGCCAATGGGCAGGATTGTTCGGATTTTATATCTACATATAGAATTGTTATTCTGTTGCAGGGAAGGAGTACCTCACTAAGCTTAATGCTTACGGTTTATATTTTAACAATTTCAGGTTCGTACGCTGCCAGCTAGGATACCATATGATCGGTAACTTTGAGAGTTGCACCGTTGGAGAGAGCTGGGGTTTAAAAATGGGGATTTTATCATTGTCACACTGAAGATTTTTAATATACTCACACATTGTATATATTGATTTAGTATGGATTGAGTTGATCATAGTTAATCACAGTATTGTATGTCCGCTTAATTATGACTCTGATATTGAATTTTATGGTATAAGAATAATATTATGTTCATTATGCACATTGTGCAGAAAAATATTGATAAATGAAATATATTTTCCAATGGGCCCGAGATTATGATCCAATTATTTTAGTAACAAATGATTAGTATGGATATTGGGTTTTGGGTATGACAGTTAACCTTTTGAAATGCACAAACAAACGGCTCATCGCTCACGTGGTCATTGGTCTTCAACTTGGACAAGTCAACCATGATCAAATTTGTGACAGGATCAACTTTACAAGCATTTTTATCCTCAACTCTTACCTAGTCACAGTAAAATACAACCTCTTTGAAGCTTGTATAATCCAATTCAAATATATTTTGAATTACACCATAGTAAGTCATTTCAACTTTAACGAGGTTTTTATCTTTTGCACTCGCTCGAAAGAAAGTAAGAGCCTTGTATAAAATGATCAAGTTCTGTACATTTGTACTTTCCTCGTACACTTTTTCATCGAATAGTAACCGTTCAACCGATACTTTTTGTACTCTTGTGCAACAAACAAGGGTCTAGTGTCTAGACAAGCAAGCCTTGATGTCGCATCACCGTCTTTAAGAGCTGAGAATATAAATAAATTAATTAGACTAGTTGTAAAGTTTGAGTGTAATGTAACGTTATGAAGTCATATACACAAGCATGAATCGATTTATACTTCAGTCCCAAACCTTTCAAATTGTTCTTCATAACAGGATAGCTATTTGGAAGCGTATTCTCCTTGGGTAGTAACCCTTTCACCCATTTTAGAATTCCTGCCATGCTATTGCCAGACAAACTGTATCGCATCTTCAAACTATGCAAACCAACCATGGCATGTAAAGTTGTTGGATCTTTCTCATAGCCAGAGTATAACGGTTGGGTTTCCTTAAATTTAAAACTTTGGTAGTCATCGTCATGGTTTATCGTGATATCTTCACGAGCACTTGAACCTTGTACATCATCAGTAACCTCATTCTCCTATTCTTCTGTACGCATCATCAACTAAATCCTCTAACATATTATGATCTACTTTGTCCCCTTCTACATGTATCCTACTTATTGAAGGTTATTGTGAAGGTTGTTCGGGGACAAAAGGAAGTTTTAATTCACCGTGAAAACTCCAAAATCGATAACTATCTTGCATACCCGATCTTAACAAACGTAGTTCAATTGTTTTCCACTCAAACAACTTACCATTCTTACACCTAGCACACGAATACGAAAACTCTGCATCATTATGACATCTCTTTGCGTATTTCACAAATTCATTAGCACCTCTACGAAACACATCCTCCATTCTATTTGCCTCACTCATCCACTCTTTGTATTTCGAATATCCCATCACAGCTACCACAACTAATCACCTATTAAAGGTAAGAAGCGTATATTCATGGATTAGTATAGTATGTTTATATTCGATTTATAAACGTAGATTTATAAAGGTAAGAAGCGTAGATTTATAGTATGTTTCATTTAATTATGTCTTAATTATATTCGATTTTTAAATTTCAAATTCAAATTCAATTTATAATAGAAATTTCTATTTCCTCCATCTCCTCTAAAGGGTGAGTGGTCCTATCCCATTCAAGACCACATTTTTTCTGTAATATACTTAACAACTCATGCACATTGTTACGATATGAGAAAAATTCGGCAGCATATGCCCGTAGTTCTCTAAGTACACGACGTGGATTGGCAATTGTGAGTGTTATTTCAATTGATCAATTAAAATAACAGTCACACTTGTCAATCTAGTATATACCCATAGAACATTAGGATACGATTGCAGAACTTCCTCCTAAAGTAACAACTTTAAGCCACTGAGAATATTATTATACAAAAATTATGCAGTCCCAAACTGTCCAAACGGGACAATTCGAGAGATCTCATTACAGGGGTAATGACTCTCGAACGGGTCTAAGGCTATTTAATACGTACGCATAAGAACTAGAAGGTTAGTATCTATGCGCACTATATGTAATTTCAAGTATGTTTCATTTAATTATCATACTATATATATATATTGTTCGTTATACAAAGTAATTTTCAAAAAAAGTTGAAAAATCCCACCCTCATATGGACAATAATCCAGTGGTCATGCCACTTTTAAAATTAACCAACCCAACATCGATCCACTATAATCCAATCGCAATGGAAACAACAAATATGTATCACGTACTCCTTCTAATTCATCTACTCAATTAATTCTTTTCATCAATTAAACTAACAATTAAAGCATACAATTATTAATTTACTAATTTACAATGAGGGGCAATCCTACTTGCATATGAAAGGGGCACCAATTGTTAATTTACAAAAAAAATTAACAACCAATCAATATTAAATCAATCAATTCGTTTACAAGGGGCGCTACAATATGAGTGCCAATATCTAATAAACCAATAAAAAATTAATTAAAAAAATACACACACACGCACATACCCCCCCTCCCTCTCCCCCTACCCCGCGGCCCCTTCCCACTCCCCCCCCTGCTGCCCCTGTCCACCCCACGCACACACACACACACATATATACACATTCATATATACACACACAAACACACACACACACACACATGCACATACACCCCCTCCCCTCCCCCCAGCCCTGCTGCTTCCACCCCCCCCCCCCCCCCAACACCCACACATGCACATTTACACACACATATATACACACACGTACATATACATAAATGGAGGAGAAATAGAGAGATAAAACATTCCAAAGTTGTAGAGAGAGAGAGAGAGAAATGGAGGGAACAAAATCAATGGGAAAAAAGTAGAGGGAGGGTTTTTTACTGACGAATTATCACGGACATGTCACGGCCTTGTCACGGTCAATGATCGTGATGAAAACAAGTGTTTTTTTGTCACGGTCAATGACCGTGATAAGGCTAAGCGCTTAAAGGGTGCCAATTTGACCATTTTGGTGTAGCACGGATTTGCAGAGAGATAGAGGATATGATCAGATTCAAGGTACTAAACTACATCCACGGTTTCAACCAACAAAAGCATACCAAACGACCGCAAGTAATATATATATATATATATATATAAACCCTAATGGAATTTCAACAGTTTATTTCCTGAAGGTTGTGATGGCATGAGGAAAGAGGCGGGTGAGAACACTGAGATTTAAGAGAGACGTATAGAGGGGTGGTGAGAGAAACCAAATGAATCATTTAATAGAGTTGAGTTGTAATGTCACGTGGCACATCTATAATAAGAGACACCGTTTTTATAATTAGATACTATCATGTAGGCCACGCGATGCGTAGCCGAAAATCAAATTTAATTCATTAGAATCCAACCATGTAGTTTCGTAGGTAACATTATTTTATAATCAAAGTCAAATTTTAAATTACGGAAAAAAAAAAACGCAAACAATCGCGACTTCTTCATTTAGAAAATGTACTAAACTATATATTCTGCTAAAGAACATATATGAATTTAAAATAATATCTCTTCATAGAGGTTAAAAGGATAGAAATAAAATTATTACATTATTATACATATACAAAATAAAATTATATATCCCAAAATAAAAGTTATCCACTATGGAAACCAATTTCTCAAAAACTTGTTAGTTATAAAATTATTACATTATTATACCCTTAAAATAACTGTATTGAAATGCTTATCATGAGATATCTTTGGCCTTCAGGTTCTAAGCGAGTTTTACTCAATTAGATAACCACACTTTTAAGTTGTAAACATGACTAAAAATGCATTATATTTGGAATTTTTGCTAGTGAGAAATAATGGTTTTACTTACATTAGGGGTTTGGAAGTGAAGAAAGGGTGAAGGAGATTCGTTGTCATCCACATAGTAGTAATGCTCACTGCTTCAACAAAGCTAACGTCTAGCAACAAAGCCACGAAATACATATTTGTACAGGTATGGGTATATATCTATGTATATATATAAACTTGAAGAATTTTCTCTCACTCGAATATTGGTCCGTCCTGGGAAGCAATTGTCGAAAGGTGCCTCAAAGCAGCCATATAGCCAAGTTTATTGATGTTACATACATGGAACTAATGGGTACGTAATCATAGTATATAGCCCCGATAAAGACTTATAGGAAAATAAGTGATGCTTCGTAAGATGTTCAAGCTAATTAATGTCTGTATAATGAACGCATATGGATATCTTAAATACATATAATGCTGATAGCTGCATTAATGAACGCATATGGATATCTCAAATACATAGAATGCAGATAGCGGGAGAAAGAAAATTTAGGAATTAAGAGGATATTTAATACATATGCCACGTGTCTGCATTAATGAACGCATATGCATATCTCAAATACATAGAATGTGGATAGCGGAAGAAAGCAAATTTAGGAATTAAGAGGATATTTAATACATATGCCATGTGTCTGCATTAATGAACGCATATGGACATCTCAAATACATAGAATGCGGATAGCGGGAGAAAGTAAATTTAGGACTTAAGAGGATATTTAATACATATGCCACGTGTCATCCTTAGAGGATTTGAGTCTACAATTTTTATATAGTTATATAGACTAGATTAGACGTGGAAACCAAAAGATTCCATCTTTTGCCTATTTTTCTTCCCTTTTTGCAATCCTTTTTTACTCTGTACGCCCTTTCTCCTTCTCGAGTCATTTTGTCTCTCTATTCCCGTTCTCTCTATTGGCCTCATAAATTTATTATTTATGCCCACACAGAAGTTATGTAAAATACACGCCTCTTAACTTAGCTTCTCGCAACTGAACCACGAATCCTCCATAATCACCCACTATAGCCATCATAAAAAATCAACAATAGGTACGTTATTTTTCTTTATCCAATTTTTCATTTGTCTCTATTTTTCCCACTTTGGTTTCCTGTACTAATTTTTTCGAGTTTGTTTGTTTTGGGTTTTTTGTTATTTTAGGGTTTGAGTGGAGGCAGTTAAGAACGGTGACTGATGGCATTGTGCTTTTGAAGTCTAAACTTTGTGACTTTTAGATTTGTTGAATCTAATGTTTTCAGAATTTTTACTTATTTGGGGGCTGGATCGGTTCTTCTTTTGGTCTGGCTGCCTTTTCTTCCACACAGGCCTGAGATTTCTACATGGGTAATTTTTCTTGGTTAGTCTACATCATAGGTGGGTTTGGTTGAAAGATAGCAGCATCGCCATGGATGTGATCTTCTTGCTCTGATATGCATTGGAAAATGGTTTGTTGTTTGTGATTTGGGTTACAAGTGTATGTGTGTGTTTAGTTGGTTTCAATTGTGTTTGGTTGGGATGAGCTCTTAGTTTGTATTAGACTCCTTGAATTGTTTTGTTGTGAATTATTTTGTTTTGTTTGTTAATGGGCTTTGTTTGCCCAGTTATTAGTGTCTTGGTACTATTGTATATCTCTTGGGTTGTTTGCCTTTTGGTATACTGTATTACATTTGGTTACACAATATGCTTGGTTCATAGAATTGATAATATTTAATGTCATAAAACACAAAGTAGATGGATGAATTTTTTATTAGGTTTTGTCGTTGGTCGACACCTCAATTATGTATCACACCCGCGCATCACGCGCGCTTACAACTAGAATATATGATTACGTACCTTGACTCCTAAATTGTTATGAGGTGCCACAATGGAAATGTACTGCATGTGCCCGATACAAATTAATTAATAGCCGACTTGAAGTAATCAACCTTATATTTTTATATAGTTTAGAGGGGACCTGGGAAGAGTAGGGAATGCACAAGATACAAATAATACCTCATACGATCATGATTGTCTTCATGTGCACTTAAAACTAGAGTAAATTGAACAACTCTTAAGTGATACATTTTCAACTAGTTTTGATGATTTTTAAATGGTGGTAGAAAGATCCATGTTGGGAGTCTTGTGACGGAGACGACCCTCTAGATTTGTGGAATTCTTTTACTTCCCTTTGAATTTTTGGAGAATTGTTTCAATATATTGTGTATGTTATGTATTTTCTATTTATTTAGAGATGTTTTAAGTGAAGTCTATCAATTTTCACACATGCTCTAATAAATGTCGACACTTGTTCGCATACTCAAAATGTCTCTTAAAATTGTATCATTGTAGGACTTTGTGGTATTGAAAATGTGTAGGTTGTGTATTTTTGGGTCAAAGTCTAAATAATATAATACACATAAAAACTCATATTAAACTGTTTATGGTGACAATTAAGTTCAACACAAATTATCAAGAAAATACGATCACCAGAACAAATAAAGAAAGTAAGGAATGACAATCACACAACAAAATATTTTACGTGGTTCAATAAGAATGCCTACGTCCATGGTGGTGCTCTCAATATTATTTCTCTATACTCCGGGGAGTGTTTTACAAGAAAAATAATGCATGCCCTTTGCCCCCGGCTAAGGGTTTGTTATATACATGTTCGTTTTGGGGGAGTGGGAGTGATGGACTCCCCCACGTCAATCCTCACGAGATTTTAGGAATAGACTAGGTCGTAACTGAATGAGTTGGGGCGTAAGGCCTCCATACTTTGGGCCACAATTTATTGGGCTACTCGTTTGGGCCCAAGGTGATAAATCGAGGTACCCACAATTGCCCCTAAAGTTGTTGGGCCATAATTTATGCTCAATAATTTTAAATGATTTGTCACAATGGCAATTTTATAAATTGTGCAACACTTTTCAAGATCGAAGTGCCTCTTATGAACTGGTTTAGGCGGCAGCCTGCCTCGTTGCACGTGCACTATGATTAGAAACGTTTAAAAATCCTCCGGAGAAGTCTTTTCTTATTGTCGCTTCAAGTTTCTCCATATTTCTAAACTTCTCCAAGCTTTCGTTGTTGCTCTTTTATTCTCAGGTCTTCGTCTTCCAATTTCTATCTTCTTCATCGTCTTCGCTTGTGACTTTGCATCGTCCCAAACTAAGTTTTTACTTCGTAAGTTCCTCTTGCTCTTTCCCTTTGATTTTTCTGTTGAAATTTCTTCGCATTTGTAATTAGGGTTTGTATCTTTCAATGGAAAAAATAGGCAATAGATCAATATCTGAATTTAGGAAGTTCTATAATATTCCAAATTGGGTAGACATCGAGTGTGCCCCTATCCTCCGTAATGTTAGGGAGGTTGAGGATGCTCATTGGATTCACGTTCTCTTGTTGTCCTAAGGGGGTCTTACTTTTCCTCCAAGAAATTTGTTTTTTCACTTTTTTGGTTATTTCAATATTGTCTCTGCACAGTGTTCGCCCAATGTTTGGAAGATTGTTAATGGTGTACATATAATAAATTAGCTTTATGGCACCAATTTAGGGCTTGCTGAGATCTGCTTTTGTTATTCTTTCTCGTGAACAAGTTCTGGTCTTCTTTACCTCAAGAACAGGAGTCCTGATATGGTATTGGTAGTAAATCTACCTGACTCCCATAAGGATTATTAGCATGAGGGTTTTATTGCTAGAAATTGGCAGTTTTCTCCCCATATTGAGGGGTCGAGATCTGGCAGGCCCCTTCTATGGGAAGTAGTATGTAGGTAGGCTTAGTCTTTGCTCTGCTCATCGATCCTCCATTTATGTACGATTTCTATGATATTTTTCTTTCTTTCTTTTTCAGCGAGGACAAAGAACTCAGAACCTGCTCTCAGTGAGGTTCGAGATGCTGAGTTAGTCAAAGCCAGGAACATCAGGGAGCTCTTGGCTGATGGTGAACACCCTCGATCAACGGCTTTTCTCTTAGAATACAAAAATATAACATCCACAGGAATTAGCTTATCGACTCCCCGAAACAGTACAATAAGAATCGATACTAAACACCCCCTGTAATTGTATATGCTCCCATAGCAATAATATATTTTGGTTCAGGCATATGCTCATAAAATCTCACTAAAGAAGAATTCATTTTCATTGTTACTGTTTCGACTGTTAAAATAAGATCCTCTTGTCTAGGACTCGATCTTGGTACTAGTCCATACCGGTCAAAGTCAAATTGCGAGCCTATTAGTGAAGCAAATTCAAGAGCTAGACATTACTGAAGAGGTTGCTGCCGATCCCATCCAATTGGTTGAGGAAGAAAGCAGCTCTAGTGAGGAGAGCGAGGGTGCTGATAGGGGCGGTGTTGAGGGTGGTTCCAATGAGGAGATATCTAGTGAAGAATCTTCCAGTTCGGAAGGGGTTTCAGAGGCTCAGGAGTCTTCGAGTGAATCTAGTAGTTCCAACGAGGAAGACATGGCTCCTCTAAGGAAGAATCTGATTTGTGATGATGATGATGATGATTATGATGTGATCCTTTCTCACCGGTCGAAGAAGCAGAAATCTGGTGGCGGAGAGGTTGAATATGATTCTCATTCTGTTGCTCATGAGCAGGAGAAGAAAAAGAGGGAGGAATAGAAGTTGAGAGAGAGGAAGAGAAAGGAGGAAGAGAGGAAGAAGGTGGAGGAGAGAAAGAGAGCTGAGAAGGAGAGAAAGGAGGGAAAGGATAGGAAATAGGAGAAAAGGAGAAAGTAGGTGAGGACGAAGGCAGGACAAGCTCTGGTGCCTGTGTCCACCTTGACTGAGGGGGCCTTTGTTACCCTCTCTCCCCAGTTGGCTCTTGCATTGCTCGAAAGAGAAATTTTGCCTACTGATCATCAGAAGGCAATGGGAACCGACCAGTTAGATCTGCAGGTGAGTCAGAGGCTAGCCTTGGTAAGTTTGTTTTCTCTTTTCTATGCTTGCAATATTCTATTTAATGCTTCTTTTTATAATATTTTTCTTCTTTGCAGTTTGTAACTAACTTCGTTGTCCTCTACTACAGTCACGATGAGCTGGTAATAAGGAATGTTGATCTTGAGAAGAAGAATGCCGAGTTGGAGGCCAGCTTGAAGGCTGTCGATGCTATCCAGAAGTCATCTGATCTCGCTCTGTCCGAGGCCAACCGAATAAAGGAGGCGGTGATCAAGGAGCTTAGGGTGTTGAGGTAATTCTATGACCTGGTCTGCTTGAGCAAGTTGGCTATTTTGAAGGAGAATAAAGTGCTGGCAGAGAAGGTGAAGCGGGTGTAATATGAGGCAGCCACCCTGAAGGAAAGCTCTTATAATGCCGATGGGCTGTTGCGTATGAGGATGCTAATGTTCAGATAGGCTACATCAGTAGACTGAACTTTAAAAAGGGCTGCAATGAGGCTCTTTTAGCTGTTGGTGTGGATATCGATTCTCCTTTATTTGACGAGCATGATCCAGGGCCGAAGCCTGTTGTGGATGAGGCACCTGCCCCGACCATTGACGGTGGTGTTCCTGATTCTAAAACTGTTCTTGCTGATGCTCCTTCTGCCTAGGGAACAACAATTTCTCCACCTGAGGGAGGTGTCCCTGCTACTGCGGATAAAGGAAAACAACCGGTGACCTCAGAGCAAACTGAGGTTGCCAGCTAGCCTATTCTGAGGAACTTCTTTATATATTTGCTTTGTTTGTACTGTCCTTCTGATTACTGATGTACTTGGAATCTTCCATATTAATGAAATGAACACACTTTCCTTTCTACATATTGATTCTTCTGCTCTATAATTCTTTTTATGGCTTGTAGTTGATTTATGTGGATGAGTATATACCTATTACCTCTCAACTGGGAAGCATCCTTGGCCCTAATGCAAGCATTCAAGTTCGCCAAGTCTTTGTAAGGATTTATAAGTCCCTTAGGTCGAGGAACAAGAGCTTTAAAGATCACTCCGTGCTCGTTGCCAAACTGAAGGATAGACTTCAGGAGATGGAAGAGGTTAGTGCTTCTGTTCAAAAGGAAGTTTACCTTATGAGGGCTAAACTTCTGGATTCCTCCGAGATCAATCAAGTCAGAGAATTTCTTTAATATAAGAATAAAACTCCGAGGAGAGAGGTGTCGCGACTCAAGGAGCATGCACTGAGCGTTTCACCTTAAGTTTTACGAGGTTCCTCTTCATCGGCTGGTCCGCAAGCTGGCATAGATACCGGGGGTCCAGCTAGGGAGATGGATGAACTTCGAGAAGATGTTCATCGAGCATACGTGATAGCTGTCGAGCTCTAAAGAGATGTCACATGGCTAAGGCATCTGTTCAAGAAAGATCCTCGGTGAGTGTGGGCTGACAGTTATGATCAGGGTTGGGCAGATGCTCCGACGAGGTTGGAAGAGTTTGAGGAGATATCCTTTATTAGGGGATGGTTGAATGCTCTCAGGGAGTTGAAAGTCCCCAGGAACTTAGTCCTCTGGTATCGTCATGAGATCTCCCTGATGCCTAACCCTTTCCAGATGGATGACCAGTGGGTCCCATAGATGCTATTCCCAGGCAGGTGTTGGAGCCGGATGCAAATGAAGTAGAGTTAGAGTTATCTCCCCATCTAGATGATGGTCGAAGAGCGCAAGTACTTGATTACCTTGCTCGGAGACCTAATCCCCAATAGGGTTTACTTAATTCATTCAATGTAACTCTTATTGTAAATGCAGTGAAGTAATAAAATATTTATGTTTTGGGTGATTCCCCGACTAAACATGCGTTGTATATTTTTTACTTCATTGATTTTTATTTGATTATCTTAGTCTCTTCATAGCCGACTAGATTTGATGTGGGTAGAATTGTTTTATTGCGTGAGTATCTTCCTAGTCTAGTGTACTTATGAGACACACCTGGTGTTGGATGTTCTATCTGATCAGGTTTTCTGAGCCAAATATTATTTGGCGATCAATTCAATTTGGCCAAGCTGCCTAAGGGTCCCCTATAGGGCTTCATATATTGCCAGGGGCAATGCTAAGAGGTTGTTCGTGTTTCATAATGAAAAACCTGAGGAGGAAGGCTCCATGCTTTTATATATTGAGTAATGTTCATGTCGCTTGGAAAAGATGTGCAAGTTATAATGTTCATAATACACAATTAACACTTTATGGAATGCTACTGCCAAATAATCTTTTATTAATCAAACCCAATAAAAATAAGTTGCCAATTCCAATAATGTGATAAAAGATCAATGAAGAGAAACTAGAATAAATGAAGACAAACTAGAAATAGAATTTCTTCAAGTTGGCCGCGTTCCAAGCTCGGAGTATCTCTCTGCCCTCTAGCGCTTCTAAGCGATAGGCTCCTTGTAGGTCGTCTCTTGTCACCTTGAATGGTCCCTCCCAATTTGGACCCATCTTGTCATCAGATGGTTTTACTGTGCTGCCAAGAAATTTCCTTAGGATGTAGTCCCCAACCTGGAATGTTCTTGCATTAACCTTTTTGTTATAGTGCTTTGCTAGTTATTGCTGGTAGCTCGCTAGTTTCACTAGAGCTAATTCTCTGCGTTCGTCATCTAGGTCAACTTCAGTGAGTAATTCTACATCATTCTGGCCTTGGTTGACCAAGGTGGACCTCATGGTTGGGAGTCCAGCGTCTAAATGGATGATTGCCTCCATTCCATATATTAGTGCGAATGGGGTTTCTCCAATCGCTCGCTGTGGGGTGGTGCGGTAAGCCCATAGAATATGTGGAAGCTCACTCACCCATGCCCCTTTGGCTCGCTCTAATCGTTTCTTTAACCCACCAATCACTATTTTGCTATAAGCTTCAGCCTGTTTGTTGCTCTGAGGGTATGCCACAGAGCTAAAATGGTGCCTGATCCCGTGGTCATTACAGAAACCCTGAAATAGGCTGCTTTCGAACAGGGTTCCGTTGTCAGTGATGATCGTTCTAGGGATCCCAAAATGGGTGATTATGTTTTTCCATATAAATCTCATCATGTCTGCATCCCTAATGTTTGCCAGGGTCTTCGACTCAATCCATTTGGTGAAGTAGTCTGTCGCGACCAACAGATACTTGCGATTACTGGCAGCGGTAAGAAGAGGGTAGATGATGTCCATTCCCCACTGGGCAAAGGGTCAGGGGCTGGTAAGTGATTTTAGGTCGCTGGCAGGTTGGTGAACCATAGGAGTGTGTAATTGACATTTTTCGCACCTGCGAGCATATATCCCAGAGTCTTTTTGCATGTATGGCCACCAATAACCTTCCTTCATTGCTCAAAAGGCTAGCAATTTGCCCCCAATATGGATCCTATAGATTCCTTCATGAAGCTTGTGCAAGACTTGCTCGGCGTCCTTCGGGTGAACACATTGGAGGTAACGGCCAGTGAAAGATTATTTGTACAGCTTTCCCTCAGAAGATAAGTGAAAGCGAGCAGCTTTAACTCTTATCTGATGAGCGGCTTTCTTATCATCTGGTAGTGCACCATCCTTCAAATAGTCCTTTAGGGGGTCCATCCAACTAGGTGCTGATTCAATCTGAAGAATATGGCCCATGTTTGGCAGCTCGTCGCTCTAGTTGATGCTCGACTGAGCGACGAAGTCGATAGGGATTGTTCTCTTTAAGTCAGAGTTGATTATTGAACTCAAGGCTTCCAGGGCGTCAGCATAACTGTTTTATCCTCTAGGAAACTGCTGGACACTGACTTCCTCAAAGTTGGACATTAATTTCTTTTCTAAGGCTAGGAAGGCTGTCATTCTCTCATCCCTCGCGTTGAAGTATCCACTTATCTGATAGGAGACCAATTGCGAGTCGCGAAACACCTGCAATTGTTTTGCACCTAATGCCTGTGGCTTTTGCAGGCCTGCTATCAATGCTTCATATTCTGCTTCGTTGTTAGAGGCTTCAAATCCAAGTCTAATTCCTTGCTCGAGGATTGTATCTTCTGGGGTAACAAGCACAATGCCTACTCCTGCCCCCTTGGAGTTGGAGGCTCCATCAATAAACAGTCGCCAAATACCTTCTACCGAATGATCTTCCCTCTTATCCACGGTTTACAGTTGGTTGCAAGTCTGTTCGCCTGTAAACTCCGCGATGAAGTCGGCGAGGACCTGCCCTTTAATTGCATTCCTTGGTTGGAACTAGATGTCAAATTGTCCGAGATCGACCGACCACTTCGATAGTCTACCGAACAGATCTACTTTTTGCTGGACCGCTTTAAGGGGGTGTGATGTAAGGACGATGATATAGTGTGCTTCGAATTAGTGCTTCAGTTTTCTTGAGGCTACCACTAGTGCAAAGGCGAACTTCTCTAGTGGTAGGTATCACTGATCGGCGTTCAAAAGGGTCTTGCTCACGTAGTAGACCGGGTGTTGGATCCCAATTCTTTCGCATACCAGTGCAGAACTGACAGCGTGGATGGAAACAGCAAGGTATAGGTACAGGGAATCATTCTCTTGAGGTATTACGAGCAAGGGTGGTGTGATGATATAAGCTTTGAGCTTTTCTAATGCTTTCGAGCAATCTTGATTCCACTCCACTGTTTTGCTCTTTTTCAATAGTTGGAAGAATGGCTGGCACTTTTCGGATAACTTTGAGATAAATCGATTCAAGGCGGCGAGCATGCCCGTGAGTTTATGTACGTCTCTTATCGTGTGGGGAGGCTATACCTTATTGATTGCATCAATCTGGTCCAGGTTAGCTTCAATGCCTCTCTCGCTAACCAAGTACCCAAGAAATTTTCCTGACTGGACAGCGAAGGAACATTTTCTCGCGTTGAGCTTCATTCGGTATTTCCTGAGGATTTCAAAGGTCCTTGACAGGTCCGAGAGGTGGTTTTGTTTGTGCATGCTCTTGACAAGCATATAGTCGATGTAGACTTCCATGGTATCTCCCATTTGGTCTTTAAACATCTTAGTGACCAGCCGTTGGTAAGTTGCTCCAGCATTTTTTAGCCCAAAGAGCATAACTTTGTAACAGAATAATCCGACGATGGTGATGAGCGCTGTCTTATCTTGGTCTGGTGCATATAGAGGAATCTGATGATACCCCGAGTATGCATCCAGGAAACTCATTATTTCATGAGATGTTGTGGTGTTCACCAACTGGTCGATTTTTGGGAGAGGGAAGCTGTCCTTAGGGCACGCCTTATTAAGATCAGTGAAGTCAATGCAAACTCTCCATTTTCCATTGCTTTTTGGAACCACTACTGGATTGGACAGCCATTTCAGGAATTGAACTTCCCGTATGGATTATGCATCCAACAACTTCTCTACTTCTTTCTCCACAGCCTTAGCCTTCTCGGGCACAGTTCGCCGAGCCTTCTGCGCGACAAACCTGAAATTAAGGTTAACATGTAACCGATGATAAACCACACTGGGGTCAACTCTAGGCAGCTTGTAAGGTTCCTATGCGAAAACGTCCACATTGTTCCTCAAAAGTACCATTAATTCCTTTTTTTCTCGATCTGTTAGAGATGCTCCAATCAAGAACAATCTATCTTTTTTACTGCCACCGGCTGAGACTTTTTCCAGGTTTTCAATGACCCGCTCAGAGAAGAGGATCCTGGTCTCCTCCACTCCGGGTCTTCCATACTTTAACTTCTACTTTGAAGGTATCAAACCTTCTTATTCCTCAACCATCTTTTTGGCCTTCTTTTTTGGTTTTGGGAGGATGGCCTCTATGAAGCACCTCTTTGCCATCACTTGATCTCTGAGGATCTCCATTACTCTTCGCTCAGTCACGTACTTAAGTTTCTAATGGTAGGTCGAGGGCACAACCTTCATTGCATGTAGCCATCCTCTACCGAGGATAACTTGGTAGGGCGAGTCAATATCGACTACCAGAAACTCGATCATTTTGGAGACACTTCCTGTCCTCACTGGCAATACGATCTTTCCCAAAGGGATAGTTATTTTCTCAGCGAAGCCAACTAGAGGGACAGTGACTTCCTTCAAGTAGGCAATGCTTAACTTCAATTTCCTGAACAAGTCGAGATATATTACCTCGAATGAGCTTCCCTGTTCGACGAGTAACTTGTCGATGTCATAGTTTGCTATCCAAAATGTAATGATCAAGGCGTCATGATGTGCGGTTCTTACTCCCACTAAGTCTTCATCCGTGAATACGATGTGTTTTCTATAGTCGATATCATCTGCTCGTCGACACTTTCTTGACTGTATTTTCGCTGGATCGATTTGAAAAGCTTGTATTACTGACGTAAGTTTTTTCACTTCCATTCGGGCTGAATTCCCTTGAATCTGCTTTAGATCAGATGTCCCATGAATCACTGCGAACTCATGGATAGCATCGTCTTCGAGCATATTGTCTGGCCTTGCGTCTCTATTGACAGCGACCTTCTCTGCCTTCTTTTCCACAAACTCGTTTAGGTGCCCGGTCTGGGCCAGATCTTCAAGTTTGGGCCTTAAGAGCTTTGTAGTGCTCAGTTTTGTTTCCTCATTACTTGTGAAAAACACATCTCAACGCATTTTTTTTCTTTGAGGGAGCTCCTCCCATCTTTCTAGGCCACTTGACGAATGGCTCGTCCTTGATTTTCGCCAAGATCTTGTAGATTGGTTCTTTGAAGACATTGTTTACTTCCTGAAATGCTTTCGAAACATCGTTCTTGTTTCCATTCTTGAAGACACCCTTGCCCCCATTCTTGCCTCCTCTTTTTTAGTTTTCAGCCTTGTCATTGCCCTTGGCAGCGAGCTTAGCTCGACCATTCTCCCCTGCATTGAGGCGGGTCACATCCTCCACTTTGGCGTACTTCTCGATGTGAGCCATCAGGTCATCGATGGTTGTGTCCTCCTTCTTAGTCAGGGATTGGTGTAAGAGGCAAGAGCTGGGTAGGACAATCTTGAAAGAGGCCACTGCTACCTACTCTGAGCAGTCCTCGACCTCATTGAACAACTCCCAGTACCTTTTTGCATAGTCCCGGAGGCTCTCCTGGGGCGTCTTCTTCATTGTTAGCAAGGCATCCATCCTCTTTGGATGGGAGCTGCTGGTAATAAAGCGAGACGTGAAGAGCTCTGTCAGGGACTCAAAGCTCCTAATGGATTTGTGAGGGAGTCCCTCGAACCACTTTTGGGCCACATCATGCAAACTCGAGGGAAAGATTCGACACATTAGTGCGTCCCTGTGGTTCTAGAGAGTCATGGCCTTCCTGTACTGCCTAACGTGATCGATAGGGTTAGTCTTTTCGTCATAGATCTTGAAGCTTGGAATCGTGAACTTCTTGGGGGCTTCTTCTTCTTCTTCTATCTCCTTTGAGAAAGGGGATTTCACCGGGGTCCTGAGAGCTCGTCGAGCTAGCTCTCTGGTTGACCTGGTACCCCGATCCATTTCTCTTCGGACCAAATTTCGTATGTCATCATTTCCTCGAGCCGGGCTCCTGCAACGACGAGTTGGTCGTTATTGCTCGAGCAAGTCATCATCTGACGCGTGTTCCTCGATCCTTTGGGATTCGCGTCTAGGGCTCCTTCCTCGGCTGCGAGACTTGCTCGCCTGAGGGCTAAGAGTGCGATATTGACGTCGCCTGGTGCTACGATGGAGCTCTTTTTCCATCCTTTCTAATCTCCTTTTTAGGCGAACATTCTCAGCTTCTTCCTTACGAGCGGCCTTTCCTTTCTCCTGGAGCCTTGCCTCATAGGCATCAATCAACCTGGAGATTTGTGTGGACCTGGAAGGTCCCTGACTTTCCTTTGAGGCTTTTCGCTGTAGGCGAGCCCTCTGATCTGAACGTCGAACTTCAGATCTGATCCTGCGAGGGGCAGGCTACTCTTGGATATCCCCTACTTGAGGGGCATTACTTCTGTGACCAAACATTCCAAATTTTTTATTGGTGAGAGTTTTCTAAAAGGAAGACAAACGTTCCCACAGACGGCGCTAATTGTGGTGACAATTAAGTTTAGTACAAATTATCAAGAAAAGACGATCACCATAGCAAATAAAAAAAGTAAGGAATGACAGTCACACAACACAATATTTTACGTGGTTCAACAAGAAAGCCTATGTTCACGGTGGTTCTCTCAATATTATTTCTCTATACTCCAGGGAGTGTTTTACGGGAAAAATAATGCATGCCCTTTGTCCCGGGTTAAGGGTTTGTTATATACATGTTCGTTTCTGGGGAGTGGGGGTGCTGGACTCCCGTACGTCAATCCATAACTCCTAGAATATCTCCTCACGAGATTTTAGGAATAAACTGGGTCGTAACTGAATGAGTTGGGGCGTGAGGCCTCCAGAGTTTGGGCCGTAATTTATTGGGCTACTCGTCTGGGTCCAAGGTGATAAATCGAAGTACCCACATGGTTATACACATAATAAATGCAAAAACTAAATAAAAATTATATCTGATTATTTTTTGCTAATATTTCTACTTAGTTCAAATTCAAAATTTTGAAATTATTGTAAATTTATAGAATTATATTTAACTTAGTTTTAGACTTACGAATTTTCGGGTTGAAAAATTATACATAATTTTTTTTTGTAGTTTTTTGAAAAAATATTAACATCTATGTTATTTGATATATTTTCCTTTGATTTGTCATTCAGACAAAAATTCTCTTGTAGGAACTCCTCGCAAGAGTAACACGACTTCTCATTTTCTCTATTCAAGTACTTATTAAACATAATCTAATTCAAGTAGTGTTCAAGTTTCATGTTAAATATTACTACCATTAAATATGGAAAACTATATATGTACCGGACTGTTTTACCGGAATATTACCGGATCATCCTTTTTTTTTTTTTTTTTTTAAGTTTCTATTTTATTTTTAACAATAGAAATAAAAACAGTTTTTATATATAAAAAAACCGTTTTCCTATTGATATAAAAAAAGTTTTTTTTTATATTAACTAAACAGTTTTTTATTAAAATTAAATAAAAAAATATTTCTTTCATAAATAAAAAAAATTATGTTTATTGACATGATATCGCAATTGATTAGTATTGTTGGAGTGGACCCACATTTGCACACCCACATCATTTGTTGGATGTGGATCCGGGCTAGCGACACTAATCAAACTGTGTGTTGAATATGGTGTGGTATGTTTTTTTATATTATTTTTAACTTATTTAATCCTTGAAACACCCATTTACTCAATATTCTCTAATTTTTAAAGGTCCGCGCCAGCGGCACCCCTTATTTTTTAACTTAATTTTTTTTTAATTTTACAACATTTAAAATAATTTTTTAACTTAATTCAAAAAATTGTGATATCGCGATTGATTAGCGCCACTTGCGTGGACCCATATTTTCAGACCCACAGCATTTGTTGAATGTGGGTCCGCGCCAGCGACACTAATCAATCGGCAATCTAACACATTAAATTAAATAACTTTTTGCTAAAATTATTTTTTGAATATGGGTCCGGGAATGTGGGTCCACGCCAGCGACACTATTTTTTTGTATTTCTTAAAACTGTTGAAAATGTAACTCAATATTCTCTTATTTTTAAAGATCCGCGCCAGCGGCCTCTCTTATTTTTAAGCTTTTTTTTTTATTTTACAACATTTAAAATAATTTTTGTATTTCTTAAAACTGTTTAAAAATGAAAAAAAAATTATTTATATTAAACTAACTTTTATTTTTTGAAATTATTTTTTTTCAGAAAATTATTTTTAATTTAGACTTTTTTTTATTTTACAACATTTGAAATAATTTTTATTTATATTAAACTATTGTTTTTTTCTGAAACAAGTTTTTTCAAAAAAAAATAATTAATAAAGTTCACAAGGCTTTAACAAACATAAAGAAAAGGAAAGAAAAAGGGCATTAGTAACTTTTCGATAAAATCCTTCTATACCTATATCACTGCTCATTAAATATTTGCCACCTCAAATTAAAATAATGAATCCACCTCGAGTTGAACAGGAAAAGTATAAGAGGCCATTTTGGATTTGAAAACTCTCCTTTGAACTTTTGAGAATAAGTCGCTACTAGTTTGGGATGCCTTTTTGAAGTCTTTTTGGGAACAAGACGTCGTTTAGAAAAGCGGAAATAAAATAGTATAAATTTGTTGACTTTCTTCAGGGATGGTTAAAGAATCATTTAATGTGGTTGATTAAAATATTAAAAATTCATTAAAAATTATAAGTTAAAAGACCATTTAATGTGATTGGTTAAGACTTTATTCATTTTTTTTAAGGAGGTTTTGACAAAAGATCCTTATAATGCTTAAAGTGTATAAAAATAGGACGCTTCGTATAATTTTATAAATATAGTCCTTGTACTAAAAACATCATGAAAAATGATGAAAAATGATGAAAAATGGCGCGAACAAAAAAAGTAAAGGCAATTGTACCACAGGGACTAGATTTATAAATGCTATTGTAGCACAGGGACTAGATTTATAAACTTGAATATCATTGCCCTAAAATTCCAAATATAAAAAGAAACATGACCTTTACCTTAATTCTCTATTTTTTTTAACCACCCTAATTTTATTACACTTCTATTATTGGAGTGATTTTTTATTTTTCCACCCACCCCATGCGATAGTTTAAATGGAAAAAAAAAAGAACTTTGAATACACATGCCCTCCAACTTTCTTTCTTTTCCTTTTTTTTTTGTTTTTATATGTTTTCTTTCTCTTGATTTTTTTCTATGAATTAATATAGAATACTTCGTTCTATAAATTATATTAATGAATGAATTGGAAGAAACATAAACCGTCTGAATAATTCAAAATTGAAGAAAAAATAAATTTACAAGACACAAAGGAGTAAAATCCAAAAGTTACCGGGATCTATATAGCTTTTTTTTAATTTGTTACCTTTTATTTCTTACATTTCTTTTTAAGTTGTGTCTTAAACTAAAGTTGGGTAAAGAATTCAACGTGAAAAGTTCCCCTCCTTCAAACTCTCTCTAGATAATGGTTTCATATTGAATACGTTAATGGTCATAGGTGTCAATCATGCAAGTCTTTCCAAAAGGCTTCATGCATAGTATCCGGTGCTTAAGAAGAGGCGTAGATGTACTTTGATTTATTGAAGTGAATTCAGACTTCCAAAAAAGTTTTTTATGAATGATAATGTTAATGAGAAAGAGAGCGTTAAAAACCCAGTTGGGTATGGAATGGGTTTTCAGCCAACTATATTCAATCGGGGTGGTTTTATTAGAGTATAACACTCAGTTGACATTTAAACTATCTTTAGTAAAATAAAATCACCTTTGGGAATGAACAACAAATTTGTAGTCAAAATAGAGAGCGGCCATAATGGGAGTTTGCAAAATGCCTAAATCGCAGCATAATGAAATGCTGTGTGTGAAATGATAAACTGATACATCTTTTTCTGGCTTGCTGAATTATCATCGACTCCCCAGACTCTTAATGGATTAAAGTTCTAAGAATACCTTTTAGTGCCTTTAGCATCCATTTTTGCTTTTGAACAAATAAATGTTATAAAATTTTCTTTCACATGTCGACTAAGATTTATCCAACTACACCGATGTTACATAACAAAATATTTATAATTTGGCAGGAAAAATGCATTTATATTTGAATTCTGAAAGAAATTTAAAATTAAATATTTGTTATCAAAAAATCATAAACCTACATAAAAATAAAATAGGATAAAAACCGTATGTAATATTTTATTATAAATTACTATTTTGGAAAAAAAATTGACACCCAACATTGGGCTCGTTTTAAAGATCTTAACGAATAGGTTTTAAAAGAAAAACAGTTTTGATTGAGAAATGGGTATATAACATAAAAGAAGCAGCTACTGAAACAAAATATCATTATAATTTATAAAGCATGAAGTAAAGATGAGTACAAAAATTAATCAACTAGGTAGGTTTAACGATAATGCAAAGAGAAATTGGTAATGTCTTGTAATCGATTCAGTAGTTTGAAACCCAGTGGGACTTATGGGAGGCTACATTTTATTAAGTTTACAGTAACTCTTTCATAATCTTTGTTGTAGCAGGAGCAAATTAAATGAAAAATATTAAAGAACGAAATTATCCATTGAGGAGCAAATAAATTCGAGACAGAAAATATAAGAAATTTAACACACCTGAGTCGCGAACAATGTTGCTCTCTTTAAGGTGTTTTGTGGCTCTGCCCAATGTGTACTCACAGTTTCATGGCCTCGGTACCCCCAGGATAAAACAGTCATTCAAAATACGAATTGATAAAGCAAATGAATCAATCTGGTCTACGTACATTCATTCTTATCAGTTGCTCGATTCTAATAATAAATCCGGGGAGTATTTATTATTTTAGTGGAAAGAAAAAAATCCAGAGAGAAAGGTTTTTCTTTTTCTGTGTTTGTAAAATTGTTGTTCAGGTGACATTAAAATATGAAGGTTTTGACCACTTTTATTGCGCTGGAAAAATAATGACGTTAGTGGAACCCAATCACGGAGAAAAAACAGAAAAACGTGGGTCGAAAAATTCAACAGATAAAAGAGACCAAGGTGTTTTTCGGAATTAAAAAAAACGTTAATAAGAACTGTTAAGCTCAAAAAAGAATTATTTATTTGTCCAAAAAACTATTTCTTAATGAGCCCAAGCCCAAGACCCGGACACGGGCACAGGCCGTGAGGGACGAACGACGGTGGCGGTGCGCGCGTGTGTGTGACTTAGCCCAATATGTCTCCCACCCATATACACAAAACATCTAATGCCCAAAGGCTTGCCCATTAGTCCTACAAAAATTGTAAATATACCATACCAAATGTTAACTTCTTACCGATGTGGGACAAAGGAAATAACGTTGTTGGGCATCTCTCTCTTTAAATAGTCAAAGGCTAAAAGTTTCATCCTTTTTTTACAAGGTTTTGCATCAAAATTTGACAACTAATAAAGTTGTTCTAATAATCCCCTACTTCCAAAATTTGAAATATTTTTATTGAGCAATAATTCATAGAATTGTGCTTAAGCAAAGATGTGTTTCGACTTGAATCTTTACGTAGTGAACATGATTCAGAATATATTAGAGTAACTGTAGTTTTGAACTCTATCTCTGACAATATCCCCCACACAACCCTACTTGGATGTAGTTCTAATAGGCAACACGTTATGACCATGTGCTTTTATCCTTGTATAGTGAACGCTCTAGGAATTTTTCCAGAATATCCATTGGAAGCCGACACACTTTCATATTCACATAGATGAGTCTATCAAGAATACTCATGTAGCTAGGTACCCCACTCAAAATAGAGCTATAGATCTCATTAAGAGTTGTAATAATTCATCCTTAACTCGCTTCAAGATATCATGCTCCATGGGGATGAACTCGGAGTAAAATCTCGTTCAACATTAATTAATAATAGCATTATTCAACCCATATCACTTGTGACTTGTTATTACCCTTTGAACATATTTCTTGGGATCTCTAGTCTATATGTTGGGTTATCATCACAAATGACTCATGTATCCAAGGACTTTAGTCCCATCCCTTTCGAGGTGTCCCACACCTTCTCCCCAGCTAGTCCTTTTGTCAAAAGATCAGCTCAATTCTGTTCAGACCGTATATGATCCACCCTCACAACACTCGTAGAAATAAATTCTCTAACAGTACTATGTTTGTGATGTATTTGTTGTCTCTTACCGTTATAGTAACAATTGTCAGCTTTACAATAGCTGCGGTACTATCACAATGAATTAAAATGGTTGGTATCGGTCTTTCCCATAATGGGATATCTGACAGGAGGTTTCTTAACCAACTCGCCTCTTCATTAGTAGTAGCTAGTGCTATCATCTCAGACTCCATAGTGTATTGAGCCAAAATAGTTTGTTTCTTAGATTTTCAAGAAACTGCACCACCAACGATGCTAAATATATATCCACTAGTAGCCTTAGAATCATCAGATAGGGTGTTTCCATCAGCATCACTAAATCCTTCAAAAACAACAGGATGCTTATTATAGTGTAATCCGAGATTCATCATCCTTTTAAGATATCGCATGACCCTCTCAATAGCATACCAATGCTCTATACTAGGTTACTGGTAAATCTATATAGTACTCCCACATCATGAACTATGTCATGTCAAGTGCAATCTGTATCATAACGTAAGCTACCAATGATGTTTGTATAAGTATTTTCATTTACATTGTCGCCAGTGTTCTTAAATAACTTTACACTAGGATCAAATGGAGTACTAGCAGGTTTATAGTTAAAGTAATTGTATTTCTTTAGAACTTTCTCAATTTAATGATATTGATCCAAATAAAGTCCCTTTTCTGACCTAGTAATATTTATTCTTAATATAACACTAGCGTCACCCAAATTCTTCATATCAAAATTGACACACAATAACGATTTAACATTTTCTACAACATGAATATTAGAACCAAATATTAGCAAACATAAATACATATGATAGTGTAAATGTTCTCTATATATTTATAATAAATGCATTTATCACTTTCATTTATTTTAAACCCATTAGAGATGACTAAACTATCAAACTTATCATGTCATTGTCTAGGTGCCTGTTTAAGACCATAAAGAGATTTGTCTACTTTACATACTTTATTTTCTTGATAGTGTATAGTAAAACCTTCAGGTTGATCCATATAAATCTCTTCTTCTAATTCTCTATTTAAAAGGTAGTTTTAATATCCATTTGGTGTACAATTAAATTATTTAAGGCAGCTATGACAAATAGTACACGTATAGACGTTATTTTAGTCACGGGTGAAAAGGTATAAAAAAAGTCTACGTTTTCTCTTTGTCTAAAACCTTTGGCAACAAGACGTGCCTTATATTTTTCAATAGTGCCATCAAGTTTTAATTCCTTTTTAAGAATTCATTTATACCCGATTGTTTTATACCCAGGAGGAAGGTCCACTAAATGCCAAGTTTTATTTGTTTTCAAATAATCCATTTCATCATTAATAGCCTCTTGCCATCAATCGACATCTAAAAATGATAAAGCTTCTTGAATAGTATTAGGACCTCCTCTAAAGTGTAAGCATAAAAGTCGGGGCCAAAATCTTTTTCAACACGAGCGCTTTCACTTTTTCAAAGATCTAAAACAGATTCATTTTTTTCTTTATTTTTATTTAAAGAAATATTAGTGGATGACTCGCCCCCACTATTTCTCAATTTAAAGGGAAATTTTTCTTTATAAAAATCGGCGCCATTTAATTCAATTATTACTTGTTTTTTCAAGTAATAAAATAGGCATGCTTTTCTATTAATAGCATAGCCTATAAAAATGAACTCATATGCTCTATAAGCCAATTTAGACTTTTTAGGGTCGGGTATACGTACATAGGCTAAGCACCCTCATGTTCTAAAGTATGACACATTGGGCTTAATATTTTTCCAAATTTCATAAGGTGGTATTTTCTTTTTAGTCTTCGGAATTCTATTAAGTACGTGACACACAGTCAACATAATTTCACCCCACCAATGTGAGGCAACCCCCGAATTTAATAAAATAACAACAACTAATTCGGTTAATGTCCAATTTTTTCTTTCAGCTTTACCGTTCATTTCGGGTGAATAAGGTGCAGTTTTTCATGAATAATACCGTGGGTTTTATAAAATTCAATAATGATGCAGAATCATATTCGGTGCCTCTATCACTACATAACCTTTTAATTTTTCAACTAAATTGATTTTCAATTTCATGTAAGAAAATTTTAAACATATCAAACGCTTCACTTTTATTTTTTTTATTAATTACACAAATGAATAATTAGAACAATCAACAATAAAACTTATAAAATAACGTTTGTCATTTCTAGTGGTGAAACAATCGAATTCACAAATATCCGAATGAATTAAATCAATTGGTTCAGATACTCTAAAAACATATTTATGCGGTGTCTTAGTTATATTAGCTTAACTATACCATTCACATTTTTCAAAATCATTTAGTGACAATTCTGGAATTAATCCTAAAGTTATCATATTTTTAACAAGTCGTTTATTAACATGATAAAGTCTAGCATGCCAAAATTAAAAGAACAAACAATATAAGCAAAAGGATAAATTTTATTAATAGCATCAACATTCAACTTAAACATCCCATCAGTGGCATAACCCTTGCCTATAAAAATTCTATTTGTGGTTAAAGTAAATAAATCAGCACCAATAGTTTGATTAAAACCAGCTTTGTTGAGAAGATAACCCGAAACTAAAGTTTTCCTTATCTCAAGAGTGTGAAGAACATCTCCGAGGATCACAGTTTTTTTCGAAGTGAACTTTGATTCCACATATCTAGTATTAGAAACCTCAGTGGAGTGATAATCACCCAACAATACCTTCTTATCTGTAGTCTCAGAATAAGTCTTAAAAAGAGTACGGTCATAACAGATATGGCTGTGACACCCCGCTTATAATAATAACGGGTGTCCATCCCTATACTAAGATAAAACAGGAATCTCAAGTGGATCATTCTCAGCATCAACTTTCGAATAGATTAAAAAGTAACTAACCACCTAATAACAGAATAAGCGGATGCCAAATAAATTAAAACAAATAGAACATTCAGACCATAAACAACAATAGAAAGTGATCATAAATATACAACAGGTACAACAAAAGAATATATACCCGAATAAGCTGCCGGGCAACAGACTATACAATGTAACAAATCTCTAAAATGTATAAGATAGACAACACTACAACCATTGGGTAAACACCTGAATTACAATTTTGGATCCTTAACTAAATATACAAAAATGAGAAGCGACTATAATAAAAGTCTTGCAATAGTCCGCACATGCTACACCTCCATATACACAGGAATAGAAAACTCAACATTGGCGTCCTTGTGGTGATACACCTATATGTAATAAATAAAAGCAAGAGAGAGGATATAAACGAGTCAGAGATCGAGGTTTGAAAACAGTTTAACAAGTTAATTAAAATGCATAATAATTATGAATGCACAATTTCATAATATAAAGTGGCGTCGAACTCTCTTGAGATTCAATCTTACCCCTCAACTATAGTGCGCACCCTAGCGTATGCATTTTAATAAAAAAAACAAGCTACCCAACTCGTCTAGGGATAACATCACCTCAAGTCTATGCATTTTTCCCCACTCGTGTATCTACTTTACCCAAAATGTAATCATTTAAATCCCATCCTAAATGATTATATAACAATTCATTACTTAATAACTTTCAC
Source organism: Sambucus nigra (assembly GCA_949130495.1). Classification (NCBI taxonomy): domain Eukaryota; kingdom Viridiplantae; phylum Streptophyta; class Magnoliopsida; order Dipsacales; family Adoxaceae; genus Sambucus; species Sambucus nigra. The sequence continues at coordinate 126,879,325 of OX422219.1, read as the reverse complement.
TAGTTATTATCAAAACATCTTACACATTATCTTCAAGTCTGTATAATATTAGTCTCACTATTATACGAGATAAATCATCGCTACCAAGTACACATACATAACACCCATGATATATGTATACTAACCATCCCTCAGAGATTTAACTCAATGGATGCTGTCTCTACAATGCTATCATCTTCTAGGGAGAACACACATCGACTAGAGCGATCGGGACAGAATCTGACACCGACCCCAAATCCAAATCACAACGTATGGGAAGCGGTCATAGTTCCTCACTGTAAATAAGGCAAATCATACCCAAGATGTCTTATGCCAGATAAATGCTACACAATAAATAAATGGACGCTATGACCTGGGGACTATACGCAACTTGCTCCAATAGCCAGGGGACTCACCCACATCGCGCAACTTTTCATGATAGCACTAGAGGGGTATGTCCACACAATAGATATATATCATACACACAAGATATATATACACATCATAAATACAAACCATCTCATATCCGAATGTATATATTTCATAATCCTGACTACATGTATATACACACCTTACACTAGCCAATAATCCCTAAAATTATTCCCAATTCATTTTATGATTCAATCGTTCACTCGAACCTTTATCATCAATTATACATATGATTTATCATTAATTTTTAACATCATTAAGGGTGCACGACCTCTCTCTCATTGGCCGTATTCATCCCTAAAAGAATTCATATCAGTACGAGTATTCTCAAACAAAATCAGCATAATAAACTTCTGAATATGCCTCCACACTCATCTCGATGTATACTAAACATCACGTCATATCATATACCCATAATTTATCTCATAAATGTGTTTACTGCATCATATTAGAAGGTTCCTAAGCACTAAACCCAATTGGAGAGGAGTAGAACAAATTCTAGAAAACCATTCTAAAACAGCAAGATTTCCGAATAGATTCGCACTAGGCCGAATCGATTCGCCCCTATAACGAATAGATTTACCAGACTACAAATCCATTTGATCAAAGGGACCTGATTCTTCTGCATAAGTTGAATTGATTCACACTAGGCTGAATAAATTCGGGTCCAAGACCTGATACTTCTGCCTTACACCGAATCGATTCGCCAGGGGCGAATCTATTCGGGTATGCAAAATTGTAAAGTTCTCCACTTTCTGCATAACCCACGAAAGCTTTACCCCCAAATCCAACTCTACTCCATCATCTTCCCAATCTAGCATGGTTTATAACATCATAAGTCTACCCATCTGTTGATACCAAAATTAATATGCTGATGTGGACGAATAATACGAAGACACGTGTCAGTCTACGTGGCACGATAGCAGCGAGGAAGTTCATTTCCCGACCAACCATGCTTCTTTCCGAGCAACGAGGATACACCGAGGAATTATAGCACACCGAGGAACTCCAGCGCACCGAGGTACTCTAGTTCTCCGAGGTACTCCTGATCAGCTAGCAGTTATGGCGGTCCGAGCTGCACCTCGGTCGTACCATTAATTGCCAGATAATCAACAGTTCAAATAATCATTGAATACTTATATTCTTGACGCACACGCTGCATTAAATGTATTACCCTTTCATATGTATAGCATTTAATGTATTGAACCTTTCATGTACATCCTCAAGGCTATAAATACCTTGTATCAAACCCATTCAAGGGGACCGGAATTTCTTGAGAGAACTTGTAATCAAGAATTCCACAAACACTCAGCAATAACATAACAGTGGACGTAGGCTTTATTCCTAGCCGAACCACTTTAAAAATCTTTGTCTTATTTATTTATCTGTGATTGAATAATTAGAGCAATCTAGTTTTTTACATCAACAGATTGGCGCCGTCTGTGGGAATCGACTGTTGCAATCGTTTTTCACCAAAAATCATTTGTTATCAATGGCAGATAATCCCGAATCCAGTAATCGAAATGCTGGAAATACTGGAAATCTTCCAAATCCATCTGCACCTCCAGATCTGGCTGGAATTATGACAAATCTGGCTCAAGGACAAACCGCCATGCAAGAATCTGTGAGGCAACTCATTCAAACTCTTCAAGGCGGTGCACCTACCTATTCAGGGTATAGGAGTGATCGTGGGCAATCACAATCGAGACGTACTGCGTCATATCGCAATGGGGAGTCTACTGATTCTACGTATCAACCTGGGCGAACATCATCGATACGGGCTACGGATACAGATCAACGTGTCACACTCTCTCCGAAAAGAACCAGCGCTTTGGAAAGATTAAGCAGGGCATCTCCTTTCAGTCGATTAGGACCAAGGAGGAATATGAATCCACCTAGAGCTCCGTCGAAAAGTTTTCGGCCATCATCAGGTTTGAGAGAAGGATCAGCACAATCATGACCAGCTACTCGTCGAGATAGATCTCAGGAAGCTACGTCAGAACACTCAGTTGCTCGGACTAAGCGGCCTGAGGAAGGAAATGAAGCATGGAAAGGTTCCATTCAGCGGTTGGAAGATAGACTGGGCGAAATGGCTAAAGCAAGAAACCCTTTACAGAGAACTTTTGTTCAAGGGACACCTTTTGTGCAAGACATTGTGGATTTTCCTACACCATCGAAATTCAAAGCACCAGCAGTGACCCCTAAGTACGACGGAAAGACAGATCCTGTACTTCATATAGAACAATACCAAGCAGCTGCTGACATCTATGCCGTACCCGATGAAATGAGATGTAGGGCATTCTCGGGAACTCTTACCGGATCTGCACAGATATGGTATAACAATCTTCCTCGGGGTAAGATTTCAACTTTTATTCAATTAGCCGAGTTGTTCATTGGCAATTTTTGCTTTGGCGCGAAGCCGGTAAAACGAGTAGCACACTTGTTAAGTGTTAGACAAAAATCAGGTGAAAGTACTAGAGATTACATAACTCGTTTTAATAACGAGAAGTTGGAAGTCATAGACTATGAAGAAAAGACAGCGATCACTGCTTTGATGAGTGGTTTACTGCCTAATAAGCTGTACTATACTTTGGCCAAAGATCCACCTAAAACTATGTCGGAATTAATGGCTAAAGCGGCCAAAATCATGAATGCCGAGGAGGCTATGACTGCGAAGAAGAACATGGATAAAGAAATCAAGGTGGAGGTTGACAAGTCTAAGAAAAAAGATCAGAAAGGTAATGGTGGTGACAAGCATCCCAGGAATAACAGGATGGCCTTGGAAGTCCTAAAGAAGTATGATAATTATACTCCATTGAAAATGGGTATCAATCATGTTTTGGAAGAAATCAGGAATAGCGAGGAAATCAAGTGGCCAGAGAAACTGAAGACAAATCCCGATCTGAGGAATAAAGCCAAATATTGCGAGTTTCACAAAGATCATGGCCATATGACAAAAAATTGCATAGCCCTTCAGAACGAGATTGAAACACTCATCCGAAGAGGAAAGTTGTCAAAGTATGTAGATCGCCGAGGTGAAAGGAAGAATGATGACAGAACTAGGGAGAGATCTAGATCTCCTCGTCGTGCCGAGGAGAAAAAGAAGAGGGACCATGAAGATGATCTAGATGATGACCCTGATCTTCCCAAGAAGCCGAGGAAGCCTGAACGAGAAGTATTTTCCATACGTTTTGGGTCATTTGATTGTAATGTTATTACAGGAGGAGATGCAGGAGGAGGAGACCTTACTGCAGAAAGAAAAGCTTACCTCGGAGAGGCTCAAGCTTGTTCATATATTCAGCGAATAAATCTAGCCGAGGATGATCGTCCGAGGAAGGTGAACAAAGAGAAGTTAGTGATTGGTTTTTCAAAAAACGACCTGGCAGGTGTTCTTTACCCTCATGATGATCCTTTGGTAATCAAAATGAGGATGAAGGATGTGGTCATTTCAAGGGTGTTAGTAGACAATGGTAATTCGGCAGACATCATGTACTATTAATGCTTCGATAGCTTGAATTTAAAATTATCTCAATTGGAACCTTATCACAGACCCCTTCTGGGTTTTGCTGGCGAGAAAGTTTTTCCACTTGGGACGATCAAGTTGGATATACTCATTGGAACTTGGCCTTCTTGTCGCACCGAAAGAATACGCTTCTTTGTGATGGATAAGAATGTGTAGTCAGCCTACAACATCATCATGGGAAGAGTTGGATTGAAGAAGTTCGAGGCAGTTCCATCTACAGTACATCAGTGTTTGAAATTCCCAACGAATTTTGGAGTTGGAATTATGAAAGGTGATCAAAAAGTAGCTCGGGAATGCTATTATTCGTCTGCCGAGCAAGAGGAACTTGAAGAGTCAAAGAAAAAGACTACTACTTACCAAGTGGAGGAAGGTACAGAAACTGAAACTCTTGACCCTAGGGATGAATCTCAACTCGTAAAAGGGCAGGTTGTGGAATCTACCGAAATTGTTATCCTGGACGACGAGCATCCTGAACGAGTAACTCAGATAGGATCGTCGTTGGATGTTTCAATAAAACAGGAGTTGATAACTTTCTTGAGAAACAGGAAGAATACTTTTGCTTGGAGTCATGAAGACATGCCAGGAATAGATCCAAACTTCTTATGTCATGAACTCAATGTGAATAAGGAGATCAAGCCTGTGAAGCAAAGAAGAAGAGTGTTTAGTCCCGAGAAGAACCAGGCCATACAAGAGGAGGTCGAGAAACTCCAGAAAGCCCAATTCATTGAAGATGTGAAATATCCAGATTGGTTGGCAAATGTGGTGATGGTAAAGAAGAAGAACAACAAATGGAGAATGTGTGTTGATTTCACTGATCTCAACAAAGCATGTCCAAAAGATCATTTTCCATTGCCTAGAATTGATCAACTAGTGGATGCTACCTCGGGACACGAGCTGCTCAGCTTCATGGATGCTTATTCTGGCTACAACCAGATCAAAATGAAACCTGAAGACAGGGAAAGTACTTCTTTTATTACCCCAAGGGGAACTTATTGTTATAATGTTATGCCTTTTGGTTTAAAAAATGCAGGTGCAACATATCAGCGACTGATGAACAAGGTTTTTGCCGAACAAATCAGTTGCAATATGGAAGTCTATGTCGACGACATGCTCACCAAAAGCAAGAGAGCTACTGATCATTTAGTTGACTTGAGTCAAACATTTGACCAACTGGATAAATACCAAATGAAGCTCAACCCGACGAAGTGTACCTTTGGAGTACGAGAAGGAATGTTCCTCGGATACATCGTCAACCAACGAGGTATTGAGGCAAATCCAGAGAAGATCAAATCTCTTTTAGGGCTGCGATCCCCGACGACGAGGAAAGAAGTACAAAGTCTTACAGGACGAGTTGCAGCGCTCAACAGATTTGTATCCCGAGCAACTGATAAATGCCTCCCATTCTTCAAAACATTGCGAAAAAGTTTTCAGTGGACTGATAAATGTGAGAATGCTTTTCAAGATTTGAAGAAGTATTTGGGGGCACCACCCTTGTTGTCCAGGCCAATAACTGGAGAGAAGTTGTACTTGTATTTGGCAGTATCAGAGAATGCAGTTAGCTCGGCGTTGATCAGATTGGAGAATGGAATCCAAAGGCCAATTTATTACACAAGTAAGGCTTTCCGAGGTGCAGAAATCAGATACCCAAAGCTAGAAAAATTGGCATTGGCATTAATTGAAGCAAGTAGAAGAATGAGGCCATACTTCCAGGCCCATACCATCATCGTGTATACCGACATGCCATTAAGACAAGCCCTTCACAAGCCAGAAAAATCAGGAAGATTGATGTACTGGGCAATAGAACTCGGTGAATATGATATTGTTTATGAACCCAGATCATCATTGAAGGGGCAAGCTGTAGCAGATTTTATAGCGGAATTCACATACCCTGATACCCCCGAGGAACAAAAGGTACTTGCTAACCTACCTGTGGACGATACAGGATCAACAGACACAAATCCAGACCAACCAAGGTTGGTAAAAGGACTTGTGGATGTAGAAGAATCATCATGTTCAAACCCAGACCGAATAAGGTTGGTAAAAGGGTACGAACAAATGACCGATGAGGAGAGAAAGATAGCAGGGGATGATGAAAGAAAATTACAAATATTTTACCGAGGAACTCTGACAGACAAGAAATTTGAAGACGAGGTACCTACATGGAGATTATATGTAGATGGATCATCTTGCACAGCTGGTTGTGGAGCAGGGATTGTTTTAAACACCCCAGATGATATTGACATGGAGTATGCCTTGAGATTCCAATTCAAAGCTTCCAATAATGAGGCTGAATACGAGGCTATGATAGCAGGTTTTCGTTTGGCGAAAGTCATGGAGGCACGACAAGTAGTTGTTTTCAGTGATTCTCAATTAATTGTGAATCAAATGATAGGAATATATGCAGTGAAGGGGGAATTAATGATGAAGTACCATGCAAAAGTGATGGAATTATTGGCAGACTTTGAAGCCATTCAATTGGTAAGAATACCGAGGGTGGAGAATGCTAGAGCAGATGCATTGGCCCGATTAACATCAGCTACGCGCACCGAGATGCGACGGACAATACCAATTGAAGTACTGGAAAGTCGGAGCATAGAGGAAGACCTGATGGTGAAAATTATTACCCTTGATTTAGGACCATCTTGGATGGATTCTATCAGGGCATACATTGAAGAAGGAATGCTACCGGAGGATAAACTAGCTGCCAAGAAATTGAAGTATAAAGTTGCTCGGTATGTGTTAACTAATGGCGTTTTGTATAGACGAGGAATTATGGCAGGTTTGCAGAGATGTGTGCATCCATCAGAAGTCAAAGAATTGATTGAAGAAATCCATGAAGGATCTTGTGGAGCTCATGTAGCAGGTCGGACTCTTCTGCAAAGGGTGATGACACAGGGATATTACTGGCCGACGATGAGGGCTGATTGTATAGCATATGCTAAGAAGTGCGACAAGTGCCAACGTTTTTCCTCCATCAGACGAACGCCACAAGCATTGCTAACACCAATAACTTCCCCTTGGCCATTTTCCATGTGGGGAATTGATTTGGTTGGACCACTGCCGACCACCCGAGGAAGATTCAAGTACCTCGTCGTTGCCGTGGATTATTTTACTAAGTGGGTAGAGGCTGAACCAATAATTGATATGACGTACGAGAAGGTATATCAGTTCATTTGGAAGAATATCATTTGTCGATATGGTCTCCCACATGCTTTTATCACAGACCATGGAACATAATTCGATAATGAAGAATTTGCTGCCTACTGTCATCAGTCGAACATTTTGAAGTTTCATTCAGCACCAGGCCATCCCCAAAGCAATGGACAGACTGAGGTGACGAACAGAACATTATTAAATGGATTGAAGAAGAGGCTAAATGAGGCCAAAGCAAATTGGATTAATGAGCTACAATCAGTTTTGTGGGCTTACCGAACAACTCCCCGAGCAGCAACTGGAGAATCACCATACATGCTGGCATTTGGAAGTGAGGCTGTAATACCTGCCGAGTTAGGCCTACCGACACACAGGGTGTTGAATTTCAACTCTCCGATCAGTGATTTGATGAGGAGATTGGATTTGAATATGCTCGAGGAGGTTAGAGAAGAGGCAGCCATTAGAAATGCTGCTTACCAACAACGCACAGCTCTGTTTTACAACAAAAGGGTGAAGAAATGTGACCTAAAAGAAGGGGATTATGTGCTAAAGAAAGTCATTCAGAAGCAAAATAAGTTGGAAGCAAACTGGCATGGACCTTACCGAGTTACAGAGGTTGTTCGTCCAGGAACTTACAGAATAGCAACTCTAGAAGGAGAAGAATTTAAGAATGCGTGGAATGCTGAACACCTACGCAAGTATTATCAGTAATGTAAAATGTAAAGCTTTTCCTTCAGTATGAATAAAACGAGGATGTTTCACCATTTTCTTTCTGTTGAAAGTTTTTCGGGGAATACTAGTGTAATACTAGTGTAATACACTACAAAAGTGCTCTAAGGAGCCAAAAGTGCTATAAGTAGCCAAAAGTGCTCTAAGGAGCCAAAAGTGCTATAAGTAGCCAAAAGTGCTCTAAGGAGTTAACCTCCTTTGGTTAGGAGGACAGCTCTAAGGAGCCAAAAAGTGCTATAAGTAGCCAAAAGTGCTCTAAGGAGCCAAAAGTGCTCTAAGGAGCCAAAAAGTGCTATAAGTAGCCAAAAGTGCTCTAAGGAGCCAACCTCCTTTGGTTAGGAGGACAGCTCTAAGGAGCCAAAAAGTGCTATAAGTAGCCAAAAGTGCTCTAAGGAGCCAAAAAGTGCTCTAAGGAGCCAACCTCCTTTGGTTAGAAGGACAGCTATAAGTAGCCAAAAGCTCCAAGGAGCCAAAAAATATTCCTTTGGTTAAAAGGTGTACACCAGCATGATCAATTTCGGTTGGTAAGATAAAAATACACCAAGTATAGTTGGTCGGGGATAAAAACCCAATAACTGTAGTTGGTCGGCGAGGACAAATTATTGATCTTAGTTGGTCGAACGCATTTTTATAATTGAACCAAGTATAGCTGGTCGGGGATAAAAACCCATCAACTGTAGTTGGTCGACAAACATTATTTACCCACCTTGGTTGGTTGGAAACAGTTTGAACAATTTACATTCATTACTTTATTGATCAACCTTGATACTTGTAAATTTTTAAGTTGGTTGATAAATAGCACGATATTGCCATCCTTTTAAATACATAGATACATATGCACAAATATAAAGGTGTTTGATAAACACAAAACAATAGCAAAATTGGCAAACAGAAAATGAAATTCTTTCATTAAATTTAAAATAAGATTACAGGATACAAGAATGTACTAATTGTTACATTGATATTACTATTCTATTGGTTTCTTGCCCTGTGCTTTAGAAACAGGTTCCTCGCCGGCAGGAGGGTCTTCTAGGCAAAGGGGAGAATTGATGAAATTAACATCTCTGAGCATTCTGACGTTCATAACAGAAGGTGTATCCAAAAGATGCTCAGGACGAGATAATTCAACTTGGGAATGAAGGTTATAATCACCAAGGTATTTTGAAATTAGGCTGCGAGGAATGGAACGAGCTGGGATCCATGCCATGTCCAATTTGAAAGGTGGTACAGGCAGGTCTAATAATGATGGAGCATGATAATCCCATAAAAAATGCCCTTGCACCAATTTTAACACACCCAGTGCATTCAACCATCCTTGCTTGTAACCTTCATTGTTGGCATGTTCAATACGAGCATCCAGGTGAACAAGGGCTTCATTGTATCCTGCCATCCAGAATTCCCTTGGCTGTTTATGGAATTGGAAGGTTAATCTATCCAATTGTTCATGAAGGCTTTTGGCAAAAAGATCCTTATTGAGCAAGGCAGATTTCGTCGATGTAAGCTGATCTTCCAGAGACAGATTTTTATTGGACATTTCAGTCAGAGCACGGTCTTTTACTTTCAACTGGAATGCTTGAGTTTCCAGAGTAGACTGAGTGCGAGCCTCTTCAACATTTTGACTGAGGACTCTTCCTCGCCCCCGAGAACCTCTTCCTCGTCCCCGAGCAGTTCCAGAAATGGCAGATCTTCTTAAGTCCTCCATCTCTTGCCTTAGTTTGGCGTTTTCGACCTCTAAGAACGAGAATCCTTCATCAGTAACTGGTATTAATGCAGTAGAAGATGAAGCAACAGATTCATATTGAGCCAACTTTTTCTGCAGATTATTATTTTCTTGTTCCAAGATCTCAGCAATCTGCCTACAAGCTTCAACTTCACCTTTTAGGGTTCTCTCCCTAACGTCGTACCCAACAATGATCTTCTTATGGCCTGTTTCTGAAGAGAGCTGCTGATACCTATTTTCATAATCCTTATGCAACGAAGCCATTGATTCGTTGTGTTGATTTTGAAGATTCTCTATGGAACCATGAAGCTCTTCAATCAACTCATAGTAAGCGACATTGTTGGCCACTGCTCGGTCGAGTAAAGCTTTCAAGTACTGATAAGCTTCAATTGCCTGCTCTGAGGCACCATGGCCAAGAATATCAGCAATTTCTGATGTACTAAGGATTGTATGACCAGCCTTATAGTATTGGTGACATTGCTGCATCAGCTCGGTATCATGTGAAGAGATCAATTCCATTCTAGCAACAAACTAAAGACGAGAAAAAGACAACAATCAACAAATATAAATCATCAACAACAGAGATGAGCAAAGATATATTTTATTAGATCATCAAAAAGTTACATTGTTCGATTACAAGGAAATATAGAAATGATACCGAACAACTTCACACCTTTTCCTTGTCCCCCAAGACTTTCTCGGGAGGCTGGGACGAGGAGCTCGGTTGCTCGGTGGTAACAACAGCTTGATCGGTAGGAATCTTCTCGGGAGGAGGAGGCATGGAAGAAACGTCCTCGGTGGCAGAGGGTTGAGAGGCAGAAACTTGATCACCCATAGCCATAGAAGACTCATCTGAGGCAGGCTCATCTTCTTCTTCTTCCACAATTGGTGGAGGAGGACCAGGGAGATGTTGTTGGAATAGATCAGAATCGTCTTGGACCTTTAGCTCTTGCAGAGCAGCTACCCAGCCATCATGGAAGTATTTCGACTTCCCATATTGGACTTGGGATGTCATTACAGCTATCCCTCTCTCCCATCCTTTCTCCCAACCAGCACTGAAATGTTTCTTGATTGCGACCTTTCTCCTCAATCTCTCCGAGGAGAGTTTCACCTCCAATTCCTCTTTTTTGACCTTGATATCTTGCAAGGTAGATAACTCTTCATTTGCCTTTTTCAGCTGGCCATCATATTCTTGATGTTTAACCTCTAAACCCTTTACTTTCTCCTCCAAATTCTTGGAGGTTTCGGCCATTTTCACCTTCTCAGCCTCAGTCGCAGCTAATTTCTTCTCCCAAACAGCTTTTTCGTCAATATATTGTTGACGAGATTCCTTTAAAGATTGGGTCAAACCCAACAGAGCATCCTCTACACCTGACGAGGAGCTTGAAGCTTTAATAGCTTCATCCTTCTTCACAATATTATTGAAACAATTCACCAGCTGAAAGATGAGAAAGAAACAGCGAAGTCAATATAAAATGCAAGCTTTCGGAGAATGAGAAATCATAAGTATGAGAAACTTACTGAAGCAAGGTGACGAGCAGCTAGGGATGTCAGCGTATCCCTAGGAATTCTTTCATCAAGACCATGGACCTCGGGTACGACCGAGCTCATTGCAGAGCTTGGAAGAATGATATTTGGAACATCAGTACCACTAGCAGGTAAAGAAGAGGCAGTTTCAGCTGGAGTAACCAAGGATGATTTCCTCAATCTCTTCAACGGGCAGTCAGAACCTTCAACCAGAGAGGTCTTGGTCGGGGAGATTGTAATTACATCTGCAGGAGCATTTTTCTTGCTCGGGGCCACTGGGGGCTTCTCGGCAGCTTTGGAGGACCCAGCATCTACTTTTTTAGTCCCTTCTGGGACATCAATTTTGCCTTTCTTGGCTCCAACAGCAGAGGAAATTTCATCAAATAGAGCAGGAGGAGCTCTTTTCTTGCCCATTCTCTAAGATAAGGGGATATGAGAATCTGAAGATGAACCTTCTGGTGTTGAAGCTGGTTCAACAGGGCGAGCAGTATAAGAGGTTGTGTAACTCTTATACTGTAGCAAATATGAAGCAGATCTGATGTGTTCGTCTGCAATGTTCTTATGCAAACCCCAGATAAGTTTCAGATGTTTAATATTCACTTCTGATTCCTTTGGAGTTTTTCTTTTGCTATCAACTGCAAATAAATACATGTTGAGATATCAATCATACATTTTGTCAAACATGATGAAAGCATAATTTCATAAGTAAAATAAAATGAAAAATAAACCTATCCCATTGCCGTATGGGGGACATCTGGGACCGTTGTATACTTCATTCCCAGATAAAGGCGCATGTTGCCAATTTTTTATGACCAACCCATGCTCAAAATAATCCCTATTTGAATCAGGGAGATTAACTACAAGAGCCCTATTCAGATACCTAGTTTTTAAATAATAAATATTATCTAGAGTGGCCCATTTATAACAAAACATAATTTCAGGGATCCCAATACGAGTCCCATGAGTTAGATTTAATTTGTGCACCCCGTTAATTATTCTCCATGAATTGGGGGCTATTTTTGCAGGAACAAGATCAAAATATTGACAAAACTCAAGACATAATGGGTTTGGTGGAAAGGAAAAACCACATTCAGCAACAAAAAGACTGGGGAACCAATGTCCCTCAGCCAATCGAAAGTAATCTAAAGGCTCAGAAAGAACCTCTAGAGTTACCCACGAAGGAATGGAAAAATCAGAACGGAATTTCTCAACAGACTCCACAATATAAACCATATTGAATAAAAGAGATACAGAAGAAAGGAAGAAGATCTTACAGAAAGAAAGGAGGTGTGTTGACAACGAACGGAAACAAGGATGAACGCACAAGAGAAGAAGAGAATAGAAAGCTTGAATGCAGAAAATGGAAAACGTAGACGACGGTATGGTTACCAAAGAAGTTTAAATACTTTGCATTGGGAAGCGGCGAAAGAAATGATTACCAAAAAGAAACTACTGAACTTCCGGCGGCTAAAAGGACAAAAAGTGCACAAAGATCGAAGCGCTTATAAAAAAGGCGAAAACAGCGAAATAAGAAGGAAATTTGAATACAATGTTCCTGAAACCCAGGAAGATTATTTAATATCGCCATATACTGAGAAAGAATGTTCCATACTCCTCTAAGTTCGAAATATGAAACATTGGGGGCTTCTGTTGATACCAAAATTAATATGCTGATGTGGACGGATAATACGAAGACACGTGTCAGTCTACGTGGCACGATAGCAGCGAGGAAGTTCATTTCCCGACCAACCATGCTTCTTTCCGAGCAACGAGGATACACCGAGGAATTATAGCACACCGAGGAACTCCAGCGCACCGAGGTACTCTAGTTCTCCGAGGTACTCCTGATCAGCTAGCAGCTATGGCGGTCCGAGCTGCACCTCGGTCGTACCATTAATTGCCAGATAATCAACAGTTCAAATATTCATTGAATACTTATATTCTTGACGCACACGCTACATTAAATGTATTACACTTTCATATGTATAGCATTTAATGTATTGAACCTTTCATGTACAGCCTCAAGGCTATAAATACCTTGTATCAAACCCATTCAAGGGGACCGGAATTTCTTGAGAGAACTTGTAATCAAGAATTCCACAAACACTCAGCAATAACATAACAGTGGACGTAGGCTTTATTCCTAGCGGAACCACTTTAAAAATCTTTGTCTTATTTATTTATCTGTGATTGAATAATTAAAGCAATCTAGTTTTTTACATCAACACCATCTATGAATCCCAATCATTTTCATCAACAAACTCCCATACACCACATCAACTACAAGATTTAATCAACAATTCTAAGATTTAATCATAAATGCTCAAAATTAACTAATTCAACAACAAATTATGAAATAATTCACACACATGGATCATTTAGCAAGTTTAATCACTTGCCTCAAAGATGTAAAGTCTGAATCTTCCTCAAAGTTGCGGGTTTCGTCGAAAATTTTCAAAGCTCCAAGGTTTTTCTCCTCTTTCTCTTTTTCCTTTGTTTTCTTTTAAAGGTGGATTTTCTTACTTGAGATTACTATACAAGCCCAATAACCCTTAACTCAATTTCTCCCAGCTTTAAATGATAACGCATACTTAAAATGACTCGTATACCCCAATTCGAGTCAAAATAACCAAAAAGACCCCGAAACCCAAATAAAATCCCCGGCCAGCATTTTTGACTTTCTCGGTCCTTCCGAGATCAACCGCGCACTCTAATTTATTTTCTGAGTCTCTGAAAATAAAATCACCTCCCAACCTCATATAACTTTTTCAAATAAGCCCTGGTTGCGAAATAACTAATTCTTGCCACTAATACACATACACGACGTAATAGCATGCAACAAGATTATATTTACCATATCACACTAGTAAATGTACAATTCTAATAAATATTAACTATTCTACCAAAATCAATATTTATGTTAATTTCCATTTTAAATCTCAATTATATTAAATCACACACGCACCAGGTAATTAAATATAAAAAAACATGAAAGTAAGGGGTATTACAACGACGGGAAGTGCCAGTTGTTTTAAGACTCAGTTCCATGTTGAGCCTGATTTTTAAAATTCTGATTATGGCTCTTTTTCTAAAATTTTAATTTTTTTCGTTTTCCTTTAAAACAACTGGAGTGTTTTTTTCTCTTTTCTGAGTTTTGTTGTTAGACACAATAAGAATTTCATCCTTATAGTCATGTTTTCGGGATTCCTCCTCAATTATCAATTTAGTAATGAGTGACACTAGTGAAAATTCTTTAGACTTATGCCTCAAACTATTTTTGAACTCTTTGAACATTGGATGCAATTTATCAATAATCACACCCATCTGAAATCGCTCAACTAAAGCCATCCCTCGGAAATAATTTCATGAGCAATCATTTGTAAATCATGAGTTTGAGCAACAACAGATTTATCATCCGTCATTTGAAATTTCAAATAACGGCTGGCGACATATTTTTTAGCACATGTCTCCTCCGTGTCATATTGTTAAAAAAGAGCATCCCAAACATCTTTTGCAATTTTATAATTGACATAATAGTCATAAAGTTCGTCACTTAGAGCATTCAAAATATAGTTCTTGCACAAAAAGTCATTTTCCTCCCAATTCCGAATAGTTTTTCTTTCCTCAATAGTTGGTGGATTAATCACTATGGGTTTGTCAAATTGAACACATGATGCGACATTTTTCGTAGTTAAGTAAAATAGAAGTTTTTGCTCCAACGTTTGAAATGTTGGCCTTCATTTTTGAAAGGCTTATTAAGGTTGGTTGAGTAATTTTCGTCCGTGGAGAATTTAGAGACACCTTAAAATTGTTGTAGCAACAGCAAATTAAATAAAAAGTAATAAGGAACGAAATTACCCAATGAGGAGCAAATAAATCCGAAGGAGAAATTAAGAAACTCAACACGGCTGAGTCGTGGACAATGTCGCTCTCTTTAAGGTATTTCGCAGCTCTTGCCAATGTGTGCTGACAGTCTCAATGGCCTCGTCACCCTCAGGATAAAACAATCCTCCAAAATACGAATTGATAAAACACAAAAATAAATTCGGTCTACCTACATCCATTCTTATCAGTTTCTCAATTCTAATAATAAATCAAGGGAGGATTTATCATTTTAGTGGAAAGAAAAAAATTCAGAGAGATGTTTTTCTTTTTCTGTGTTTGTGAAATTGTTGTTTAGGTGACATTAAAATACAGAGGTTTTGACCTCTTTTATTGAGCTGGAAAAATAATGACGTTAGTGGCACCCAGTCGCGGAGAGAAAACAGGAAAACGTGGGTGAAAAAATTCAACAGATAAAAGAGATCACGTTTTTTTTTGCGAAATTAAAAAAAAGATTAATAAGAATTTTTAAGCTCAAAAAAGAATTATTTATTTGTCCAAAAAATTATTTTTTAATGAGCTCAAGCTCAAGACAGAGCCCCAGGTCGGCCGGACAGCGATGCGCGTGACTTAGAACAATAAGTCTGTCAGTCATACATAAAAAATATCTAATGTAAAAAGAACTTGCTCATTACTCCCACAAAAATTATAAATATATCACATCAAATGTTAACTTTTTCGGGATGTGGGACAAAAGAAATAAGACTGTTGGACATCAATCTCTTTAAACAGTCAAAGACTAAGGGTCCGTTTGATACATATTGGGCAAAAGTGTTGACATGGCAAAATTTGCCAGGACAAATTTTGCCTAGACAAATATTTTTTTCTCACATTAGACTATCAAATACCAAATAAGGTAAAACAAATTTTTTAGGCAAATATTTTAATAACACATTTTTCGTCCATATTAACATATATAATAATAAAAAATATGTTTTTTTTTTAATTTTCGTCCCAAGTTTTATTTAATAAAAAAAACAGTTTTTTCTTTTCTTTTTTACTTCCCGCTTTTATTTATTAAAAAAGTAACAAACTATATATAAAAAAAAAAGTTTTTTACGCCAAAACTACTTACTAAAAACAGTTTTTACATTAAAACAGGTTTTACGTTAAAACAGTTTTTAATTTTTTTTACATTAAAACAATTTTTATATTAAAATAATTTTTTGCATTAAACAGTTTTTACATTAAAACATTTTTAAATTTTTTACATTAAAACAATTTTTACATTAAAACAATTTTTTACATTAAAACAGTTTTTACGAAAAAACAGTTTATACATTAAAATAATTTTTTACATTAAAACAGTTTTTACATTAAAACAATTTTTTATATTAAAACAGTTTTCACATCAAAACAATTTTTAATTTTTTACATTAAAACATTTTTTACATTAAAACAGTTTTTTACATTAAAACGGTTTTTACGAAAAAATAGTTTTTAAACAGATTTTAATTTAAAACAGTTTTTTTTAACTATTTAAAACAATTTTTAAAATATTCATAACAGTTTTTTTAATTATTTAAAATAGTTTTTAAAATATTAAAAGCGTTTAAGAAGTTAGCAAATTTGTTGGCAAATATTTCTCACCCATATAGCAAAGCAAAATTTGCCAACATGTTATGCATAAGAGGTGTTGTACATTGGCAAATAGCTTGTAGGCAAATTTTGCTATCAAACACACCAAATTGTAGGCAAATGTCGTATTTACTTATTTGCCATTTGCCATGACAAATAATGCTATCAAACGAACCCTAAAAGCTTTTGTCGTTTTTTTTAAAGATTTTGCATCAAATTCTCTTTAAACAGCTAATAAAGCTGTTCCAACAACCTTATTGTTAACTGTGTAAATAGTTCATCAAGTATTGTGTAAATAGTTCATCAAGTATCAGTTAAAAAACTAAAGAAAAAAGCTTTTCACAGGTTTAAACAAAACAATGAATGTTTGTTTTTTGAATCATACAAACAATGAATGTTGAAGTCAAAGAAGTGTTCCTTGGATCATTTTACCCACAGTAGAAAACCATTAGTTGTAAGATGATGTACGTTTATGTTCATGTATAAAAGGCCAGTTTGACTTTGTAAAGACGAAGTAAAATAACTTGTTCTCTAAGTTTTCCAGTCTATACAATTTACTGTATATTGCAAGTACGCACCATGTGCTTAGATTAGATACCACAAAAAGAGTCCATTTAATAACTACAGTTATGCAGTGAATAGAAGATCCATGTGTTGAGGGCACACTGAAATAAATGCTCATGTACCCAAATTTTATCACAACGAAAATAACTATGTATAAAAGCATTAGTTGTTGACAAAATGATTACTAAATTGTGGCCAAGATTTCACCATATTTTCGAACAGCCTGTCTTTTTAACTAAATTATTAATGTCATAAAAACTTGTATTCTTATTTTAAATGTCATGACACGTTGAATCATGAGTTTGATCCATCTGCCCACCAACCCATGCATATAATAATCAAACAATGATTAACTACTTACCGATCGTTTGTCATCATTTCCGGTGTAAAATGATAAACATGTGTCATCAGTTCAGTTGCATATTTTGAACTTTAAAATATTAAATATAAAAGTGTTATATTAATATTATTGTCGCATTAAATGTATATAAAAAATTTATTTTTATTATTTTTGAATTATTAGTATGTGTCATTTGGATAAATTTAATTAGAACCCTTTCTAAATATCTTTCACTTTCATGCTAAATAATGTGCATATACAGAGGAACGCTAGACTTTTGGACAAGGGTAGCGCTAGGATAACATAATTTAAGGACAATTGTGGGGATACATGATATGTATTCTTATATCATTGGTGTTCTACTTTTAAGGGGAATACACTTTGCTCAAATGTTTATTAATGACATAAGAATACGTGTCATGTATCTCTGAATATATCATCAAAAAGTGTCTCATAAGTATTATTCTTCAAATAATATGTAACACAAATTAATGAGTATATAAGATTCACTTTAATTTACTTCTATCGTGTCAAGCCAGTTTATATAAAAAAAATCGTATAATTTGATCGAAAACTATTACTTTTTTATTAGCAAAATGTAATGTTTGACTTACAAATATACTATACAAACTTTTTGTATAAATTTATGTGATACTAATCAATGGAACTGTTATACCACACTTATAATATTTTCTTGAGTTTTCTCTTTCATCAATTCGTATCACATCAAATTATACAAAAAGCTTGTAGAATTTGGTTGTAAACTCAACATTTTTCATTAGCAAAGAGTAATGTTAAACTTACAAACAAATTACACAGACTTTTTGCACAAATTATTTATCACTGCACTTTTAATATTTTCACTTAATTTTCTTCGACATTAGTAAGTGTCACATCAATTGTACAATGTATTCATACGCTATAACAAATTCCATCAAGAGGGAGTCATGCTAGACTTACAAACTAATGTCATAAGTACATGTACACTTTGTTTGTGTATGTAGATATCTTATTATTCAAATTGTGAAGCATTGTGAAGCCTATCACTCGGTCCGCTAAATTCGGACAAAACTTTAATTGAGTTTGAGTCGGGCTGATTTTGAGCCAAAAAGTTAAGCTCATATTCAATTCTGTCCGATCTTGAGACAAGCACTGTCAAGCCCAAATAAGGTTCGACTCAAAATAATATACATAAATATATATAAATATACATTTTATTATTTTAGTTTATATTTTTTTTTATAATATAACTAACTTTATTAGGATAGAGATGAAGAGATGCCCTTCATCGGTGGCGTACACAGAAGAAATTGAAAAATTTTAAAACAAAATAGCACGAAAGCGTGAAAAAAAGTAAATGAAATCTTGAAAGTAAATTTAGGACCTACAATATCTTGAAATCATTTTCCTGCGGACAATGTGCCATTTGTCATGATTCGAAGTAGAGTTTACGCCCATTTGAGATAGTATTGGGGACTTCCACGTATAAATCAATGTCGCGATCATAATGAATTTGGACACTTCCAAGCCATTAGTAACACAATTTTACTGTTACTAAAAATATTAGTAACACAAATTTTCCGTTAGAAAAAAGGCGTGGGACACGAAGCTAGTAACGGTAAAATTCTGTTACTAATAGTAACGGTAAAATTCAGAATTAGTAACGAAAAATTCTGTTACTAATAGTAACGGTAAAATGCAGAATTAGTAGCAGTAAAGTTCTGTTACTTGATGAAGATCCAAAAATGCCTCAACCCGCAACGCTGAAAACTTGATGAAGATAAAAAAATGACATTTTATCAAACAAAATAAAATTATCATATTAGTTATAATATCAACATTTAGTCATAAAATTAATTTAGTAAAAAAAATTAATTAGTTATATTCTCAAAATTTCAATATTGATACAAAACTTGATCTTAAAATTGCAATATATAAAAGAAACTCTTTCATTCAACTAATAACCGAAGTGTCTACTCCTAAAAGAGTCCTATAGATGAATAGGAACTAGAACTAAGAGATACTAATACAAACTACTACTTAGAGATAATAACTAAAATTAAACAAGAAACCTAAACTAATTATCCCACTGATATGGGAATTTTATATTTTAATATAATATAAAACATAATATTCTGTTATAATAAATGTTGCACTAAAAAAGTATCCAAATGAAACATACCAGAGTAGTATCATTTTCGAGAAGCTAATAAATGGTTATAAACAGTTCCACGCAACAACAATAATAATAATAATAATAATAATAATAATAATAATAATAATAATAATAGTAATAGTAATAATAATAATAATAATAATAATAATAATAATAATAATATAAATAAAAATTACCCTTTGACGGGGTCCTGCACGTCGAAAATGGGTCCCTCTTGGACTATGCTTGTGAACAACAATCTGCAAATGAATGACAGAGAGAAAAAACTACATAAGCAATTGAAAAGGACAACATAAATTACAAGAAACATACAGGGCATGAATTGAGATATAAAAATCACAGTTTCTCCGTTAAATTAGATGATGGACCAATAAAACCTTTTTTAAGATAAAGGTGCAAGATGACTAGTGATTAAATTATTAAAAAAATATATATTGAAGATGGTTATTGTTGATACCAAAATTAGTATGCTGATATGGACGAATAATAAGAAGACACGTGCCAATCTACGTGGCACAATAGCAACGAGGAAGTTCATTCCCCCGACCTAGTCATACTCACTCCGAGCAACAGGTGTACTCCGAGGAATACCAGCTCTCCGAGGAACTCCAGCTCTCCGAGGAACACCAACGCTCCGAGGAACTCTTGAACGACGAACAACTAAGGCGGTTCGAGCTGCATCTCGACCACAACATTAATTATCAGATAATCAACAGGTCAACTATTTATTGAATGCTTATCTTGACGCACACGCTTGAAGAGCATTAAATGTATTACCCCTTCATATGTATATCATTTAATGTATCACCCTTTCAGATTATAGCCTCAAGGCTATAAATACATTGTATTACCCTCATTCAGGGGGACCGGAATTTCTTGATAGCACTTGTAATCGAGAATTCCCAAACACTCAACAATAACATAACAGTTGATGTAGGCCATTCAAATAAGGCTGAACCACTTTAAAATCTTTTGTCTCATTTATTTATCTGTGATTGAATAATTAGAGTAATCTAATTTTTTACATCAACAGATTGGCGCCGTCTGTGGGAAACGACTGTTGTTATCATTTTTCACCAAGAATTATTCATCATCAATGGCAGACAATCCAGAATCTAGCAATCGAAACGCTGGAAATGCTGGAAATCCTCCAAATCCCTCTGCACCTCCAGATCTGGCTGGGATTATGACGAATCTGGCTCAAGGACAAACCGCCATGCAAGAAACAATGCGTCAACTCATACAAACCCTTCATGGCGGTGCACTTGCGCATTCAGGACAGCGAAGTGGTCAGAGACAAACCTATTTACTTTCTTCACGATCCAGGCGTACTGAGTCATATCGTAATGAGGAATCTAATGATTTCTCTTATCAACCTGGGCGAACTTCTTCAATACGGGCTACAGATACTGATCAACGTATCACTCTCTCTCCAGAAAGACCCAGCGCCTTGGAAAGACTGAGCAGAGCGTCTCCTTTCAGCCGATTAGGCCCTAGAAGGAATAGGAGTCCACCTAAGACCATGTCGAGGAGTTTTCGACAACCATCAGATCTAAGAGAAGGATCTGCACAATTACGACCAGTTGCTCGTCAAGATAGATCTCAGGAGGCTACTTCAGAACAATCAATTGCTCGAACTAATAGGCCCGAGGAGGGAAATGATGCGTGGAAAGGTTCCATTCAGCGGTTGTAGGATAGATTGGGAGAAATGGCTAAGGCAAAGAATCCCCTACAACGAAATTTTGTTCGAGGGACACCTTTTGTTCAGGCCATTGTGGATTTTCCTACACCGTCGAAATTTAAAGCGCCCGTGGTGACCCCCAAGTATGATGGAAAGACAGATCCTGTTCTACACATAGAGCAATATCCGGCTGCTGCCGACATCTATGTTGTCCCCGACGAGATGAGATGTAGAGCATTCTCTGGAACTCATACTGGATCTGC
This sequence comes from Sambucus nigra, assembly GCA_949130495.1. Lineage (NCBI taxonomy): Eukaryota > Viridiplantae > Streptophyta > Magnoliopsida > Dipsacales > Adoxaceae > Sambucus > Sambucus nigra. The sequence continues at coordinate 126,857,781 of OX422219.1, read as the reverse complement.
CCAAATATGGTACAACAATCTTCCTCGGGGAAAGATTTCAACTTTCTTTCAGTTGGCCGAGTTGTTCATTGGCAATTTCTGTTTTGGGGCAAAACCAGTAAAACGAGTAGCACACTTGTTAAGTGTTAGACAAAAATCTGGCGAAAGTACTAGAGATTACATAACTCGTTTCAATAACGAGAAGCTGAAAGTCATAGATTATGAAGAAAAGACAGCAATCACTGCCCTGATGAGTGGGTTGTTGCCTAACAAGTTGTATTATACTTTGGCCAAAGACCCACCTACAACTATGTCAGAGTTGATGGCAAAAGCAGCCAAAATCATGAATGCCGAGGAGGCTATGGCTGCGAAGAAAAATATGGATAAGGAGACCAAGGTGGAAGTCGACAAATCTAAGAAGAAAGAGCATAAGGGCAATGGCGGTGACAGGCATTCCAAGAGTAATAAAACATCATGGGAAGTCCTGAAGAAATTCGATAATTATACTCCTTTGAAAATGGGTATTAATCATGTCTTGGAAGAAATCAAGAATAGCGAGGAGGTAAAGTGGCCGAAGAAATTGAGGTCAGACCCTGATACGAGGAACAGGGATAAATATTGCGAGTTTCATAAGGATCATGGTCATATGACCAAAAATTGCATAGCTCTTCAGAACGAGATTGAAACACTCATCCGAAGAGGAAAGCTAGCAAAGTATGTTGATCGGGGAGGGGAAAGAAGAAATAATGATCGAACTAGAGAGAGGTCTATATCTCCTCGTCGAACAGAGGAGAAAAAGAAGAGAAATCATGAAGATGATCCAGATGATGACCCCAATCTTCCCAAGAAACCGAGGCAACCAGAACGAGAGGTATTTTCCATACGTTTTGGTTCATTTGATTGTAATGTTATTACAGGGGGAGATGCAGGAGGAGGAGACCTTACTGCAGAAAGAAAGGCTTACCTTGGAGAGGCCCAAGCTTGCTCGTACATTCAGCGAATAAATTTGGCCCAGGAGGATCGTCCGAGGAAGGTAAACAAAGAGAAGCTGGTCATTGGGTTTTCAAAAAATGACCTGGCAGGTTTTCTTTACCCTCACGACGACCCTTTGGTGATCAAAATGAGGATGAAAGAAGTAATGATTTTAAGGGTGCTGGTAGACAATGGTAGTTCGGCAGACATCATGTACTATTCATGCTTTGACAGTTTAAATTTGAAATTATCTCAATTGGAACCTTATCACAGACCTCTTTTGGGTTTTACTGGCGAGAAAGTTTTTCCACTTGGGATGATCAAGTTGGATATATTCATTGGAACTTGGCCTGCTTGTCGAACAGAGAGAATACGTTTCTTTGTGATGGATAAGAATGTGCAGTCAGCTTACAACATCATCATGGGAAGAGTTGAAGAAGTTCGAAGCAGTCCTATCTACAGTACATCAGTGCTTAAAATTCCCAACGAATTTTGGAGTAGGAGTTGTGAAAGGTGATAAAAAAGTAGCTCGGGAATGCTATTATTCATCTGCCGAGCAAGATGAGATTGAAGAGTCAAGAAAAAAGACTACTACCTATCAGGTGGATGAAGGTACAAAAATTGAAACATTGGATCCCAGAGATGAATCCCAACTTGTAAAAGGACAGGTGGTGGAATCTACAGAAAATGTTATTCTGGACGACGAGCACCCTGAACGAGTAACCCAGATAGGTTCGTCGTTGGATGCCTCGATAAAACAGGAATTGATAATTTTCTTGCGAAACAGGAAGAAAACTTTTGCATGGAGTCATGAAGACATGTCAGGAATAGATCCAAACTTCTTATGTCATGAGCTCAATGTGAATAAGGAGATCAAACCTGTAAAGTAGAGAAGAAGAGTATTTAGTCCCGAGAAAAATCAAGCTATACAAGAGGAGGTCGACAAGCTCCAGAAAGCTCAATTCATTGAAGATGTGAAATATCCAGACTGGTTAGCCAACGTGGTGATGGTAAAGAAGAACAATAAATGGAGAATGTGTGTTGATTTCACCGATCTCAACAAGGCATGCCCAAAAGATCACTTTCCACTGCCCAGAATTGATCAACTAATGGACGCCACCTCGGGACACGAGTTGCTCAGCTTCATGGATGCTTACTCTGGTTACAACCAGATCAAAATGAAACCTGAAGACAGGCAAAGTACTTCTTTTATTACCCCTAGGGGAACTTATTGTTACAATGTTATGCCTTTTGGTTTGAAAAATGCAGGAGCGACATACCAGCGGCTGATGAACAAGGTTTTTGCCGAACAAATCAGTTGCAATATGGAAGTCTATGTCGATGATATGCTGACAAAGAGCAAGAAAGCTGCTGATCATCTAGTTGACTTAGGACAGACCTTTGATCAACTGGATAAATACCAAATGAAGCTCAACCCAACGAAATGCACATTTGGAGTACGAGAAGGAATGTTCCTCGGGTACATCGTCAACCAACGAGGCATTGAGGCGAATCCAGAGAAGATCAAAGCTCTTTTAGGGTTGCGATCTCCAACGACGAAGAAAGAGGTGCAGAGTCTTACAGGACGAGTTGCAGCGCTCAACAGATTTGTATCCCGAGCAACTGATAGATGCCTCCCATTCTTCAAGACACTTCGAAAAACTTTCGAGTGGAATGATGAATGTGAAAAAACCTTTCAAGACTTGAAAAAATATTTGGGAGCACCTCCACTATTGTCTAGACCAGTAATGGGAGAAAAGTTGTACTTATACCTGGCAGTATCGGAGAATGCAGTCAGCTCGGCATTGATCAGATTGGAGAATGGAGTCCAAAAACCAATTTATTACACAAGTAAGGCTTTCCGAGGTGCAGAGATCAGATACCCAAAGCTGGAAAAATTGGCATTGGCATTAATTGAAGCAAGTAGAAGAATGAGGCCATATTTCCAGGCCCATACCATCGTCGTGTATGCCGACATGCCACTAAGACAAGCCCTTCATAAGCCAGAAAAATCAGGGAGACTGATGTACTGGGCAATAGAACTCGGTGAATATGATATTGTGTATGAACCCAGATCATCATTAAAAGGGCAAGCTGTAGCAGATTTTATAGCAGAGTTCACTTATCCTGATACCCCCGAGGAACAAAAGATGCTCGCTGACCAACCTGTGGATGTTACAGGATCAACAGACATAAGTCTAGACCAACCCCGGTTGGTAAAAGGACTTGTGGATGTAGAAAGATCATCAAATTCAAACCCAAACCAACTCCGGTTGGTAAAAGGGCGAGAAGAGATGGTCGACGAGGAGCGAAAATTACCTGAGGAGGATGAAAGAAAACAACAGATATTTCACCGAGGAACTTTGTCAGATAAGAAATTTGAAGACAAGTTACCTACATGGAGATTGTATGTCGATGGGTCATCTTGCACAACAGGTTGTGGAGCAGGGATTGTTTTAAACACCCCAGACGAGATTGACGTGGAATACGCCCTGCGATTCCAATTCAAAACTTCCAATAATGAGGCGGAGTATGAGGCCATGATAGCAGGTCTTAAAATTAGCAAAGAACATGGAAGCGAAACAAGTAATAGTATTCAGTGATTCTCAATTAATTGTGAATCAAATGATGGCAACATATGCAGTTAAAGGAGAATTAATAGTCAAGTATCATGAAAAGGCGATAGAGTTGCTGGTAGAATTTGATGCCATTCAGTTGATCAGAATACTGAGAATGGAAAATGCACAAGCAGACGCACTGGCCCGACTAGCATCAGCTACTCGTACCGAGCTGCGTAGAACGATACCAATTGAAGTATTAGAAAGTCGGAGCATAGATGAAGACTTGACGATGAATGCTATTACCCTTGATTTAGGACCATCTTAGATGGATCCCATCAGGGCATATATTGATGAGGGAGAATTGCCAGAGGATAAGCTCGCTGCAAAGAAATTAAAGTTTAAAGCTGCTCGGTATGTACTAACTAATGATGTTTTGTATAGACGAGGAATTATGGTGGGTTTACAGAGATGTGTACATCCCTCCGAGGTGAAGGAATTGATTGAAGAGATCCATGAAGGATCTTGTGGAGCACATGTAGCAGGTCGGACACTTTTATAAAGAGTGATGATGCAGGGGTACTACTGGCCAACGATGAGGGCTGATTGTATAGCCTATGCCAAAAGATGTGATAAATGCCAACGTTTTTCCTCCATTCGACGAACTCCACAAGCATTGTTGACACCCATAACTTCCCCTTGGCCATTTTCCATGTGGGGAATTGATTTGGTTGGACCACTGCCAACGACCCGAGGAAGATTCAAGTACCTCGTCGTCGCAGTGGATTATTTTACTAAGTGGGTAGAAGCTGAGCCACTTATTGATATGACATACGAGAAGGTGTACCAGTTCGTTTGGAAGAACATCATCTGCCGATATGGTCTCCCTCATGCCTTCATCACAGACCATGGAACATAATTTGATAACGAGGAGTTCGCAGCCTATTGTCGTCAGTCAAACGTTTTGAAGGTTCATTCAGCACTAGGCCATCCTCAGAGCAATGGACAAACCGAGGTGACGAACATAACATTACTAAATGGTTTAAAGAAGAGGCTAAGTGAGGCTAAAGCTAATTGGATTAATAAGCTACAGTAAGTATTGTGGGCTTACCGAACAACTCCCCGAGCAGCAACTGGAGAATCATCATATATGCTGGCATTTGGAAGTGAAGCTGTAATACCTGCCGAGTTGGGTTTTCCAACACATAGAGTGCTGAATTTCAATTCCCCAGTTAACGACTTAATGAGAAGATTGGATTTGGATATGCTCGAGGAGGTTAGAGAAGAGGCAGCCATTAGGAATGCTGCTTACCAACAACGAACAACTCTGTTCTACAACAAGAGGGTGAAGAAATGCGACTTAAAAGAAGGAGACTATGTGCTAAAGAAGGTCATTCAGAAGCACAATAAATTGGAAGCAAACTGGCATGGAACTTACCGAGTTACAAAAGTTGTTCGACCAGGAACTTACCGCATAGCAACTCTAGAAAGAGAGGAGTTTAAGAATGCATGGAATGCTGAACACCTACGCAAGTATTATCAGTGATGTAAAATGTAAAGCACTTCCATCAATATGAATAAAACGATGATGTTTCTCTATCTTCTCTCTTTTTATCGAGAATTTTTCGGGGAATACTAGTGTACAACACTACGCTGTTCAGCAACACTGATAGTTCAAACCCACGACCAACTCCGGTTGGTAAAAGGGCGAGAACAAACTATACTCCTTTGGTTAGGAGGCGTACACTAACGTGACCAACTCAGGTTGGTAAAAGAACTAGTGGACACTATTGTTCAAACCCACGACCAACTCCGGTTGGTAAAAGGGCGAGAACAAACTATACTCCTTTGGTTAGGAGGCGTACACTAGCGTGACCAACTCAGGTTGGTAAAAGAGCTAGTGAACATGATAGTTCGAACCCACGATCAACTCCGGTTGATAAAAGGGCGAGAACAAACTATACTCCTTTGGTTAGGAGGCGTACACTAGCGTGACCAACTCAGGTTGGTAAAAGAGCGAGTGGACATGATAGTTCGAACTCAGACCAACTCCGGTTGGTAAAAGAGCGAGAACACGAAACTCCTAAAAAGGCCAATCTCGGTTGGTTAAGAAACAAGATATGCCTTCAATACCAACTTATGTTGGTCGGGAGGTAAGATTATTACAAAAAGTTCCTCGAAGAACAAAATATTCCAAACTGAACCAAGTATAGCTGGTCAGGGATAAAAAACCCACTAACTGTAGTTGGTCGACGAGGAGAAAATATTCTAAAAAGTACCAAGTATAGCTGCTCGGGATAAACACCCACTAACTATAGTTGGTCGACAAGCACAATTTAACAACCTTGGTTGGTTGGAATTTTTTTTAAACATTTTTATACTCATTACTTTATTATTAAGTGATCGAGCAACGTTACTAATACTTGTAACTTTTTTATTACTAAGTTGGTCGATAAACAACACAATATTGTTATCTTTTTAACTTATACATATGCACAGATGTAGAGTATTTTACAAGACAATAGAAATTAAGATTGCGAACAAAAATGAAAGTCTTTCATTAAAATCAAAAACAAAATACATTGAGAATGAAAATGTATACTAACTATTACATTGAGATTCCTACTCTATTGGTTTCTTTCCCTCTTCTTTTGAAATAGGTTCCTCGCCAGCAGGAGGATCATCCAAAGCATAAGGGGAGTTTATGAAGTTAAGATCGTTCAGCATTCTGATGTTCATCACAGATGGTCTGTCCGAGCAGCTCTTGCTCGTCCCCGAAAAGCTCTTGCTCGTCCCCGAGCAGGAAGTTGCTCTTCAAGACTCATGATCTTCTCGAACATCTCAGCCAAGGACTAGTTCTTCGTCGTTAGTTGGAAGGCTTGATTCTCCAAAGCAGATTGAGTTCTCTGTTCTTCGACAGTTACCCGAGCAGCTCTTGCTCGTCCCCGAGAACCTCTTGCTCGTTCCCGAGTAGAGGAAGAAGTCAAAATCAGCATCTACAGCACTGAGATCTTTGCTACTACTGTCTCGACGAATAATGAAGAAGAAGGAAGAAAATCTTACAGGAAAAAGGAGATCTGTTGACAAACAAACGAAGAAAGGGATGAACCCACAAGAGAGAGAAAAGCTATAGAAAACTCGAAAGAAGAAATTGAAAAAGGTAGAAGACGATGGAATTGCCTCTGAAGCTTAAATACTTTGCCTTGGGAAACGGCGAAAGAAATGATTACAAAAAGGAAACTATTACGCTACCCTCGGCTAAAAGGACAAAAAGTGCACGAAGATCGAAGCGCTTATAAAAATGCAAAAAGGCGGATTCTGCGAATTTGGAAGGAAATTCAAATACGAAGAAAAGGCACCTAAAACCCAGGAAGGTCATTTAATATTTCCATATACCGAGAAAGAATGTTCCATACTCCTCAAAGTTCGGAATACGAAACATTAGGGGCTTTTGTTGATACCAAAATTAGTATGCTGATGTGGACGAATAATAAGAAGACACGTGTCAATCTACGTGGCACAATAGCAACGAGGAAGTTCATTCCCCCGACCTAGTCATACTCACTCCGAGCAACAGGTGTACTCCGAGGAATACCAGCTCTCTGAGGAACTCCAGCTCTCCGAGGAACACCAACGCTCCGAGGAACTCTTGAACAACGAACAACTAAGGCGGTTCGAGCTGCATCTGGACCACAGCATTAATTATCATATAATCAACATTTCAACTATTTATTGAATGCTTATCATCTTGACGCACACGCTTGAAGAGCATTAAATGTATTACCCCTTCATATGTATATCATTTAATGTATCACCCTTTCAGATTATAGCCTCAAGGCTATAAATATATTGTATTACCCTCATTCAGGGGGACCGGAATTTCTTGATAGCACTTGTAATCGAGAATTCCCAAACACTCAGCAATAACATAATAGTGGATGTAGGCCATTCAAATAAGGCTGAACCACTTTAAAATCTTTTGTCTCATTTATTTATCTGTTATTGAATAATTAGAGTAATCTAATTTTTTACATCAACAGTTATGTACCTCTCAATTGGAATATAAAGAGTTGGTAACGTAGGCCTTGCCCATCCAATACTGCAAGTCTCCAATTCAAAGAGAACGAATCTTGTCAGAGCTGCTCATTTGAGGTGGTGCAACATATTACTGAGGCTGAGGTTATTGTTGTGGACACATCTGCAGCTGTTGTTGAGGGGGCATCATCATCCACGACTGTTGATATTGCTGCTGGTATAGTATTCTTACTTGCAACTCCCTGCCGTGCAACTGCATTGCACACAATGACTTGCATTGATAGCATAACTTCCGTTGGGAACAATCAAAGCATAATTCGAGGCATATTTTGGAAAACTAGATTTACAGGTGGAGAAAGAGAGATAGTAACAAACATATAAAGAGTAATGTCATACAAACCACCTTTTTTATAGTACATATACGTAAAAACTTATCAAAATCTACAGAGAAGTGTCATACAAACCACATTTCTTTTAAGATGCATAAACCAAAGACGCCCAAGTCATAATACTTAAAACATCAGGAACATTAGTGTTTATTCTATTCAAACATGCCATTGTCACGTCCATGTAAATGATAACTGTTGAAATTTCTAATGTGTAATCTCTCTCCGTAGATATCAATATCATAAATGGTAAAATCCATCCTACTTATACAGAAACTATGACTGTCACATTCTCGATAGACTATTTTCAGACGATTATGAATCATAGATATGTTTTTAAGTGTATCTAACATTGTAATTTATTACAAAACAAATGAAACTGCGCTGCAACTAGTTTCAAATTATCATTTCATTTCAAATTCTAAAACACACAAATCATGTCTAAATAATTTAGTGGAAAACTAACTAAACCCCAAACTATAACTCTGCTATCAACATTAAACATTGCTTAAATCATCCAGAGTAAATGGACAAAGCCCAAAAACATCAGCAAAAGTAATTAAAAATCTCGAGACATGCATAATTAATTTAAGATTCGAAAGAATGCAACAGTTGTGAATATTATATATGTAGTTCACATATGCAAAAGAATTAATATGTTTTCTTCTCTAGTACATTATTTAAATAAAAGAAAAAAGAAAGATATTACAACGAACTTTTTAGACAATTCAAGTATGGCAAACAAGAGAGAGAGAGAGAGAGGAATTAATCTCACCATAAGAAGATTACCAATATTCTCCTCAGAATCAGTCCAGGGTTGATTTGTAAACACTACACCAAATCTGTCGAATTATCACGGTCATTGACCTTGATAAGTTCAACTTGTCAAGGTCAATGACCGTGACAATCGGCAAGACAACTTTTTCTATCACGATCATTGACTGTGACAAGTTCGTTAGAATTGTCACGGTCCTTGACCGTGATAAGCCCGTGATAATGCTAAAAAAAATGTCAGTCTGTGACAACAATCCTTTGTCACGGACTTATCACGGTCAATGACCGTGAAAATTCTGGGCAGCATTGAAAAAAATCTACTGGGTAGTTTGGCCACTGCCACTGCCCAGCAGTATATTTGTACCTGTTATAGTAACGTTGTACCTGTTCAAGCATCATATATCCAGAAAAATAGAGATAATGAAAATATACATTCAAAATAGAGACAATATGCATCACGATATAATCCAAATATAATTCAAATGTACCAACTTAAAAATAATACAATTCAATTCAAATAATGTCACTACATGTCTTGGGTAAGGTTAAATTCGAGGAGGTGAGTAGGCCACATGATATACGAATTGACACACCCAGTGATATACATTGTGCCGCATTATTCGCGCAACTACAATAGAGAGTTCTCTTTCACGGGTATCACATACGTGACGAGCACCTTGGACTCGATGTCTTGAAGCTCACGTCCATGAACTAGTCCACCCTGGACAATATTCGAGTCCCTCAACCCCCACCTTATTCGCTGGCCATCAAATATCTCCAGTATAAACACGCTCGGCCAACCAAGTGTCGACATCGATCGGTCGAAGGGAACCAAATAGGGAAGTGGATCATCAAAGTCCGCACGTGTCGACGATGTAGCAGCGAGGTCCACATCCTCGTCCTCCCGCACCTCCTCCCCCATCACCTTCTCCTTCCCTTTACCCTTGCGTTTTTCGTCGCCCAACGAACGCTTCATGAATGAAAACATATCTTGGACCGTCTCCTCCAAACGGGACATCGTCACGTCATGCGAGTCCACCGTTCGATCCAACCCGGTGTCGCTCGTCTCCAATCTGATGATCCTAGATTTGGCCACCCGCAAGATCACCCCCCTTGTCCTCCCCTTGCGATCAGAGCCAAGCACTTGGCTGAGTGCATCTGTGGATAAAGATGCCTTATCGAAATCAGACTGCGACTCATGCACTTCCTTAAGTTTTTCCTGAAATGATAAAAAATACATGATTAGTAAAATAAGTAAATTAAAAAATTATAACGTAATTAATAAAAAGTAAACTGTCGGATTACTTACAATCGTGGCAACGACGCTCGGGGACACCTCCTTGTCCTTCCCCTTCTTCGTCCGAACATCCACATAAGTATCGAGCCTATGTGGCCTACCCTCAGGGTCATTCCCTGTCCCCCGAAATAAAATAAAGTAAAATTAGTATCCGCCCCGCAAAGTAAAATAACGTAGATTAATATATTTCTGTAGTTATTGAAAAAATAAATCTTACCATCATCCTATGCTCCACCTCGGCGTAAGACCTCTGACTAGAGTAGTTCACATCCATATTTTTTTCCCAGTTTTCCCTCCCTGATTGGCAAGATGCCAATTGTTGCTCCCCAATCTCATTGTCAACGAACTTTTGTCATTATGCCAATGAGAACGGCTCCTTTGGCGGGACGGATTCACGCCTTTGGATAATGGACTCTCGTGTCTTTCCAAAGTACCGGGTCTGCATATTTTTCTTCCACGTCTTGTGTTGCTCCCTCAATTGCTCCAAGACGGAATAGCGTAGCTTTAGATCCATGCTGAATTGCTCATGTCCAAAAAATACAATGTTAGTTGCAAATAAATATAAATATAAATATAAAATGAAATTGAAATCGAAATTTAAATATTCATATGAATATAAATATCAATATAAATATAAATACATTACACCTAACTTGATCTCATATGGAACCTCCTTCCAACTAATGTACCCCGGGCCGATGATAGTCTTTAACAACTCGAGGGATCTATCTAACATTCCCGACTTGTTCTCGATGGCCATCTCCAATTTTCCATATTTGGAGAGCCTAGGGGTCGAGGAGCCCTCGTTGCCTCTGCTACCACCGAGCCCAGACGACATCATCATAAAAAGCATCATCATCCTTGCCTTAATACCCGAAGGATACATTTGCTGTAAAAAAAGATTATTGGTACATATCAAAATGAATTAAAAGAAGACATGCAAATATGTACAATTACTACAAATAAAAATGAATTGTTACTGTCAAACATCTCAATTCTGAATTCCAAAAAAATAACATCTAGCTCATAATATGTATAATTACTAAAAATTCAAAACATCCCCACCCCCACTCCTACTTCCCACACACACGCACACTACACAAGAGTGAAAATGATAAAGTGAAAATCAAAGGAGCTAGGTAGACGTCGATGTCATCACTTGGTGCCTTTGGCCCAGGTATCAATAAAGCTAACATAGAAAATTCAGGTCTCATACACTGTGAAGGATGGAGGTTGAGTGGGGCTAGGATCACTGGCCATACACTCTGATTGGTGCTTAGATTTCCAAATGGATTTAAACCATCTGTTGATATAGCCCAACGAATGTTGCGTTGTTCTCAAGAAAAATCGGGATACTCATAATTAATCCTCCTCTAGGAAGTAGAATCAGTAGGATGACGCATGATAGTACTCCCTACTTCTGCCCTAGCATGCCAAGTCATTGCCTCCGCTATCCATGGTACTGTGAAAAATCTCTTTAATCTAGGCCCAACGGGAAAATATTTCAATACTTTTTGAGTCACTTTTGAGCTTGTGTCTTTCTTACTAGTAGATTGGACATATCTAGGTTCATCGCATACTGGACAACGATCAAGATTTTCATACTCCTTTCGGTATAGTATGCAGTCATACACACAAGCATGAATCGATTTATACTTCATTCCCAAACCTTTCAAACTGTTCTTCATAACATGATAGTTATTTGGAAGTGTATTCTCCTTGGGTAATAAGCCCTTCACCCATTTCAGAATTCATGCCACACTATTGACAGACAAACCGTGTTACGTCTTCAAACTGTGCAAACCAACCATGGCATGTAAAGTTGTTTGATCTTTCTCACAGCCAGAGTATAACGGTTGGGTCACCTTAAATTTTAAACTTTGGCAGTCATCATCAAGTTTTATTGTGATATCTTCACGATCACTTGAACCTTCTACATCATCAGTAACTTCATTCTATTCTTCTTTATAAAATCCATACGCATCATTAACTAAATCCTCTAACATATTATGATCTACGTCGTTCCCTTCTACATCTATCCTACTTGTTGAAGGTGGTTGTGATGGTTGGTCGGGGAAAAAAAGAACTTTTAATTCACCGTGAAAACCCCAAAATCGATAACTATCTTGCATACCCGATCTTAACAAATATAGTTCAACTGTTTTCCACTCAAACACCTTACCATTCTTACACCTAGCACACGAATGGGTATAAGGGTTATTGAATGCGTACGCATAAGAACTAGAAGGCTAGTATCTATGCGCACTATATGTAATTTCATCTATGTTTCATTTAATTATCATACTATATATATATTGTTCGATATACAAAGTAATTTTCAAAAAAAGTTGAAAAATTCCACCCCCATATGGACAATAATCCAGTGGCCATGCCACTTTTAAAACTAACCAGCCTAACATCGATCCACTATAATCCAACAACAATGTCAACAACAAATGTGTATCCCATACTCCTTCTAATTCATCTACTCAATTAATTATTTTCATCAATTAAACTAACAATTAAAGTATACAATTATTAATTTGCTAATTTACAATAACTAATCATATACTAATTTACTAATTTACAATGAGGGGCAATCATATATTAATTTCCTAAAAAAATCAATAACCAATCAATTCGTTTACAAGGGACATTACGCACATACACGCACCCTACGCACATATATACACACACGCGCACATACACACAAAAACCCACGCACATTCACACACACACACACGCAACCCCCCACCCCTACACCACCACCCACCCGCCCATCCCTGCCTCCTCCCACCTTACCCCACCCCTTCCCCCACCCTGACCCATGCCCTTCCCCCACCACACACTCACACACAAACAACCCCCATCCTTGCCCCCTCCCCCCCCACTCTACCCCACCCCCTTCCCCCACCCTGCACCACCCCCTCCCCTCACCCACCCACCCACCACACATATGCACACACACACATACACACACACATGCACATATATACACACACACACACACACCCACACACCCACACACACATATATATATATAAATGGAAGAGAGAGAGAGAGAGAGAGAGAGAGAGAGAGAGAGAGAGAAAGGAAGGAAGAATCGGCGGGGGAAAAAAGAAGGGGAAAGGTTTTTCACTGGGACATTTGTCACGAACGTGTCACAATCCTTGACCGTGACAAGTATAGTTATCACGGACTTGTCACGGTCATTGACCATGAGAAGACCATGTCACGGACTTGTCACGGTCAATGACCGTGATAAAAAATGAGTACAAGGCTAGCCGCTGGAAGGCTGCTAATTTACCCATTTTGGTGTAGTGAAATGGTATTTTTAAACACTCTTTCGAGTCGTATCTAACCATCTATCCATCTAACCATGTTTGCTATATGGGCATTGGCAGTCTTTTCCTGCATTATATAACATCAATAATAATAGTAACTTACTTCATAGGAACAAAAAAAAAATTAATAATCGCCTCAGCCTGTAGATTGCAAGGCACAACATTTACCTGTGCCAATTCTTCCTGTCGCTTCTTTAATTTATCCTCTTGCTTCTTTCTACTAGAATATGGACCAAGTATTTTCCTAATAGCCTCATCCTACAGAAGTCAAGGCACCACATTTGTTAAGGAAATATAACAAAGAAGATAACCGATGAAAAAAGAAGACAGAGAACCAAAAACAGACATTTGATTCCCGAGATGCCTTCTCATTTTGCATTCTACGTCGCTCAACAGCCTCTACTTTTTTTAGCTACTGCTCCACTTCTGAAAGTTTCTCTTTTTGCTCTGTCATAAAAATAGGACAGGAGTTGCGATGGATTAATCAATAGAATTATTATAAAGTGTTGACAAAAGAAAAAAAGATGGTAAACTTTTTTCGAAGTTTTTGAAGAGAAACAACAGCCTCTGTCGCCACGTCTAGGTTCTTATTACTAAGTTGCTCAACAAGGGGAATTATCACATCTGTCTGCCTTGCAGGAAATGTTCGTTCCAATGAATCGATTGATCTGATAGCTTGAATTTACAAAGATGGGTTGTTCGTTTCCCTAATCACCCTGAATAACTGATCCACGATATATTTCGTATAAGGGGAATTCGTTTTAAAAGCAACCCGCCTAAAATCAACATTTGATTCGGCTGTTAACGTAATCTCAATTATTGTCATCAAGCAATTACTTTGCAACTCCCCCTGTCCTTTCTCAATTAGCATAGCCAAAATGAGTATATAATGTGCATCATGTTGAAAAAAAAGAACAAAAACACGTCACCAATGTTAATCTCAGTTGTTCTTTAAGCAAGACAGATATTAGGATCAATTAAGACTAAGTTCAGTAAAAGATAAAATAAGCATCATAGTAAAAAAATGTAGAAAATTCCAGTATATAGTTAAATTGTGTATAAATGCCAAAATTAAAACAATTTTAGTAAACAAACGATACAATAAAAGAAATTTTAGTAAAATATAGAAAATTGGACAATAACGAAAGTAGGGATCAATTAAGACTAATTCCAAGAGTTAGTGATGCTTGCAAATACAATATATAAAGAAGGCATTTGAAGACAGGGCAAAATGAGTATATAAGACAAACACGATGTTCCAAATTTAGAAACCACAATAACCTTCGATGTAAAGTGCTCGCCATTGCATTCTTGCAATATTCTAATGTAGGGTTCACCATTTTCCCAATACGTTTCTTCCTCTCTCCAACATGTATTTTAAATAAGGGTTGAAATTGGAATTAAAAGAGAAATTCATGTAGTTGAAGTATATTTGGTCATTTTAGTTGTGATATTGCATTCATTCACTCACTGTAATATAAAAAAAATTATGCTATGTAAGAATTTGTTGTTTCTATAACATGCATAAACTCATGCTCAACACATAGAAAGGATATACACAGATATAAATGACAAGGAAAGAAATTACTTGATTGAACTTTTTTTAAAGTAATCACACACACACATATACATCGTACCATATCAATCTAACCGATCCAGATCATCCAAGTATATCAAATTTTAATTGATTTTTATAATCAAAAGAATTGATT